>CM077164.1:146243633-146863744 GCA_039583875.1 Platanthera guangdongensis
TGCCTATTATCTTCTTCTTCTTTAGTCTCTCATCATTTTCTTATTTCTTTCGCTAGCCTCCCTTCTTCTTCTTCTAATATCCTATCCTCTAATATTCTAGATTATATATTTTTTTCAAGCTTCTATCTTCTTCTAGCTTCCTACCTTTTTCTTCAGGATCTCCTACCTTCTACTTCTATCTCCTTATTTTTTCTTATACTTCGAGTCTCATCTTTTTCTTCTTCTCGAATCTTATATTCTTTTTGTAGTCTCCTATCTTTTTTATTCTAGTCTCTTATCTTCTTCTTTTTCTAGCATTCTTCTTATCGTTTTTTCTAATCTGCTATCTTCTTCTTTTAGGCATTTTTTCTTATTTTTCTTCTAGCCTCCTATCTTCTTCAGGCCTTCGCACCTGTATCCTGTCTTGCTTAATATCTTTCTTCTTCTTCTTCTTCTTTTCGAATCCCCATATAATTCTTTTTTTAGCTCTCGCCCGCCAATGGGCTTATGTTCGCTGCATATTACTTTTATGATTTCCCTGCTTAGTTTTCTCTGGGAGTGAGTGCGGGGCGAGATGCTCGTGCCCGCTACCCCTTTTCAAGGCGGGCACGAGGTTGTAGAACCTTCTCGCCCACCACGCCTACATAGTTTTGGAGGTGAGCGAGCCGGACATCCGCCGAACACAAGTCGAAGCGGCCCGCCTACTGCTTTTGGCGGGGTGCGAATCGCAGCTCGCCTGCCTCTTGGGCGGACGCGAGTGAATGCAGCTCGCTGCCGAATAACTTTTCCCTCGCGCAGTAGCGAGTTGGTAGGAATCCGCGACGGGCCCGAAAGTCGAAGCGTCAGGGCATATTTTTGCTATCCGCACTTTTCCCCCGATGAGACATTTTCCCGCCCTTTTTTCTTCCTATAAATAGGCCTTGCCGACCCTTTCTTACCTACCGCATTTAAGATTTTCGTTCCCTCTCCACTTCCCGCGACTCCCGACTCGCCCTCTCCCTGCGAGAACTACAGCGTCCCGCTTAGCAATCTGTCTGCGAGATGGGTGGTGGTGGCGGCGACGCTGATGGGCGGAGCAAGTGCGCCTGAACTTTCTCCGAACACAACTTCTCCCGCGCTGCCATTTCCGAAGGCGAATTATTTGATGCGATCAGCGATTACATCCCGTCTGGCTTCGTGGCGAGGTGACCTGGGGAGGGGAAAAAATCAACGACCTTTCAGGAGAGGAACTCGCCATCCCCACGACGCACTTCGATGCGGGCCTCCGACTTTCCCTATGACCCGAGGTCCGCCAAATACTGAAATATTTCGGGGTCGTCCTCGGCCAGATGACCCCTAACTCTATTGCGGTCGTGGTCGGGTTTGTCTGCTTCCTGTGGGAGGAGCGGATCGAATTCAGTCTCGCGGTCTTCCGCAAGCTGTTCTCCTTCCAGGCGAGCAAAGACGGGACTGCCTCCTTCTCCAGCAATCATGTCAAAGTGCGGGAGGCAGTCAACAAGAGTCACAACTGGCTGAATAAGTTCGTTTTCGTCAAGGGGGACTTCAGCAACGTCCCGTTCTCGCCAGTCCAGCTTAGCGAGGCGAGCTACCGCCCCTAGCCTGGGGGGCCATGAAGCTGAGCTGTGCGGGTTCTTCTCATGAATGAACTTTGAAGTCGCATTTCTGCGCATGAACTGGGACAACCTCGCCCCCGTCCCGCCCGGGGAAGGTAAGCTACTCGCGCTTTTTTCTTTTTACTTTGTTATTTTCCTGTCATAACTCTCTCCCTGCAGGCGAGCGGGACATTCCCCTGTACCCTCCCTATGGGAGTGTGCGAGTCGCTTCCGAAGAGCTCGCCGCGCCGAGGTCGCTGCCGTCATGCCTCTTTTTCGCCACAGTCCGATATTCTCCTGGTCCAGGTCGAAGACGATCGGCTCAGCTCCACCGTCCGTCGACTCCATCGTTGGTCCACGCGACTCCCAGCCCTGCAAACTGCAACTGACAAGTTCCAACGAGACCGCATATCCTAGTTCTGCTCCCATACACCAGTCGGCTTCCTCGTCCAAAATCGAAGCAGCCTTTTCGCCCGGATCGTCGATTGGCCCAAATCCTTGTTTCATCAAAGCCGCAACCGATATTTCCATGCCCTTGCGCCGCCCGTCACACAGCTGCCCTCTCTCATCGAGCCGCACAACAAAGCCTTCCTCGATCCTAGCACGCTGTTACTTTCACCAATTCCCACCAACGCATGCAACCGGTTTCGACTTTTCTCCCATTTTTTCTTTTTATCGAACCCTGTGCACATCAGCAGCCCACCGCACAGCTTTATCCTTATTTTATTTTAAACCCACCGCGACTCAGCATCAAGCGCCTTTTTTTTGTTGTTTTCCTTCCATTTCACGCCACCTCTTTTTTTAATCATTATTATACTTCCTATCTATGTTGCCTATTCACATCAAGCCCACCACCCTATCAACCTTTTAATTGATTATTGTTTCAGTAATTACTTCACTTAATTTTATCCTCACAAAGATGTCAGCGTCAACCCCACCTTATGATTTAGAGGCTACTCAACTCACTCACGAGACACATCGTCTCGGCGCAGTCATCCTGGTCGTCTACGAAAACATATTTGCTAAAAGTAAACATTTGCTCACCATTCCACCGCCGCCACAGGACCATGTAGTCGCCACTTCGCCGCTGATGCCAGTCATTTTCTTGCATTCCCCGACTCCACTTGCCCCGGCCAACTCACCGAAACTTTTGCCGACACTTGCTCCGCCAACCCCCACAGACCCGTTCCTGCCTCCGGCTGACGACGTGCAGTTGAATTCTTCGCCAATTGATGACATGCTAGCACTTCCCTTGTCGGCTCTTGCTCAGCCTACCCCTGCTCTGTCGGTTCCTTCAGCTATCTCGTTGAATCCTCTATCGGCCCTTGGTTAGTCGACCCCTTTTCTGCCAACTCCGACGGTCCCGTTCTTGTTGACGTCTGTCGTTCCTCCGACCTTCTTGTTGTCACTGCAAAGTGTCTATAGACACTGGAAAAATGGATGTGCTACTAGTGGAACTAAAAATGTGCACTGTGGAAAGAGTGCTCTTAGGATGCTCATGAGGAAGTTGTGATGAAGGATCATGGCCCCTTTGTGTTTAGTGTTAGCACCAGCACCAAGGGTAAGGAAGTGAGCCTGTAATAAGAGATATTGGAAAGGGAAAGACTCTGGTTGTGGATGTTAAATCACTACTAGCACCACACCACAAGCCAAGCAAAGATTCTCGTGTAATCTCCTGCAGACACCCCTCTGATCTAAAAAGGACTCATCCCACTCCTACTGTGAGCTCTAAGAGGAAGTACAACATGTTTGAGTGTTGGTGTTGCCGGAAGATTGGACATTTTACATCTGCCTGTTTGTTCAACCCAACTGCCCCTAAAACAGGTAGAGCACTTCAGGAACAAACCGGTTCCTTGGAAGAAAGCTCATTTCCTGGAGCTGTAAGAATCAGACAAGTGTGATAATTTTCACAACAGTGTCTTAATACATCTCAGCTAGAAGATGTGCTCAGATGTTGTGGATACAACATCAGTTTAAAAACTATAACATTTAGCTAAGTAGAGTACCTTTGTTTTGTGACTCATCTAGTGCAATCTCAATTGCTAAGGATCATATGTCACAGAGCAGGACTAAACATATTGAGATAAGGTATCACTTCGTCCGAGATTATGTAGAAAAAATGACATTTGTCTTGAGTTTGTCCCTACTGACAAACAAGTGACAGACATTTTTACCAAATCTCTGGATGAAGAGAAGTTCAATTTCTTTAAAATTGAACTGGGCATGGTAAATCTTGAACAAATCTAATGCCTAGCCTTTTAACTAGATGAAAAATTAAAATTTCTTCTCAGTGATGTGTAAATAGAATTTTTTGTTGCACTTTAGTATTTTATTACATTTATTATTGTGTAGCCTGCAAATAGTACCCAAAATACTAACAAAAATACAGGAAATAAAGACTAAAACACATTCAAAAGAAAGAATTAGGAACATGAGGAAAATCAGGGAAACACTTCAAAATTCTAAATAAAAAAAATTGGCACAATATTTTTGTATATTATATTCCTTACCTGGTACGCGCCGTTTGATATTATTTTTGTACTTTCTATGCCTAAGTCTTCTTATGAGTCAGGTTATGAGATCAGCCCAAATTCAAAAGTTCATTCATCAAATGAAGTAGGAGATTCTGAGTCTGAGGAAGATACCAATTCTATAATTGACAAATATGGTATCCTTCTGAGTGCTTTCAAGGAAAGCAAGCTACTGGCTAAGAAGCAAGCTATGTTAAATAAGTCCTAAAAATCCCAAACGTCGGTACTCTAGTTCTCGCACTCTCGCCTCCGTCTCGACAGAGAAAAATCCCTCACCGTAAAACTCTTGCCTCTTCAATGACGCCAAAGGAGAGTTCCTCTGAGAAAATCAACACTGGTAGCGAAGTCGTCAAGGGAGGCTTCAAGTCTTGTTCTGAAGAAATCAGAAACGTGATCTTTTTTCCGGAGTGCCGCGGGGTTAGAGACAGTCCTGTCAGAACCCACAAAGATTACACCAGCAACAGTTGAAGAATTTTTCTAGAATGCAGAGGCCAAAGTCTCTGTAGTTTGGAAATTCTCTGTAGCAAACCTGGGTCCCATGACAAGATTTCAAGGGACATGTTCAAAGTCATGATTGTTATCATTCTAACTAAGAAAATTGATTGGAGCAAGTTCATTGTCAAAAGGATGAAGTTTTTGTCTGCCCCCAACATGGGGAGGATTATATCACTTTATCTCTTCAAGAGCTTAAGAGATAGGCTGGAGGAAGTCCCGCAAGTCCTTCTTCACTATCTGAAGAAGATGGACTACAAGATTTTGAAAAGGTGTGAAAAGTCCTTTCCCACACAGGAGAAGGGAGGAGCAAGCTCTAAGCTCTCCCAAGAAAAAGAAAGGAAGAAGGACAAAAAGAAGAGTGAACCAAGCCCCACAGGGCCAGTGATTGCCAAGAAATGAAGATTGTGGAAAGCTCATCTAGAAGAAAGTTCACATCATACCCCCATACCTGTTGAGCGGGAGGAGTCAGGGAATCACCACCCGGATCTTCGTGTCAAGTTGCTTCCTGAAGATCTGGTAAGTTCAGCCCCAATGGAGGAATCAAGGGGGGTGACAGGTCTTGAAGGAAAAGTTAATCAAGAACTTGGTTCTCAATTCACCACATGTATTCAACAAGAAGCATCCCCACTTCATACTGGTCTGATGGAAGAAGTATATCAACCATCCCTCATACTGAAGGATATAGTTGAGGGGGAGCCTGTACCTGAGGTCTCTGTCAAAGAGACTGAGATCGTGGGAACACCTGCAGAAGTTTAGGGGGAGTCAAGTCTAGATGACTCAGCCCAACAAGAAGTTATCAGCAAAACGTTGACCAAAGAACCTGCTACAGAAGACAGCTCTGCTAAAATCATCCCCATAGACAATGAACTTGTGCTGTGGAAGAGGAAGAGTTTGCTTGAAGAATAATACACTGACATAGGTTCCTCTAAGCTAACAACTCCAGACTTTCTCTATGAAGATTATGAGGGCCCAACAATCTCACCTAAGAAAGCTGTTGTGGCTAACACTGAGCCAGTATTTCCAACCAACAAATCTGCTGAAGAATCGAACTCCTTTTTGAGCCAGCTACAGAGAATAATGGATACTCAGAGAAAGAGTATTGAAACATTTATTGAGAAGACAGTCCAAGGTCTGAGAACTGAAATTACTGAAAGAATTTCAGCAGTGGAACAAGAGATGACCCACTTGAGCACTCAAATTTTCCAATTTTTCTTGAAGGCTGCCAAGGCAGTGGACTATACTGCTCAACAAAATAAGATGACCCTGAGCTTGAATTCAAGGATGAGAGTAGCCAACCACAAGGATGTTCTTTCCAATGTGAGAAAAGATGCCATCATTGAGAATCAGAGTGGTACTGCAGAAAATCTCAGACAGGCCTTTCTAGCAACTCACGCCAGAATGGTTGACAACAAAATGGCCATTATGGAGAGGATGGATTCTTGTAACCAGCTGCTGGATGGACACCTTATAATAACAAAGGATACTGTGGTGGAAGGGGTTAATATGTTAAGAGAAAGAGTTGAAAAAGCACAAGAAGCCGTATGTAACACCCCATCTGTCACGAGTAATATGACAACAAGTCCGGCCGGAGCCCCACGCCATATTAAACAAACAGACGAAAGAGTCTCACAATGAAACCATAATTCATTCTAAACCTATAACGCACCCTAACACAAAGTTGCATTCTAGCGAAAGCTTAAGAGTTAAGAATCTCTCATCCAGAAATTTCCATTACTAAAATATAACAGGAATGAAAGTTACAAAAATAGTTTTGGCCTTAAGGCCTTACAACACCATGTTCATGTTTATAAAAATGTGATTTCCATATATCAACACGCATGCAGACAACACATGAAAATATTAAACATAATACGTGAGCCTTCAAGGACCCGCTCAGCAAAAGGGCTTTAGCCCCCTATTTCCCACTTAGACATACAACATCTGCACAAAAGCATTCCACTAAATGGTGTCAAACAAAGTAATGGTCAACATTAGCTGACCAAATTATAACGACCCCACCCTTTCTCGGGGTGGCGGTGCTCCTTCCCTGCAAGCAAATAACGGTTTTACAATTATCAAGAATGTGTAACTTAAACACCAATCACCACAGATGATGGCACGACCGACCAGACGTCCTGTGTACTCATGACATATTATTGGCGTACCGGATAATCCAGGGTCCCATCTTTTGCCTTCACGGGCAATCACTAGTGCATTAGCATCCAAACAAGAAACTCAACGAGTCCCACCACCATCTTCAGTCCCAGACTGGACGGTCTCTCCTGAGCATTACTAGCCTGACATACAATCACGACTCTCTCATATACCAACAACAACTACCACGTACTTTAGGTCTGTTTAGTCGAATGACATAGTGCGGCAACGACGCGGGTTAGCCTCCCCCTTCCCGTAATCCACAACACAAAGGATTCGTTCTACGACTGACACTCACGACCAACGAGGCTGGGCACTCCAGGCATACAGCTCAACAAGTTAGCCATTATATCCCCAGGACCGGGCTTCACAATCACAACAAAAGCTCACTCAGAGTCATTGTCAATAGAACTCCGAAACCATATAATTTCTACGGAGTCTTCTCCGACAAGCAAAACAATATATCACAAATCTAGACCAACCTGTTCAGATGGGCTTAACACACGATGCCTAATCCATACTCACGCTTTCAGATACTATATGCCAAACATACTCGGGGATAAATATATCAACCCTATGGAAATCACATTTTCTCCACCAATCGGTGAGGGCTTTCATAGAAACATGCTAAAAGAGGAGTTCACTTGTCCAAGAGGAGAATCGTTACCCTTGACGCGCGTTTCAGAGTCATAATGTGATCACAATGACTTTCGTAGCGGCTGTCCATGCACGGATTACACAGGCCAATTTGAGCCCCAAATCGACTATCTACAGCGACAACGACCTTCATCCTTCAGAACGGTGGTAACTCACGACAAAACAAGAGCTTACAAGGCTCTAGGTTGGCAGATCAGGCTCGGCAAGAGAGTTCGGGCTTCTCTTCCTCCTTCCAGGCAGCGTACGCTTGCTTTGACTTGAACCCGCCAAAAAGCGCGTATAGTTGATGTCGTTTGTGGCTTTGACCCCACCGGAAAATCCCGTACAGTACACCGGTGACTTACACTTTCTTCGGCTCGTGCAGAGAGAAAGAACGAACAACGAAAAATGTCCAAGTCTCTCACCGATCCCTACCTTATAAACTAGACGAGATGGATCCCTAACCGTGAGATCTAACTTAATTAGAATGGAAGGCCATGATCCAACCTAACTATTATTTTAAAGATAAGGCCCCACCGTACTTAACTGCTTAAGGACCGAAAGACACACGTTCGTCCAGAACGCTTGAAGAAAACAACACTCTAAATCGTACCAGATCTGTAGAGGATGGCGAGACAAATGATTTCAAGTGAGAGAGAATATAGATCGCTGACTTGCTCTTTCCAAAAGTTGAATGGAGGACAGACAAATAGTGTCGGCGGTTTCACCGAGATGCAGTGTGTGGCAGTTTTTGGGAATGGAGAAGAAAACCATATATTAGCTCTTGTTCAAAATCTTATGGAATGAAAAAAAGATTTTTAGGCTTAATAGGGTGGCCCTAATGGGAGTTACCAAAAGATGTCCATTAATCTTCAGAACTTTCAATTTAAAATCAAAGTAAAATTAAATATCAAAAAATTATGTGAGATTTAGTTATCATGTTCATCCATATTCCAAGAGTGAGATCGGGTTCGCGACATGAATTGCGAATCGGTCTAACCCACCTATCATATGTTTTGATCGTTCGTGCGACTGAATTAACACACATTTGTAGGAGTCCGAATAGGCTCAAAATTCGCGTACGATTTCACCAGGATGTCTCGATGAATCATGTCCATCTTACAGGAATTTTCCGAAATTCTCTCAATTGGACTTCTATTCATCGTAATTTATGATATTTTGATAAAATCTTCACTAAACTTAAGGGTACCAATTAGCAAATGTGATATCGAATCTACTCCCACGTCAATTCAGTTTAATCAAATCCTTCCTTCCGAATCATGGCGACAACCACATGATTGAGTGACACGAACATTTCATGGTCACAACAGCTTTCAGATGTAATCGACATGGACAAAACGTGGTTATATAAAACTTTAAATGAAGTGTCATAGGCTTTATTTTCCGACTGACACTTGTCATGAGACTTTAAATGAAGTATGACGTGTCACATAAATTCAATGAATATTAAAACTTAATGATTTTCTTGAATTAATATTTTTTAATTTTAATGAAATAAACAAAGTGTAATTTGAATGACAGATAACTGAATTGAAGCTTCATGTAACCTCCCACTAATCTAGTACATCAAATGACTCTTTAAGCCCATATTAAACAAAATGCAATATGAATGACAAATAACTGAATTGGAGCTTCATGTAACCTCCCACTAATCTAGTACCTCAAATGACTCTTTAAGCCCATATTTATAATATGTTTTTGAAACACATTAGAACAAAGTCCTCTAGTAATTGGATCGGCTAACATGTCATCTGCCCCTAAATGCTCCGCCAAATTATCACCATTCTTGACCAATTCTTTAACGGTCAAGAATTTAATTTCCATGTGTTTAAACTCTGTGATACTTTTTTTGTTCATCGATAACATAACTGCTGGAAATTTATCACTGTACAACAGGATGAGTTCAACTATAGAATCGACGACCTTCAGCTCCGTAATGAAATTTTTAAGCCACACTGCATGGGTGGAAACTCCAAAAAGAGCTACGAACTCTGCATGTATTCTGGTTGAAGTGATGAGTGTCTGTTTGACATTGTTCTATGAGATGACCCAACTAGTTAACTTAAAGATTTACCCTGAAATAGACTTTCTACCATCCTCACACCCGGTAAAATCAGAATTTGTATACCCCACTAACTCAAGGTTTTGAATTGTATGGTAGACCAACTTAACATCCTCAGTTCCCTTCAAATACCTTAAGATTTTCTTGACAGCCACCCAATGAGCAGATCCTAGGTTCGACTGATATCTACCTAAAGTCCTACTGCGAAGGCAATGTTCGGTCTGATCCTGACATGGACATACATTAAGTTGTCTGCCACATTAGCATAAGGTATATCCTTCATGAGCTCTATCATTGTATCGTTTATGAGGCATTATGCTAAACTAAGCTATAATGAATAATGTCCCTCCAAAATCTTTTATATTGAAGTGGTTTGACAGAAATTGCTTAGATTAATACAATAATGTCAAATCACTAGTTGCAAACAAAATATCATCTACATTAAGAATTAAGATGTATCTACTCCCACTGTTCTTGAGATATATGCAACGATTTATCTTGTTTTCTTCAAAACAAAAAAAGTAACTACCTTATTGAATTTCAGATACCATAAGTTGGTCGGATTTTTAAGATCTCGCTGAGAGGAACAAACACCACCACTGGGACATGGATGAAATATCATAGCTTGGAAAAAATGATGGCTAAGGGTGGGCACTAAAATATGTTATCACTTTCCTCCATCTGCATGATTCAGGACTCACCACAGACGAATTCAGAGAACTCGTCATAAGGCCAACATCCGTAGGTTGCGCTGCATGGGGGCACTGAACCAACGTCAAATCTGGGTCGGGGAGGCCGGCCAATTGCAAAAGGTGTTAGCAACCTTTGTTGACCTTTTCAATGAACCCACTGAATGGCTTCCTAATCGGGGGCATGTACATCGCATCCCCTCGACCGACGGGCATGGAGACATTAATTTGAGACCCAATCGCTATCCATCATTCCAAAAAAGATGAGTTAGAAAAGCCGGTTTGCGAGATGCTACGTACGGGGATCAGAGCATGGAGGTTATGCATTGACTATTGTCAACTCAACTTACTAACAATTAAAGACAAGTTTCTGATTCCCATCATCGAGGAACTCATTGATGAACTGCACGGGGCTGTTTTCGTCTCCAAATTGGACATGCGGGCGAGTTATTATCAGGTCCTAATGGCAGAGGAGAATGTTTACAAGATAACATTCCGAACCAACCCGGGCCACGACGGGTTTTTGGTCATGCCCTTCGGCTTTATCAACTAGCCGCCAATGTTCCAGAACTTGATGACCAAAATCTTCCACGACCACCTTTTGAAATTCAGCCTTGTATTTTTTGATGATATATTGATTTTTATTAAATCTTGGCAGGAGCACATGAAGCATCTCATCTTCACATTCAAGATGCTGCGGCAACATAATTTATTTTTCAAGCAGAGCAAATGCATCTTCGGTCAACGAGAAGTACATTACTTGGGCCATATCATATCATATCACACGGAGGAGTGGTCACGGACCCGAAGAAGATTAATTAGATCCATGCTGGTATGACCTACCCCAAGATGGTGAAGCAAGTGCGAGACTTTTTAGGCCTCACCAGATACTACAAGAGGTTTATTCAGGGGTACGACGACGTCGCTAAGCCGCTAACTGAGTTGCTCAAATCAGCCCGGTTGTAGTGGACAGAAGAAGCAGAACATGCATTTATACAGCTTAAGAAGGGCTCCCAACTACCCGTGCTATGCTTACCCGACTTCACCAAGATCTTTGTGGTCGAATCAGACGCCTCTGACAAGGGCATTGGGGCGGTCCTCTTACAGAACGGGCGGCCGACACCCTATTTTAATAAGGCGTTGGGCAAGAAGAACTCAATGCTCTTGGTCTGCAAGAAGTTACTTGTGGTGGTTCTGGAAGTACAACAGTGACAACATTATTTAATTACTAGATCATTCATTATTTGCACGGATCAACAAATTTTAAAAGTTTTGGCGAACCAGAGGTTTGCGACACCGGCATAACAAAAATACTTGTCCAAGCTGTTGGGGTTCGACTACACTATTCAGTACAGATATGACAAAAAAACTGTGCGCGGATGCTCTATTCAGAAGGGAAGGATAAAAGGAGCCCAAGTTATGCGCCTTGGTAACAGACGCCTCGAATTTTCTACGACAGCTTAAGGAGTCTTGACAATGGAACCCCAAAATTTAAGATATCTTTGCGCAAAAAACAACAGACAACACTTGTCGGCCGAAATATCAGTGGAAGAGAGGGCTCATGAGGCAAAAGGGCTGATTGGTGGTCGGAGACTTCACCAAGATCTTTGTGGTCAAATCAGACGCCTCTGACATGGGCATTGAGGCGGTCCTCTTACAGAACGGGCGACCGACACCCTATTTTAGTAAGGCGTTAGGCAAGAAGAACTTAATGCTTTTGGTCTGCGAGGAGTTACTTGTGGTGGTTCTGGAAGTACAACAGTGACAACATTATTTAATTATTAGATCATTTATTATTTGCACGGATCAATAAATTTTAAATTTTTGGCGAACCAGAGGTTTGCGACACCAGCGTAACAAAAATTCTTGTCCAAGCTGTTGGGGTTCGACTACACTATTCAGTACAAATAGGGCGAAAAAATTGTGCGCGGATGCTTTATCAAGAAGGGAAGGATAGAAGGAGGCCGAGTTATGCGCCTTGGTAACAGACGACTCGAATTTTCTACGACGGCTTAAGGAGTCTTGGCAATGGAACTCCAAAATTCAAGATATTTTTGTGCAAAAAACAACGAACAACACTTGTCGGCCAAAATATCAGTGGAAGAAAGGGCTCATGAAGCAAAAGGGGCGATTGGTGGTCGGAGACGACGCCGTCTTTAAGTTGAAGTTGCTTCACATGTAACACGACAGTGCTTGGGGCGGACCTTCAGGCATCACCTCCACTTAGCATCGACTAGGAAAACAGTTTTTTTGGAAAAAAATGAAGGTAGACGTTTACTAGTATATCCGATGTTGCAACGTATGACATCAATGCAAATTGAATAATAGAAAAGCAATGGAGTACTCCAATCTCTCCCGATACCAGATAAAATTTGGCAAGCAATATCTCTTGATTTTGTGGATGGGCTACCCAAGAGTAACGGTAAAACAACGATATTAGTGGCCGTTGATCGTCTTAGCAAGCAAACACATTTCATTGACATAGCTCACTCGTATACAGCTGAGAGTGTGGCTCAAGTTCTCATGAATTCCATCTTCCGGTTGCATGACATGCCCAAGTCCATCGTCAGCGATTGGGACCCCACCTTTGTAAGTCAAGTTTGGCAAGAGATGATCATAGTGCTATAAGTCAAGCTGAATTTATCCACCGCATACAACCCGCAATCCGACGGTTATACTGAAGTGGTGAATCAGTGCTTGGAGAATTATTTGAGATGCATGTGTTTTGAGAGGCCAAAAAATTGGGCTTATTGGTTATCCTTGGCGAAATTCTGGTACAATACAACGTACCAAAGTGCAATCAAAATGACTCTATACAAAGTGGTTTACGGACAAGCACCGCCGCTACATACGATCTACAACCCCGGCCTCGCGGAAGTAGATTAGTTGGGCCGGTCCTTGACAGCACGTGAGCAAGTTATTCAACTCTCGAAGGTGAATCTTGCAGCAACCCAAAACCGCATGAAGGTCATGGCAGATAAAAAGAGAAGGGAAAGTGTATTGGAGGTGGGCTCATGGACATATGTTTGCATACAACTTGTCCAAGGGGTTGTCACAAATTAGCACCCCAAATCCTTCGACCCGTTCCCGGTGGTGGAGAGAATTGGGCGCGTGGTATACCGGCTAGGCCTTCCTGAAGAAGCAAAGATCCACCATACATTTCATGTATCGCAACTATGGGAGCACCATAAAGATCCACCGACGCAAACTATTTCTCTTCCTTCAGCCGTAAACAACGAGGATAATTTGATGATCAAGCCAATTATGGTGTTAAATCGCCGTATTGTTCGTCGAAATGGCAAGGTGACATCACATCTCTTGATTCAGTGGGCACAAGGCACGACAAAGGAGGCTACCTGGGAGGATCTTTGGGCAATTCAATAGCGTTTTCCACATTTTTATCCTCGAGGACAAGGATGTGGTTGGGGGAGGGAGGGGGAGGTAGTTGATGCGTACCAATGTCTGGGCGAGAATTGGGGGGGGATAGTAAGGGTAATTTTAACATTTGTATGAGGCTTTTTGGACATTTAATTGTCAAGTATATAAGGCTTGGATAGGGTTGTTTGTGTTATGTTATGCTGAGTGTGGAATTTTGAGGAGTGGAATATCAGTGAGGAGTTGTTCCTGCTGCTTAGTGCCGCTGTTTAGGGGATTGCCCCTTAGGGCTGGTTGTTTATTTTGTGTGAGTGTTCAGTCGAGATCTACTGAATATCATATCCCTTGTTCTATTACATTCCATCGGGTAAGAACTGCTATTACCGTTCTATTACGTTTTTGCTTTTATCAGTGCGCGAAAGGAGCACGCTCGTTCACTAGGAAATGGTTTTTCAGCACCAGGATGCTTGCAACATAAATGCACTTGGTCCAGTTTGGAGGTATTGTTGACTATCAAATAAGCAGAATCAGAAATTGTGTTTTTCAGCAAAGTTGTTGGTCTTGCTGTTTACTTTCCATAACTTTTTGAATTTTTAGAATCAGAGTTCAGTAATCAAATTTATGTCCGGTCGAACAGGATTGGTCAAAATTGGACTGCACAATAATATGTGCTGGAAGCAGGGGGCGCACCCTCTCAATCTCATTTAATACTACTCTTATTTATATATATAGAGTTTAAGAATAAGTTGATCCATTTCAAATATTGGGTGATCATTTCTCTTTGCTCGACAGTCGACTTGACAAGAACACTCAAATATTTCTATATATAAGAGGCCCGGATCGTCTTCCTCGACTCGTCCTTCTCTACTCCCAATCTCCCAGTGGATGTCATTACCGTCTTCCTCTCAGTGTACTTGGTTCTTTGTTGGATTTGGATTCTATCAAGCTCCGCTCCGGTGACTCCTGCATAATTAGCCTTTTCCGTTGCCCTAACTTACCGCATGATTGCTACCATTGAGTTTATTTTCTTGGGAGGGATGTGGATAATGATTGGCTTGTTGATGGAAAACGGCTGGCTCCAAATGATTCAACTGCTCATCCTGTTCTCCGGTCCATGGACGGACGAGGTGATTGATGTGCACATACATGTACAGGGAGACTATAATCGTTTTCAAGAAGGTTTTGAGGAAGACAATTCTTGGTGGATTATTAATATTTTCTTTTGTATTTCTAGTGACACTGATTCATTTTCTGGGATAGTCTTGTACAAAGTTGGAATTCTTTCATTTTTCTTGTTGAACCTATTTGCTTTCTATGATTCTTAGGCTCCGTTTGGCACGGTGGTAGAGGTCTTGAACGCATGAGTTAAATCGTCATTCGTTAAGAATCACCTAACAAACACCATCCATTTGAACATAAAGTGGATGTAGTTTCTTAGGTGGGCATTAACGAATGACAATTTAACCCCCATGTTCATGACCGTCACTACCCTGCCAAACATAGTCTAATTAGTTTTCTGTGAAATATGTAGGTTGTGTGAAAAATATGAACCGATAAAATGAATGAATGAAGTTAATATAGCCATTTTCTATAATTCTTGTCATTGTAATAAGAGCTTTTGGTATCAAATAAAGAAAAAATACACATGAAATCAAAATTTTCTTCATCATTGATTTTCTTGGAACATGACATTCTCAGGAAGTTAATATTTACATGGAGTTTGAATTTTGGATTATGAAGGAGAAAGGATAAAAGTTTTTTGAAATGACTTGCAACGAATAAGTTTATTAACTTAGGAAAAAGATAAATAAAAAATAAGATTCATAAAATATTTAGTTAGGATGAGGATAAGATTGATGGTTTGTTGAAATTTTTTTTGTTGAAATGATATATCTAACTTTAATACACACAAGAACTCATATGCACATATACAAAAACCTAGGCAATATGACATAGGATGTTCTGGATATACTTAACATTTAGGGCCTCAGATTGTTCATAGATATAATATTTCAAATGAATCCGAAATTCAAAATATAATTTTAAGAGATTGAATGAGATTGGATTCGAAATTACATGGAGTTTTAGGGATAAGTTGATCTCATTTAATACTATTATTTGTATATGAATCCGAAATTACAGAGTATTGGATTACATTTAGCAATAATAATCCTATCCCAACACTATTGTGAGGTCTTTATATATTTTCATTCTCTATCCTAACAAGTTTGATTAAAGATAATTAACTAAAAACTAAGAACCCAAGCATCAGAGAAAAAGGATCAAAGTTACCTAGCATTCAATGACTGAATACTTGCTTCCGGTAGATTCTCGACTGCTTCAATCAGAGAGAATCCTTCTCCAAAAATTTTTGCCAAACTTGTAGAAAACTGTATAGCCGGGAATCTCTCTAATTGAATCAGAGAGACACGCCATACCATACAACTTTCTACAAGTTTGGCAAAATTTTTTGGAGAAAAATTTTCTCTGATTGAAGAAGCTGGGAATCTCCGGATGCAAGTATCCAGTCATTGAATGCTAGGTAACTTTGAACTTTTTTCTTCGATGCTTGCGTTCTTAGTTTTTAGTTAATTGTCTTTAATCAAATAGAAAATGAAAATACGTAAAGACCTCACAATAGTGTTGGGATATGATAATTATTGTTAAATGTAATCCAGTACTCTATGTAATTCCTCTGTAGCTAATTGCATCATTTATATAGACAATTAAAACAAAGTTAAACTAAATATGTTCTTTTAATCAGTATTTTTTTCTTTTGCTAAAACTTAAAATATTCAATCTCTTAAAATTACATTTTGAATTTCGGATTCATATGAAATATTATCTCTATGATTAATCCGCTGCCCTAAATGTTAAGGAAGTATGTCCAGAACATCCTATGTTATATTGCCTAGTTTTTGTACATGTGTATATGAGTTCTTGTGTGTATTAAAGTTAGATATATCATTTCAACAAAAAATTTCTCAACAAATCATCATCAATCTTATCCCCATACTAACTAAATGCTTTATGAATCTTATTTTCCCATTTATCTTTTTCCTAAGTTAATAAACTTATTCGTTGTAAATCATTTCAAAAAACTTTTATCCTTTCTCCTTCATAATCCAAAAATCAAACTCCATGTAAATATTAACTCCTTGAGAATGTCATTTTCCAAGAAAAACAGGGATGAAGAATATTTTGATTTCATGTGTATTTTTTTTCTTTATTTGGTATCAAAAGCTCTTATTACAGTGAGAAGAATCATAGAAAATAGCTACATTAACATCATTCATTCATTCATTTCATCGGGTCATATTTCTCACACAACATACATATTTTATAGAAAACTAATTAGGCTCTGTTTGGCAGGGTGGCGGCGGTCATGAACATGAGGGTTAAATTGTCATTCGTTAATGCCCACCTAAGGAACTTCATCCACTTTTATGTTCAAACGGATAGTGTTTGCTGATCCTTAACGAATGACGATTTAACGCATGCTTTCATGACCGCCACCACCGTGTCAAATGAAGCCTAGGAATCTTAGAAAGCGAGTAAGTTACACAAGAAATGTGAAAGAATCCAAACTTTGTACAAAACTATCACAGAAAATGAATCAGTGCTACTAGAAATACGAAAGAAAATGTTAATAATCCCCCAAGAATTGTCATTCTCATAACCTTCTTGAAAATGATTATAGTCTCCCTGTACATGTACGTGCACATTAATCATCTCGTCCATCCATGGGTCTGAGAACAAGGTGAGCAGTTGAATCATTTGGAGACAGCCGATTTCCATCAACGTGCCAATCATTATGCCCATCCCTCCCAAGAACATAAACGCAATCGTAGCAGTCATGTCACAAGTTAGGGCAACAAAAAAGGCTAACCATGCGGGATTCACCGAAGCGGAGCTTGATAGAATCCAAATCCAATAAAGCGCTAAGGACACTGAGAGGAAGACCGTCATGGTATCCATTGGGATTTTGGGAGGAGTAGAGAAGGACGAGTCGAGGAAGACGATCCGACCCTCTTATTTATAGAAGTTTCAAAGTGTTCTTGTCAAGTCGACTGTCGAGCAAAGAGAAATGATCACCCAACATTTGAAATGGATCAACTTATTCTTAAACTCGCTCTATATAAACAAGAGTAGTATTAAATGAGATTGAGAGGCATACGCCTCCTGCTTCCAGCATCTATTATTGTGCAGTCCAATTTTGACAAGTCATATTCGACCGAACATAACTTTTATTACTGAACTCCGATTCTAGAAATTCAAAAGGCTATGGAAAGTAGACAACAAGGCCTAAAACTTTGATGAAGAACATAATTTTTGATTCTGCTTACTTGATAGTCAACATTACCACCAAACTGGGCCGAGCACATTTTTGCTGCAAGTTTCCTGCTGCTGAAAAACCATTTACTTGTGAGCAAGCGTGCTCTTCTTTCGTGCACTAATAAGAGCAAAAATACAATAGAACAGTAATAGCAGTTCTTACCCGATGGAATGTAACCTAACACAGGATACGATATTCTGTAGATCTCGACTGAACACTCACACAAAAAAAAACAACCAGTCCTAGGGGACAATCCCCTGAACAGGCGACACTAAGCAGCATGAACAACTCTTCATTGATGTTCTACTGCTCAAAATTCCACACCTAACATAACATAACACAAACAACCCTAACCAAACCTTATATACTTGGCAATTACATGTCCAAAAAGACCTCATTCAAATGATAATATTACCCATACTACCCCCCAAAATTCCCACCCAGATATTGGTACGCATCTACTACCTCCCCATCCCCCCCAACCACATTCCTTGTCCTCAAGGATAAAAATGTTTAAAACATTGTTGAATTGCCCAAAGATCCTCCGAGGTGGCCTCCTCTGCCGTGCCTTGTGCCCACAGAATCAATAGCTGTGTTGCCACCTTGGTATTCCGAGAAACAATATGACGATTTAACACCGCAATTGGCTTGATCATCAAATTGCCCTCGTTGTTTACAGCTGAAGGAAGGGAAATAGTTGATGTCAGTGAATCTCCATGGTGTTCCCATAGTTGTGATATATGAAATGTATGGTGGATCTTTGCTTCTTCAGGAAGGTCTAGCCGGTATGCAACATGCCCAATTCTCTCCACCAGCTGAAACTGGTCGAAAAATTTGAGTGCTAATTTGTGACAACCCCTTGGACAGGTTGTATGCAAACGTATGCCCATGAGTCCACCTCCAATACATTTTCCCTTCTCTTTTTATCCGCCATGACCTTCATGCGGTTTTGGGCTGCTGCGAGATTCAACTTCAAGAGTTGAATAACCTGTTCACGTGCTGCAAAGGACCGGCCCAACTCCTCTACTTCCGCGAGGCCGAGGCTGTAGGTCGTACGTAGTGGCGGTGCTTGTCCGTAAACTACTTCGTATAGAGTCATCTTGATTGCACTTTGATACGTTTCATTGTACCACCATTTCGCCAAGGGTCACCAATGTGCCCAATTTTTTGGCCTCTCAAAACACATGCATCTCAAATAATTCTCCAAGCACCGATTCACCACTTCGGTTTAGCCGTTGGATTGCGGGTAGTATGCGGAGGATAAATTCAGCTCGACTTGTAGCACTATGATCATCTCTTGCCAAAATTGACTTACAAAGGTGGGGTCCCAATCACTGTCGATGGACTTGGGCATGTCATGCAACCGGAAGATGGAATTCAAGAGAACTTGAGCCACACTCTCAGCTGTATACGAGTGAGCTATGTCAATGAACTGTGTTTGCTTGCTAAGACAATCAACGACTACTAATATCGTTGTTTTACCGTTACTCTTGGGTAGCTCATCCACAAAATTAAGAGATATCGCTTGCCAAATTTTATCTGGTATCGGGAGAGCTTGGAGTACTCCATTGCTTTTCTATTATTCGATTTGCATTGATGACATATGTTACAACGTCAGATATACCGGTAAACATCTACCTTTCTTTTCTTCCAAAAAAACTGTTTTTCTAGCCGATGTTAAGTGGAGGTGATGCTTGAAGGTTCGCCCCAAGCACTCTCGTGATATATGTGAAGCAACTTCAGCTTAATGGCTGTGTCATCTTCGACCACCAATCAACCCTTTTTTTCACGAGCCCTCTCTTCCACTGATATTTTGGTCGACAAGTGCTGTCCGCTGTTTTTTGCGCAATGATATCTTGAATTTTGGGGTTCCGTTGCCATGACTCCTTAAGCTATCGTAGAAAATTTGAGGCGTCTGTTACCAATGCGCATAACTCAACCTCTTTCTATCCTTCCCTTCTTGATAGTGCATCAGAGCACAGTTTTTTCGCCCCTATTTTTACTGATAGTGTAGTCGAACCCCAACAACGTGGACAAGTAGTTTTGTTACGCCGGTGTCGCAAACCTCTGGTTCGCTAAAAATTTTAAAATCCGTTGATCCGTGCAAATAATGAATGATCTAATTATTAAATAATGTTGTCACTGCTGTACTTCCAGAACCATCGCAAGTAACTCCTTGTAGACCAAGAGCATTGAGTTATTCTTGCCCAACGCCTTACTAAAATAGGCTGCTGGCCGCCCGTTTTGTAAGAGGATCGTCCCAATGCCCTTGCCAGAGGCGTCCAATTCGACCACAAGGGTCTTGGTGAAGTCGGGTAAGCATAGCACGAGTGGTTGAGAGACCTTCTTCTTAAATTGTATAAATGCATGTTCTTCTTCTTCCGTCCACTACAACCGAGTTGATTTGAGCAACTCTGTTAGCGGCTTAGCGATGCCGCCGTACACATGAATAAACTTCCTGTAGTATCCGGTGAGGCCTAAAAAGTCCCACACTTGCTTCACCATCTTAGGGTCGGCCATTCCAACATGGATCTAATTAATCTTCTCCAGGTCCGTGACCACTCCTCCGTGTGATATGATATGATATGACCCAAGTAATGTATTTCTCATTGACTGAAGATGCATTTGCTTTGCCCGAGGAATAAATTATGTTGGCGCAGCGTCTTGAATGTGGAGGTGAGTTGCTCCATGTGTTCCTGCCAAGATTTAATAAAAATCAATATATTATCAAAAAAGACAAGGATGAATTTCCAAAGGTGGTCGTGGAAGATTTTGTTCATCAAGCTTTGGAACATTGACGTTGATCAAGCCGAAGGGTATGACCAAAAACTCGCCGTGACTCGGGTTGGTTCGGAATGTCATCTTGTAAACATTCTCTTTTGCCATTAGGACTTGATGATAACCCGCCGTATATCCAATTTGGAGAAGAAAACAGCCTCGTGCAGTTCATCAATGAGTTCCTAGATGATGAGAATCAAAAACTTGTCTTTAATTGTTTGTAGTTGAGTTGATAATAGTCAATGTATACCGTCCACACTCGGTCACCTTTTTGCACAAACACGACCAGTGATGCACACTAGGTGCTGCTTGGTGGAATGATCCCCGTACGTAGCATCTCGCTAACCGACTTTTCTATCTCATCATTTTGGAGTGGTGGATTGCAATTGGATCTCAAATTAATGTTTCCATGCCCGTCGGTCGGGGGGATGCGATATACATACTCCCGATTAGGAGGCCATTCAGTGAGTTCATTGATTAGCAAAGGTTGCTAGCACCTTTTCCAATTGGCTGACCTCCCGCAACCCAGATTTGCTGTTGGTTCAGTGCCCCCATGCAGCCCAACCTACAGATGTTGGCCTTCTCCCGAGCTCTTCGGATTCATCTGTGGTGAGTCCTAAATCATCCAGACGGCCCAAAGTGATTATATATTTAAGTGCCCACACTGTCCAGGTTTTGCTCCTTCAAATTCCGAGAGCAAGGGCTGCTCTGGACCTCTTCTTCCATCAAGGAGGAGGCAGGGCTTCATCACAACATCAGGAGGCATTGCCTCTCCTTATTCCTGGTAATCTAAGACAACATTGCTGCCTTTTGGCTCGAGGTTAAGGGCAGGCTCAACGATCAAGAAGGGTTCAATTTCCTGCACACTTCAATCCCAAGAAAAGCAGTCCAGATCTTGTTCTCAGCTTGATTAACTTCTCTTTTGGATTCTCTTTGACTTATTTATATTAGTTCTTAGTCACCGATTTAGATAAATTATTGCCATTATAATTTCACTAGATCGTTGAATGGAGTAGCTGGAACAAAGACCCATTATTAAAAGTCAAGATTCCATAATGAAATTATGCAATGATTTCATTATGATTTAGAAAATTATTTACCTGTATGTTCTACAGTTTCGGATTTTATAAGGAACAATACGTCGCAACTGTTGCGGATTTCCTCAATCATAAAGAACGAGCAAGAATTTAAGAACGGTATGAATTAATTTTCGCACTTCAATTACTGTTCATTCAAGCTCAATTTATTTATGTTCTTAAATTTAGAAAAATAAATTTAGTATAAACTTGAATTAGAGATTGATAGTGTTTAGTTAAACGATCTTTTGGAGCTTCATTAGTCGTTGCATTAAGTATAATTTTTGATATTACAAATTTACCATAGCGACACATACTCCAAACATTTATTAACACCCTTACCATCCCTTCATTCTTTTAAATAAGTCAAAGATAGCACAATAAAAAAAATATAATTATATACTTTTATGTTCGGGAGTAGAGGATAGGATTCAAATATTATTTGTATATATATTTTTGGAAAAATAGAATTGCATTATTATATGTAGTATTAACAAACGGTATTATGAAGCAAATATTATGTATATTAATTAGTAAACCGAATGGAGCAACGATCCTTTCCTCTCTTCTCCTTAACATAAATATAGACAAAATAGGGCAAATAACTAAGTGTTGGAGTAAAACCTGCACTGAATACTAAGCACCACAAATTAGTATTAAATAACTATTAAATCTCAAAATACAATGTATCTGCCAACAGGAAAATTAAAGGTATGTATCCATAAATTTCCATTCTGGACTATATATGTGTATCTGTAAGTTGTGTGAACATTAAAAAGAAAACAATTAAAATCTGTTAAAACTAAGTTCTCATTCAGATCTTTTCTCCTACCATATTCTCATCCTGCATTACATTAGTTTCCTAACAGTCGTATCAGAGCCATGATTTGGAGTGTTCTTATTTTTGCCTTGTCTCAACCTATGGACTCATCATCTACCTATAATCCTCTCACTCAGTCTTTCCTCTATCCCAATCTTCACTGAAGACTGTTATGAATTTTGGAGCGATAAAATGCTTACATTGCTTCGATCTCAGGATTTTTGGGAGATCGTAGATAAAGGACTGAAGGCACCTGAGAAGACTAAGGTATAGTACCGAAGTACAAAAAGGAGTACCAAATGAGGGATGCTCCTGCCCTCCATCTCATCCAACAAGGAGTTGCTACCAACATTTATCCCAGGATCACGGGATCACAGTTTGCGCATGAGGCCTGAACTTATTGCACTTAGAAGACAATTTGATTCCCTGGTAATGAAAGAAGGAGAAACCTCCCAAGAGTTCTTTGGAAAATCACAAGTCTTGGTAATCAAATTATAACCCTTGGGGGGGGGGGGGGGGTCCTTGAGGAGCAGTAAGTTGTTGAGAAGATTATCCGATCAATGCCAAAAACTCACAAGCACATAGTATCAGATATACTAGAAGCAAATTGAAACCCTCTCCGTTATTGATACTCGCCCAGCCCGTGCGAGTTCCCCTGGAAGTCGCCCAGTCGCCAGAGGGTGGGGTATAAATATGACCCTCCTTTCTTGGATTTCCCTATAAATAGGACCCCAGGGGTACGGGGTGAGACACTTGAAATCCTCTGCAGGATACTCGCGAGTTCTCCCTTCAAGATACTAGCTGAGCCTTTGGATTCCTTTTCCTTAGAGACTGGGTCGCGACCTTGCGACTTAGTCATCAACTAGTCTCTCTCGTACCTAGTTCGGCCAATTTTGGTTGAGATGGGGCTGCTCCTTTCGAGCATCCGGGTACGTGGTGAGATCTTCCTGCCGCAACATCTGGGGTCCTGTTTGACTTAGTTCTTCATCCTAGTCATTTTAGCCGTCTGATCTTACCCCTGAGTCGATAACCTTAGACGGCATTGGTTCGAATTCTGAGGTTGAGAATTTTCCTGGCTTCAACACTTGGTGTGGTTCGAGGAGTTCGCGAAGAGGATTGAGAAGACCATCCTCGCCGTGTTTTCTCATCGCCCCGATATCACAGTGACATCCCCTCGTCGCGTGATACCGCTGGATGAGGAAGCGCCGCCGAGGCGAGCTGGAAAGGAGCCTGCTTGGGCAAGAGAAGAGCGACCGATGCAGTCGCGACATCATCCGGCGGGCAGCCAAGGGGTCCGTTTTCGGGATCCGATGTCGCCGGCGAGATACCGAGATACTCGGCACTGGAGCGATTATGATGTCTCCAGCGAGGATGAAACTCGCCACCTCCAGGGAGGGAGGAGCCCCTTCTATGATGAGATCCTCGCCGCCCCCGTTCTCAAAGGGTTCAGAGAGCCCGTTCTCACCTACTACTCTGGCAGGGATGACCCTGTCAGGCATCTTCAATGGTTTGAAGACGTCGTCTTCATCCGCAACATGTCCGACGCCTTCAAATGCCGATTCTTCTCCATCACCCTCAAAGGCAATGCCAGAGATTGGTTTCACCAACTGCCAGCAGGTTCCGTGTACTGTTTCTCCGACCTGCGTCGGGGCCTCATGGCGAGGTTCGCGACATCCAAGAAGAGGAAGAAAGAGACAACAACGCTCTTCAAGATTACCCCGGGGCAGTATGAGAGCTTAGGCCATTACATTGACCGTTTTCAAGAAGAGATCTTGGAGGTCGAGGAGGTAGACAGCTTCACTTTGATGATGACCCTGAAGTTCGGGTTGAAGCGGGGTCTGTTCAGCATGAAGATGAGGTCCAACCCCCCAAGGTCTTTTGAGGAGATGATAGAGAGGGAAAACACCTTTGTTCGAGGAGAAGAAAAGAACAAAGACTTCTTGGCACGGCTGGACAGAGATGATCCGATGGAGAGGGGGAGAGCAGGACCTTCGGGGGCGAAGGCTAGGAGGACGCCAAAGAGGCAGGTCGAGAGGAGTAAGGAAGAGCCGAGGAGAAGGGAGGAGAGGAGGACGAGAGAAGAACCCAGGAGGGTCGAAGAGAGGAGGCAGGAGAGGCCTCAAAGGCAAGTGAAGAGGAGGCAAGCGGAGACCCATGCAAGGAGAGGGGGAGACAGAAGATTCCAATATCCCGAGAATCTCCCCCAGTGGAGGCCACCGATGAGACAACATTTCCAAGAGGAGAGGAGGAACGACAATCGGCAGGAGGGAGGCCGAGGAGGAGGAAGAAGGGAGGCAATGACCATCGCTCGTCAAGACAACAAGCGTCGCCGGAGTGAGCAACGGGTGATGCGTCAGGAGGCGGAGATTTCCCTCTACTGCGACATCCATCTGAAGTTCGGGTTGAAGCGGGGTCTGTTCAGCATGAAGATGAGGTCCAACCCCCCAAGGTCTTTTGAGGAGATGATAGAGAGGGAAAACACCTTTGTTCGAGGAGAAGAAAAGAACAAAGACTTCTTGGCACGGCTGGACAGAGATGATCCGATGGAGAGGGGGAGAGCAGGACCTTCGGGGCGAAGGCTAGGAGGACGCCAAAGAGGCAGGTCGAGAGGAGTAAGGAAGAGCCGAGGAGAAGGGAGGAGAGGAGGACGAGAGAAGAACCCAGGAGGGTCGAAGAGAGGAGGCAGGAGAGGCCTCAAAGGCAAGTGAAGAGGAGGCAAGCGGAGACCCAGGCAAGGAGAGGGGGAGACAGAAGATTCCAATATCCCGAGAATCTCCCCCAGTGGAGGCCACCGATGAGACAACATTTCCAAGAGGAGAGGAGGAACGACAATCGGCAGGAGGGAGGCCGAGGAGGAGGAAGAAGGGAGGCAATGACCATCGCTCGTCAAGACAACAAGCGTCGCCGGAGTGAGCAACGGGTGATGCGTCAGGAGGCGGAGATTTCCCTCTACTGCGACATCCATCGAGTAGAGGGGCACGAGACGTTGACTTGCCCAAAGTTCTGAGAAGCGAAGAGGAGATTGGAGGCAGGAGTAGCGGAGAGGGAGCAACAGAGGCAGGAGGCCCCGGTGGGGCAAGTGACATTCCAGGCCCCGGTGAGGAGGAGGAATGAAGATCGTGTCGACCTGAAAGGTCGTGGAGAGGTGATACATGGCCCAGGAGGTGGGCATGTAGGGGTAATCAATGGAGGAGCCGGACTTGGAGCTTCCCGCAAGGGGAGTCTCCAGCAGATCTATAGGAAGAACGTCGCCTCGACGTCGCAGAATCCGCCACCATTAGAAGAGATCACCTTCTCGGAGGAGGACATGCTGGGGAATGAGAACCCCTTCCACGACGCCCTGGTTGGCAAGACTCCTGAGAGCTGTCGACTCCAACAACGTTTAAAGTCCTCGAGTGACAGTGTCATCGTAAGTCCAAGTCCCTGCACGAGCTGCTCTCCTGCATATTGGCCAAGGACCTCCTCGAGTGAGATCAAGTTCCTCGTTGGAGTGATGTCGTAGTCCGTGAACTCTGTACGAGCTCCTCTCCTGCAGACTGACTACTTGTCTCCCCGAGTCGACTTACACCACTCTAGTTGAGCAAGACTCCTGAGAGCTGTCGACTCCAACAACGTTTAAAGACCTCGAGTGGCAGTGTCATCGTAAGTTCAAGTCCCTGCACGAGCTCCTCTCCTGCATATTGGCCAAGGACCTCCTCGAGTGAGATCAAGTTCCTCGTTGGAGTGATGTCGTAGTCCGTGAACTCTGTACGAGCTCCTCTCCTGCAGACCAACTACTTGCCTCCCCGAGTCGACTGATTCTCACCCCCAGTTGAGCTTGGATCCTGCTGGGTGTCGATTACTTCCCACCACCGGCCGAGCTCAGCTCCTGATGGGTATCGGCTCTGGTCTTCAGGTCAGTCGGGTTTAGCTCCGACGAGACAAAGTATTGTGCAGGTGCGAGTATGTCTTGGCAAGCGTGCGAGTATGTTATGGCTAGTATACGCGCGGACACAGGCGAGCATCAAGATGCGAGCTATTGGGGCGACTATGGCCGTGTGAGTAATAACTGCGCGACTACGACCGATGTCAACACGCGAGTAAAACGTCACGAGCACTCATCCTCCCCGAGCCTATGAGCCTAGCGAGCATCATCAACCAACAAACATGCAAGCAAAGAACAATAAAATGCGGTAACTTAAATATGTATATCAAAAGTTTACAAGTTACAAAAATTGGTTAACACTTTTATATGCGAGCATGACAAATATCGGTGAGCAACTAGGACTCATCGTCGTCAGTAGTAGACCGATATTCGTCGTCTCCAATATCGGCGTCATCATCTTCCTCGCCGCCCTCCTCGCTCTCCTCACCGCTGCTACTGCCGCTGCTGCTGCTGTTGTTGCTGCCGCTGCCGCTGCTGGAGCCCGATGTCGAAGAAAGGAGGCGATCGGGCGAGGTCGACTCCTCGGTGAGTAGTTCGGGGATGAGCTCCTCGACGGTGAGCTGTTTCTCCCCCTCGACGAGCTGACCGTTGATCCTTAGCCGAGCGAGCATGATGTTCCCCGCCGCTCTCGCTATCTCGCGGCGGACCGACAACCTCGCCTTCCAGAGAACGCGAGATCTTTTAATCGCCCAGTGCGGGTCGTCCTCCGGCCGCTGCGCATCGGGGCGGGGAACAGAGGAGCTCGCGCGACCCTCAAAGGCAGTCAGACGAGTCTCCATCTCGGCGGCGCGGACTTGGGCTGCCTCCAGCTCCGCCTGAGAGTTGGCGAGTTTCTCCTCGCACTCGTAGAGTTTTTTCGCGGCCGCGATCTCGGCAGCCTGTGATGAAGAACAGACGGTCAGCAAAAGAAATCCAAGTCCAAAACCAGCAATGTCGCGTGCGGGAAGCGACTTACCTCATAGTCTCTCCAGCGGACCGACTGCATGCCGAGATCTATAACCTTCTTGGTAACAACCTTCAGGGCCGAAGTCATCTCCAGCAACTTTCTCGCCGAGTAGTGCCCTAGCTCGACAGCCCGCGCGAGCGAGCATGCGGTCTGCTTGGCGAGATCCTCTGGGCTGAGCTCCAGTATGGACTCAGCATCAGCCCGCCCGTATAGAGCATGAAGGACGGTGAAGGCCTCCCCCTTGTCCTCCCAGTCCGCCGACCAAGAGGGGAGGTTGGCGCTCAACATCACCAAATGGTCGTCTTCCGACCAAGTTACAAGCGGCCGGCCATAAGCGTCCACCGCCCCTCGCCCAAGGTTGAAGTTTGGGTGGAAATTGGGGGGTCGAGCATCCAGCGGCGACTCCTGGTCGCCAGGCCGAGACGATGATACCTTCGCCCTCTTAGTCGCAGGGCACGACGACTTGACCTTCGCCTTCCCTTTTGCGAGCTTCTTCTTCTCGCCGACGTCGGGCAGAGGGTTGGACTCCTGGAAGGAGGTGGCGACTTCCTTCGCCGGAGGAAGTGGCTTCTCTGGAAGCTCGCACGCCACTGTAAATGTCGAGCAAACATATCAATACCGAGCTTTAAGAAAGTGAAGCGAGCATGCAAGAAGTAATTCTCGCTCAAATCTTACCCTCGTTGGGGTGGATCTCTAGGAGCGTGTTGACGTTAAGTCGTCAGAAGATGACGTCAAATCGGCGACCTCGGAAGGATTCGAACAGCTGCTCGCGGACACCTTCCCAGATCGGCGGGAGGAAGACGACATCAGCGGGTTGGTGCGGCCTTCCCAAGATACCCGCGAAGTCGCCATGAACGACGACCAGCTGCTCGCTCCACCGGTGGACCTTATTCGTCGTCCCCACCAGGGTGTAGACATGACTGTTGAAGTAAACGACCCCCTTAGCGGTTGCGGCGAAGGCGAATATCTTGCGGAAAACGGAGAGGTCGAAGGCGACCCTCTCCTCCCGCAAGTAGCAAAGGAACCCCATTATGATCGTCACTCCATTGGGGTTGATTTGCGCGGGGACGATCCCAAAATATCGCAGGATCTCGCGATATTCTGGCCAGAGCGGAAGTCGCAGGCCGGCATCAAAATGACGGAGCGGCAAAATCATCGCACCCTCAATGTGGGTGTTAAGCCGCTCTCTGCGAGTAGGGAGTCTAGCCGTGTATCCATCGGGCAGTAGCCTTTCCCTGAACATCTCCAAGTCCCGCTATGTTGTTATGGATTTCTTGAAAACCGCGTCAGCGAAGTTAGCGGCGTGTGCTTGTTGGCGAGCACTGACGTCATCTCCCACCATTTTTGCGAGTCGGCAAGCTGAAGAGAAAATAAGGCGAGAAAAGAAGAGAGACAGAAGCGCGCGAGCAAAAAAGATACTCGCGAGCTAGGGTTGGAAAATCGCAGCAGCGTACTTATGTCCTACCTACCCCCTCTATTTATAGGCGAAGGTAACGGTGGGGGGGGGGGTTTATATCCGTCATGGCGAGTATTAGCCTAAGTCGCAGTTTAGGCGAGCAAGCGGATCCCGACATTAGCCCTATGTCACACAACGCAAAAAAGAACGTCGCGACATTATCAGAACCTGCACACTAAACTCGGTACATCGCAGAACAACAACAAGCAAGACAACAAAAGAGAAAAATGAACATCGAGATATAAACTCGCTTATTACAGTAAATCGTTTATTACAAAGTCGCACATGGCGAGTTCAAATGAAGCAAAAAGAAAAACATCCTAAGTCCTAGGTGGTCGCTCCGGAGGATGAGGATGTTGCCCAGCACAGCCCATTTCTCGCGCTCGCCGGTAATTCTCCGTCGCCACCGCCATCGCGTCATCCCCAAGGCGCAGCTGCTCCTCCATCCTCGTCAATCGCCCGACGGAGCCCATACTCGCCCCGATGCTGGCCAACTCGTCAAAAACGAGCTGGAGGCGATGGTTGTTTATCGTCAGCTGACGATCATTCTCCTTCACCATGTGGAAGCGGGCTTCGTAGCTCTCCAGAGTGGTCCGAAGCTCCTCTATCTTCGCCACCCGCACCTCCAGAGATGAGATCCGACGATGTGGCTCGCAAATCGCCAACTGGTCGAATTTGCTCTCCAACTCCTTGAAGGCGCGAGCAGCGGCGTGACGATACTCGCTGCCCGACAACCCGATGACGTCGATGAAGGCCGCCCCTGGAGTCGACGGGCGATCTGTCAAAACAAAGAAGTCGTCAGATTAGAAATAAAACGCTTAAAGTCACCAAATGAAGCACCAATGACGGCGTTTACCACGACGAGGAGACCTTGATCAGCGAGGAGAAGGGCCGCGACCTGGAACATCTCGCCGGCCAGAAGATGAGCCACCAACATGCTCGGCCGCTTTATCCTGTCCGCGACCTCCATGACCGAGATCCCCGACTCTCAGCGGAAATTAGCTCGGCCGCGGCTTGTCCTGCTTCCGGGCCAAAGGCTTCAACAAAGGTGGCGGATGCTGCGACGAACTCGCCGGCGAATGCGTGGTCTTCAACTGAGGAGGCGGAGGAGGTCGCGGCATGACAGTTTGTTGCGGAGCGATCAGAGGCGGCGGAGGCTGAAAAGAAGTACTCTCTGCCTGAAGAGAAGCAGTGTTCAGAGGCGGCGGCCACGACAGTACAGAACTCGCCGCTGGCGGCACAGAATCTCGCGCAGGAGCGGGTGGGACCTTACTCGCCGGAAGGTCCTTTCTCGCCGGAGCGACCTTTTTTGCCGGAAGCTCCTTCAGCGGTAGTTCCCTGCTCACCGGTGGATCCTCCTTTGCCGCGGGAACCGAGGCTTCAGATACCTTCTTGGCGCCCAGATTAATCCGGACCGTGTGCGCGGTCCTGAGGGGTTTCTCGGCTGCGAGGGCGAGCAGCGGCGCGGAGTTCAGAGGGGCGATCAACCCTGATACTCGGCATAGCAGCTCGCCGAATAAGTGTTGTATGATTCTTTCTGAGCTCCTACGTCGCTCAAAAAGAGCGGAGATTATGTACAACCTGTATTCGTCGAAGGTGGGTCCTACCACAGCCAGGTCAGCATAAGTCAAAGTCAACAAGTCAAGACAGAAGTCAATATAAGCGCGCAAGACCGTAGAAGGCCTGGGCGAGTATGGCGAGCTCCCCTCGCATACTCGCCAGAGAGGCGACTAGGCGAGATACTCGCCTAACCCGTGCGAGTTCCCCTGGAAGTTGCCTAGTCGCCGGGGGGTGGAGTATAAATATGACCCCCCTTCCTTAGATTTCCCTATAAATAGAACCACAGGGGTACGAGGTGAGACACTTGAAATCCTCTGCAGGATACTCGCGAGTTCTCCCTTCAAGATACTAGCCGAGCCTTTGGATTCCTTTTCCTTAGAGAGCAGGTCGCGACCTTGCGACTTAGTCATCAGCTAACCTCCCTCGTACCTAGTTCAGTCATTTTTGGTTGAGAAGGAGCTGCTCCTTTCAAGCATCCGTGTACGTGGTGGGACCTTCCTGTCGCAACATCTGGGGTCCTATTTGACTTAGTTCTTCATCCTAGTCATATTAGCCGTCTGATCTTACCCCTGAGCCAGTAACTTTAGGCGGCATTGATCCGAATTCTGAGGTTGAGAATTTTCCTGGCTTCAACAATACCTACCCATAACCAACTCCTTACATTTTTTGTCATCTGTTTGGAACCTGAGTTTTGACAAAAGAAATCATAGTTTCAGAATTTCAATGTTGTTTAACTTGTGTTAACAATGTTATTTATATTTCAGTGTTTTCATTATTTTGCTAAATATTGATTTCCTAATGACTTTTACTTTGTCTTTATGAATATTATTTTCTGTGTATGTCTCTATTTTTCTTTTTTATCTAGTTGTATTTTAAGTTAATATTTTTATTTTCAGGCACCTGGTTGAGGTTCATGGTTGGGCTCGCTTTTAGCAATCATTATTGAAAATCTTAAACTTAATATTAGCAATGTGCATATCAAATACGAGGACTCCATTTGGTTTTATATTACTATTCTCTTTATATTCTTGAGTCATCCTGTAAACAAAAATTGTTATAAGCCTGTTCTGAATTTTAGTCATGCGTGTACTTAAATATTTCAGAAATCCAGGACATCCGTTTTGTTCTGGGATTACTTCGTCAAAGCTTGCTGCTATCATAACTAACGGGCTGGTTAATGAGACCTTTGATGCTAGTGGAGCTCTTGATAAAGTGTGTAAGGCTAGTAGCATAGCATGCTGTTAGTGTTGGATAATTTAGATCTACCTAATCATTTAGGCCTGTCATTTTAAGTTTGTTGAATTGATTTACATTTGTTTTCTTTGTGAGATTTTATAAACATTGGATCATGTACGATATTGATCATGCCTTTTGAGTTTCATCTTGCATCAATTTCCTTTATCAGTAAGCTCAATATTAGATGTGGATTCTTTATTTTAAATTTATTACAATATTATCTATGCTATCTTGCAAAAAGAGTATCTGCATTTCTATGGTTTTGTTTATATGCAATAGTACTTTCTTGGATACGATATCTATTATGCTGTCTTCTATTATGGTTTTTTGTAGAACTTGCTATATGGCTCATTCTTTGATAGAGTGCTTGATAAATTTTGTTGAAATTTTCTTCCATAATCAAATGTAGTAGTTTATGTTGTATAATTGAATGTAATGTCAAGGTTTTACATTTTAAAATATTTTGTTAAACTTACAGCCTTGAATGGAATATGGATGATCCTGATAACAACAGTCTAAACTATGAAGATGTTCTATGTACTTTTTAGCAATGTACATTATGGAGTGTCCATTTGCATCTACCTGTGCTACAAAGTTGCTTATCCACCTTAAGATGTTTGGGCAAACTGTATTGAAAATCACAATATTTTTAAACATTGCCGCTTCATTATGATGTTGTGAAAGTTCTTGAAGTATTGTTCTTTCTGCTTCTTCATTACGTGCGTCATCGGTTGAATCCTCATTATTTTTTGAAATCTATTTGATCCTTATTTGGTCCTTGTAGAAAGAAAAGAGACAAGAAGGGCACCATGAAATGATTTGGGAAGGACATGCCTAATTAATTGTCCTTCCTTTAGATAAAGTCCCAGACCCATTCAAGGGAGAAGGATCCTCTTAGAGAGTGATCAAAGTGATAGGAGTGAAGAACGAGAGGATGAGTAAAATGCATTCCTGGATGTGTCAATGTGACTCGGATGTGAAGAGGAGGTCGTGTGGAGCATTGAAAGGGAAATTTATTCGAAAAGAAGATTCTTAAGCATGATTTGAAGGACAAGGGAGCTTCTATGTTCGTCCCCCGCTTGGGGAAGACAATTTATGATGCAGGATATGTAATGAGTTTGCGAATATGCAATTGTACCCTTACAAAAATCTAATGAGTGAAAAGGTAGTGCTTGGGTGAAGCTAAATGATGCAATATTCATTAAAATATTCTACATTCAATTATAATTTTTTTAAAATCACTTGTATTCACAAACATGCATAAAAGAGATTAGGCGTTAGAAACACAAGAAAGATATAGTTGAATTCAAGAAGAGAGCACTTCAATCAAATGTCGGACAAGGGATTCTTTCAAGTAGAACTAAAATTCAAGAAGAGAGCAATTCAATCAAATAATATATTTTTTTTCAACAAGAAATCAATATAAAGTGATGAGACTTTCAAATTAGAGCATCAACGAGTAATTGGGGTCCAGAAGGATGTGTGGTGGCTGATTCTGAGTCAGGACTGCAAAATTAGAGTATTTCTTCACTGATTTCAGATTCCGAGACAGTTTTTCTACAGCAGGGAAGAGGTGTGGGGGTTATTTAGGTTGTTGTGGTGGTAGGAGGGTAGTCGGGTTGGGGGGAGATGTAATAGAGGTAGTCGATGGGGTTAGAGAGAGGCGAGGATGGGTTGTAGCTGTTGCAGGAAAGGTGGCAGGAAGTGGAATCACTGTAGATGGGTTCACAGGGAAGTAAGTAATGATTCAGCTGTTGGATAAGGAAAACAGACAGCCTGGATTTTTAGTTCTCCTTGTCGACGTGCAAGGAAGTCATGTTTGGGCTGGGGAGTATAGGTAATGGATGTAACGTGGGTAGTTATCAGGCTTCAATGGGCAAATGAGATGTGGTTCTTTCACTTGTCGACTGGACGACAAGCTGAAACTGTATATTGGTGTCCGTTACTAGCAGTTAGGCTAATAGGTAGTGGTAGTTGTAAGAAGAGAGAAATAGGAGAGAGAAAATTGCCCGTAATTGAATATATTTCAAAGTATAAGAATACATACACTTATATAGAGGTAGATAGAGAGATATCTACATTTACAATGTGGGAATAAAGTAGCTATACATGGGCCTCCAAAATGAGCTAATTTTATTTTATCTTTAACACTCCCCCGCAAGCTGGAGCGTGCAAGTCATAAGTGCCAAGCTTGGATAAAGACTGATAGTACAGAGTCCGTGAGAGAGGCTTGGTGAAAATATCAGCAATTTGACTGAAGGCCGAGACATGTTCCAATACTATCTTTTTTGACTGAACCTTTTCTCGAATGAAGTGACAGTTAACTTCAATATGCTTTGTGCGCTCATGAACACTGGATTCTTGGCAATATGTATGACAACTTGACTATCACAGAGCAGGGTAGTAGAAGAAGAGAGTGTGAGACCCGTATCACTGAGGAGGCCCTCTAGCCAGGTGACCTCAGATACGACCGCTGCCATAGCGCGATATTCAGCCTCAGCAGACGAGCGAGCAATAACAGTCTGTTTCTTGCTGCGCCAGGTAATAAGATGTCCACCGAGGTAGGTGCAAAAACCAGTGGTGGAATGTCTATCATTAAGAGACCCTGCGTAGTCCGCATCAGAGTAGGCAACAAAAGATAAAGAAGACGATGACTTATAAACAAATCCTTGTCCAGAAGCCTTCTTTAAATATCTGAGGATCCGCTCAACGGCTCGGAGATGAGAAGTCCGAGGAGTATGCATGAATCGGCTTACTACTCCAACAACGAATGAGATGTCAGGCCGCGTAACTGTGAGGTAGATTAATTTCCCCACCAAGCGTCGATATTACTCTGGATTGGTCAGAACAGGGTCATTCCCAGAGTCTTAATTCGACAGCTGATGATTCATGTCCATCAGAGTATCTGAAGGTTTGCATCCCGAGTAGCCCGCACTTTGTAGAAGATCTATGCAGTACTTTCGCTGAGATAAGACTAGTCCATCAGGTCTCCTTGCAACCTCAAGTCTAAGGAAGTATCACAGATTGCCCAGATCTTTTGTCTGAAAGACGGAGTTCAGATGTTGTTTGATTTTTTGTATCCCGATGGTGTCATTTCCCGTAATCAGAATGTCATCAACATAGACAAGAAGAAGAACTGTCCCTGTTGCTTGATGACGAGTAAAGAGAGAGAAATCTGCAGAACTACGAGTGAATCCCATCTCGCGAACCTCCAATTCAACGGCGGGATATTATGCACATTTCCCCTTATCTCTGCAGTTGGTCCCAAGTCTGGTTAGCACAGAGAGCTGCCATCTCGTCGTCCATGACCGCACGCCAGCCCGGATGTTGTAGAGCATCCTGCATGTACAACCTTGGGCTCGCGAGAGGTGACTCAAGGAGCGAGAAGGGGAGGCTGGCGAGATGAATTGGATAGGCGAAAGGGGCCTAGTGACCCACTCGCATTGGGCGAGACGAAGCTTAATACTGAAGGCGAGACGTCCTCTAGGGCGCGAGCTGGCCCTTGAAGGTGAGATGGCCTATAGTGCGAGAGGCCTGCGAGACGGACAAGTGAGGCCGTCTCGCCCGCCAGTCATTTTCCCCACTCGCCACATGGGAGAAAAACTGTTTTTACCTTTTTACCCCCAAGGGGGATTTTACCCTTCGGCCTCAGGTAATTTTACCCTTCGGCCTCAGGTAATTTTACACTTTTACCCCGGGTGGTCTGCGTATAGCCCTTAAGAACAGCGGAGTTTGACTGTTGGCAGACCCGACCCAGGATATTTTGGTAATTTTAGGTCGGTTTAGAATGGATATTTGCAGATCAAACTCAAAGGCCTATAAATAGACCGATAAGGTGCCTGAGATGGTTGTTGAACCTTTTCACTTTCTTCCTCACAGGCACCTAGCTCAGCATTGACTAGGGAGGGGAAGATCTTCAGTTTCTTCCGGGAAAGAGGTGGGACCTTCGAGCTGAGACCCATCGGTCTGTTTCCAGGTCTCCGACTCACGTCGGGAGGGTAGCTCAAGAAGAGTACGTGTGGGCTGCATCCTCAATTTCGAACTTTAGGAGGGACCAGAAAGCTGGTTCCAACATTTTTTGGTGCGGTGAGCGTGGAGCGCAGCCCTCAGAGAAGAACCTTGAGCAACCACATGGCGGGAGGTCAAGAAGAAGGAGAAGGAGATGGGTCGGATAACCCGAGAGGATTTGTCGGAAGAGAAGAGTTCATGACGTCAATCAAGGGCATCATGGACTTGCTGCAGGGGATCTCGCGACATGGAGATTGTTCAACCCCACTACCTCAGGTGCCCGCTCTCGCGCCGCAAGAAGAGCTCGTCTTGACGCGAGTGGGAAAAGATGCCCCGGGGAGGAGGTCGGGGAAGGAGGTGATGGTGGAGGGGAGCGGGAGAGACATGGCGGGAAGGGAGCTGTTCCCAAGCCCGGTGAGTGCCGTCTCGCCAGGAGAGGTCGTCGCGCGAGTAGTGGCGGCGAGACCGGTGGCGAGAGGGTCGCCTTTTTGTGAGTTGATCCTGTCGGCTCCCGTCCCAGAAGGGTTCCGGGAACCCGAAATGAACTATTATGTGGGGAAGGATGATCCCCTCCATCACTTGCAGTAGTTCGAGGACGCGGTTTCGATCAGGCCCATAACGGACGCGTTCAAGTGCCGTCTTTTTGCCATCACACTGAAGGACAAGGCTCGGGATTGGTTTCACCAACTCCCAACTGGCTCGATATACTGCTTCGAGGATCTCAGCAGAAGCTTCCAGCTTCGGTTCTCAACTTCGAAGAAGAGAAAGAAGAACCCGGAGTCAATCTTTTTGATTAAGCAGAGGGCAGATGAATCCCTAGCTCAGTACGTGGACAGATTCCAAGAGGAGATCTTGGATATACATGAGGTGTCTGGGTTCGCCCTCCAGATGGCCTTTACCGTGGGACTGCGGGAAGGCTTCTTCAAAATGAGTCTCACCCGGAAGGCGCCACTGTCTTTTGAGGGGTTGATGGAGAAGGCGGCGAAGGAAATAGGGATGGAGGCGGCGAATCCTGCTTTTGCAAAAAAGTTGACAATGCTTACAGAGGTGGAGTCGAGGGAGTCAGGAGGGAGACAACACGAAGTGAGGAGAAGAGAAGAGTCGAGGGCGCCGACATATCAGGAGTTGGGATGGAGGCAGCAGGGAGGCCCTGCCCCCGGACAAGAGAGAGGATTTCCCCATGGGGGGAGGAACCAACAGGGAGGACCTGGAAGATTCCACCAACAAGGGTGAGGGTACGATCATAGACCACCCCTGCCCCCTCCGTAGCAGGCTATGACAATCGGCCGAGGGAGAGGTAGAGGCCGGGAGAGAGGAAGAGGAGCAGGGGCTGGGAGAAGGAGAAACCCTCAGGAAGGAAGTCCAGGGGGGAGGTAGCATTGTCATATTGTGACTTCCACGAGGAGGAAGGTCATGCGACAACTAGCTGCCCAGATTTCTTGGAGATGAGGAGAACTAGAGGAGCCGGAGAGCAACAGAGGCCGGTGCGGATAGAAGAAGTGACGGGTGCAGGAGAGGAGGATCGATGTGTAGACCGAACAGATGTAGGGGATCGAGGGGGAATTGGAGTAATCCATGGAGGGGTGGGGATAGAGGCTGCTCAAAAGGCGAGCCTTCATACTATGTATCGCCGAAGCGTAGCTTCGACATCGCAATCCCCTCCCCCAGATGAGAAAATCACCTTTTCAAGAAAGGACATGCCAGACCATGAAGACCCTTTCTGCGACGCGCTGGTGATACGAACCGCCATCGAGAACTTTACGGTGTCACGGATCCCAGTAGACAGTGAGAGCTCTGTGAATGTTATTTTCAAGAAGACGTTCAATGAGATGAGGGTGGAGGCCCGAAGGGTGCTGGCGGCGGATGGACCATTGTTTGGGTTCTCAGGAGAGAGGAAAGAAGTCGAGGGGGGAGTGAGACTTCAGGTAACCCTGGGGGGGGGGGGGGGGCTATCCAGAAACTGCCGCTTTGTCATAGTAGATGCCCCCATTAGTTACAACGCCATTTTTGGGCGCCCCTTGATCAGCGCTTTCAGATGTGTTCCATCATCGTTTCACCAGTGCCTGAAGCTAAACTCCGGAGGTACCCAAGTCAGAGTGCGGGGGGATCCGAAGGCTGCCAGGGAGTGCGACGTGACGACAGTAAATACCATCTCATGACAGGGAGATGCTGAGAAGATGGAGAAGATGATGGAACGATGACAACAGGAGCTTGGTGGCGAAGTAGAAGAAAGAGAAGAAGAGGACGGAGGAGAGGGAGAAGTAGTGATGGTTGGAGGCATTGCGGGGGAGCCAGAAATGGCAAGAGAGAAAGACGGAGAGAGGGGGATAGTGAAAGAGAGAGAGGAAGAAGAGGTCGGAGGAGAGGGTGAAGTAGTGATGGTTGGTGGCATTGGGGGAGCCAGAAATGACGGGAGAGAAGAATGGAGAGATGGAGGCGGAGGATGAAGGGGAATCAAAGGAAGATAGAAGGAGGAGGAAAGAAAAGAGGAAGATGGAGGAAGCAGGAGGGTCACCAGGGGAGGAAGCCCGACAAGACAAAAGGAGGGCCTCACTACCGGGAGGAGAAAACACTAGCAGGCAGGAGATGGAGGAGCGTGAGGAGGAAATGGTGGTGGCTGTCGCGGGAGACGAGGCCAGAGAACAGGATGTGCTGGGAGAGCAAGAGGGGGAAGAGGTGCCGTCAAGGTTGAAGGCGGCCGTGGAGGTACTTGAGATGGAGATCCGCACCAAGGAAGGAAAAGAGGAGAAGATAAAGATCAGCGGCGAGCTCAGCCCGGAAGACCAAGAGAAGATCAAGGCCTGCGTGCAGAGGAACATTGACGTCTTCGCGTGGAGCGCCGCAGACATGCCCGGGGTCGATGCGGACGTAGCTTGCCACCGCCTCAACCTTGATCCCCACACTCGCCCAGTACAACAGAAGAATAGGGTCATCGCCTCTAAGATGTCCGGGCCTATTAGAGAGGAGGTAGAGAAGCTACTTAAGGCGGGGTTTGTGTCTGCCTGTAAGTATCCGGGGTGGGTGAGTAATGTTGTAATGGTTAAAAAGGGGGAGGGTAGATGAAGAATGTGTGTGAATTTCTCTCTTTTAAATAAAGCATGCCCTAAGGATTGTTACCCCCTGCCTCGGATCGACGTGCTGGTTGACTCAGCCGTCGGTTTCTCATTTATGAGTTTTTTAGATGCGTTTTCAGGATACCATCAGATACGCATGCACCCTCCGGATGTCAAGGACGTCACTTTCGTCACGGAAGAGGGGTGCTTCTGTTTTAACATGATGTCCTTTGGGTTGAAAAATGCAGGAGCAACCTACCAAAGAATGATGGATCAGATCTTTCGAGGGCAGAGGGGAAGGAACCTTGAGGTGTATGTGGATGACTTAATGATCAAAAGCAAGGACCTCAGATCTCACGTCTTTTACCTCGAGGAAACCTTTGAGACCTTAAGAAGATATAAAATTAGACTCAACCCCCTAAAATGTGTTTTTGGAGCCAACAGAGGAAAGTTCATGGGGCATCTTCTCACCCCATCTGGAGTAGAACCCAATCCCGATAAGGTGAAGGCAATTCTGGAATTGGAATCTCCTAGAAATGCCAAGGGGGTTCAGCATCTCACCGGCAAGCTGGCCGGGCTAAGCAGGTTTCTCTCTCGAGCCGGGGAGAAATGTTCACCTTTCTTCCGGACGTTAAGAGGGGGCAAGAAGTTTGAGTGGACCCCCGAATGCGAGAAGGCTTTTCAGGCTCTAAAGCGGCAACTCACCCAGACACCTCTGCTCCAGGGACCGAGGGAAGGGGAGACCTTGTTCTTATACTTAGGAATGGGGACCGGGGCCGTGAGTTCGGTTCTTGTGCGAGAGGAAGGGAAAAAGAGTTCCCGATCTATTATGTGAGCACAGTCCTGAAGAAGGCGGAGCTCGGATACCCCATCCTAGAAAAGCTAGCGTTTGCCCTCATCATATCGGCCATGAAGCTTAGGCCATATTTTCAGGCTCATTCCATTCAGGTGGTGACAGATCACCCCCTTCGTCGCATCTTGGAGGGGGTGGAGCATTCGGGGAGGCTGGCTAAGTGGTCGATAGAGCTCAGCGAATTCGACCTCGCTTTTGTTCCTCGACTTGCCATCAAGGCGCAAGTGGTGGCTGAATTCCTGGTGGACTACGTAGTTGAGGTGCAAGAGACCGAAGCGTCCCCTCGAGCGGATTGAAAGATGACGGTAGATGGTGTCAGGAAGAAATTCCTTTGGTGGAGGAATGATCTTGGAAAGTCCAGAAGGAACCAGGATTGAGCAGGCTTTGAAGATCCACTTCACGATCACCAACAACCAGGCGGAATATGAGGCCATCATCGCAGGGCTCAGGTTAACCCGGGAGTTGGGCATACAAGACATTGAGGTCTCGACGGACTCCATGGTGGTGGCGGGCCAGATCAAAGTGGAGTTCGAGGCAAGGGAGCCCACTCTCCAGCTGTACCTAGGGAAGGTCAAGGGCATTATTGGGCAGTTCCGAAGCTTTTTGATTCGGCACGTTCCGAGGGAGGAGAGCACTCAGGCTGACCAACTCGCCAAGTATGGCCCTCAGGCTGGAGGAACAATGATGGAACTCTTCAGGCCGTCCATAGAAGAAGGGGAGCTCATGGAGATATGCCAGCAAGGGTCTTGATGGACCCCTTCATCACCTTTTTGACCTCGGGGCAGCTGCCCGCGAGAGATCTCGACAAGAAGCATACCAGATACAAATCAGCGTACTACCTGCTGAAGGATGGAGTTTTGTACCGCAAGACACTGTCGGGTTTGCTGGCTGGATGTGTGTCAGAAGAGGAGGTTCCCAAGGTTCTGGAAGAAATTCACTCGGGAGAATGCGGGAGTCACTCGGGGAGCCGGACTTTAGAAGGGAGGGTGTTGAGGCAGGGGTACTTCTGGCCTACCCTCAGGAAAGATGCGGAGGAGTTCGCGAAAAGGTGTCAAAAATGCCAGGAGTTTGCCCCCCTCCAACTCCTTCAAGCCCAGAGGTTGCGGACAATCACAGCTCCCTGACCCTTCGCTATATGGGGGCTAGATCTGGTGGGTGCTTTTCTCAAAGCAAGTGGCCAAAGGAAATTTCTGCTAGTCATGGTGGACTACTTTTCAAAATGGCTGGAGGTGAAGGTGTTGGCTAAGGTGACATCGCAGGTGGTCAAGAATTTCGTATGGGGAGAGATCATCTGCAGACATGGGTTACCGCTGCCCATTGTGACAGACAATGAACCACAATTTGCTAGTAGAGAGTTCGTTGATTTCTGCATCCGTTTGGGGATAGACCTCCGTTTTGCCTCTGTTCATCATCCGCGAAGTAACGGACAGGTGGAAGCAGCCAACAAGATCATTGTCAATCTTTTGAAGAAGAAAGTGGAGAATCTGAGGGGAAGCTGTGTTGAACAGCTCCCTTCAGTCCTCTGGGCCTTAAGAACCACACCAAACACCGCCACGGGAGAGACCCCGTTTAAGCTCTCTCATGGCTCGGAGGCGGTCATACCCATAGAGTTCGACAATCATCGAGAGTAGTCGGTGCAAAAGAAGGAGACGAAGGATGGAGGGCGGAGAACGAGGAAGAGCTGAAACTCTCTCTGGATCTCGTGGAAGACCTTAGGGATTTGGCGATGGTCCGTCAAGAGGAGGTCAAGCGCCGGATGACGAGGTACTTTGACAAGCACATAAGGATCAGACAATTCGAGAAGGGGGATTTGGTCCTCAAAAAGGTGGATGCAACAGGTAGAGGGGCCTCTGTAGGGAGGCTCAATCCCAATTGGGAGGGTCCTTTTGTAATAAAGGAGTTCTTGAAGTCGGGAGGGTACCACCTCCAGGATGTGGACGAGGTATCCCTCGATCGTGCCCGGAGTGGGGATGATTTAAAGAGATTTTACCCATAACACATTTTGTTCATTGCGTCTTTTATTGTTGTACCATGCTTGCAATCCGGATGTGCCCTTTTGATATGATGAGATCGCAGTTGTCCTTCAAACATAGCGTCAAAGGTGAGATGGAAGTAAGGAGACCCCGAGCAGACCCGCTGATCAAGCTCTCATCTAGCTAGCAGGGTTGCAGGCTCACTCGGTGGTTGGAGATGTTTTGGAGAGGAGACCCCGAGCAGACCCGCTGACCAGGCTCTCATCTAGCTGGCAGGGTTGTAGGCTCACTCAGTGGTTGGAGATGGTTTGGAGAGGAGACCCCGAGCAGACCCGCTGACCAGACTCTCATCTAGCTGACAGGGCTGTAGGCTCACTCGGTGGTTGGAGTTGTTTTGGAGAGGAGACCCCGAGCAGACCCGCTGACCAGACTCTCATCTAGCTGACAGGGCTGTAGGCTCACTCGGTGGTTGGAGATGGTTTGGAGAGGAGACCCCAAGCAGACCCGCTGACCAGGCTCTCATCTAGCTGGCAGGGCTGTAGGCTCACTCGGTGGTTGGAGATGGTTTGGAGAGGAGACCCCGAGCAGACCCGCTGACCAGACTCTCATCTAGCTGGCAGGGCTGTAGGCTCACTCGGTGGTTGGAGATGGTTTGGAGAGGAGACTCCGAGCAGACCCGCTGACCAGACTCTCATCTAGCTGGCAGGGCTGTAGGCTCACTCGGTGGTTGGAGATGGTTTGGAGAGGAGACCCCGAGCAGACCATCTGACCAGTCTCTCATCTAGCTGGCAGGGCTGTAGGCTCACCTGGGGGCAAGTCAAGTGATAAGAGTTCACGGGGAGAAGTGTCCATATTTATCAGGAAATTGGTAGAGAATTCCTAGAAAATGGAAGAATTGGAGATTAGGCCAAGGAGGAGGAGGATCTCTGGTTGGCACACGACGTGGGTGGTCTCGCCCGTAGCGGGTGGGTCTTCCTTGTCCAAGGCACATGCCTAGCATAAAGAGGTGGGACCTGTCATGAGGAGCGGTTGATCTCCAAAGTTTACCGCGCGGGTTGATCTCGCGGCGAGGTGAGAGCTAAGAGTTAGACGATCTCGCGTGCGGTGGAGATGAAAAGAGGTCCAGGATCTAGCGTTTTGGACTAATTATCAAACGAAATGGAGGAGGGTAAAAGCGCAAGAAAGTAACATGTAAAAAGTTATAATAAAGATTCCTTGGATCATCACAGAAAACACCTCACTATCGCAGAGAAAATATCTATATCATGAATATTCAAGCACAGGGCAAGACAAAAAAGAGGTGGGGAGAAGTCCCAAGACACGTTAACACCCTTTCACTCCTCATCACTGGAGGATGAACTGTCGTCCGTCTCGCCATATAATCGGGGGACCAGGTCGCGGACGGTAACTGTCTCGGCGTCATCCCGAACCACTCCCAGCTCCTTCATCATCTTGAGAACGAGCTCCGCTGTCTTGATGTTGGAATCTCGACAGAGGGCATCGACCTCGTCCACGGAATAGCGTGGAGGAACTTGAAATGGATCTGGAGGGGGTGCCGCGCTGTCCCGGAGACGGGTGTTTTCAACTTTCAATCTCTTGTTCTCTGCCTCCAGTGCCTCAATGCGCGAGCGCATCCGGTCGGCTGTCTCAGCATCCTGCGGGAAGACTTAGTCAATGAAAGATCATAATGACTAGCGAGTGAGGCTGGCAGAGCAATGATTAGGAAGCTTACCACACCACCTTGATTCTGCGCGAGGAGGTTGTCGGCGACGGCCAGCCTCTTCTCGAGGTCGTTGGACTTCTCGCGTTCCGTTGCGAGACCGGCTTCCGCTTCTTTCCATTTCTTATTATTGAAGACCAAGCGGCGCGAGACCCGGTGCGCGAGCTCCAAGGAGCGAAACTGGGCATGGGCGCTCTTTAGAATGAGGTCCCGTGACACCTCATTATCCACGGGCTCAGTGTCGAGGCCACCATATAGCCCGTACCCGAGGGAGAAGGCGTGACTGGTGGGCGGGTCTTGCTCCTTCCAGGAGGGAAGGAGGGTGGACACCGACACGCGGTTGGCGTCCTTCTCCCATAAGAGTACCGGCTCGCCGGCAGCGTCATCCGTCACGGGACCCATGTTGTAGTTGGGATGTGAGGAGGGGACCGGGCGGCTGGAAGAGCCAGCCTCGTGGGGGGGGAGGGGGGGGGGGGGGCAGCAGGCTGGACAGTGGTGGTGGCGGTTGGTTCTGATAAGACCGTCTCGCGGGTAGGCGAGACGACTAGTTGGCGACGTGAGGGAGTCTCTACAGAAATGGGGGACAGTGACCCCGATAGCTCCTTCCTCTCTTTGTGGGAGGCCTTTTTCTTCTCTTTGTTAAAGGACACCGACTTCTTCACCCTTTTCTTTGGGTTGTGTCGAGAAGCGGCACCCTCGCCCCCAAGCCTTTTCTTTGGGGTGGGGGTCAGCGTCTCCTTTGCCGCGTCCGCCGCCATACTCGCCAGGACAAGACCCCTGTTGCTCTGGTAAGGGGGGTGGACAGGGACGGTCCTCTCCCCTGAGCAGGTTAATAGTTAGCATAAAGCAAAAAAGTTTAGTACAATGCTAAGGGGGCAGGAGTATACCTTCGCCGGGGAAGACAGCAGGAAGCGAGTCGAGGTCTCGCCTGAGAAAGTTGACCTCGAAGTTTTTTCCCTGCGAAGAAGTCGCAAAGAGCCTTCTCGGCACCCCCAACCTTGGGAGTTTCGTAGTAGACCTCGGCAGGTGACACCGGGGCGAGAGGGACGCCTCCCAAGTCCCCGCGAATGAAGACGAAGCGGGTCAGCCAGTGATGGTTCCTGTTTGGCGTCTCGCACACCTTCAGGCCTTGGCCGGTGAAGTAGGACACACCGTCGTCTTTCGCGTGGTAGATGAACAGCTTGCGAAAGACGGTCAAGCTGAATTCAATGCGCTTTCGCCGCAAGTAACAGGCGAAAGCGACCAACATTGAGATCGCGTTGGGGTTGAACTGAGCGGGAACAACCCCAAAGTACTTGAAGACCAATTTAACCTCCGGCCAGAGGGGGAGTCTCAGCCCCGCCTCGAAGTGCGAGACGGGGAATGCTAGTTCGTTGGGGTAGAAGGTATTAATACACTCGCCAACTTTGGGTGGGCGAGACAGATAGCCATCAGCGAGAAACTCGCTGGCGAAGTGAGTGTACTCTTCTTCTGGTAGCCTGCCGAGAGGGAAATCATGGTCTGCAAACCGCCTCCCGCAGCGGCTGCGGCCCTCACCTTCTTCTACCCTCTTCTTTCCCATAATCGGCGAGGAGGCAAAAATAGGAGAAGAGAAAAGATTGAAGGGAAAGCGAAACGCGAGAGGTGCGGAGAAGAAGAGGAGTTGGCGGAAGCTCCGATCACGAAAATAGTGAAGAACGGTAATGAAGGCGTGAAAGTATCCGGATCCTGGAGAAGGGTATTTATAGCAGATAGGGAAGAGAGAGGAGATCGAGCGGGAAAACAAAAAGGCGGAAATCGAAAGGGCAACCTGACGGTTCATCTTCTCCCTCTCTCTCTCTAGAACCCAAGAGGCGGAGGCGCCGCGGCGATTTTTCCGATGAGCCAAAAACATCATGACAGATTAATTAATTGAAAATAAACTAATCACAGCAATAATGAAAAACCCAGCGCGACATGACAGATAAACAAAACATCATAATGATAAATTATTTCATCCCGCGCAAGGGAAGCATCTTGTCCGAGGGGACTTATATAACAAACTAATAGTTAGCGTAATAAAGTTGGTAATAATAAAGATACAGGAGAACATCAAAAAGGCGAGACGGGGCCAGGGTCGCTTAATTCTTGATCCACTTCCTGCGGCCATCCCGATCTCCCGCGCAAGGATGGCGGCCGGGTAGATGAAAGGCGCGGGCGACGATTATACCATGGCACGCGAGACGGAGATGTTCGTCCGTCTCGTTTAAGATAGACTTGGGGTTTGTCCCGTCCATTACAGTGTCGGCCTCGATCTCGGCAGAGAGGCGAGTACACTCAGTTTCCAGCCAGTCCATGCGTCGGTCAGAGGCCTGCTTCTCTAGCTCCATCTCGCGGATGATATGCGTGTACTTGCGAAACATCCTGGCTGTCCGTCGCTTCATCTCCAGGGTGTCCATCGGATCGCCCAGATAATCTTCGATCCCGTCGGGTCGAGGAAGAGGCGAGAGGGGAGGAGACGCGGGAGCGTCCTCAGTGTCGGATTCGAATTGGATGCCTACGCAGAAAAAGCAAAAAAAAATCATAATGAAGGATGATCTCACAAACAGGTGCCAGGATTACAAGGAGTAACCCCGTGATCTTGCATGGGCTAGGTGAAAGAATGCAAATCGGTGCGAAACCAAAGAGAGGGTGAGTTTTCTTACTTGGGAGGCGAGGGTTCCCCACAACTCGCGAGAGGTTTTCTCTCCGCGTAAGGGGGGGGGGGAGGATTCCTCAGGTGAGTCGGTGCGTTGATAAGATTCGTTGGTGACATCGGGAGGATTTGCAGGCATAGGGGAAGCGACAAGGTTTCCCTGGGAAAGCGTGATCAACGGGCGAGACGAAAGAAGAAAAGAAAGGTAAGAGGAAAAATCAGAAATTACCTGTCTCTCCCCGGAAGAGGCGGGACGAAGAATATCAGTTGTCGATGGCACAAAGGAGGTCGCGCCCGCCGAGTGGGGAGGGCAGGCGGCCTTCGCCTTCTTCAGGCGAGAGGATGAAGGGGCCGAGGAGGGAGTGCGCCCCAGATCCGTAATCAGGGCAGCTATGTTGGCTTTATTCTGCTTTCACACCATCGCGAGACGCTCGCGAAAGCTCTGGCTATGAGACATGTTGAAGATAGAAGAAAGGCAGGAAAGTAAAAAGGGCACCCTAAAGGGAGGGGGGATCTCATATTTATAGACCCCAGAGGGGGGCCCACCAAAGATTCTCATAAATGAATCCCGACGTCGCGAGCCTCAGTTGGACTTTTCTTCCCGAGGTTAGGGCAACCTCGAAAAGAGCGGAGATTGTGTACAACCTTGGGCTCGCGAGAGGTGGCTCAAAGAGCGAGAAGGGGAGGCTGGCGAGATGAATTGGATAGGCGAAAGGGGCCTAGTGACCCACTCGCATTGGGCAAGACGAAGCTTAATACTGAAGGCGAGACGTCCTCTAGGGCGCGAGCTGGCCCTTGAAGGCGAGATGGCCTATAGTGCGAGAGGCCTGCGAGACGGACAAGTGGGGCCGTCTTGTCCGCCAGTCATTTTCCCCACACGCCACATGGGAGAAAAACTGTTTTCACCTTTTTACCCCCAAGGGGGATTTTACCCTTCGGCCCCAGGTAATTTTACACTTTTACCCCAGGTGGTCTGCGTATAGCCCTTCAGAACAACAGAGTTTGGTTGTTGGCAGACCCGACCCAGGGTATTTTGGTAATTTCAGGTCGGTTCATAATGGATATTTGCAGATCAAACTCAGAGGCCTATAAATAGACCGATAAGGTGCCTGAGATGGTTATTGAACCTTTCCACTTTCTTCCTCACAGACACCTAGCTCAGCATTGGCTACGGAGGGGAAGATCTTCAGTTTCTTCCGGGAAAAAGAGGTGGGACCTCCGAGCTGAGACCCATCAGTCTGTTTCCAGGTCTCCGACTCACGTCGGGAGGGTAGCTCAAGAAGAGTACGTGTGGGTTGCATCCTAAGTTTTGAACTTTAGGAGGGACTAAAAAGCTGGTTCCAACACTGCAAGGAGTTAGGTAGGGAAATAATGGAAAGAGAGGGCAAAAGTGCGAAGTGGTGAAGAGAGACGATGTAGGGATACATAGTTTCCCATGGGATGAGCCGTAGAGGGTGGTGCTTGATCGTCAAAGCGCAGAAGAGCATCCGTAGTAGGGGGCTGCTGGCTACGAAGCACGGATACACCTAAAATAGGGTCGTACCCATACCAGGTACGTTTCTGGTACGAATACGCTTACCGGACGGGCCGATTCGCTATAATCGCGATTTTAGGGTTTCCGGTACTCATTTGCCGCCACTTCAGATTCCAGATCCCGTGCTCCCGATCCCCGCTCCCGTCCTGCTCCCGATCCCTGCTGACGATCCCTGTAAGCGACGATCTTCTTCTTCTTCCAGATCCCGTGCTCCCGATCTTCTGTTAAGCGACGATCATCAACTTAGTTCTGTAAGCGACGATCATCACTGTACTCATTAAGCGACGATCATCACCGTAAGCGATGATCATCGCTGTTCTTCTGTTCTTAAGCGACGATCATCAGCTTAGTTCTGTAAGTGACGATCATCACTGTACTCATTAAGCGACGATCATCACTGTAAGCGATGATCATCACTATTCTTCTGTTCATCTGTTCTTATGTTCATCTGTTCTTATGTTCATCTGTTATGTTAATTTGTTTAGCTTAGTTCTGTTAATTAGTTCTGTTAATTAGTTATGTTAATTTGTTCAGCTTAGTTCATTTCAAGTCATTAGTGCAATTCATTAGTTATGTTAATTTGTTCATCTTAGTTCTGTTAATTAGTTCTGTTAATTTGTTCAGCTTAGTTCAAGTCATTAGTGCAATTCATTAGTTATATTAATTTGTTCAATTCATTAGTTCAATTCATTAGTTCTGTTAATTAGTTCAATTAATTAGTTCACTTAATTTGTTCAATTAATTAATTTGTAAATGTGCTGTTTGTTCAATTCAATTTTTTTCATCTTTTTTTTATTACAACAATTATGTCTCAATCACAATCTTCTATTAGTGTCACTGGTTCAACTTCTACCTCAACAACAAGTAGATTTATTTCTGATAATGCAAGTAGGGATGATTATACGCCACTTTGAGATTATGTATCTTTTATCCATAGTAGAGAAGTTGACGGCGGAAACAGAAAATGGAAATGCAATTTTTGTGAGATAGATTTTAGTGGCTCGTATTCTAGAGTAAAGAGTCACTTGATAAAAATATTCAGGAATGGTATTAGGTTATGTGCAAAAGTAACTCAAGAGTATTTAAAAGAGCTTCAAAAAGTGGTTGCTACATCAGAAGAAAAATGCAAACCGGCTCTCAAGGTATTATCGTTTCATAATGCAAGTCAAGGTTCTCAAATAGTTAGGGAAACAAAAAAAGAAAAGGGGGACCTATTGATATCACTTTTCAAAATAAATCTAGAGATGAGTTAAGGAGTCATATAGCCAGAATGTTCTATTCTGGTGGTTTGTCATTTCATCTAGCTAGAAATCTATAGTATGTTAGTTCATATAAATTTGCTGCTAACCACAATCTAGATGGATTTTTCCTCCTGGATATAATGCTCTCAGAACAACACTATTGCAGAAAGAAAAATCAAATATCACTAGAATGCTTTAGCCAATTAAAGATACTTGGCCCCTAAAAGGAATTAGTTTAGTCAGTGATGGTTGGACAGATGCTCAAAGAAGACATTTGATTAATTTTAAAGGCAGTTGATGCATCAGGTGAGTATATGGATAAACATTATATTGCAAATTTGATGATTGAAGTTATTAATGAAGTTGGTGCCGAAAATGTTATACAAGTTATCACTGATAATGCACCGGTATGTAAGGCAGCAGGAGCAATTGTGGAGGCACGATTTCCACATATTTTTTGGACACCTTGTGTTGTGCACACTTTAAATCTATCATTAAAAAATATTTGCGCAGCTAATAATACTGATCGTTGTGCAACAGTTAAAGAACAATGCGGATGGATAACTCAAGTGACTAATGATGCTCAATCAATCAGGACTTTCATAATGAATCTTCAATACAGGTTGAACATGTATAACTCTTTTGTTTCACTGAAGTTACTTGCAGTTGCAGAGACATGATTTGCTTCCACTGTGGTGATGTTGAAGAGGTTTAAACTTGTGAAGATGGACTTGCTTAATATGATTGGATGTTCCGAATGGACTATGTATAGAGCAGATGATGCTGAGAAAGCTTTAAAGGTTAAAAACATCATATATAGTGACAAATGGTAGAATGATGTGGACAAGATCCTTGATATAATAAGACCCATATATGATATGCTTAGGGTTTGTGATACAGACAAACCTAATCTTCATCTGGTATATGACATGTGAGATTCAATGATAGAAAATGTGAAGTTTGAAATATATAAACACGAGAAGTTGACGGACTTGGAAGCTCATTGCTCTCTTTATGAGGCAATTTATGATGTCCTCGTTGATTGATGGACCAAGAGTTGCACACCACTACATTGCATGACTCATTCTCTTAATCCAAGGTAAATTTTTTTTTCTTATTTGATATTAAACATTTACTATAATTTATTTATTTAGTATACATTTTTATTTGTAGGTATTACAGTCGAGAATGACTTGAAGGAGGACCACATAGAGTTGCTCCAAATACAGATGAGGAGATTTCTTTGGAGAGAATAAATGCTTAAGAAGATATTTTCCTAATGTGGGAGAGAGGAATATAGTAATCAATGAGTTCTCTAGGTTCACGGGATTTGGTCAAGCTTTCAGTGAGCCAGATAGTTTGGAGAGTAGAACTTCATTATTGCCCAAAGATTGGTGGAGTTACTATGGAACTTCGGCATCTAAATTACAAAAAATTGCTTTGAAGTTGTTAGGTCAACTTTCTTCATCGTCCTGCTGCGAGAGAAATTAGAGCACATACTCATTCATTCACTCATTGAGAAGAAACAAAATTCTACCACAACGTGCTGATGATTTGGTGTACGTGCATAGTAATCTACGCTTATTATTGAGGAGAAACAAAATCTACGGTCAAGGAAGGAGTTGAATGTGAGATATAGGAGGAGATGCATGAGCAAATCCTTTTGATGAAGTTGACATGCTTACGGTTGCCAACTTATCTTTAGATGAGCCAGAAATTGAAGATGCCTTGATTTCCAACAATATGGTGAAAGATGAAAAAATGAGTGATGAACATCATTTTATTTGAAATAATTATGAATAGCTTATGTTCAAGTACTTCATGTTATATTGCATTATTTATGAACTTGTACTTCAATTGATTATTTATGGTTCATGTTTTATTGCTTTGAGAATTTATAATTATATTTGTGATATATGCATATATATTTATTAAATTTAATACAACGTATCCCGCCGTACGTAAATTACAAAAAATTGCTTTGAATCTGTTAGGTCAACTTTCTTCATCGTCCTGCTGCGAGAGAAATTGGAGCACATACTCATTCATTCACTCATTGAGAAGAAATAAAATTCTACCACAACGAGCTGATGATTTGTTGTACGTGCATAGTAATCTACGCTTATTATCGAGGAGAAACGAAATCTACAGTCAAGGAAGGAGTAGAATGTGAGATATAAAAGGAGATGCATGGGCAAATCCTTTTGATGGAGTTGACATGCTTACGGTTGCCAACTTGTCTTTAGATGAGCCAGAAATTGAAGATGCCTTGATCTCCAACAATATGGAGGAAGATGAAGAAAATGAGTGATAGATATCATTTTATTTGAAATAATTATGAATAGCTTATGTTTAAGTACTTCATGTTATATTGCATTAGTTATGAACGTGTACTCAATTGATTATTTATGGTTCATGTTTTATTGTTTTGAAATTTATAATTGTATTTGTGATATATGCATATATATTTATTAAATTTAATACGTATCCCGCCGTACCCGTATCCTTGATTTCAAAATTTTGCGGTATCGCCGTACCGAATACGTATCGTACCCGGTACCCGTACTCGTACCGATGTTTCCTAGGCTGCTGGCGGGCTGCAATCCTGGACGAGCGACGAGTGTAGACACGGGTAGGTGAAGGAGGAGGGAGAGGTGGTGAAGTTGGTACCGGAGGAGCGAAAGAAATGGGAGGCAGAGTTGTGACGGGGACAATCAGACGAGGAATTGTGGGCTGAGGTGGTTAAAGTGGAGGCGTGAGAGAAAAAGCTTTCATCTTCAGCAAAGGTAACATCCGCGGAGATGAGCACCTTGTTGATTGTGGGAGAGTAGCAAACATGCCTCTTTTGGGTACTTGAGTAGCCTACAAAGACACATTTGGTGGCGCGGGCGACAAGTTTGTCACTTGGTGGTCCGAGAGAGTGAACATTACAGACACATTCAAATGTGCGAGACGTGAGAGAAAACGGGGACTTGGAAGGAAACATGAGACTGAATGAAGAAGCAAAATTAAGAACGGATGAGGGCATACGGTTAATGAGGTAGCAAGCAGTAGAGACAGCAAAGTTTCAATATTCAACGGGAACCTTCATTTGAAGCATGACTGACCGAGTGACATCAAGGAGATGACGATTCTTCCGCTCGGCCACACCATTCTGCCGGGGTGTGTATGCACTTGAAGTTTGATGAATTATCCCAAAGTCGGTGCATAAGTTGGAGAGGCCACGACTAGTGTATTCACGAGCGTTGTCAGTGCAGAGCGTTTGGACAGTAGTAAAAAATTGCGTACGTATTTCAATAATAAACGCACGAAAAACAGAAGTTAGCTCAGTATGATCACGAAGTAAATAAAGCCATGTGAGGCGTGAATAGTCATCAATGAAGGTTACAAAGTAGCGATAACCAAAAAGACTGGATAGTTTATAAGGAACCCAGATATCGAAGTGAACTAAAGAAAACAGAGTACTACTCCGGTCGCATACAGGACGAAAAGAAGTACGATGCTGCTTGCCAAAGATACATGATTCACAAGAAAATTCCTGTAAAGAGACATCAGGAAAAGCCTTCTTGAGAATCTGAAGAGGAGCATGACCAAGACGACGATGCCAGTTGACGGAGGGTAGAACAAAGAGTGAAGTGGGAATAGCGTCCAGGAGATAAAGCCCGTTTGACAACCGTCCTCTACCAATGATAGTCTGTGTTCGACGATCCTGCATGACAAAAAAAGAGGGGGAAAAGATCAGACAGTAATCAAGATCCTGAGCAAGCCTATTAACTGACAGTAGGTTGAAGGGAGATCCCAGAACATGAAGGACCGATGTTAAGTAAAGAGTAGGAGTAAGTTGCAGATCAGTAGCTCCAGACACATGAGTAGTATCGTCATTGACCACAGTGATAAACTTAGGAAACTCAGTGTGCATGTACTGAGGAGGTTTCTGAGGGGTAATATGATGGGTGGCCCCAGAGTCCAGGATCCACTAAGAGCTGTAGGAGAGACAGAAAATACCTTCAGTAGAGAATGAAGCAACCGAGACAAAGGAACGGTTAACCATGCCTTGAAGCTGCAGTATCTGTAGGCGGAGGTCATTGATATCCTTCTGAGCAATAGAGGAGGGGTCGGTTGGAGAGGGACCCGCAGGAGCAGGAGCAGCAACAACAACAGGAGCGGAAAGATGAGGTGGCAAACCATGTTTGCGATAGCAGGTAGCTTCAAGGTGGCCATCACGACCGCAGTAAGTACACTTGAGAGTAGAACGACCAGCACGTCCCCGACCACGAGACGTGAAGCGACCTCCCCGAGTAAAAGATCCCCGGCCAGACGGAGCAGGAGTAGGGAGTAGGGGCTGCTGGAGCAAAGCTGGAGCAAACATCAGACAGAGAGAGTGTTGTAGGAGAAGGGAGAATCTGGACCCGGATGCTGTGAAGATGACTAGGAACACGAGCCATCATCATAGCGATCCCAACAGCCTCCTTCTGTGCCCGTTGAGTAGCAAGGTCTGCAGAGGGAGGTTGGTGTTGTATCCAGGCCTCTACCAGGGTTCGGGTTTTGGCAACAAAGGAAGTTAAGTCGCCAGTGGTGGCAGGGTCCAGCGACTGAAGAGCAGAGATGATGTCGAAGAGGTGCTGTAAACTATCCCGACCAGAGTAGAGAGAGTGCAACTCCTCCCACATTTCCTTAGCGGTTTCGTAATACATTGTCATCCGGTAAGACTCTGTGTCCATAGAGTTGAGCAACCACGATTGGACTCGGCCGTCATCGCGGAGCTAGTCATCAGAAGGATCAACAGGTTTAACCCGAGTAAGATGATGGAGTAGACCCTTAGTTTGCAGAACACGTCGAATGGAATGAGCTCATTCGACATAGTTAGCCTTTCCGCTGAGAGAGATAGTGGTGATGCGAAGTTCATCACGGACCTCAGAAGGCAAGGTAGCAGCACGGGCGAGCAGAGAGGAGGTAGCTGTAGTTGAGTCGGTGGATGCCATGGTGGAGAGCGGCAACGGACTAAAACAACGAGCTGGAGCAACAGGCAGCAGACTGATGCAGCGGGCTAGAGCAGCTGGCAGCGGACGGAAGCAGAGCCCGCAAGAAAGAGAGGTGGCAGCGGATTGAGGCAGACCGCAAGAAAGCGAGGGCGAGCAAGAACCCAAATTCTGGGAGCAGGCCGCAACGACCAGGGCAGGTAGCGGCGAGCAGATCACGGTGACAAGGAAGATCGCTAGTGACAAAGAAGAAGGTCGCAAGGACGAAGAGGAAGGTCATGACGACAAAGAGAAGGGCTCAGCAAGGCGCGAGTTGATATAGGCCGAGGTGGACTGGAGCTGTCCGCAAGAAGAGAAGGGTCGCGGCGGACTAAGAAGAAGGTTCACGAGAAAAGAGCTCGTAGCGGTTGGGGGCAGTCCGCGACAGGTATATCAGGAGGGTGCGAGCTAGAAGAGAGCGCGGACTGGTCCAGAGTAGAAGCATGCAGCGGACTGCAGCAAGAGCTGGCAGAGAACCTGGGAGGAGTAGCGGGCAACAAACTGGGGAGACTGAGCGAGAAGGAGTTCGCAGCAGCGGACTAAGAGGAGAGTCCGTGAGAAGGGAGCTCGCAGCGGACTGAAGAAGAATAGCGAGTAGGCAGGGAAGAAGTGGACCCCACGGGACAAAGAAAGGAGGTTATAAGAAGCTCGAGGAGGAGGGTGGAACCACAGAGAGAGGAGGAAGCAGACCCAGAAAGGACAGGCCGCAGGAGCCAGGCGTCTATGGGAGATGAGCGGATAGAAACGCAGGCCGCGGACAGAATCGCAGTCCGCAGGCGAGTAGGGGTAGGCGGATATAAGGCAGAGTCCGCAGGCCGCTGGTGATTAGGGTAGGCGGATAGAAGGATGGAGTCTGCAGGAGGTGACAAATCCCTCTGATACAATGTAAGAAGAGAGAAACATGAGAGAAAAAATTGTCCGTAATTGAATATATTTCAAAGTATAGGAATACATACACTTATATAGAGGTAGATAGAGAGAGATATCTACATTTACAATGTGGGACTAAAGTATACATGGGCCAATACACATGGGCCTCCCAAACGGGCTAATTCTATTTTATCTTTAACAGTAGTAACTGAAACTAAAAAATAGTTATGTGAAATTGTAGGTAGTTATATATCAAGTTTGTGATCGTTGCCAGCTGCTAGGAGTGGTAGCAAAGGGGCTTTGGGCGGTTATGACAATAAATAGCAGCGGTTACTGGCGGTTGTGGTTAGTTTGAGGCGGTTGTGTCAGAAGGTAGTTATGGATAGTGGGACAGTAGTTCCCTTGGCGTCGTCACCAAGGAGCCATGAAATCAACCCGGTGGAGAGATCACAAGATCCTGGAAAATTTGTCCAAAATCTGCGATGTCCGAAAATCAACCTCTATACCTCTATTTATAGGTTTATAATCCACTACGAACATTCACGGTTGTCCAAAACATAAAATCACTAAATATACATGAAATAAAAATGCAGAAGTTGCATAAAAATAAAAAAAATTACCCATTAAAATGCACTATATTAGTTGTCCAATATGCTTGATACAATTTAGCATTGGTAATCAATGATATCTTTCATTTACTGCATTGCTTCCTACTATTGAACTTGGAATGAAGACATTGCAAAGCATGTTATAAGATGATTGTCATAAGTTGAATTCAGTTTAGTTACTATTTTACATGTTTGAGCATAAACTGTTGCAATTTTTTCTTACATTTTGGTTTCTTTTAATATACGGTCTAGTTTTTGTGACTTTTTAATTTTATTTATTTATCTTGGGTAAATCTATTGAATGTTATATATTTATTTTATTTTATTCTGATTAGTGGAACCATTATCTTTGATTTTAGTCTTTGCAACTATTGCAACTAGTAGTCTATCATGATAGTGAGAATGCTCCTTGGAATCTTGACAATAGTTGGGAAGATTTGAAATCTGTAGATTGCACCGAGGTTGTATGGTACTTCATTTTAATAGACATTGTGATTTTGTTCTTTTCGTGATATTCACTTTCATTTACTTTAACTTGTGCGTGTTGTAGATTTTTCAAGATGAAATTGATGAGCGTGATGGTAACAGAACTGCCTCTTTGTGGGCGAAGGATCAAAGATACTTGGTGTCCTCTATAAATGGCATCCTTAAGTACCATTGTCTTGGAAATAAAGAAAGGTAGAACCCCCAAATTCCTTTTGAGACGATGTTTATTTTACTATTTCTAATGTCCTTCTAACTTAATAGACGGTATGATCTCTTTAAAATCTGTAATAGTTTTGTATAAATGATATATTTATTTTTTCTACTACTAGGCCCAGTATAATGATGACATAAAACTACTGGAAGCACTCTAGTTACAAGACACGTGTTGAGGTTTCTCATTTGAGACCTATCATGCCAGTTTTGGAAGATACTCACGCGTGGTGGCTGTATGCGGTGTTAGTTAGCTTGTGACAGAAGAAACTTTGGTACGCTTTATATATCTTTATGAAATTATTGGTGCTTCACCAATGTTAGGATGCTCTAATTAGGGGATTTGTTGTTTTTCTACTACCTTGCATACATCAACATTAAAACTTAGTTTATCTTTTACGAACATTGAAATGCTTGGTTCTTTGCATATGGTTCTCTTTTCCCCTATCAAATTTAATAATGTTTATCTTCTATAGTTATTGGTTCTCATGGGAGAGAATGAAACATCATTGTCAACTTCGTCGCCTCTATATTCAAATTTATTCAGCTTTTTTGCAACAAACATCTAACGTAGATATTTATGCAATGCAGAAGATTGAGAGGATTCTTGATTCAAAAGTTATACTGCTTTGGAGGTAAGACTTAGTTCAGATATTTATTTTCTTACGATTCTTCCAAAATTCCCTATGTGAAATTTGTTTGTTGTTGCGCATGTGGTTTGTTCTAATTTCTTCTTTTTGCCAATTCTTTTATTCATCTTAAGGTTGCTTGCACATGCTAAGCTTGAGTTGGTGGGCGCCATGGAAAGAAGTTGGTGGTCTTTGGGATGGTTTGTAGTAACTCCATTTTTTGGTGTTCTTATTCTCTATATAAAATTAGTGTTTGATAGATGAAAAGATACAGGTATGTCTCAGATTCATTGGCTCTTTCATTTCTTCTGACCTTCACTTGATTTCTAGAGTTTCATAATGGTACCTATTTCCAGTTCATCTTTCATTAAATGGTCAGATTTTCATGGACCCTTACATTGCCTAAATTGATATTTTCCTTCATCTCTATTAATTTGGCCATGAAAATAAGTTTTTTTCCTGTACATTTCTTGTGATGCAGCACACCAACCTATTAGTTCAAACTAAGATAGGTTTCTCATAGGCTAAACCTATTGAGTCAAACAAGCAACAAAAGAGTTGAAGTAGTTTTTGTGTCTTTCTTGGGCCATTATTTGTATTGGGGAAAATTTGATGGTAATCCAATGGATTCTAATACATCCTTTTATTTCTTATTCTAACATTACCCCTCAAGTCAAACACTCAAGATTGTTACATAATTTAGAGAAAATTGCCCTAAAGTTCTTTCGAGGATATTAACAATCTGTTCGAAATTGGAGCTTTAAAGAATGGTAATCTTCTTGGCAACAATATTATCCTAAATGATGTGTCTATTAACCTCAATTAACTAGATCTTTTCATAGAGGAGTAACAAGATATGTATTCAAAGAGTTCCTCACTAGCACGGTCATTTATGTATCGATGGGAGCATCCGTGTGCTTGTAGCCAGATAGGTTAGCCAAGGGGAAGACGGATCTCGAGTCATATGGTCGAAGGCTCCCGAGTCAATGATCCAAGGGGAATATTGCTTTATAGTTGATCGAGAGGTAGTTTGAACATGAGCAGTTGTACCAGACATTTGGAGAAAGCGGTCTACTAACATTAGCCTTCAGAGCCTTTAATTCTCTAACTAAACTTTCATTTTTCGCAGAAGGTGAACCTGTATTCTCCAAGTTGCTATGCATAGCAGTTTGGGATCTCATATACTTCACATTAATACCGCGAATCCAACTTAGCAGGACCAAGCTGGGATGCAAGTCCCAACACCTATCAACTATCATTCTCATGTCCTTTCTTCCCACAACTGGGAAGAGTCGGGACTCCGAGAAGCAACGAGGAAGCAATGTGCTGGACAATGTAAATAGGAAGAAATTGAGGGGATGAGGCTGGAAGAACAAGCCTCTGGAAAAGGACAGATAACGCCGGAAGGAGGCGTCCAGAAGCACACCTGAAGAGAGAAAACGCCGGTAAAAGTTGTACTGAACCAAAAGAAACTCCAGGCAAAACACGGTGGCGAGACACGCAACGAGCCAAACCTTGAGGTGATGAGACGAACACCATGGTGAGACACGCAACGAGCCAAACCTTGAGGTGCCGACATCGATGAAATTACCCCTCTGATGCCATGTTAAGAGAACACACCTTTAGGTTATTTTGCGTTAGTCCTCTTTCGTCGCCTAGGGATTCAAATAATACCCCTTAGCCATAACCCGAGATATCGTCACCACCCGGTGAGCGTAAGATAGCTTGCCTTTTAACAATTGAGGCACAACCCTAACAAAAATTAAACTTAGTACCCTAACAAAATACTAGCAAAATGGTCTCACAAGTTGATATCGAACTGAAGAAATGTTGTACAATCTTTGGGACAATGAAGTGATTGAGAGGAAGGATACAAGTGGAAGGAAAAAAGCACTATGAAAGCGCAAATTATAATGATGAACTTGATAAAGTAAGGAGGGACAAAAGGAGAAGGGTTTTCTCGCAGGAATTAAGCAACCATAGTTGAAAGGGAAAAAACTGATTAATTAATTAAAGTGTACTCCCCACACATATATGTAGGGGAGAAAGATACAAAGAAAACAATACCCTTATGGGTAAAAACAATAGTAAAGAAATAAAAGGACTTGATTTCAACTCTCCCCCTCAAGTCGAACGGTAGATATCCGTCATTCCAAGCTTATAAATATCATCAGTGAAGACATCGGATCTGAGACCCTTGGTGAAGATGTCAGCCAGCTGATCTCTGGAGTGAACGAAAGGTGTGACTAAGCTTCCTTTTTCAAGATGGTTTTTGATGAAATGACGATCCACCTCAACGTGCTTAGTCCTGTCATGCTGAACTGGATTGTGTGCTATGCTGATCGCAGCTTTGTTGTCACAGTACATGGATATGAGAGATTCCTCCTGAAGCCCCAGATCTTGGAATAAGTACGCAACCACAGGCCTTCACAGAGGCCTTGAGACATTGCCTGACACTCAGCCTCGACACTAGATCTGGCCATCACATTCTGTTTCTTACTACGCCATGTGACCAAGTTTCCTCCAATGAATGTGCAATAATCCGTTGTAGATTTTCTGTCATCGTGGCATCCAGCCCAGTCAGCGTCATTGAAAACATCGATCCGCAAATGATTGTCTTAGAGAACATTAGCCCCCGTCCTGGGGACTTCTTCAAATACCGGAGGACACGGTAAGTCGCCTCCTGGTGTCTGACCCTTGGGGCATGCATGTACCTACTCAGGATCCCAACAACATACGTAATGTCGGGGCGAGTATGTGAGAGATATAAGAGCTTTCCCACCAATCTTTGATAACTGGAGGCATCTGTACGATCACCATTGCTATCCTCATCGATCCTATGGTTCTCCTCCATAGGGGTGTTTGCAGGGGCACAACCGAGCAGACCGGTCTCTGTTAGCAGGTCCAACACATACTTGCGTTGGGAGATAAAAATACCTTTGTCAGAATGGGTCACTTCAATTCCTAGGAAGTAGCATAGCCTTCCCAGGTCTTTTACTACGAACTCAGCTGAGAGACGGGCCTTCAACTTGGAGATTTCATCTGTGTCATTTCTTGTGATCACAATGTCATCAACATAGACAATCAGAACAACAATTTTCCCTTCATTCCTCCTGACAAACAATGTATGATCAGAGTGTCCCTGCTTATAGCCAAACTGGATCATGGCCTTGTGGAATCTACTGAACCATGCCCTCGGGGATTGCTTCAGCCCATACAAGGACTTCCATAAGCGACAGACAATGCTCTTTTGTCCCTTCCTCACAAAGCCTGGAGGAAAGACCATATACACCTCTTCCTCGAGGTCCCCGTGCATGAACGCATTTTTGATGTCCAGTTGATGAAGTCCCCAATCTAAAATCACAGCACAAGATATGATCACACGAATAGAGTCCATCTTTGCAACAGGTGCAAAGGTCTCTTGTTAATCAATGCCCTGAGTCTGGGTATAACCAAGAGTAACCAACCGAGCTTTATATCGATCGACTTTACCATCCGGATTCTGCTTGATTGAGAAGACCCATCTTGAACCAATGAGTTTCTTGCCAAGAGGAAGAGGGGTGACATCGCTTGTGTGATTCTTCTCCAAAGCGGACATTTCTTCCTTCATTGCTTGAGCCCATACTGGAATGCCAAGTGCCTCCTGCCATGTCTTAGGAATAAAGATCTCGGACAAGGAGGATATAAAATACCGGTGAGGCTTAGAGAGATGATTATAAACAACATGGTTAGAAATGGGTTGTTCAGTACACCGGGCCTTACCTCTTAGCTGAGCAATGAGAACGTGTAGATCAGCATCACGATCTGAGTCCAAAGGCAGCATTGGCATCGGCGGAGCACTGATGGGCTGTTCATCTGGTTTTCGACGATGATAAACATGAGGTAGCGGCGTGATGAGAGATGGATGATGAGAAAGGGGTATATGAGAGATATCTGTATCTGTAGTGGATGACATAGTGGGAGTAGGAGCGGTACCAATCACAGGGGGAATAACAGGAAGATGAATAGTACCAATGACATCAGTATCCTCCTCCCCCTGACGATAAGGAGTCAAAGCGAAGTAATAAGATTCGTCTTCGCGAAACGTCACGTTCATGGTACAGTAAGTACGTCTGGAGGGTGGGTGATAACACCTGTACCCCTTGGTGGTGGTAGAATAACTAAGGACAACACAACGGATAGCTCGAGGATCGAGCTTGTCACGAAGTGGTTGATGAACAAGAACAAAACAGACACACCCAAACACACGGGGTGGAAGAGAAGAGGTATGAACAACAGTCGTAGAAGAAAGACGAGTTAGGGGGGGTAGTATACGCTAGAACCCGTGAAGGAAGACGGTTGATAAGATGAGTGGCCGTCCGGATGACATCACCCCAATAGGGTTTCAGAAGGTGCATGGAGATGAGAAGACAAGGGGAAATATCTAGGAGATGCATGTTTTTGCGTTCGGCCACACCATTTTGGGTGGAAGTGTAAACACACGTGGTTTGGTGGATGATGTCATTTCTCGAGAGATAGGCCCCAAATTCACCACAATCATCATATTACCCCCCCCCCCATTGTCGCTTCGAAGTACACGAATTGTTCCATTGAACTGTGTTTGTATCATCTTATGAAAGGTTTGAAAAACAGAAGCAACTTCTCCTTTCTTCTTCAAAAGATAAACCCACGTAGTACAAAAAAAACAATCAATAAAGGTAACAAACCATCTATAGCCAGTTAAAGATACAATCGGGGAAGGTCCCCAGATATTAGAATGTATAACAACAAAAGGTGTACTACTGGGAGAAGATAGATGAGATGTTGAATGACGAACATGTTTAGACATTACACATACATCACATTTTAAACTAGGAATAAACTGAGATAAAGCATGAAGGAGTTTCTGAAGATAAACGGGAGACAGATGACCAAGACGCAGGTGCCAGCGGTGAGTGTCAGTAGCGGTAGCAGCAGAAGAAGAAAGAGTAAGGGATGATGGTGTAGTATCCAGGTAGTACAGACCACCACGATTCCTACCACTGCCAAGTATCTGCTTCGTACCCAGTTCCTGAAAAATACAAGAATCAGAGAAAAAAGTTACATAACAGTTAAGAGATTTAATAAGATTGCTAATATAGAGTAAACTGCGGGGAAACGAAGGAACATGCAAGACAGAAGAGAGAGGAAGAGAAGAGGAACATGAAAAAAGACCCTTGCCAGCAATAGGAGACAAGGTATCATTGGCCGAGACAACCTTGTCCTTACCAGACAAGGGAGTGTAAGAGGAAAAACCTGTAGAGGACCTGATCATGTGGTCAGTGGCTCCGGAGTCGATGATCCACTCAGACGGAGGAGACACAACAACATGGGCACTGGGCATCGCAGCAGTAGCAAACAAAGAGGAAGTACCACTCAGAATAGGAGCAAACTGAGTGAAGTAGGCGTCGCAGAGCATCCAATTCTGATGTGGTGAAGTGATCCTGGAGTTGAACATGATGGCCCTCCTGCATCTCTGTGGAATAAGCAGCGTCATGAGAACGGGTACCGGTCTGGCGGGAACCACCACGTCTAGGGTCACGACCACGTCCCCGACCACGGACATATCCAGGTGGAGCAAGGTGTGGATGAAGCTTGAAGCACACTTTGCGAGAATGGCCCCGACGACCACAATGAGCGCACGTGGGAATCGTGCTGGTATGACTGGGGCCACCACGTCCAGTACTCGTAAAGGCAGAGCGGTCAGGGAGAGGAATCGCCGTGCTGAGAGAACGTCGACGATCTTCATCGGCAAGAACCATACCGAAGCCTCCCGGAGAGATGGAAGAGGAGACCGATGAAGAATCTTGGTGCGAACCACATCTAGCTCCATGCCCAAACCCATCAAGAACACATGTAGGAGGAATCGTTCATCTCTCTTTGCAATAGGACTGCATCGGCAGTGCATGCAGGTGTAAACTGGTCGAAGTAGTCCAACTCCTGAGAGATACGCTCGAACTCATAGTAGTAGTTGGAAACTGTCATAGACCCCTGCCGTAGCTCCAACATACGACGGGTGAGCTCATAAACTTGAGTGGAGTTCCCAATCTGAGAATAGGTCTCCCGTGCCCGAGTCCAAATCTCGTAGGCTGAGTCCATTAACATATAACTGCGGTACACCTTGGGGGACATAGAATGGAGAAGCCAGGATACCACCAGTGAATTTTCAGACTCCCATCGCGGCCAAGAAGGATCAGCCCTAGATGGTGCAACCTTAGTCCCATCAATGTATCCAAACAACTGATGACTGCGGATAACATGTTGTGCTGCACGAGACCATTCGAGGTAGTTTATGACAAGGAAAGAGGAAGAGAACACGGCCACAACCACTTATGATATGAGAATATAATATGGACATGAAAACCTATCCTTGGCTTGACCAAACCTGATGTTTCTTTCCTCTCCTTTTTGCATGGATATGTGATGTAGAATAATAGATCGGGCACAATGGCGACAAAGGATCCATATAGCCGACCCAACCATAGTGGGATAGATCGGGCACAATGTCGACAAAGGATCCATATAGCCGACCCCACTATAGTGGGATAAAAGCTTGGGTCTAGGTGTTGTTGTATGTGATGTAGAATAATACCGCTATATCTTTGGGGGAAAAGCACAACCATGTATTCTCTAAATAAACAAAATTAATAAATTATGAGCATGCTGCTTACATCATCTTACTGTGAATATCATATTTTTGCTGCTCGCTCAAGATTGAACAACAAAAAGTCAATTCAGATTGAACTACAGGAGTCAATTCAGATTGAGCAACATGAAGACCATTCAGATTGAGCAACAAGGCCATTCAGATTGAGCAATAAGAAGGCCATATAGACTGAGCAACAAGAAGTAAATTCAAATTGAGCAACAAGAAGTCAATACACCACTATATCTTCAAAAAAAAACTGAAACTATAAAATGTCTACACAAACAAAATTAATAAACTATGATCATACTGTCCTATCTTACCGTGATCATCATATTTTTGCAGGACTGGCTCTTGCTTGAGCAACAAGAAGTCAATTTAGCGTCATCCTTTTTTTACTATGAATTTTCATACTTGGATTTGAACATATCAGAATCAATTGGTTCTTTAGTTGCTAGAGCTCTATGTTATGTCACATCTCTTCAAGTTAAACATAGCAGTATTTCTGTTGACCGCTTCGATTTTCTTCTTTCACTTCCAGAACAATGGTGGTTTCTCCTTCATGGACAACATGATTCTTTTCCCGCCATCTATCAAAAAATCCTATTTCCAGTCCATGAAGTCACTTCCTTGAAGAATATCTGTTGGGTACATTGAAAAATGTGTACCAGATTTGAAGAAGCCTCACCCTACTCAATGATATGCATCAAGGTGTATTTGATGTGTTTTGAGTTTATATGTGCAGGTTAAGTAAATGCAGGAATGCAGAAAAATTCTAAGTCCATGTGTCGACACCTAGAGAAGCAGTGTCGACACTTATGAAGGCCTGTGTCGACACTGGAGAAAAGCTGTGTCGACACTTGGAAGAGATTGTGTCGACACTTGGAAAGGCTGTGTTGACACCAGAAGAAATTGTGTCGACATGCAGAGGCAGTGTCGACACACAGTGAAGCATTGTCGACATCAACTGTGTCGACACCAAGAGGCAGTGTCGACACACAGAAGACTTTGTCAACATCAACTGTGTCGACACACAAGTTTCAACAAAGTTAAAGAAAAGAAGGTCTGTGTCGACACACAAAATCAGTGTCGACACATTCTACAGAAGCTGTGTCGAGAAGCAGTTACAACAACATGCAAAGGCTGTGTCGACACCACCAAGGCTTGTGTCGACACTTAGTCAACTTGTGTCGACACTTAGTGTACTTGTGTCGACACATGATGAAGTTCAGTCTCGACACTTTCAGACAGAGACATTATTTTCAAGAATTGACTGGATGACTTGACAGCTGTCATTTCCAACCGATCTACTGCAACTGTCAGAGCTGTCAGAAGTCTGTTAGAAATCGGATCAGCCGGTTACCTTGGAGAATGTTTATATAAAGGCATTCTCCTTTAACAGAAAAACATGATCGGAAGATGATCGAAGAAAAACAAAAAAGAGAAGAGAAACAAATAGAAAGAAAACAGAAGAAGATTTTCTTCAAGAAGATCTAAGTAGAAGTTGGAGAGAGAGAGCTCCATCAATTGAATTGCAGTTGCTGAACCAGGCTGCTAAGAAAGATTCAGATTGAGATCTGAATCTCAAGTCAGAAGCTGATAGAAGATCAACTTCACAGGAGATTCAACACTACTGAGTTCAGATTCAAGAAGCTTTAAAGAAAGCTAAGAGAGGTTGTTCTCTGCCATCAGGTTCTTCCAAGAACTGATCAAGAAGTCACCCATCCATTCTCTCTCTTTTAGGGTGGTGGCAATATTATTTGTTAAATCAATTTTCTGTAAGATCTATTCTAGATCTGAGTTGTAAGTCTATTTTATAAAGGCTGAGTGTAGGAGATTTAGATCTCTGAGTTGTAGGCCTTGTTGAAGGCTGAGGTAGAGCTGTGATCCTGAGTTGTAGGAGATTGTGTTCTCTGAGTATAGGTCTTGTTGAAGACTGAGGTAGGGCTGTGTGCCTGAGCTGTAGGAGTGTGGACTCACTCTGAGTTGTAGGAGCCCTGTTGGGGTTCTGAGCTACTGTAAGATCTGAGGATCTGAGGTGAAGAGAAGAAGTTAGGCCGAATCTAGTATACTGCTAGATAGGCGAAAGGGGAAAGTGGATGAACCCAGACCTTGGGGAACCACTATAAAAATCTTTGTGCAAACTGTGTTGTGAAATTTCTGTGAATCTGTGCTGTGTTAGCTATAAAATTATTGTTGTTAAGTTAATAACTGAATAGATTTGCTGCATTAAAAAGAAAAAAGGAATTACACCTATTCACCCCCCCTCTAGATGGTTAGACACTAATTCTTTCAAGTGGTATTAGAGGGAGGTTACTCAAAGAAGGACTTAACAGTCTGAGTTAGATCCATAAGGCAGATTCAAGATCAAGAAAATTAGTTCTGGTGGAAAGTTGCTGTCAGAAAGGGGAAGAGAAAAGTGCAAAAGGGGAGCATAGAGAAAAGTCTATGACCTTTAAGGTTGAAGTCAATAGAAAAAATAGGAGGATGTCTTCATCACTTCCTAAGATAGTTGCTGGAATTCCTTCAGATAATTCTGATAACCAAAGTTCAGAAAGCAATGACTCAGATGAAGACTTTGCTGCCTTCACAAGGCAGTTTCAGAGATTCCTGAAAAAGAAGCAGTGGAAGTCTAAGCCTTCCACATCTCAGCCTAAGGATGTTTATTATCAAAAGAGGAAGTCATCCAAGAAGGACAGGAGCAGGTCCAAGTCAGACACATCTACAACATCAAAGATAGTTTGCTACTGCTGTAATAGGCCTGGACATGTTGTGGCTGAATGTCCAGATAAAAGAAAAGAGTCTTTTGATAAAAAGAAGAGTCAGCAGCAGAGCAAGAAGGAGAAATCCTTTGTTGCTAAGAAGGAGAAGACCTTGTCAGACCAATCATCTTCAGAGTCAGAATCTGAAGCTGAGGCATACATTGGTCTATATACAGCAGATGAAGAAGAAGAGTTTCTGCAAGTGCTGAACTCTATCTATGAACAAGAAGACCATCAGTGCAAGAGACTGATGGCTGTGTCAGAAGAAGACAAGTGCCAGGATCAGTCTGGTCCTAGTAAGGTACAATGTCTTTCTAGAAATTCAGATTGCAGTACTGAGTCAGAGTCAGCAACATCTGCATCAAGTGATGTGGATGAGTCTGAGTCTGAAGGTGATATTCATCAGCTGATAGATGAATATGGAGACTTGTTGCAGGCACTAAAGAAAAGCAAAAACCTGGCCAAAACTCTGGCTAAGGAAATTGCGGATCTTAAGATGGCTGGATCTGATTCAGAGAAGTTGCTGGATCAGAAGTTGAATGAGATAGACAGTCTGAAAAACATTACTGTTATTCAGTTGGGTACTATCACATTTAAGAATGATCAGATTAAAAATCTGGAGATTAGACTTCAGAAAGAAAAAGGAGATTGTGGCTAGTTTTTCTAAGCCAAAGTCTGTATTACCCTTAATAGATGACTTTGTATCACAAAAGGGTAAGACAGGAATAAACTTCAAAAAAACTGCATGGGCTGCTAAGTCTACTAAGAAAGGCAAAGCCCCAGCACAACACAAGAGACCTGCTGTAAATAATTCAACTAAGGTTGTACCTAAACAAAGGTACAAGTTTGAGCGCTGGTGCTGTGGTAAGGTAGACCACTTTGCCTTAGATTGTTGGCACAATTCCAGTGTCAAGGAGAATAGCAGTCTACCTGTGAGAGACTTGCAGGCAGATTTGTTAAATTTCAGACTAACATGAACCAAGGACCCAAAACACATTTGGGTTTTAAGGTTAAGTAATCCTTATTGCAGGTGAGTTCAAGTGGTCATGCCCCTATATGGTACTTGGACAGTGGATGTTCCAGGCACATGACTGAAACAAGGGGGTTGCTGAAGGACTACACACCTATCATGGATGACCCTAAAGTAACCTTTGGTGGTTCTGAAAAAGAAATCATCAAAGGATTTGGTAATATTTCTAGTAATCAGATTACTATCACTCAAGTGGCCTATGTGAAGGGTTTGAAACACAACCTTATAAGCATAAGTCAGCTGAGTGACTTAGGATATGACATTTCATTTATTAAGAATGGATGTCATATCAAAAGGTCAAGTGATCAAAAGGTCATATTGACAAGATATAGAAAAAGAAATGTGTACTGTCTTAACTTTGAGTGTGAGAACAATGTTTCTCCTATTTATCTTGTAGCTGATGAGAGAGGCTCTCATTGTGTTAAATAGCACAAGAGGCTGACTCATCTTAACTACAAGACTATTGACCAACTCTTTAGCAAACAGTTAGTGAGGAATGGTTCTCAAGTTAAGTGTATAAAGGATGAGATATGCTCAGTTTATCAAAAAGGCAAGCAGACCAAATCCTACTTTCATAGCCTTGAAAGCAAGGATTCAGTGAAGTGTCTATACCTCTTGCATATGAATCTATTTGGTCCTATGCCAGTTCATAGTCTAGGTAGGAAGGTCTACACTTTTGTGGTGGTAGATGACTATTCTAGATATTCCTGAGTGTTCTTTCTGAGACAAAAATCTGAAACCCCAAGTGTTTTATATAGTTTTGTCAAACAAATTCAGAATGAACTGGACAGTACAGTGGTCAAAATCAGAAGTGAACATGACACTGAATTTCAGTCTGAAAGTATGACAAGACTGTGTGAAGAATTTGAGATTTTTCAAGAATTTTCCTCACCTAGAACACCACAGCAAAATGGTATTGCTGAAAGGAAGAATAGAACACTAATCGAGACTGGTAGAACTCTATTGAGTGACACTTCTCTCCCAGAATATTTCTGGGCTGAGGCAGTAAACACTGCATGTCATGTGATCAATAGGGCTTCTATCACCAAAAGCCACAAAAAGACTCCCTATGAGATTATGAAAGGCAGAAAATCAAACTTATCCTATTTTAGGATCTTTGGTTACAAGTGTTATGTCCTTAACAATGGCAAGTATTATCTAACCAAGTTTGCTGCCAAATCACAAGAGGAGATATTTGTTGGGTACAACAACAATAGTAAGACTTATAGGGTCTACAACTTGATTACTTAAGTTGTAGAAGAGTCTGTACATGTAGTCTTTGATGAAACAAAACTGATTAACAGTGAGTTGTCAAGTAGTGTTTGCAGTTCTACAGGTATAAATGAGAGGATGAACAAGCTTACCATTACAGAAGATTCAACTGCAAATCAGGAAGTGGAAAATGGTGGCTGCTGTACAGGGGGAGTACAAGACTCTCCAGATGTTGAATAAAATCAAGAGGTGCAGCATATTGAAGAGACTGGAGGTGTTCAACCTGAAGAAAGACTACCTTCAGCTATTAGACACTTAAAAGATCATCCAGCAAATCAAATAATTAGTGATTCAAGACAAGGAGTACAAACAAGGAGCAAGAATCTGAACACAGTTCTTTGCTCTAGCTTCCTATCACAAGTGGAGCCAAAGAGATTTGAAGAAGCTGTTCTAGACCCACATTGGATTGATGTCATGCAAGAGGAGCTGAATCAGTTCAGAAGGTGCAAGGTCTGGAAGCTAGTTTCTAAACCCAAGTACCACAACATCATTGGAACAAAGTGGATCTTTAGGAACAAACTGGATGAGAATGAGATCATTGTGAAGAATAAAGCTAGACTTGTTGCAAAAGGATACAGACAGGAAGATGGTATTGATTTTGATCAAACCTTTGCCCCAGTAGCAAGACTGGAAGCAATTAGGATGTTCCTTGCCTTTGCAGCATTTCAAGGTTTCAAGGTATTCCAAATGGATGTAAAATCAGCATTCCTAAATGGAAATCTAAAAGAAGAAGTCTATGTAGAGCAGCCTTCAGATTTTGTTGACCCTCTCAAACCTGATTATGTTTATAGACTTAGGAAAGCTTTGTATGGGTTGAAACAAGCCCCAAGGACTTGTATGAAACTCTGTCTAGTTTACTCATTGAGAACAAGTTCACAAGGGGGAAAATAGACAAGACTCTATTTCTTAGGGAATCCAAAGGAAAGATAATCCTAGTCCAAATATATGTTGATGACATAATATTTGGGTCTACAGAAAGTAACATTTGTAGAAAGTTTGCAAAACTTATGCAAGGGAAATTTGAAATGAGCAGTATGAGAGAACTTAAGTTCTTCTTGGGTCTCCAAGTAAGACGGACTGAAGATGGATTGTCCATATCTCAGTCTAAGTTCACCCTGGAATTAATTAAGGAGTATGATATGAAATCATCCACTAGCATGAGAACTCCTATGGGACAAGTGTATCTCTTAGTAAAGATAATGCAGGGAAACCTGTAGATGAAACTTTGTATAGAGGTATAGTTGACTCCCTCCTGTATTTGACTGCTAGTAGACCAGATATCATGTATGTTACATGTGTCTGTGCTAGGTATCAATCTTGCCCCAAAGAATCTCATCTTGCTGCAGTAACAAGGATTTTGAGATATCTTAAGGGCGCACCTTATCTAGGCTTTTGGTACCCTAGGAATGAAGATTTTCTACTGACAAGCTATTCAGATGCAGATTTTGCAGGTTGCAAAGAAGATAGAAAAAGTACTATATGAACCTGTCAATTTCTAGGAGGAAGACTGATGTCTTGTAGCAGTAAGAAGCAAACCAGTGTGGCAATCTCCACAGCTGAGTCTGAATATGTGGCAGTAGGAAGTTGTTGTGCACAGCTGTTGTGGATTCAGCACCAGCTAGAAGAATATGGTATTCAGGTAAGTAGAACACCTTTACTTTGTGATTCTACTAGTGCTATTTCTATTGCTAATAATCCTGTTTCACATAGTAGGACTAAGCATATAGAAATTAGATACCATTTTCTTAGAGAACATGTAGAGAAGGAGGACATCTCACTAGAATTTGTCAAAACAGATTATCAAATTGCTAATATGTTTACTAAGTCTCTAGATGAAACTAAATTCAATAAATTTAAAATTGAATTAGAAATGTTGAACATACATTAGTTTAACAAAATTGGCTAAGTAAAACAGTGTCGACATATCCAGCAAGATGGTGTCGACACAGAGAAGTGATGTCGACACTTCAGGAAAGTGGTGTCGACACATCTAGAGAAGAGGTGTCGACACTTCAGGAAAATTGTGTCGACACATCCATGTGTTGTGTCGACACTGGGAATCAGTGTCGACACATAAGTTCTGTCAACTATATTGGTCTCGACACATGCAGATGTCTGTATCGACACTCAAATACTGAGTCGTCCGTCAAGGATATTTGTGTCGACACATCATAATTGGTGTCGACACATATAAGTCAACAATGTTGTCGAGACTTAAGTAGTCTGTGTCAACACTTTTCAACAGTGTCGACACATTCAGTGATTGTTGACGCGTCTTTTCACCTTCAGTTTTAGAAAGGTATAAATAGGTCAACACTATTTTCTGTCGACACACTTTCTACAGTCTCGAGACCAAAACTTTGTGTCGACAAATTCTCTCATCTAAATTCAAAATTTCTCTCAATCCTAATGACGCTCAAACTTGAAGACAATGTTAATGAAGGATATGAGCTGGTATGCAACGCCTTTGACCATGCAGAACCTGAAATTAAAGCTGTAGTAACCCTAATTGCTGAGAATGGGTTGGAATTTTTAGTTTTTGAACCAACAAAGATTTGGAAGAAAGAATCACTTGAATTCTTTAGTGCTGCTACCCTAGATGAAACTGGACTCAAAGTTAGATCCACGGTCCATGGAGTAAAGGTGAAAATCACTCAAAAGAGTTTGAGGAAAGTTCTTCACCTACCAAGATCACAAGAAGAAGATGTACCTGCATCTAAGACAAGAGACGCACTTCAATGGTGTGGATTGGATACCACCTTGAAGATTGATGCTGCAATGAATAGAAAAAGAATGAATCAGCAAGGCAAATTTCTTTCAGAAATAGTTGGCAAAGTCATCATCTGCAAGCCAGGACATGATAGGATTTCTGCCTACATGTTCAGCCTGATGACAAGGATCATCTACAGACTAAACACTGACTGGTCAGCAGTGGTTTTTGAAAAGATTAAGGAAAGTCTGAAGAAACCTAATCTGGGTAGAATTATGAGTCTGTACTTGGCTGGAACTATCCCAGAAGTAATGGACCAAGCTGCTGGTTCTAAAATTAACCACATGAGGAGGATGAACATAAGGATTATCTCACGATGGGATATGGTCCTAACTAAGGACATGCCTAATGAAGAGAGGCAAGAGGTTCCTGAAAAATCTGCAGCACAAGAAATTCCTGCACAAAAGCCTATAGAAGATGCACAGAGGCAGGGGGAGCAACCATCTGCTAGCCCCATTCACCTGGATTCACTCCAGGGGGAGCCTCAACATGAGGAAGTGCCAACTCACTTAGACAGTGAACTGGCAACACAAACAATTCTTGAGGTAATTCAAGAGGTGAATCAATCAATTCTTAATGATAAGAATGAAACTCTAACTGAATTTTTGTTTAATGTTGACCAGCCAACTCAACTACACAGTCAAACACAAGATGTTATCATGAAAGATACATCTGTTGCTACTGATGCTCCTGAAATAAGAATTTCTCCAGTTCCTTCCCAACATGAGTTTATCCTAGATGAGTTGTTCACTGCTATGGAACAAGAGACTCAGGGGGAGACAAAAAGTTTAGAGGGAGAGAAAGCTGATGTTGAAGAGGAACAAGCTAACCTTGAGGGGGAGCAAGTAGGAACTCAGGGGGAGACTGCATGAAATATGGTGGAGCAAAGCAGAACTGAGAATGAGGAGCAAGGGACTCAGGGGGAGCTACCAAGGCATGAGAAGAAATTGCCTCCTAGTCCTAAGGAAAGGGTTGACATAGCTAGTACCTCAGCATCTGAGGATGAAGAAGCTTCAAGAGCTAAGAAGAGAAAGCTAATAGTCTTCAAAAGGAGAAGTCAAAACTACAAGAAGACATTACAAACTGTTGCTCTACAACCTGCCCCAACAGCTGATTACAGCTCATTGTTGGTGGCCTTGCAGATCAAATTGGATGAGCAAATGATTGCAATGGAGAAGTATATGGATGAGACCCACAAAGATTTGCAATTCACTTTGGCTCAAGATATAAAGTCAATAAGATTTGAAGTGAATCAAAATAAGAAGAAAATGACTGAATGTTTTCACAAGGGTGACAATGCAGTGGTTTTCCTAGCTACACATCAAGAAAAGATTAAGACTCAAATAGATGACATTGTTGTCAAACAAGGCTATGTCCTTGAAAATCAGATAAGAATGAATGACAACCTCAAACAATCTTACCATGATATACTAACTGCACTAAAGAATACAGACACAACAATCCCAAAGGACAAGGCTAAAGAAAAAGAAGATTTTGATAAACAGTTAAAAGAAGGATTGGCTGCAGTTCAATCAGCTATACAGACTTCTCAGAAAATTATTTCTGATCAGCTGCTGAAAATCAAGTCTTTTTATAAGGATGGTATCAATTATGCGGATAGCCAAAAAAGATTTCAGAAAAATGATCTTAGGGATCATATTGAACGAGAAGTCATAAAGGGGGAGAGAGTATTAGTCAAGGCTGGATCTAATCATGCTAAATGGACATCTAATAGCATCAGAGCCACACTTGGATATACACCCCTGTGTGATGATGACAATGTAGCTGAATCTGGAGTGCATCCTGTATATTTTGGAGGTGAACAAGCTGAAGTTGCTCAAGTAATCTACCCTCCTGCAGATTTTGAGATGATTCATCAAGATGTACAATCAATGTACAGCCCTCCAGAGGGTAATCAAAATATTATCATTGAGAAAGTAGACATGCCAGTGAAAAAGGAAGTTTTGACTAAAGAGCAAGAAGCTCAACTGTCAAAGAAGAGATTCAGAGAACAGACTGAGTTAAAGTCTGATTTTGAGCAGTGAAGTTCTACTTCTAGAAATATTATACTGACTGCTTGGAAAGCTGTAAAAGACAATTCCCTAGAAAGGGCCAAATGGTACTCTGAGCAAGAGTGGAGAAAACATGAAGTCAGGCAAGATGCCATAGTTAAGTATATGAGAAAGGCAAAACTTGGGAAGCTACCTCCTAATGCTCAGGTGCCTAGCAAGTATTTCCCTAAGCTCTTTCATTATTTTGAAAGACAAAATATAAGGGCTGCAGAGCAAAAGAAGAAAGATTTTAAGGGCAAGAAGCCAGTTGATGACACTGATACTCCAGTTCAAGCTAAGATTCAGTCAGGCAAGGGCATTATCATCAAAGAGCCAGGGCAGCCTTAGATTAGTTTTACTAGATTTTATACCATTGTAATCTTTTGTGTTAAAATCCATGTAAATTTTTGTTAAAGAAACTGTTATCAAAGAAACTATTGCAAGTTGGAACAAAACAATGTTTAATGCTTAATCTGTTAGCATTATTATTCTGTGATGATATCTTATATATGTTTTGTTTTAAGTAGTTACCCTGTCATATAATGTTGTTATACATCATAATATGTATTTGTTATGAATGGTGTATATCATTGACTAAGGGTTATGACTTCTCCAAATAGGGGGAGATTGTTGGGTACATTGGAAAATGTGTACCAGATTTGAAGAAGTCTCACCCTACTCAATGATATACATCAAGGTGTATTTGATGTGTTTTGAGTTTATATGGGCAGGTTAAGTAAATGCATGAATGCAGAAAAATTTTAAGTTCATGTGTCGACACCTAGAGAAGTAGTGTCGACACTTATGAATGTCTGTGTCGACACTGGAGAAAAGCTGTGTCGACACTTGGAAGAGATTGTGTCGACACTTGGAAAGGCTGTGTCGACACCAGAAGAAATTGTGTCGACATGCAGAGGCAGTGTTGACACACAGTGAAGCATTGTCGACATCAACTGTGTCGACACCAAGAGGCAGTGTCGACATCAACTGTGTCGACACCAAGAGGCAGTGTCGACACACAGAAGACTTTGTCAACATCAACTGTGTCGACAAACAGGACTTGTGTCGACACATAGCAAGTTTCAACAAAGTTAAAGAAAAGAAGGTTTGTGTCGACACACAGAATCAGTGTCGACACATTCTACAGAAGCTGTGTCGAGAAGCAGTTACAACAACATGCAGAAGCTGTGTCGACACCACCAAGGCTTGTGTCGACACTTAGTCCACTTGTGTCGACACTTAGTCTACTTGTGTCGACACATGATGAAGTTCAGTCTCGACACTTTCAGAAAGAGACATTATTTTCAAGAAGTGACTGGATGACTTGATAACTGACATTTCCAACCGATCTACTGCAACTGTCAGAGCTGTCAAAAGTCTGTTAGAAACCGGATCAGCCGGTTACCTTGGAGAATGTCTATATAAAGACATTCTCCTTCAACAAAAAAACATGATCGGAAGATGATCGAAGAAAAACAAAAAAAGAAGAGAAACAAATAGAAAGAAAACAGAAGAAGATTTTCATCAAGAAGATCTAAGTAGAAGTTGGAGAGAGAGAGAGCTCCATCAATTGAATTGCAGTTGCTAAACCAGGCTGATAAGAAAGATTCAGATTGAGATCTGAATCTCAAGTCAGAAGCTGATAGAAGATCAACTTCACAGGAGATTCAACCCTACTGAGTTCAGATTCAAGAAGCTTTGAAGAAAGCTAAGAGAGGTTGTTCTCTGCCATCATGTTCTTCCAAGAACTGATCAAGAAGTCATCCATTCATTCTCTCTTTTAGGGTGGTGACAATATTCTTTGTTAAATCAATTTTCTATAGGATCTATTCTAGATCTGAGTTGTAAGCCTATTTTATAAAGGCTGAGTGTATGAGATTTAGATCTCTGAGTTGTAGGCCTTGTTGAAGGCTGAGGTAGGGCTGTGAGCCTGAGTTGTAGGAGATTGTGTTCTCTGAGTATAGGTCTTGTTGAAGACTGAGGTAGGGCTGTGTGCCTGAGTTGTAGCAGTGTGGACTCACTCTGAGTTGTAGGAACCCTGTTGGGGTTCTGAGCTACTGTAAGATCTGAGAATCTGAGGTGAAGAGAAGAAATTAGGCCGAATCTAGTATACTGCTAGATAGGCGAAGGGGGAAAGTGGATGTACCCAGACCTTGAGGAACCACTATAAAAATCTGTGTGCAATCTGTGTTGTGAAATTTCTGTGAATCTGTGCTGTGTTAGCTATAGAATTATCTGTTAAGTTAATAACTGAATAGATTTGCTGCCTTAAAAAGAAAAAGGAATTACACATATTCACCCCCGCTCTAGCTGGTTAGACACTAATTCTTTCAATATCGTTTGTCCTTCGATCATTCTCCATGCCGACCACATTTCTTGCTTCATGTAGTAGTAGTGTTCTGTCCTCCCTCTGTAGTCTCATCTGTACCCAACCATGTCTCCCATAGACTGCTACATCCACAACATCTCTATGCAGCAGCCAGCAGCATTTCTCCAACTTCATGGACATTGAGGATCATCATTCTCCGTTGTAGCTGGGACTCTTTGATGGATGGTATTTCAGTAGATTGAGTTAGAGAGCTTAGGAGCAGGCTCTCTTAATTAGAAGACACATACCCTCACCTATGAATAAATTTAAGCACATACTGATTTTTCTAGCATCAGAAAAATCAAGAGTAATATGATGTAATATGATGTTTTGGTCTCCACGTGTTTGTCTAATTTGTCGTATTTACCTACACCCAAAAACTACAAACCAAGAGTAATATGATGTTTTGTTTTAATTGTTAGGAGGAGCACATCCTCGGGGCTATCTATTAACGAATTGTTGAGTTGTGACGGATTGTGGTTGATGTATCTGTAGGCAAAGCTGCCGCTCGCATTTCTGGAACAGAGATTGTTTATGGTAGTTTTGAGCATCTTATTAATCTCACAACTGAGAGGCCTTTTCAAAGTGTGCGCTGGGACGTGTCTTTGAAATTCCATGACTCGTCTTCACCGGAGGCTCAGCTTTCACAGGTTAGCTCTCCTTAAATTGCATATTTCTAAACAAATCAAATTTGAATGCAGTGTTAATAGTGAGATAATGACAAATGCTTCGGAAGCCAGCTGCTTTGTTTATGCTCCTGATGGGGAAGACATTGATTAGCATCTTCCAACAACCATTGCTCCCATCCCCTGTTGCTGTTGCTTCCTTCTTTAGGGTGCTCGAACTGTTTTTTTACGGATTGAATCATGGATGCAGATAGGCGCTCGCTGCGCCTAAAGTATAACTTGCGCATGCATTTTTTTATATAATAATTTTTTTCTCTTTGTTTTGTAATTATTCTTTCATTTTAATTTAGTTGGACTGTTGTTTGCTTTGGCGTCTAAAATTCCACATAAATGGGGTTATATTTGTTCTTGAAGTTTAAAAGCTTTGCATATAGCATGCAGATCAGTCTTTGATGCTGAACAACACATTTGGACTCCTGATGCAGCCTAATCTTGAAACAATAATACTCTCTTCTAACTGTGAATGCTTTCTGGACGAATGTTCGAACTTTGGCATTGATTGGAAACTCATGGTGTTCGTTAATTTAGGCTCTGTTTGGGGGGACTTATTTTCACCGGTCAAGCGGTTACGACCGCATGAACCGGACCTTAATTAAGATACCAGTACATGCGGTCGTAACTGCTTGACCGATGAAAATAAGTTCCCCGCAAACGGAGCACGGCGGTGGCAGTTGTAAATGCATGAGTTAAACTGACATTTGTCAAGGATCACCTAACAAACATCATCCGCTTGAAAATAAAAGTGGATGAAGTTTTTTAGGCGAGCATTAATGAATGACAATTTAACCCCCATGTTCATGACCGCTGCCCTCACGCCAAACGGAGCCTAAGGTACCAAAAGAGCTCCCCGATGAAGCCCTTTTTTTCTTTTCCTGCTTATTTAATGGGAATTATTAACCGTGCACTAAAAATAGCAATCTGCTAACCATTACTAATCACAAATCATGCATTTCGAAAAAAAACCAAGTGCAAACAAAAACATTAACCACAAACCAATATTGTTAATAACAAATCAATGTGAATAAAAAATAGAAATGACAATAGGGGTGTGCAAAAATAATTGAAGGACCGAGAACCGGACCAGAACCGAATCGAACCGAACGGTTCGGGTCGGTTCTCATGTATCTAGGTTCGGTTCTAGATTCACAAAAACATTAACCACTCGGGTACACAAAACATGAACCCCGATGTTCATGACCGCAACCCTCATGCCAAACAGAGCCTAAGGTACCAAAAGAGCTGACCAATGAAACCCATTTTTTCTTTTTCTGCTTATTTAATGGGAATTATTAATCGTGCACTAAAAATAGCAATTTGCTAACCATCTTACTGTTCTCTCCAGATATTGGCTCCTATCATGCCCTACTCTCACAATTTCATGACCTGCTCCAATTATATGGCATTATGTTATCCGAGAAAAAGATGATTATTGAAAAATCCGACATTGACTTTTTTGGGTATGCATATATCAGATAGTCAATACCAGCTCCAACCACACATTGCAACCCAATTAGATTATTTTTCGGATGAGAATCTAACATTCAAGCAGGTACAACAATTCTTGGGGATTGTGAATTATATGTCAGAATTTATTCATGATCTGGCCAAACTCAGAAGTCCTCTCACTAATCTACTCTAGAAAGAAGCGTCACCATGGAATGAGGAGTGTACCAAAGCAGTTAAAAAGTTAAAGTCGCTAACAAAAAATCTTCCCCCACTCCAAATTCCATCATCGGGCAAGCGAATCATTCAGACTGATGCTAGAAATAAATTTTGGGGTACCATACTGCTTGAAGAATTAAATGAGAAACGTCAAATCTGCAGATACAAAAGCGGGGCCTTCAAGAATGACGAACTTCATTATCACTCCACCTATAAGGAAATCCTAACCGTCAAAAGAGGTATTGAAAACTTTCAATTTCATCTTATTGGGCAGCACTTCCCCATCGAAATAGATATGTCGGCATTTCCAAAAATGCTACAGTCTAAACAAAAGGTGATACCCCAAGCCCAACTTCTGCGATGGACAAATTGGTTCTCTCAATGGAAATTTGAAGCCCAACACATCAAGGGCAAACATAATTTCCTCCTGGATTTCTTATCTCGAACTCAACAGACGATCTCTGTGGTGTTCCCAATCATCTACTATTTTTAGCCGACGGACCTTCCAGCCCACATTAGAGTCAAGTTACTGCATTTCGTCCTTCATAAAAGATCTCTACATTATCTGCTCATTTTTCAAAAAATATATATCAGACAATACAGCCTGAATGACGGTCCTCTAGCCAGTTTTTCCTTACATCCCAGTTTTCCTTTTCTAATCATACTTGAATGTATGGAAGATTTTTATTATAATTTTCCTAAGGAAGCCTATATGATTTTATGGTACTTTCTCGACACCTGCCCATTCGACATCATATTCGACAAAGGGCGGCTCCTTCAGTATATCGCCTAAGTTGATATTCATCCATGCCAACAGAGGCATAAACAACTCCTGAAGTGGCTTCACTTATTGGCAACACCAGCTTTTGACGCAAAAAACTACGGCCTACAGGAAATAGTCTTAATGGAGTCCGCGAACAGAAGCATATCCTTATCCATTTCCAATGCCAACAGATTCTGAATACTCTAGATAATCATCTCCACATTCACAAACAATATTCTTGTGCTTTCTGGCATGATCACGAATACAGCAGTTCAGTTCCAACTCTTGCCCATAAAGCACTCTTATGTACTATCAATGGTGTACCCATCACTGATGTCCCACTAAATCTGCCTCAGGCTTACTGGCGAAATCCTTTGCACTAATCACAAATCATGCATTTCGAAAAAGACCAAGTGCAAACAAAAACATTAACCACAAACCAATATTGTTAATAACAAACCAATGTGAATAAAAAAATAGAAACATACATATGACAATAGAGGTGTGCAAAAATAATTGAAGAACCGAGAACCGGACCAGAACCGAATTGAACCGAGCGGTTCGAGGTCGGTTCTCATGTATCTCGGTTCGGTTCTGGATTCAAAATTTTCAGAACCGACCACTCGTTCGGTTCTCGGTTCTTACACTCGGGTACACAAAACCGACCAGAGAACCAAATTATTGAATTTAAGTAACAAAAATATATGAGTCATCTGATCCTTACTTTACTCAATATGAGTCTTCTAAAATGGTGTAGGCCAAGTTAACCTAAAAACTTTACCCTTCTTACAAATTCACAGTCTTCTCAATATAAGTCTAATAATGTAATATTCAAAAAATAGTTAAGGGCATGTATGAATTATTTTTTTTGCTTTTCTAATGTTATGTTAGCGAAAATTAAAGAGTATTATGTACGATTTTTTTTGCTCTTCTAAACATACAATTATTTGATCATATTATTTTCTTTAAAAATATATTTTGTGTTTTGTGTTTCTTTGAAATGAATATAATACTTAAAAATATTTACTAATGCGTAAGTTTATATGAAAAATATTATGCCACATGAGTGGAACCGAGAGCCGAACCAGAATCAAACCGGGATTTTCGGTTCGGATCTGGTTATATACCCTGAGTACATGAGTGGGTCCCGATTCTCAAAAGTCGGAACCAAACCTAAATGGATCGGTTCTTGGTTCTGGGTGGGACCGATCTTGAACCGACCCAAATTGCACCCCTATATCACAAATTCTATGCAAATCCATATGACCAATCCTATGACAAATCCTTTCCAAGCTTGAACAAATACAACAGAAAATTGAAGATCATCAAATTAGCTGAAATTATTTGAAATCACGTGACAAATCATTAATATTGAAGAACAAAAATAGACGTTGAACAAATTACTAACAGTAAAAAGTAGAGGATAATTAATACATAGTCTCTAAAAGTTATCAAATTAGAGGGGTAAATATTTTGAAAACACAATCAAGAAAATGATTAAAAAAACTTTATATATTGATTCAAAAATATGAACAAAAATTTGGGAGAAAGTAGAAGATTTTCGGCGAGGGTGAGAGCGTGGGCTGTTGGAGTGCGGAATAGAGTTAGCTCATAGAAAATTTTTAAGAACTTATGGTGCGCGGATTGCCGTTTTTGAGTTGCGATTAATAATTTACTATTTAATTGGCCAATAAATAGAACCTTCATCCAGTCGACTCCACTACTCGTCTCCTAAAAGCAATCGTTCTTTCCACCCCCAATGGCGAGATTAAGGCTGCATTTGGCGCGGCTTATCACGACTTATCACGACTTATTTGCTCCGGTGAGGTTGGACAAACATGTCATTGTTTGCCCCAAACCAGTTATTTTTTGTAATGGTAGTAACATTTGTAATACCAAACATATATCTATGATAATGATGTTTTTGTCCAATCTGGTTATGCACGACGCAACTCAGGCATCCCCGAGGTGGATAGCATTTTTCGTCGTCATGAATTATGACGTTATCTAAGATGGTTTGGACACGTACAAATGAGACCATTAGAGGCACCTGTTAGACGTTGTGAGAGTCTAGTCAATAGGCACATTAAATGAGTGAGGGGGCCAATAAAGACTGAAATGAAATTATAAGGAAAAAACATGATGTACTAAGGCATTAGTGAGAGTATGACAAAAGATAGGGCACAATGACGACAAAGGATCCATATAGTAGACCCCACTATAATGGGATAAAGGCTTGAGTGTTTTTATGGATTGTGGCGTCGTCTCTAGCATCTATTGGGAATAATCATCTTGAGCCGCAATATTCAAAGAAAGAGTTGCAATGTTGAAAGGAGTAGGAGGGCTTATCACACGGGCAGCCAACCTAAAGAAGGCAAAAGCTAAAATTAGGGATTATGTAATCCTTAAATAAAACAGCCCTTTATTTTGTAACTCTTGCTTTATACAAAGGAGTTGTATCAACATTTATGTATTCCTCTTTCAAATCAACAAAAAACTAAGGGTTGTGAATGATTATTTTTGCCCGGACGTGAGTTTTACCCGTGAGCGATTTTTTCGCTCGACCGCGCTATTTTCGTCTGACAACGATTTTTTCTCCTGAGCTTGAATTTTCGCCGATGCGCGCATTTTTCTTCGGGGTGTCCGTATTTTGCATTGACGAGAATTTTTTTTCCCTGATGCGATTTTTTTGCGCAGACGCAAATGTTTTCACCCAACCGCGCTATTTTTGCCCGGGCACGATTTTTTCGCCCGGGCGCGAATTTTTCGCCCGGTCGCGCTTTATCGTCCGGAAGTACTTTTTCGCCCGGGCACGCTTTTTCGTTCTGACGCGATTTTTTCGCCAGGGCGCGATTTTTTCGCCCTGCCATAATTTTTTAGCACGGGCGTGAATTTTTCGCCCTGTCTCAAATTTTTCAACTGACCGTACTTTTTTCGCCCGGACTCTAATTTTTCGCCGGCGCGAATTTTTCGCCTGAACGCGTTTTTTTCGCCTGGCATAAATTTTTCGCTTGGTCACATTTTTTTCGCCCGGGCGTGATTTTTTCGTCCGGGCAAGATGTTTTCGCCCGGGCCCGATTTTTTCGCCCAAGAGCAATTTTTCGCACGAGCGTGATTTTTCTCCATGACACGATTTTTTCGTTCGGGTGTGATTTTTTCGCCGGACCACGAAATTTTTTACCTGACCACTTTTTTTTCGCCCTGGCACGATTTTTCCATCGGAACGAGATTTTTCTCCCCAGGCCCGATTTTTTGCTCGGGCGCATTTTTTTTGCCCGCACAAGATTTTTTCGCCTCGGCTCGATTTTTCCCCCGGGTGCTATTTTTCCCCCTGGCGAAAAAATCACGCTCGGGTGACAAAAACTAGCGCGAGCGACAAAATTGCGCCCGAGCGAAATTATGCTACCGGACGAAAAAAGCGCGGCCATGTGAAAAAGTCGTGCCAGTGAGAAATAATCGCCTCCTTCAAAAAAATTCACGTCCGTGCGAAAAAAGCTCGGTCGCGCGTAAAAACTCACGTCCGGGCAAAAATATCGCTCTCGGGCGAAAAAGTCTTGGTTATTTGTTTATAGCAATTTCTTCATAATATTTTTCAATTCTTATATTGAATTTTATTTAACAAACAAACAAAATAATTGATCAATTACACAATATTCAACAATATTATTTATCAGGCAAACACTGGAATTGAAATTAGTTACCAATATTTAATTCCTCAATGTTCATCAATATTCAATTCCAATATCGAATTTTAATTCCATGCAAACGAACAGACCCTAACGTTTGCACGGAATTGTGCTACTATAATTGGAATTGAAAGTCTAATTCCAATTCCGTCGTTCGTTTGCATGTTTGACGTTGAAATTTGAATTTTAATGAATTCATTGGAATTCATTTTGAATTAGAAGCAATTCTTTCCAATCTATATAAGAATTGGACAATTCCGATCGAGACACACCCCTCTCTCCCATCGCTGCTGGAAGGGCTGAGCCCGACCTCCCTTCTCCTTCCATGTCTCGGCTTCCAATAACAAAGAGAAACCGCATCGCTCTCTCTCTCCCTCGATCCCTTGTCGACCTCCCACTCCTTTTCGCCGACCAAGAGGGGCTAGGGTTGGGCTTACACTTGCTGGAGGAGGCTGTCCGGAGGTTTTGGTGGTGAGAAACTAGGGTTTGGCTAGGGATTACGATAAAGTGTTCGATTTGGAGTTCGGACCGGTGTGTGGAAACCAAATTCGTGATGACCGAGCTTTGGCTCTGAAACGCGCGTCAAGGGTAACGACTTTTCTTCTCGGGCAGGTAAAGCCCTTAATTTTAACATGTTTGCATGGAAGCCCCTCCCCACCGACGGGTTGGGGAAGGGTGCTCTTCGATGGTTCGATATGTACATCCTCGCTATTTTAATTGCATTTAGTACCTTGGAAGCCCAAGTACGGTTTAGGCATGCTGCGTGAAACCCATCAGGATGTGTGGTCTCGATTAGTGATGTTCTGTGGGTTTCCAGAGAATAATCCGTGGAAGTTTAATGTTTCAAAATGGTGGTCTGCCCGGAGCGGCAGTTAGTACTGGAGTGTGCTCTAGGAAATACCCTAATGTTTGCATTGGATCGATGTATCGTTAGCATTAGATCCCAGGGAGTTTTTGTTATGCTGTGTGCATAACCGGTTTTTTGGAGACCGTGTGCTAGCGTGTTGAGTTGCGCTCCTTGGGTGCCCAACTTTGGTGGCCACATGTGCCAACCTTAGAACATAACGTGTTATGTCGTGTACGGGAAAGTGGATACTGACTCGCATAGTTATCGTTAATTGGCAAAATTATTTGAGCAATGGGAAAGAGCTGAACTGTACCTGCTATATGTCTTTCGGCTAAATAGACCTAAAGTATGTGGCAATTTCCATTGGCATAGGGGTGAGTCAAGACTATACACCTGGCTAGTATGATCAAGCAAAACCATCCAGTCCGGGACTGACAATGGGGTGGACTAGCGGAGTTCACTATTTGGGTGCTTTATGCACTATCGTATGCTTGTGATGGCAAAAGGTGGGACTTGAGGAAACCTGATACATCGTTAAGGTTGTTGGATGTCATGGTCAACCTTAGAGGAGGGTGAATAAGGTTTCGAGCGTTATTTGAAATTTAAAATAATTTGTCCAGAAAAACTAGTTCTGGAAGCTACGCGGGGCGTTAGGTTGCTAAGTGCGGCTGTAGGTCACAGACCATATTTTACTAGCCAAATTTCCCTTTGGAGTAATACACCGACTTTAGAGATTCACCAGAGAACACCCAGAATAATTTCACAAAAATAAAAGCACAAATAACTTTATTAAAATATTAAATCAAAGCATGTTCATAACAGTTACAAAATTTTGATCTCCACGACGCCGGAGATCGGAGGCGGTGAAAATGAAATCTCCTTTTGTTTTCTATACTGACCCACTACCCGTACCGGTTTTCTCTCTCCCTTTCCCTCCAAGAAAGGTCTTTGAGCCGCTCTTCACCTCCAAGCAAGGAAGGGTCTTAGAGCCCTGCCAGATCACCCGATCCAGACGTCCCTATCCCCAGGATGATTTTCCATGAAATCCTCCTCGGATTTCGACGACCCTCCAAATCAATTTCTCACAAAACCCTTCCCGGATTTTGACGACCTTTCGGTCGATTTCCCACGAAACCCTTCCCGAATTTCGACGACCCTCCGGTCGATTTCCTTCACACAACCAAATAGATAAAAAGTGTTTAAAGTAAAATACAATAAGAAGAGAAAATCCCCCTCTAAATAGAACCCTTAATGTTGATGGCAATTGGCTTGCTAAGGTTCGATCTTTGTTGCTTGAGAGTCTTCCTCTTTGATGTTCTTCAGATCCGTGAAGGTGTCCGCTTGATGAGAGTTTTTGTAGCGAAGATCCTTCATGTGAATATTAGGACGAAGGTCTCTTGATCATCGTGTTGGTGGCCTCTGATCCTTGCGCTTGAGTTCCTTTTGATCTCCTCTGAAGAATTTTCCTCCTCAACAAGTTGGGATGACCCCTCCCGTCCCTTTAAACGGCTAGGGCAAACTCCCCTTTCAAATTTCGTGAAAAACCGTCACTCGAAACTCAAGTTCGGGCTGTTTTAAATAGAGAGAGCTGTGCAGGAAGCTACCGCGGGGCAGTAACTAGTTATAGCGCGGCGGTAACTTCCAGAGAACAAAATCCCTCCTTTTCTTCATGTGCTTGCAACCGAACAACTCCTCGTAGTCATTGTAGTGCTTGGCTCGCTAGAGATCTTTGTTCTTGCAACCAATCGACTCTCCGTAGTCGTTGTCGTTCTTGGCTCGCCAGAGTTTTTTGTATGCGAACGGGAAGGAGACAGATTTCTTTTCCTTTGACAGAGACGATTGGGATGGACTGCAGAGAGGCGGCGGAACCCTAGGAATGATAGATCACTGTCTCTTTTCGTCTTTTTCTTCAGATATCATGCACAAAAACCAAGGCGACCTTTTATATGTCTTCATGAAAATAGGCTACTGCCGGCGGTAAGACTAGCGCCCGACGGTAGGTTCATGCGCTTGTTGTGCCAGCTATCCTCCAAATATGGAATAATAATTAAAATGAATATTTGTCGTTTTATCGTTGCTAGCGCTGTGAGGTTATAACTACCGTCGTGCAGTAAAATAGGACACAACGATTCTGAACAATCATGTTGATGCTCGACGACGGCTAGCGCGGAACGGTAAGAGCTATCGCCTGCAGTAGAATGGTTTCTCGAGAAAAATGTCTCTGCATTCGTCAAGAGGATAGCGCGGCGCGTTAGCCTCTATCGCTTGGCGGTAGATTGGTTTCTCGAGAGGTCCTGCCTGACGTTCGTCGAGATGCTAGCACGGCGCGATAACATCGAGCGCCTAGCGATAAATTGATTTCTCGAAAAGTCCTTCTTGACGTTCGTTGAGAGACTAGCGCGGGCGTTAGAACTCGCGCAGATCGATAGGTTCCCGAGAGATCTCTCCAATTAATTCACGGATACCGCCCGACGGTAACTTCTAAAGCTCGACAGTATCATCCATAGGAGGCTTCTTCACTTCACTTGAACCTATCAGCATGCACACTATAAACACACAACAGACATGATCAAATACATACTGAGATTTGTTATTCTCAAACCAAGATATGTGGAACGCATGTTCCAACAAACTCTCTCTTTTGATAATAACAAATCTACTATGAAGAAATATTGCATAATAGTGTCTGTGTTTATAGTAAACGATAAGCATTCAATGCGTACTCCTCCTAGAAGGATACAACTCCTACATAGGCTCTTCCTAGTTGAGATATTTCTTATATTTCTTCAAAAACTTTCTCCCCCTTTTGGTATTATCAAAAGAGGGCGAGATAGAGCATATTAGCGAGTAGAGAATTTTATATAAGACCACTAGTTGATTACTATAAGTTGCCACTTGTGAACAAAAACATGTTACCGCTTGTTAAGATAATTATCATGATCGAGCATAAGTAAAGTATCAACATCCTATGATTACTCCTCCCACATAGATGCTTTCTATACTCAATTTAATGTACTCCCCCTACATAAAGAAATTGATGCTCCATGTTCTCCCCCTTTTGGTAGAATAGAAAGAGGGTAGAGGTGAGTGTACGCAATGATAACTAAAATGGTCTATGTTAGAGAAGAAAAATAAGATACATTGAGCGAGATCATAGATAACTCTCTTTCACTTATTGGGCAAAATGTATGCATGATTGAATAACATCTAGACACATCACTTGTTAAGCACACAATACCACTTACTACTCATAATTTAACACTTGGTTAGAGAGTAAACATTCATGATTAAGCCCAAGTGGCACACATAAAAATATGTTAAGCACTCTTAAGATGAACATCCTTTTTTTTTGAAAATAATGTCATATTAAGTATATGAAATTTTAAGCATAATACAAAGTTGTTTTCAATTCAATACAAATCAAAGAGATGCTATTTTATTGAAATTTTTGCAAGCATGATTTCAAAATATCAAAGTGAGATACAAACCACAATGTGAGCTAATTTGCATTTCAAGTAAAATTAAACATTGTGGCGGTCATGCTTTCCTGTATAGGACGTGCAGTTACTTATGATTTTAGAGAATAATATAGGTATGCATTAGGATCCAATTCTCATAAGTGAAAGTTTTATGAGAAATAATGATGTATATAAATAGTGTTTTGATAAAGTATACAAGTGAATTAATCAAAACACTTGACATATATAATGAACAAACATAACATTAAAATACAAAAATAATATTACTTCCACTATTTTTCATTGCACATGAGTAAGAAGTACAACTACCAAGGTGCTCTACACACAATGCTTATTAAGACTTATAAGAGAGTAGAGTAGTGCTTGGGGGATCACATTTATGCCATTTTTAGTGTTATTTTTATTTTGTGATCCAATGCACTAAGAGAAATGATGAAAATTTTGTTTGCTACATGACACTTTACAAATTTTTTTCCAAGGTGCTCAACCTCACAATGCTTATTAAGACTTATCTGGAGGGTGAGTAGTGCTTGGTGGAGTGTTCTTTGTCAATTTTTATTTGATTTTTATTTTAGTGACAAAAGACTCTGAATTCACTTGTTGAGTAAACAGTAACAATTTTGTAAAGACACCTTTCTCCAATGAATAAGCGCATGAAAAAAAACAAAGAATTGAAATAATCAATTCAGTGTTGTGTAGGTAATTTATTTATGCATTTTAATTATTATATTGTTACACTACACACTCATGCAGATATACAATTAAAATCACATGTAGGTTATCAAAATAGGTGAATGAATAAAATCATTATCAAACATAAAACATTACTCATACTTAGAGGCACACTAAGCAATCCTACACATGTTTTCTATATTCAATTTCATTGCACATAAAGATAATAGTCAAAACATGATATAACCAAAACAATATTTTAAGAAACTTGACAGTTAAATTAAACATTGTATTTAATCTTTAGTTGATAGAATGTATTCATCCTTGACAATGACAATGAATAATAAGTAGTTTTTATAATAAATTTTTTGATTGATTTTTTAATAAAAATACAAAACTATAAACACACGAAGAGATATATAAATTTTTTGTTCATTTAAATTATTTTATAATCATATATATTATAGTGCATGAATATAACATACATAATAAGTGAAATAATGTTCATGCAGTGGATATGTGAATTCTAAGTATGCCAAATAATTCAATACCTAAGCTATATGTCTACACCCTAGCCCCGTACTAAGTGACGGATGGGCATGAAGAGCTGCATAAATGTCGTAGGGTGGGGTGTTAATCCATGTGCACATAGAAGAATCCGCTCAACCTAACACTCTTTCCCCCCAGCGCCACACAAGGACCTACTGGAATCCCTCCCCGGTTAAGGACAAGACGTGGTTTACAGGTTAGGGTTTCTAAAGCACACACACCTACGCCCCTGCTATTGTGAGACATACATAATGGGTGAATAATTGCAGACATACTAAGACATCTTGATAGATTTATGATAGAAGGTCAATTATGGCCACTTTGAAATGACATGACTTATATTCCAATTTGTTTAGTTAGATTGATTTATCGTTAATTTTAATATGAGAAAGTCATATAGCAAAAATATATCTAAAGTGTTCATGGCATGTTGGCTTAAGAGAAAATACAAAAGCAAAAATAAACAAATTCAAGAACAAAATAAAAAAATAGCAAAGACAAAAAAAAATTATGCATATCGTGAAGTTGATTAGTGAGATATTTTGTTTGGATTAGCTTCTACTTCACGCAATATGATGACATTAATGGATAAGATATTTAGGTATCCAAAAGGATCCAAGTGTTGCGGTTCCTTTGGGTACCCAAACATGACGTGATGAACCATAAGGAGATAATAATGAATGTGCCCTTTTGAGTGGAATAAGTGCATCATTTTTAACTCTGGGTTTCCATTCATACTTTGACTTGATCTTGTTTTTATGTTGTAAATTTCCACGTAGATTTCTACGAGTCTTTATATGATGAGCATCAATTGAACAAAATTGCATTTGAGGTTTACATATGTTGAAATTATTCTATCAGTTAAGATTATGTTGTTTATTATAAAGACCAATATTGTATTGATTCATTGAAGGAAATTTACATTCATTTGATTTTACGAAGGGAGTAATTAGTTTTTGCAAGTGAATATGATTTGTATGTTTAGGAGTTTCACCTACTTGATCTTGGGGTTTTCTACTCCCTTTGATTGACTCAGTTATTATAGAGTCGTTCATATTCAACATGCTTTCAGTTTTTGCTTGAAACTTTGGAGTTGTGTGTTGCGAGCTTTTAAACATAATTTCCTTAAGCATGTTGATCTTTGTAACTAATTCTTTATTTTTAATTTTAAGATTATGTCTAGCTTTGTTGTATGTGATTGTGATATTTTTAAGAGTGGAGACTATAAAGTCAATATGAGCTTTATACTTATTTCTGTATTCCTCAAAAGTCTCATCCATCTCTTTGATTTCAATTTTATAAATCTTGCATTCAGCACAATCACTTTTTAACGATGAGTTTTCTAAACATAATTTATCATTTTGTTCCTTTGCAAAACGAAGCTCTTGTTCAAGAACCTTATATTTTTCTTTTAATTCATTATAATCTATACAAGGTGTAGAAATTTTATTTAAAGAGAAGTTGAGAAGACAGGTCACATCACAATAAGGTTCTACATTAAGTTATGCTTTTAAAGTTATGTTTTCTAGTCATAGGTTTAAATTAATAATTTTCAACTTCTTGATTCTACGTCTAGCATTTTCAAGCACACACAATGTAAAGATAGATTTATAAGCAAAAAGAGAATTTAACTTCCTTACAGAGCTATTTGATGAGGCAAGATTGAGGTGTAGAGTTTCTTTGACTTCTCCATGTGTTTCCTCATCCAATGTTAAGATTTCATCTTCCCTTTCCATCGACGTGGTCGTCCCGTCTTCCTCTAAGAGCAAGTCTCCATTTGGTTCTTCACGTGGATCCATGAGAAATTTCTCATATTCATTACCTATAGAAAGAGAACTATAAGTTAGCTCAAGAAAATTCCATATATTATATACAGTAGGAAGCGTATAGATTTGTTTGAAAATATCTTGACCAAGCTCACAAAATAAACTATTCATAACTTTGGCATTTAAATGACATTAATGCTTATTTAAATTATTTGGGGGCTTGATACAAGTCATGTTCCAAACTTCTATATCTAATAATATAAGGAATTTCCTCATTAGTGTTCTCCATTCATTATAGTTCAATCCTATAAATAGAGGTGGTGCAAACGAATTTTTATTGTATAATTTTTCATCCCCACTAGTCGATTCAAGATCAAGGTTGGCCATTATTCCCGGTGGTGAAACCGTTTTGGAATAACCTACCTCTGATACCACTTGTTGGATCTCGTGGCCAACCTTAGAGGGGGGGGGGGGGGGGAATAAGGTTTCGAGCGTTATTTGAAATTTAAAATAATTTGTCCAAAAAAACTAGTTCTGGAAGCTACCACGGGGCGTTAGGTTGCTAACGCGCTCCGTTAGGTCACATACCTTGTTTTCCTAGCCAAATTTCCTTTGGAATAATACACCGACTTTAGATATTCACCAGAGAACACCCAGAATAATATTCATAGAAATAAAAGCACAAATAACTTTATTAAAAGATTAAATCAATGCATGTTCATAACAATTACAAAATCTTGATTTCCATGATGCCGGAGATCGGAGGCGGTGAAAATGAAATCTCCTTTTGTTTTCTATACCGGCCCACTATCCAGACCCGTTGGCTCTCTTCCTTTCCCTCCAAGAAAGGTCATTGAGCCGCTCTTCACCTCCACGTAAGGAAGGGTCATAGAGCCCTGCTAGATCACCCGATATAGACGTCCCTATCCCCAAGACAATTTTCCACGGAATCCTCCTCGGATTTCGACGACCCTCCAAGTCGATTTCTCACAAAACCCTTCCCGGATTTTGACGACCTTCCGGTCGATTTCCCACGAAACCCTTCCTGGATTTCGACGACCCTCCGGTCTATTTCCATCACACAACCAAATAGATAAAAAGAATTTGAAGTAAAATACAATAAAAAGAGAAAACTCCATCTAAATAGAACCCTTAATGTTGATGACGATTGACTTGCTAAGGTTCGATCTTTGTGGCTTGAGAGTCTTCCTCTTTGATGTTCTTCATATCCGTGAAGGTGTCCGCTTGATGAGAGTTTTTGTAGCGAAGATCCTTCAAGTGAATATTAGGACGAAGGCCTCTTGATCATCGTGTTGGTGGCCTCTGATCCTTGCGCTTGAGTTCCTTTTGATCTCCTCTGAAGAATTTTCCTCCTCAACAAGTTGGGATGACCCCTCCCGTCCCTTTAAACGGCTAGGGCAAACTCCCCTTTCAAATTTCGTGAAAAACCGTCACTCGAAACTCAAGTTCGGGCTGTTTTAAATAGAGAGAGCTGTGCAGGAAGCTACCGCGGGGCAGTAACTAGTTATAGCGCGGCGGTAACTTCCAGAGAACAAAATCCCTCCTTTTCTTCATGTACTTGCAACCGAACAACTCATCGTAGTCATTGTAGTCCTTGTCTTGCCAGAGATCTTTGTTCTTGCAACCAATCGACTCTCCGTAGTCGTTGTTGTTCTTAGCTCGCCAGAGTTTTTTGTATGCGAACGGGAAGGAGACAGATTTCTTTTCCTTTGACAGAGACGATTGGGATGGACTGCAGAGAGGCGGCGGAACCCTAGGAATGATAGATCACTGTCTCTTTTCGTCTTTTTCTTTAGATATCATGCACAGAAACCAAGGCAGCCTTTTATATGTATTCATGAAAATAGGCTACCGCCTGCGCTAAGACTAGCGCCTGATGGTAGGTTCGCGTGCTTGTTGTGTCAGCTGTCCTCCAAATCTGGAATAATAATTAAAATGAATATTTGTCGTTTTATCATTGCTAGCGCCACATGATTACAGTTACCGCCATGCGGTAAAATAGGACACAACGATTCTGAACAGTCGTGTTGATGATCGACGACTGCTAGTGCGGAATGGTAAGAGCTATCACCTATTGTAGAATGGTTTCTCGAGAAAAACATCTCGATATTCGTCGAGAGGATAGCGCAACGCGTTAACCTCTATCGTCTGGCGGTAGATTGGTTTCTCGAGAGGTCCTACCTGACGTTCGTCGAGATGATAGCGTGACGCGGTAACATCGAGCGCCTAGAGATAAATTGATTTCTCGAGAAGTCCGGTTTGATGTTCGTCGAGAGACTAGCACGAGTGTTAGAACTCGCGCGGCGCGATAGGTTCCCGAGAGCTCTCTCCAATTAATTCACGGATACCGCCTGACGGTAACTTCTAAAGCTCGGCGGTATCATCCATAAGAGGCTTCTTCACTTCACTTGAACCTGTCAGCCTGCACACTATAAACACTTAACAGACATGTTCAAATACATACTGTGATTTGTTATACTCAAACCAAGATATGCGGAACGCATGTTCCAACAAAGGTGCCCTGAGTGCACGAGATGTTTGGTTGGTTGTACCAATGTCTGTGATGTATGTTGCTTAAGTTGCATATTATATTAAATATGTAAACATGTTACTTAATTGCAGGGAAGAATCACCACCACCTCGAGAAAGAGGTGGAGTTGTTATAATTTGGTCAGCTCTAGCTGGCCGTTGCCTTGTTTGCCACCACTTAGTGGAATATTTTGCGTGCAGGTGCTGTGGAGCCAAGATGTAAGTAGTGGCCTAGAGCCCAAAGCTATGCCGGCCCTTGAAGGCCCAGATCTTTCCTATAGTTTTCATGTTTGGCCGGTCGGCGTGCCAATATATGGAGTCCACTTTTGTTTTGGAGAAACATTATTAATTTAAGGCCTTAAGGCCAAAATTATGTGGTGTATGTCTTTTCATTCCTGGTGTCTTGGTTAGTGGACATTCCTATTTGGGTAATTGGTTTTATAACTCTTAAATGCTTCCATTAGAATGTAACTCTGTGTTAGGGTGCGTTTTCAAAATAAAAAGAATTTATGGTTTCGTTTTGTAACACTTTAGTCTATTCGTGTAATATGGCGTGAGTCCTCGGCCGGAGCTTCTGTTATATTATTCTTGACGGATGGGGGTGTTACAATTTAGTATCTACTTATAAGTGTCGGTTCGTGTTCGTTGAATTCGTGGTTGAATTCTTTTAAGGGGTGAAGATCACGTGTGTGCGTCACCTTAAAGGCGTAAAATCACCGGTGAATGTCCACTTAGGAATAAAACACACACATGAAACATATTAAAACATTATTTGTGGAAACTGAGCGTTCCTTTGTTTTCTGTTTGTTATGTTTATTAGTCACTAAAGTGCGTGTTATGCAACTATAAGTGAAAAGGAGCGGTGCAGAGCAGTATCAAATCAACACTCTGTAGAAAGTAATGCACCATCTCAGGCGCCTACGCCTACTCCTTCTATCGAGACAATTCGTTTAGTTGTTGAAGCTATGTTCGCAATGATCAATGCATAAACAAGAGAGTAAGTACACCCTGTGGTGGTCCCGGTGCAGGCTGGCGTAGTTGAGCCAGTGGTGGTGAAGCATGTGCCTGCTGAGCCTATTGGGTTTTTGGGGATGTCACAACACTTGTGTACGCAACGGAAAAGAACAAGAAAAAACCCAAACGAGTTCGGATCTGACAATATTCATGAATCGAGAAGTAAAGCGTGCTGTAATGAAATTACCTTTGATGGATTGAGTCTTGAACTCAACCTAGATGCTCCAGAAGAATCGGGTCGGCCACTCAGCAGCTAGAGTCTTGAGCACAAAATGTGTATCCGCGCCTCTACAGTAATCCACACGATCGGGAGAACCCATAGCAACTTGTCGCACAAGTTCTAGGTCGGGAGAGGACACTCAGAATCTCCAGAGATTGCTAGATCTGTTGAAGGAGAGGAGGAGGCGACACTTGCCGGGATCAGGATCGGCTACGACAATGGAATAGGCGGAATGCTTTTGTCAGGATTTTAGGGTTTTTGCCTTTCGCACAGTGACGGCTCGTGCGCTTAGACAGACAGAATAACTCACTACAGAAAACCCTAAACTATCCTATTTATACCCAAGGAATAAATAGAATAGGCACCGCCGCAATATCAACAAGTCAATATTTGACTCAGCACGGGCGTTGAGTGAACTCAACACACTCAAGGCCAAAGGCCAGATGCGTTGAGTGCGTTGAGTGAACTTAATGCTGTCAACGCTTCTGCGCCATGTCATTGAGTGATCTCAACGCTATCAACGCCTCTACGTCATGGCGTTGAGTGATCTAAACATACTCAACGCCAAAGGCCAGAAGCGGTGTTCGACGAATCTCCGCCAAAGGCCAAAATCGTTGAGCGGAGTTCGACGAATGTGTACCAAGGCCAAATTCGTCGAACGGAGTTCAATGAATCTGCGCCAAGGCCAAATTCATCGAACGGAGTTCGACGAATCTGCGCCAAGGCCAAATTCATCGAACGGAGTTCGACGAATTTGTGCCAAGGCCAAATTCATCGAACAGAGTTCGACGAATATGTACCAAGGCCAAATTCGTCGAACGGAGTTCAACGACCATGCCACAAAAAATTTAAGCCCCTTAACAATTCTTTCAACTCATCACATGAGCTATTCAATACAGATTCAATCTCTCAATTTCTCCATAATCTTATGTGCGACCCTGATAGGCTCATACTGAGTTGGCAGTGAGGCTACATGCTTAATCACTTCCAGATCACTATGGTTGCACCAATAGTCTCCCACTTGATTTAGAAAGTATCAAACAAAAGCTTCACAAACAATGAGCGACATCTAGCAATACATCATTGCTACCCAAACAGTAAGAGTTTATAAACTCATAAGCCATTGTGACCAATATTACAATGTTTTCATGTCCCTTCGTCCCTTACATCGGGATAAAACTAGAAGTATAGACCGTGTCACCATCATAAATATTCAATCCTAATTTCCTGATCTAGAATGGACTTTCAGAAATTTGTGAGTTCAATATCATATATTGACTCAACCAAGCATGACCATGCATTTCTCAGTCCTATTCTATCAAGGGGCCTATGGATGCAACTCTTGTCATATAGGAGGACAAATCTCATCCCTGCTCACACACAAACACCCAAATGATTCGTTACGTACCCAATAACCACCTTTATCATCCAACTTTCTCAAGTCTGTACTTTTGATGGCATCAAAACACGCTCTTCCTCACTCAGTGAGTGCTGTGACTTTAGGTCAAAAGACCACAAACACCATTGCCACTTTGAGTCATACTTGTGACACGTTCATATAAAAATCCACAAAGTATTCTCACGGTGGGTCTGTCCAGTACAACTTGTTCATAACAAGTACCCATGCGATGACTTGATATCACAATATCATGACCTATGAGGATGGGTCATCAATCAACACACATGTTAGTCTTAAAGGCATCATCATTGCTCTTAGCTTCTAAGATGATACAACGACCAGGGACCTTTAAGAATGAAGCTTCTGGGATCATAGGTTCTCACATTAAGTCACTACTTGATATATGGAAGCAAACATTCTAAGGGCATTTATTTTATTTAACTATTCTATCACAATAGAAATAATAACATAATAAAAGAACTTGCCAACATATATAAAATGAAATGTATGCAGTACTTTTAATCATAAAATGAAATATTACAGCCAACAAACATACAATCCACAAGACTCAAACTAGATTTGATCATTTATGTATCGTATACCCATAGATCTAACATGACAATCATGCTTTCTCTGTGTGAAAGGCTTTGTCAGTGGATCCTCAATATTTTCTTCTGTCGGCACTCTGCATATGCTCACATCTCCTCGATCGATAATCTCTCGAATTAGATGGAACCGCCGAAGTATGTTCTTGGAGTGCTGGTGAGATCTAGGTTCCGAAGCAAGTGCAATTGCACCATTGTTGTCACAGTAGAGATCTACGGGACGAACAATGCTAGGAACTACATCTAACTTGCTGATGAATTTTCTAATCCAAACAGCCTCCTTCGCTTCATTTGCAGGGGCAATATACTCGGCCTCAGTAGTAGAATCGGCAACTGTATCCTGCTTGGAACTCTTCCAGCTTACATCACCTCAATTTAGGCAAAACAAAAACCATGACTGAGACTTTAAATCATCCCTATCAGTTTGGAAGCTAACATCCGTGTAGCCACTTACAACGAGCTCTTCCTCTCCGCCGAATACCAAAAACATATCCTTAGTCCTATGCAAGTACTTCAGGATATTCTTGACGGCTATCCAATGACCTTCACCGAGATCAGACTGATACCTGCTAGTTATGCTCAAAGCATAAGAGACATTGGGTCTAGTACATAACATTGCATACATGATTGATCCAATTGCAGAAGCATATGGAACCAACTTCATGCGGTTCTTATCTTCACAAGACTTAGGACACTGGTCCTTAGAGAGACTCACACCATGAGACATGGACAAGAATCCTTTCTTGGACTCAAGCATGCTGAACCATTTCAACACCTTGTCAATGTACGTACTTTGGGTCAAACCCAGCAACTTCTTCGATCTATCTCTATAGATCTTAATACCGAGTACATAAGTCGCTTCCCCTAAGTCATTTATCGAAAAACAATCCTCTAGGTTGCTCTTAACAACTTGCAGGTTCGATTTGTCATTCCCGATCAATAGTATGTCATCTACATACAATATCAGGAAGACTACAATGTTCTTATTAATCCTCTTATAAACACAAAGTTCATCTTCGTTCTTGATAAAACCAAACTCTTTGATCTTTTCATCAAAACAAAGATTCCAACTTCGAGAAGCCTGTTTCAATCCATAAATGGATCTTTGCAGTTTGCAAATTTTAGTGACTTCACCTGGAGATACAAAACCCTCATGTTGTGTCATATACACTTCCACAAGGAGGTTTCCATTAAGGAAAGTCATTTTGACATTCATCTGCCAGATCTCGTTGTCATAATACGCAGCAATAGCAAGCAGAATTCTGATGGACTTAACCATATCAACATGGGAAAAAGTCTCATCATAGTCAATACCATGAATTTGCTTAAAACCCTTAGACACCAGTTGCCCTTTGAATGTCTGTACACTCCCATCCATGTCAGTCTTCTTCTTGAAGACCCACTTGCACCCTATGGGTCTTACCCCTTCAGGTGGTTCCACCAAATTCCATACTTGGTTTTCATACATGGAGTCCATTTTAGATTTCATGGCCTCAAGCCACTTCTCAGAGTCTGGTCCACATATAGCCTCTTGGTAGATTACAAGCTCATCGCTATGATCCATAAGCAACACATTACCTATTTGAGACACGATAAATCCATATCTCTCAGGCTCAAACCTTGATCTACCAGATCTACGTGGAACTTGTGTTTCCTGAGCAGGTTCTCCAGCCACAACTACTTTTAGTCCTGACTCAGGTCCAAATTCTGGTTCATTCACAGTTTGTGGTTTCTGAACTTCTTCAAGTTCTACCCTGACTGTCTTTCTACTTAAGAACTCTTCCTCGGAAAAGACAACAGTCCTTGCAACAAACACTTTGCCCTCGGACGGTAGATAGAAGTAGTACCCTTTGGTTTCCCTAGGATACCCTGCAAGATAACACTTATCTGATTTGGGTTGCAGCTTATTAGGCATTTGACGTTTCACATATGCCTCACAGCCCTAAAACTTAATGAACGGCATACTGGGATGCTTCCCAGTTCATATCTCATATAGTGTCTTTAGAACCACTTTCGTTAGAGCACGATTTAATGTTAAAGCAGTAGTTTCTAGAGCAAAGCCCAAAAAGGAAACAGGCAGATATGCATGACTCATCATCGACCATACCATTATGCTACAGTGTTCTAGGTGGAGTGAGTTGTGATATAATACTACACTCTATCAGATGATCACAGAACTCATGACTTAGGTATTCGCCACCTCGATCAGATCAGATTGCTTTAACCTTCTTTCCCAGCTGGTTTTCTACTTCGCTTTTAAACACTTTGAACTTTTCAAAAGTTTCTGATTTGCACTTCAAAAGATATATGTATCTGTATCTACTGAAATCATCAGTAAACGTGACAAAGTAGAAAAATCCAGCTCTAGCCATAGAACTCATGGGTCCACATACATCACTATGTACTATACCTGATAGACAATCAGTCCTCTCATTGAAGCCAGTGAAATAGACTTTAGTCATCTTGCCTAACAAACAAGACTCGCATCTCTCAAATGATTCATGATCAAATAAGTCCAACAGTCCATCTTTATGGAGCTTGGATATACGTTTCTCATTTATATAGCCCAAACGACAATGCCAAAGATACGTAGGATTCAAGTCATTTCTTCTTAGTCTTTTAGTATTTTCAATATTATAGATCAGATGGTCTAAGTTCAAAACATACAGACCATTAAACATTTTGGCTACACCATAACAAACATCATTCTTAAATATTGAACAACAATTATTCTTAATAAAAAAAGAAAAACCCATCATGTCCAAACATGAAATAGTTATAATGTTTCTAGTTTTGGAAGGAACAAAATAATAATTATCTAGTTCTATTACAAGCCCACTGGGCAAAGCAAGACGGTAAAACCCCACGACAACAACAACAAATCTTGCTCTATTGCCAACGCGCAGGTCTACCTCTCCTTTATTTAACAATCTTCTCCTTCCCAGTTCCTGCATATTTATACAAATGTGAGAACCACATCCTGTTTCCAATACTCAAGATGAAGGAGCAGAAAAGTTTATCTCTATAACAAAAATATCTGAAGCGGAAGTCATACCTCCCCTCAACTTTTGCAGACCCTCCACATAAGGACAGTTCCTCCTCCAGTGTCCAGCCTTGCCACAGTGGTGGCACTTTCTGAAAGTTGCTTAACTGAAGGTTAGCTAATCACATAGCGGGGGGTGAATAGATCTTTGAAGTTTTATTAATTCTTTTGCTGATTTCAAATTATTCTAACTAGAGCTTGTCCGTAGATCCTACAATAAGAAAGAAAACAAGCACCACAACAAACACACAAATATTTATAGTGGTTTCCCAATTAGGTACATCAATTTTCCCTCCCACCTATCTGTTGGGTACATTGGTTCTACTATACCTGATTTGAAGAAGCCTCACCCTACTCAATGATATACATCAAAATGTAATTGATGTGTTTTGAGTTGTGTTGTGCAGGTTAAGTATTTGTAGGGAAAAGCTGAAAAGTTTCTAAGTCCATGTTTCGACACTCAGGAGCAAAGTGTCGACACTTAAGAAGACTTGTGTCGACACCCAGGCAAGCAGTGTCGACACTTGGAGTACTTGTGTCGACACCAGTGATGCAGAGTCGACACCAGACAGAAAGTGTCGACACAAGGAGCTGTGTCGACACTCAATGAAGAAAAGTCTAGTGAAGCTGTGTCGACACTTAGAAGCAGTGTCGACACCCAGAGGAACTATGTCTACATCAGAAAGTGTCGACACTTGGAGGCTGTGTCGACACTCAGCAAAAGTCTGCAGAGTCTAAGTATAAGTGTCGACACCCAGAGGAATGTGTCGACACACAGCAGAAGACTCAGCACTTGAAGAAAGTGCCGACACAAGAAAGAATGTGTCGACACTCAGCAGAAGACTCAACACTTGAAGAAAGTGTCGGCATAAGTAGATGTGTCGACACTTAGCAAAGTTCAATAAAATTCTAAGTACAAGTGTCGACACAAAGGGGAATGTGTCGACACTCAGCCAAAGTCTCAACAGATGGAGATGTGTCGACACAAGGAGAAGTGTCGACACTCAGAAAGTATCAACACAAAAGTCAAGTGTCGACACCAAGAAGAAGTGTCGACACTGAACAATTTCAACACATGATGATGTATCGACACAAAGGAGTTGTGTCGACACTTACAAGAATTCAGCAAAATACTGAAGAACAAGGAGTTGTGTCGACGCACAATATCAGTGTCGACACATGATGAAGAAGCTGTGTCGAGAAGTCAATTCTACAACACAAGGAGTTGTGTCGACACCTTGAAGGCTAGTGTTGACACTTAGTATACTTGTGTCGACACTTAGTCTATAAGTGTCGACACTTAAAGACAGACTGTCTCGACACTTTCAGACAGTTACAGATTTTTCAAGAACTGACTGGATGACTTGACAGCTGCCATTCCAGCCGGTCTACTGCACCTGTCAGAGTTGTCAGAAATCAGTTATGAACCGGACCAGCCGGTTACCATGAAGAAGGCCTATATATAGGCTTATACTGTCTACAGAAACAGTTGTTCAAATGATTCAACATATCAAGTAATACAAAGAAGATCTAGTTATTCATTGAAGAATCTAGTGAAGATCTAAGAAGTTGGAGAGAGAGAGAGAGAGAGCTCCATCCAAGAAGACAGCCGTTGGAACCAGGCTGATAAGAAGGATTCAGTCTTTGTTCTGAATCTTAAGTTGCAGAGATCAAAGATCAGCTGCAGAAGAAGATCAACCTTATTGTGTTCTACATTCAAGAAGCTTTGAAGAAAGCCAAGTCAGGTTGATCTCAGCAGAGTTCTTCCAAGAACTCATCAAGAACCTATCAACTCATCTCTCTTCTCTCTGAGTTGTAGGTATAATCTTTGTAATCTAAATTTCTTTTAGGATCCTTAGGGATCTGAGTTTGTAAGCCTGTAATTATAAAGGCTGAGTGTGGGGCCTGTGTGCCTGAGTGTAGGAGATTTGTATCTCTGAGTGTAGGCTTGTTGTGGCTGAGTGTAGGCCTTGTGGCTGAGTGTAGGCTTTGCGGAGAAGCTGAGTGTAGGTCTTTGAGAAGACTGAGTTGTAGGGCCTTGGGCCTGAGCTGTAGGAACCTATTTTGGGTTCTGAGTGTAAGATCTGAGGATCTGATATAGTGGAGGAGTTTGGCCGAATCTAGTAAACTACTAGATAGGCGAAGGGGGAAAGTGGATGTACACAAACCTTGGGGAACCACTATAAATTTGTGTGTTCACTGTGTGCTTGAATTGACTGCTGTGATTGCTGATTAGTTATAACTCTGAGATATAAATTGAAATCTGCCTAAAAAGTTTAAAAAGATTAAGTCACCTATTCACCCCCCCCCCCCTCTAGGTGATTAGGTATAATTTCTTTCAAGTGCTATCAGAGGGAGGTTACTCAAAAAGGACTTAACAGTCTGAGTAGATCCTGTTGGCAGATTCAGTCTTAGTAAAATTACAGAATCAAGAAAATCAAGAACCATGGGTTCCACTGAGAATCATAAGGAATTGAGATCCATGAAGCTACCTATTTGCAGAAAAGAAATATTTGGCATCTGGAAGGAAAGGGTGAGACTATTTATGGAAGCCTCAGACCCTAGGATATACATCACAGTTAAAGAAGGGCCATATGTGCCCATGAAGGTTTCAGTCTTGGATGCAAATCAGAGAACACCGAAGGATTTCTCTGAAATGACAAAGGATGAGATAGTTCTAGCCACAATGGACAAGAGGGCTCAGAATATCATTGTGAGTGCTATAGATGATGCTACCTTTCAGAATTTGATATACTGTAAGACATCTAAGGAGATGTGGGATACTCTTATTGTGTACATGGAGGGTTCTAAAGAAGTGAGGCAAGACAGAAAGTATTTGCTAAACCAAGAATATGAAAGTTTTAGGCAACGTAGGTCTGATAGCATCACAGAATGCTATAAAAAGTTTTATAGGATTGTCAATGAGCTAATGTCCTATGGAAGAGAGTTTAGTAATTATGAGCTTAATGATAAGTTCTTAAGGTCCCTTACAAAAGATTGAGACACCAAGATCTGTGCCATAAGGGAAATGACAAAGTTAGCAGATATCCCTCCACCAACACTGTTTGGAAAACTGCTATTCTATGAGATGCAGTTGATGGTGAGGAAAGAAGAGGAGAAATCTACAAGAAGTGAACATAAAGAAAGGACAGTGGCATTCAAGACAGAAGCCACCAAAAAATACAGAAGTAAGTCACCAACTCCACCTCCTAAAGTAGCTGAGACTGAGTCAGATGATTCAGAAAGCAGAAAGTCTGAAAGCAGTGAAAGTGATGAGGACTTTGCAGCATTCACAAGACACTTTTAGAAGTTCTTAAAGAAGAAACAGTGGAGGACAAAGCCATCCACTTCACAAGGAAAAGATGATTATTATCAGAACAAGAAGTCATCAAAGAAAGACAGGAAAATGACCAAGTATAGCAAAACAACTCAATCAAAAATTGTATGATATTGCTGTAACAGACAAGGACATGTTATTGCAGACTGTCCAGAGAAAAGGAAGGAGTATAATGATAAGAAAAAGACTCAATTCAAGGGCAAGAAGGAAAGGTCTTTTGTTGCCAAAAAAGATAAGAGCCTGTCAGACATATCTTCATCAGAAACTGAGTCAGATGCTGAAGCATACATATGACTGTTTGCTGAGGAAGAGGAAGAAGAGTTCATCCAGATCATGAACTCTATATATGAACAAGAGGACAGTCAGTGCCAAGGACTGATGGCATTGACAGAAAGTGACAAAATCCAGGAGCAGCCTGGACCTAGTATGGTACAAAATTGTTCTTTAAGTTCAATTTCTTGTGCTAGTTCAGAATCAGATTCATCATCATCAAGTGACGAGAGTGCATCTGAGTCTGAAGGGGATATTCATCAATTAATAGATGAATATAAAGTTCTGTTGCAAGCTTTTAAGAAGAGCAAGTCCCTAGCCAAGAGTCAGGCAAAAGAAATTGCTAGTCTCAAAGTTGCTGCAACTGATTTTGAGAAGATGATTGATCAAAAGCTAAATGAAATAGCCAGACTGAAGCACATAACTGTGATTCAGATGGGGACTATATCATTTAAGAATGATCAAATCAAAAGTCTGGAGATTAGTCTTCAGAAGGAGAGAGATTTAGTTGCTAGGTTTTCTAAACCAAAGTCTGTTCTACCCTTAATTAATGAATTTGTTCATCAAAAAGGTAAAGCTGGACTGAGGTTTTCTAAACCTGCTAGGACTGTCAAGTCCAAGTCCAAGGGCAAAGCCCCAGCTCTCAACAAGCCAGCTGTAGATAAAACATCTAAGAATGTACCTAAGCAAAGGTACAATAGGTTTGAGTGTTGGTGCTGTGGCAAGGTAGGCCACTTTGCCATGGACTGTTGGCATAATGCAAGTGCCAAAGTGAGTAGCAAACTGCCTGTTGGAAAACCTGCAGGTAGCTTTGTTAGGAAACAAACTAACCAGTACCAAGAACCCAAGAATTCTTTGGGTTCTAAGGTTCACTAATCTGTTTTGCAGGTGAGTCCAAGTGGCCATGCCCCAATATGGTACTTGGACAGTGGATGTTCCAGACACATGACTGGAACAAGGGGATTGCTAAAGGACTACACACCCATCAAGGATGGTCCTAAAGTCACCTTTGGTGGTTCTGAAAAAGGAATCATCAAGGGTTTTGGTAACATTTCTAGCTCCCATATAACTATTACTCAAGTGGCTTATGTTAAAGGTTTGAAACATAACCTTATTAGTATAAGCCAATTGAGTGATTTAGGATATGACATCTCATTTGTCAAAAATGGTTGTCATATCAGGAGGTCAAATGATCAAGAGATCATTTTGACAGGTTATAGAAAAAGAAATGTCTATTGTCTAGACATTATGTGTGAGAACAATGGTTCTCCAGTGTGTCTTGTAGCTGATGAGAAAGTCTCTTATTGTGTCAAATGGCACAAGAGGCTAGCCCATCTCAACTACAAGACAATTGGCAAACTCTATAGTAAAGAGTTAGTGAGGAATGGTCCTCAAGTTAAGTGTATTAAAGATGGAATATGCTTAGCTTGTCAAAAGGGCAAGCAGACTAGATCCACCTTTAGTAGCATTGAAAACAAAGATGTTGTGAGGTGCTTATACCTCTTGCATATGGATCTCTTTGGTCTTATGCCAGTTCACAGCCTAGGTAGGAAGGTCTATACCTTTGTGGTTGTAGATGACTACTCAAGGTTTTCCTGGGTGTTCTTCCTTAGACAGAAATCTGAAACACCTAGTATCTTCTATAGCTTTGTCAAACAAATACAGAATGAACTAGACAGTACAGTAGTCAAGATAAGAAGTGACCATGGTACTGAATTCCAGTCTGATAGCATGACAAAACTATGTGAAGAATTTGGGATATTTCAGGAGTTTTCTTCACCAAGAATACCTCAACAAAATGGCATTGCTGAGAGGAAAAATAGAACCTTGATTGAGGCTGGTAGAACCCTATTAAGTGATGCATCTCTTCCAGAATATTTCTAGGCTGAGGCAGTGAATACTGCATGCCATGTAATTAATAGGGCTACCATTACTAAAAGCCACAACAAGACCCCCTATGAGATTGTGAAAGACAGAAAACCAAACCTATCCTACTTCAGGATCTTTGGTTGTAAATGCTTTATACTTAGGAATGGAAAGTCTTACTTGACTAAGTTTGCTGCCAAGTCCCAAGAGGGGATCTTTGTTGGGTACAACAACAATAGTAAGGCTTATAGAGTCTACAACTTGTCTACTCAAGTTGTAGAAGAATCTGTACATGTAGTATTTGATGAAACTAGACTTATTAACAATGAGTTGTCTAGTAGTATTTGCAGCTCCACATGTGTGACTGAGAAGATGGACAAGCTCACTATAGAAGAAGGACCTACTGCAACACAGCAGGTAGAAGATAGTGGCTGTTGTCCAGGAGGAGTACTACATGTACCTAATGCAGAAGAAGTTCAAGGAGTGCAGCAAGATGAAGAAACTGAAGGAGTTCAACCTGAAGCTAGATTGCCTCCAGCTAGTAGGCATCTAAGAGATCATCCAGCAGAGCAAATCATTGGTGATCTAAGACAAGGGGTACAAACAAGGAGCAGAAATCTGAGTGCAGCACTCTTCTCCAGTTTTCTATCCCAAGTAGAGCCAAAGAAGTTTGAAGAAGCCATCCTAGACCCTCATTGGATTGAGGCAATGCAAGAAGAGCTGAATCAGTTCAAGAGGTGCAAAGTCTGGGAACTTGTTCCTAAACCAAAAGACCACAACATAATTGGAACCAAGTGGATCTTTAGGAACAAGATGGATGAACATGGAGTAATAGTCAAGAATAAAGCAAGATTGGTTGCTAAAGAATATAGGCAGGAAGAAGGTATTGACTTTGATCAAACCTTTGCTCCAGTAGCCAGACTGGAAGCCATAAGAATGTTCCTGGCCTATGCAACCTATCAAGGATTTAAAGTTTACCAAATGGATGTAAAATCATCCTTTCTGAATGGTAATCTAGAAGAGGAAGTCTATGTGAAACAGCCATCAGGTTTTGTTGATTCAACTCAACCTAATTATGTCTATAGACTTAGGAAAGCATTATATGGGTTAAAACAAGCCCCTAGGGCTTGGTATGAAACCCTGTCTAGTTTCCTCATTGAGAATAAATTCACAAGGGGGAAAATAGACAAGACTCTATTCCTTAGGGAATCCAGAGGCAAGATAATACTAGTCCAAATATATGTAGATGACATCATATTTGGGTCTACTGAAAGTAGTCTTTGCAAAAAAGTTTGCAAAACTAATGCAAGGACAATTTGAGATGAGTAGTATGGGGGAACTTAAGTTCTTCTTGGGTCTCCAAGTTAGACAGACTGAGAATGGTTTATCTATATGCCAGTCTAAGTTCACCCTAGAACTCATAAGGAAGTATGGTATGGATTCATCCAGTACCATGAAAACTCCTATGGGGTCAAGTATGTCTCTTAGCAAAGATGATGCAGGGAAACCTGTAGATGAGACTTTGTATATAGGGATAGTTGGCTCCCTTCTATACTTGACTGCAAGTAGACCAGATATCATGTATGCTACATGTGTCTGTGCTAGGTACCAAGCATGCCCTAAAGAGTCTCATTTGACAGCAGTCAAAATAATACTGAGATATCTAAAGGGCACTCCTTATCTAGGCCTTTGGTACCCTAGGAATGGAGACTTTGATCTAACAGGTTATTCAGATGCAGATTTTGCAGGCTGCAAAGAAGACAGAAAAAGTACAACTAGAACCTGTCAATTCCTAGGTGGAAGACTGATTTCATGGAGTAGCAAGAAGCAAACAAGTGTGGCTATCTCCACTGCAGAATCAAAATATGTGGCTGCAGGAAGTTACTGTGCTCAACTTCTATGGATACAACATCAGCTTGAGGATTATAGTGTTCAAGTAAGTAGAACACCACTGTTTTGTGATTCTACAAGTGCTATATCTATTGCTAACAATCCTGTTTCTCATAGTAGAACTAAACATATTGAGATAAAATATCATTTTCTAAGGGAACATGTAGAAAAATAAGATATATCACTAGAGTATGTAAATACATATAATCAACTAGTTGACATGTATACTAAGCCTTTAGAAGAAACAAAGTTCAATAGGTTTAAAATTGAACTAGGTATGATAAACTTAGAATAAGTTTATAGAAATGGCTAAGTAAAATGGTGTCGACACGCAGAGATATCTATGTCGACACAGAAAAGTGGTGTCGACACTTCAGGAAAAAGGTGTCGACACATCTAGAAAGTTGGTGTCGACACTTCAGAAAATTAGTGTCGACACATACAGGGTCAGTGTCCACACAACCGAGGTGGTGTCGACACTTAGAGTTTACTCAGAATTATCTAAGTAAGGTCTCGACTAAATGTCGAGTTGAGTGGTGTCAACACATAAACAAGTGTCGACACATATAATCTGTCGACTAAACTTGTGTCGACACATAGGTGTTGAGACATTATAAGTCTGTGTCGACACTTTTCCATAATGTCGACACAATTTAAGTTAGTTAACCCGCCCTTTCATCTTCAAACCTAGAAAGGTATAAATAGGATTTCTCCATTGCCTGTCGACACGCTCACTAAAGTTTCGAGACCAAACTTGTGTGTCGACACCTCTCTTCTCCCTATTCAAATTCTTCAAACCCTAATGGCGCCAAAGCTTGAGGAGAACGTGAATGAAGGCTATGAATTGGTGCGGAATGCGTTTGACGATGCAGAACAAGAGATCAAGGATGTGGTAACCCTAGTCACAAACTCAGGGTTAGATTTTCTTATTTCAGAGCCAACGAAGATTTGGAAGAAAGAAGTTCTAGAGTTTCTGAATGGAGCTACCCTAGACGAATCTGGATTCAAGATCAAGTCTAGGGTTCATGGAGAAAAGGTGAAGGTCTCACCAAAGAGTTTAAGGAAGGTTCTAAACCTGACAAGGACAAAAGAAGAGGATGAAGTAACTGCTTCTAAGACCAGAGAAGCATTGACATGGTGTGGTCTGGATTCAAAGATGAAAATTGGATCTGTGTTTAATAGGAAAGGCATGAACAGCCAGGGAAAATTTTTATCAGAAATTGTTGGAAAAGTAATCTTGAGTAAGCCTGGAGGGCATGACAGGGTCTCAGCCCATATGTTCAATCTTATGACAAGGGTAATCTTCACATTGAAAATAGATTGGTCTGTTGTTGTCTTTGAGAAGATTAAAGAAAGTCTGAAGAAGCCCAATTTGGGTAGAATATTAAGTCTATACTTGGTTGGTAGTATACCAGAAGTTATGAGTCAAGATGCTGGATCTAAGATCAATCATATGAGGAAAATGGACATGAGGATCTTCTCCAGATGGGATAGGGTCTTGTCTAAGGAGATGCCAACACCTGAGAAGGTAACACCTCAAAAGAAAAGGAAGAAGATAGCCCCTGTGGCTCAAGAGTCATCTAGCAGCTCTGGTAGTGAAGAACAAGTTGTCTTTACTCCTGATGAGGATGTAGAAGGAAATGCTGGGAAGTCTCCAGCTCAACAAGATGCTGCAGAGAAGCAGGGGGAGCTACCTCAAGCTAGCCCCATACACCAGGATACTGTCCAGGGGGAGCCTCTAGTGGTGGAAGAGCCAACTCCTCTTGAAAGTGAAAGAGCCATCCACATCATCCTTGAGGTAATCTCTGAGATTAATGCTTTAGATTTCTCTATAGAGGATAATGTTTTGTCTGATTCATTAAATAATGTTAATCAGCAATCTCAGATTGATAGTCAACCCCCAGATGTTATCATGAAGGACACATCTGATACAGTTCAAGTAGTTTCTGATCCAGTGGTAGATGAACCAAGAGTTTCTCCAGCCCATTCTCCACAAGAATATACAATGGAAGATCTTTTCCTCAATCTGGATCAAACAGACTTTGAAAAGGAAAGTGCTGCTACTGAGGGGGAGAATGCTCCTATTGAGGGGGAGCCAATGGAAATTCTGGAAGAACCTGCAAGGCAAGAACCTGAGAAGGCACCAGAAGTGCAGAAGGAGTTACCTCCAAGCCCTAAGGAGAGGGTAGAAATTGCTAGCACATCAGCTTCTGAAGATGAGAAAGCTGCAAGAGCTAAGAAAAGAAAGTTCCAAGTATTTAAGAGAACGAGCCAGAATTAAAAAAAGGCCTTGCAAACTATTGCACCACAACCTATATCACAGCCAGCACCAACTATAGATTACAGTGCTTTGATGGTTGCTATGCAAATTAAGCTGGATGAACACAGGAAAGCCATAGAAACATATGTGGATGAGGGGCACAAGTCTTTACAGTTTGATCTGGCCCAGGATATTAAGTCTATAAGATTTGAAATGAATCTAAATAAGAAGGAAATGACTGACTGCTTCCACAAAGGAGGGAATGCAGTGTTATACTTGGCAACTCATCAAGAGAAGATAAAAGCTCAAGTGGATGAACTTGAAGTCAAGCAAGGCTATGTACTGGAGAATCAAATCAGAATGAATGATAATTTGACAGAATCTCACAATGCCATTATCACTGAGATGAAGAACATAGCTGCTGGACTGACTACTTCTAATGCTACTACTAAGGCATAGTTTGATAAAGCATTGCAAAAGAGTTTAACTGATGTTACTTCTGCAATTCAAGACTCTCAAAAGTTGATAACTGAGAAGCTCCAAAGGTTGAAACCTTTCTTTAAAGATGGAGTCAACTATTTGGATAACCAAATCAGATTTTAAAAGGATGATCTAAGAGATCACATGGAAAGAGAAGTCATAAAGGGGGAGAGGGTGTTAGTCAAAGCCAGCTCTGATCATGCTAAGTGGATTTCTAATTCTATCAGAGCTACTCTTGGTTATCCTCCTTTATGTGATGATGACAATGTAGCAGAATCTGGGATACATCCTGCATATCTAGGAGGGGAGCAACCTGAAGTGGCTCAAGTCATCTACCCTCCTCCAGATTTTGATATGGTACAAGCTGAGATCCAGACTATGTATAGCCCACCTGAGGGTAAGCAAAATGTCATTCTAGAAAAGGTGGTTCAGCCAGTATCTGAGGCTATGCAAGAAACTCTGCAGAAAGAACAAGAAGCCAGACTGTCTAAGAAAAGGTTCAGAGAGCAAGCTGAACAAAGGCCTGACTTTGAGCAGTGGAGCCCCACTTCAAGAAACATTATCTTAACTGCATGGAAAGCTGCAAAAGATAATATTCAAGATAGAAACAAATGGTTTTCTGAAATGGAGTGGAGAAAGCATGAATCAAGGCAAGAAGCTATAATGCAGTATAGAAGGAAGGCAAAGATGGGAAAGCTAACTCCTACTGCCCAGGAGCCTAGCAAGTACTTTCCCAAGCCTTATCATTACTTTGAAAGGCAAAAGATTAAAGCTGAAGAGCTAAAGAAGAAGGAGCTGAAAGGGAAAAAGCCTGCTGATACTGAAGTTGCTGAAGCCCCTATGTAAGCCAAGATACAGTCTGGAAAAGGAATTGTGATTAAGGAGGCTGATCGGAATTAGAATAGATTTATCTTAAGTTCACAATTGTAATCTTTTGTTTTTTAACACTTTGTAAACTTTTGATAAATGAATATGACAAAGCTGTTAGAACAATGTGCTGTGTGATAAATCTAATTCATAATTGTTCTGAGATTATATCTGTGTATACATGTTTTGTTTGATACATGTTTATGTTTGCCCTGTCATATAATCCTGCTTTACATCATGCTATGATTTTATTCTGTATGGTGTATATCATTGACTAAGGGTTATGACTTCTCCAAATAGGGGGAGATTGTTGGGTACATTGGTTCTAATGTACCTGATTTGAAGAAGCCTCACCCTACTCAATGATATACATCAAAATGTATTTGATGTGTTTTGAGTTGTGTTGTGCAGGTTAAGTATTTGCAGGGAAAAGCTGAAAAGTTTCTAAGTCCATGTGTCGACACCCAGGAGCAAAGTGTCGACACTTAAGAAAACTTGTGTCGACACCCAGGCAAGCAGTGTCGACACTTGGAGTACTTGTGTCGACACCAGTGATGCAGAGTCGACACCAGACAGAAAGTGTCGACACAAGGAGCTGTGTCGACACTCAATGAAGAAAAGTCCAGTGAAGCTATGTCGACACTTAGAAGCAGTCTCGACACCCAGAGGAACTGTGTCTACATCAGAAAGTGTCGACACTTGGAGGTTGTGTCGACACTCAGCAAAAGTCTGCAGAGTCTAAGTATAAGTGTCGACACCCAGAGGCTGTGCCGACACAAGAAAGAATGTGTCGACACTCAGCAGAAGACTCAACACTTGAAGAAAGCGTCGACACAAGGAGATGTGTCGACACTTAGCAAAGTTCAATAAAATTCTAAGTACAAGTGTCGACACAAAGGGGAATGTGTCGACACTCAGCCAAAGTCTCAACAGATGGAGATGTGTCGACACAAGGAGAAGTGTCGACACTCAGAAAGTATCAACACAAAAGTCAAGTGTCGACACCAAGAAGAAGTGTCGACACTGAACAATTTCAACATATGATGATGTGTCGACACAAAGGAGTTGTGTCGACACTTACAAGAATTCAGCAAAATACTGAAGAACAAGGAGTTGTGTCGACACACAATATCAGTGTCGACACATGATGAAGAAGCTGTGTCGAAAAGTCAATTCTACAACACAAGGAGTTGTGTCGACACCTTGAAGGCTAGTGTCTACACTTAGTATACTTGTGTCGACACTTAGTCTATAAGTGTCGACACTTAAAGACAGACTGTCTCGACACTTTCAGACAGTTACAGATTTTTTAAGAACTGACTGGATGACTTGACAGCTGCCATTCCAGCTAGTCTACTGCACCTGTCAGAGTTGTCAGAAATCAGTTATGAACCGGACCAGCCGGTTACCATGAAGAAGGCATATATATAGGCTTATACTGTCTACAGAAACAGTTGTTCAAATGATTCAACACATCAAGTAATACAAAGAAGATCTAGCTATTCATTGAAGAATCTAGTGAAGATCTAAGAAGTTGGAGAGAGAGAGAGCTCCATCCAAGAAGACAGCCGTTGGAACCAGGCTGAGAAGAAGGATTCAGTCTTTGTTCTGAATCTTAAGTTGTAGAGATCAAAGATCAGCTGCAGAAGAAGATCAACCCTATTGTGTTCTACATTCAAGAAGCTTTGAAGAAAGCCAAGTCAGGTTGATCTCAGCAGAGTTCTTCCAAGAACTCATCAAGAACCTATCAACTCATCTCTCTTCTCTCTGAGTTGTAGGTATAATCTTTGTAATCTAAATTTCTTGTAGGATCCTTAGGGATCTGAGTTTGTAAGCCTGTAATTATAAAGGCTGAGTGTAGGGCCTGTGTGCCTGAGTGTAGGAGATTTGTATCTCTGAGTGTAGGCCTATTGTGGCTGAGTGTAGGCCTTGTGGCTGAGTGTAGGCTTTGTGGAGAAGCTGAGTGTAGGTCTTTGAGAAGACTGAGTTGTAGGGCCTTGGGCCTGAGCTGTAGGAACCTGTTTTGGGGTTCTGAGTGTAAGATCTGAGGATCTGAGATAGTGGAGGAGTTTGGCCGAATCTAGTACACTACTAGATATGCGAAGGGGGAAAGTGGATGTACCCAAACCTTGGGGAACCACTATAAATTTGTGTGTTCACTGTGTGCTTGAATTGACTGCTGTGATTGCTGTGATTGCTGATTAGTTATAACTCTGAGATATAAACTGAAATCTGCCTAAAAAGTTTAAAAAGATTAAGTCACCTATTCACCCCCCCCCTCTAGGTGATTAGGTACAATTTCTTTCACTATCCAACTTATTTGTTGGACTAGGCACAAACTCCACCAATATGCTCCTCAGAGCTTACACCTCAGGTCCTCAGCCTTGCACATAGATTCTTCATAGAATCCAAACTCAGAACCACAAGGGTTCCTACCTCAGAGCCCTATAGAGCTCCTACAACTCAGTGATCCACTTATTGTAACGGCCCGGCCTAGAGCTCAGAGGCTACCGCACCCCATCATGGGCCGAATAGCTTGGCCCACCCGTAGGCCCGTTACAGGGCTACAGCCCGTTACAGGGCTACAGCCCAATACACCCCAACGCCTCTCCCGCCTGTTTCTTAGCAAGGCGCGTTGTTGGCGCTAGGTTTCGAACCCGCAACCCTTGATAAGGCAACCATCCAATGTCCTCATCACCAACTGAGCTGTAGCTCAGTTGGTGATGAGGACATTGGATGGTTGGCTTATCAAGTGTTGCGGGTTCGAAACCTAGCGCCAACAACGCGCCTTGCTAAGAAACAGGAGGGAGAGGCGTTGGGGTGTATTGGGATGTAGCCCTATAACGGGCCTACGGGTGGGCCAAGCTATTCGGCCCATGATGGGGTGCGGTAGCCTCTGAGCTCTAGGTCGGGCCGTTACATAAAAAGTGCAGCTCAGTTGGTGATGAGGACATTGGATGGTTGGCTTATCAAGGGTTGCGGGTTCGAAACCTAGCGCCAACAACGCGCCTTGCTGAGAAATAGGCGGGAGAGGCGTTGGGGTGTATTGGGTTGTATCCATGTAATGGGCCTACGGGTGGGCCAAGCTATTCGGCCCATGATGGGGTGCGGTAGCCTCTGAGCTCTAGGCCGGGTCGTTACATAAAAAGTGCACTTTTTTGTAACGACCAGGGTTTAGGCCCACTGGGCCGCCCGACGGTGTCGTCGGCCTACCAGCAGCCCAGGTTTAGAGCTCAGAGGCCCACCGCACCCTTGCCTAGGCCGGCGGCTTGTCTCGCCCCACAGCACCACTGGTAGTAAGCCTAAACATTAATGTATACAGGCCCATTGCACCCCAACCAAATCTCTGTGCATGTTTATTAGCAATGGTAGGTTGTTGCCACGGGGTCTCGAACCCGCAACCTTGATAAGAGAGTCTTATTACCACTCCTCATCACCAACTGAGCTGCAGCTCAGTTGGTGATGAGGAGTGGTAATAAGACTCTCTTATCAAGGTTGCGGGTTCGAGACCCCGTGGAAACAACCTACCGTTGCTAATAAACAGGCATGGAGATTTGGTTGGGGTGCAATGGGCCTGCAGGCCTTGATGTTTAGGCTTACTACTAGTGGTGCTGTGGGGCGAGACAAGCCGCCGGCCTAGGAAAGGGTGTGGTGGGCCTCTGAGCTCTAAACCCGGGCTGCTGGTAGGCCGGCGACGCCGTGGGGCGGCCCAGTGGGCCTAAACCCGGGTCGTTACACTGATCACCTACCTCAGCCTTATTTCTAAGGCCTACAACTCAGGATCTTCATCCCTACAGCTTTAGGCACACAGCCCTACTCTCAGAGTGTTGCATCACTCCTACAACTCAGTACCCTTCTAGCTACCTACAGCTCGGCCTCCTCCAAGACCTAAAACTCAGTGACACACTTGTCACCTACAGCTCAATGAATCTCCAATCACCTAACTCAGGCACAAGGCCCTACACTCAGGCTGGGAGGACAGCCCTACCTCAGATACACACTTGGATCCTACCTAAGAGAGCAACACTCTCCTACCTCAGGAAATTAAGCCCTACAACTCAGATCCACACTTGGATCCTACCTCAGTACCCCAACAGGGCACCTACCTCAGTGACTAATTAGTCACCTACCGCAGGAACAAAGTGTCATACACTCAGATTAAGATAAACTGAATCCTGCAGTAAATAAAATAGAATGTTTAAGAAAAATAAAACAACTGACTCAGAGATAAATATCTGAGTCAACTTTGTTGGACTGAGCAGATATCAGCCCATCCCACTTGCTGTAAAAGGAATGAGTTATCTTCTACAACTAACTTCTTCTTTGCTGCACAGGTGGGCAGCTAACTGCTATTGAAGGCTGACTGCTCCTTCACACATCTAACTTCTTGCTGAATACCTGAATCAACAACCTTGTTCTTCAAAGAACTTATCTTGCTGAACTTGAAGAGCTTCAGCTATCTTCCTTTGCCTTCAGTCTATCTCTGCTGGACTTGAGCTTTCACGCTTAATGATGTCCAGCCACCTCTAGTTTTCTTTTGTATTTTCTGCGTTTGTTATGCGTTATTTCGTTTTCCCTAATTCCCTTTTCTTTTTTCCTTTTTATATGCATTGATTTGAATCAATGACACAATTGTATATGGTCCCAGCCAAGGATTGGTGAGCGCCACCTCCATTAGAAAAGGACAAAGCAGATTTCGGCGCCACTGCAGCTTTCGCAACGGCTTCCTGCAATTTTATTTTGATGACGTCAGCAGTGGTCATCATCATCTGGACTTATAAAATATTCCAGAACTTCATTAAGCGTTGAGTGATGTTATGTCACTCAACGTCATCTATCTGGGCTCTCAGCGCTTCTGGACTTGTGAATTTTACTCGGCTTTATCTCAGCGGTTCTGTCTCAGCGGTCTCAGTGGTTTCTTATTAACAGCTGAGACAAGCTTCTGTCTCAGCTCATTCTTCTTAACAGCTGAGACAAGCTTCTATCTCAACGCTTTCTTCTCAGCGATCTCAGCGCTTTCGTCTTAGCGGTCTCAACACTTTCTTCTTAATAGCTGACAAGTTTCTGTCTCAGCGCTTTCTTCTCAGCGGTCTCAACGCTTTCTTCTCAATGATCTCAGTTCCTTTTGCCTTAGTCAATTTTTCTGGCTTTAGCTCGACAAGTGTTGAATTGCGTTCGACGATCTGTGGGCTGAGCTCGACGAACTGCAATCTAAGCTCGACGAACTTCAAGATGAGCTCGACGAACTTTGAATCTTGAGCTTATCTCAAGGAATGTTGAGCTGAGCTCGATGACCAATGAGCTGAGCTCGACGAACTGCGAGTTGAGCTCGACGAATTTTGAGTTTACTGCCAAACTCATTTTTCTTCACCAATCATGAACTACCTGCATGCAAGAACTAAGACACACATCAAATACATTATGTATGCGTGTCATTGACCCGTTTGACTTCTTACAAATATGGGATATTAGGATCAATAGACCCAACACTTTCCCTCTTTCATCAAGCCTTTCCTTTTTAGTGCTGAAGACTTGAGATCCAGTCCAGACTTAGGTCTCACCTTCGTCTTCTTGAAGCCCTTAGCCTTGTCGTTGTCTTTATGCACCATAAATATGGGGCTAGCAGGCTTGTCCTTCTTCATATTTATCTCGGCAGTTCGCAACATGCCTAGGAGCTCGGGCAGTGTCTTGTCTATTTCATTCATGTTATAGTTAAGACAAACTGCTCATAATTGTCAGGCAACGATTGCAGGATCAGGTCTGTAGCCAACTCTTGGCCCAGAGGGAAACCTAGTCTTTCAAGGTTCTCGATATACCCAATCATCTTGAGTACGTGAGTACCTACTAGGTCCCGAGCTCCCATCTTACACTGGAACAACACCTTTGTGACGTCGAATCTCTCTTGATAAGCCTGCCCTTGAAACATTTTATTGAGATGCTCATCAATGTCCTTGCAACCCATGTTCTTATGTTACTTCTAAAGCTCAGAGTTCATGGTCGCTAACATGAGACATTCGACATCTAAGGAGTCGTCGAGATACTTATTATAAGCATCTTTATCAGCACGGGGTGCATTCCCGGTAGGCTCATCAGGGGATACCTCTTCCAAACTATAGAGCTTCCGCTCTTGCCTGAGAACAATTCTCAGGTTCCTGTACCAGTCCAAATAATTAGTCCCGCTTAGCTTTTCCTTCTCAAGGATCGCTCGGAGGGACATGGTGGAGTGTGAACCACTTGCCATGGAAATTCTACAAGAATACAAGCAAATCAAATTAGTGCTACATTTCATAATATAATTTATCTTTCAATTAGGACTTTAATCAAAATAACTCTCACTATTTTTATCAGACTGATAACCCTCGATATCAATTCGAAGAGTTTGGCGAGTAACCCTCTTAGTGGACAAGATCCATATTTCACTAACACTATGAGACAACTATGGATTTTCTCTCACAATGTAGTTATTTAGGTACGCAACGCTTGCCAATTGCATCACTATGCAATTCTTGTATGGCTGGTGAATAACTCTTTATTTGCATCCATCATATGGTGCATGCTAACCCCATGCCTCTGGGCACTCAACCATTGAGATCACCCAGTTAAGCTAGACCCGATGTCGACAGTGGGATATCATAATTATCTGCTCGCACCCTCAGCAAGATAGATTAATGCACCTTACTTTGGCAAGCCCACACTTCATCGATCGAGGCAGGAAGAGTGTTATCCATCAGAAGGCATCCGAATACTTAATATTACTTAAGGGATTTTAGATAGCTGATCAACTATTTAATCATGGTTAACACTTAATCAATGTGCACATCAAGCAAAATAAAATTCAACAAGCATAATCCAAATGCATCCCAGATGTGCACAAGAATCATCAACACTTGATGAACTGGGCTAATTCTGAACATCTAGAACATGTCTAAATCTTCAGACCTACATGCACTGGACATGAGAAACACCAACTCCACTTACACAGTAGACAAGCTCATCACTTCATGTGAGATTTAAAATCTAACACATGCTTAGTTTCACAAAACAACAAAGTGACGGTTACTGTTAAGGAGTAAACTTCAAAGAAATCGCATGCGTTCTTGGAAAGATTCAAGACTGGATTTGGGCATTTAGAACACTTTTAAATCTCTAAATCTACACACCATGGATTTATCAACTTCTGAAATAATGAATATTGTCGTCAACCTCCCTCTGATACCACTGTTGGGTTTTTGGGGATGGCACAACACTTGTGCACGCAACGGAAAAGAACAAGAAGAAACCCAAACGAGTTCGGATCTGACAATATTCATGAATCGAGAAGTAAAGCGTGTTGTAATGAAATTACATTTGATAGATTGAGTCTTGAACTCAACCTAGATGCTCCAAAAGAATCGGGCCGACCACTCAGCGGATAGAGTCTTGAGCGCAGAAAGTGTATCCGCGCCTCTACGGTAATCCATATGATCGGGAGAACCCGTAGCAACTCGTCGCAGAAGTTTTAGGTCGGGAGAGGACACTCAGAATCTCCATAGATTGATAGATCTATTGAAGGAGAGGCGGCGATGACACTCGTCGGGATTAGGATCGGCTACGGCGATGGAATAGGCAGAACGCTGCCATCGGGATTTTAGGGTTTTTGCCTTTCGCACAGTGACGACTTGTGTGCTTAGACAAACAAAATAATCTCACTATAGAAAACCCTAAACTATCCTATTTATACCCAAGGAATAAATAGAATAGGCACCGCTGCAATATCAGCAAGTCAACATTTGATTCAGTATGAGCGTTGAGTGAACTCAACACACTCAACTCCAAAGGCCAGATGCGCTGAGTGGACTCAACACTGTCAATGCTTCTACGCCATGGCATTGAGTGATCTCAACGCTGTCAATGCCTCTACGCCATGACGTTGACTGATCTAAACATACTCAACGCCAAAGGCCAGAAGCGGTGTTTGACGAATCTGCGCCAAAGGCCAAATTCGTCCAGCGGAGTTCAACGAATCTGCTCCAAGGCCAAATTCGTCGAACAGAGTTCGACAAATCTGCGGAAAGGCCAAATTAGTCGAATGGAGTTTGACGAATCTACGCCAAGGCCAAATTCGTCAAACGGAGTTCGAAGAATCTGCGCCAAGGCCAAATTCATTGAACGGAGTGCGATGAATCTACGCCAAGGCCAAATTCGTCGAACGGAGTTCGACGACCGTGCCACAGAAAATTTTAAGCCCCTTTCCAATTCTTTCAACTCATCACATGAGCTATTCAATACAGATCCAATCTCCCAATTTCTCCATAATCTTATGTGCGACCCTGATAGGCGCATACTGTGTTGACAGTGAGGCTACATGCTTGATCACTTCCAAATCACTATGGTTGCACCAACAGAGCCTTTGGAAGAGGCGAGCGATAGAGAAATAACCGAAGCACTTTATGAGCTTCAATCCGCCTACGTTTATGATAACGGGATCCACAACTCAGGCTGTGTATTGGCTCTCATGAGTGAAGAGAATCTTGACAGCTACAGTGCCAGAGGAAAGGCAGAAAGTCATACTAGCCACTTTCCTATTTGATGGAGAGGCAAGGCTATGGTTGGACGAGCTAGAGTTGCACCAGATTGTGGGCAGGCTACTGTCTGTGGTCTCGATGGAGGAATTTTTGAGACTATTACTTGCATGGTATCTCCCTTATGCGCAAAGGATTGCGATGGAAAACCAATTCTAGAGGTTAACTCAGGGCGAGAGTCTGGTGGATGACTACTTGCAGGAATTCACTAGGTTGGGGCGGTATGCAGGATCCTCATTTGCTGATGAGGAGAGGAAGACCAACCGATTCTATGAAGGTCTGCAGGACAATCTAAGGCGTTATTGGTAGGTTTGATGACACATGGCTTTCTCATGTTGGTAAACTGTTGGGTCCATTGATCATACGTCCTAGATTTGAAGAAGGCACAAGTCAATGGTATACACATGGATGTATCTAACATATGCTCAAGTTCATTGTATGCAGGTTGAATACTGTTACATTGATTAAACAGACAGTCATAGTCACAATGACAGTTGGACTCAAGACAGGTTGCTAAACAAGCAGAGAATTGGTTAAGTCTAGAAGCATTGAGTGAACTCACTTCACTCAATGACAGAAAGGAAAAAACATTGGCAGAACACTATGTTGTCAAAGCCTCAGAGATGCTGACTAGAAATCTATCTAAGGGCACAAGAGTTGAGTGAAGTAAGTTCACTCAACTCCTACTCAAATGGACTTCAGTTCAAGTATAGAAGCATTGAGTGAAGACATGTCGTTCAACGCCTCATCAAGAAGACATGCAAAGTCCAAAAGTGTTGAGTGTAGAAGCTGCACTCAACGCTTTAATGCAGAGAAATTTCAACCAAGTCCAGAAGCGTTGAGTGATGAAGGATCACTCAACATCTTAACTGCTAGACTGTAAATGTCAAAAGAAGTGAGAGTTAAAGGTTCACTTGACGCCTCAAGTGACAAGGCTTCACTCAATGCCTATGCAGATTGTTTGGAAATTACCAAGTCCATAAGAACTGAGTCATGCTGATGTCATCAAAAATTCAGATATTGCGGGACTTGCATGCTAGATGACAAAAGGCGCTGCATGCCTTTAGTTCATGATTTAATGACAAAAGAGATGCTGCAATTGCCATTTTTCTGACTGGTCCATATTGCGCAAAGAGCCGTTGGACGGAGATCGATAAAAGGTGATTTTCGAGAAATTAAAAAGAGCTTTTTGGTCATCTTCTTCCTCGAGAGAAAAGTTGAAGAAGTTTTTAAAGGAACTAATTCTTATAGAGATTATGTGATCCACATACATGACTTGTCTTCAACAGCAAGATCAGAAATCTTGTTTTGTGAACCAGAAGAAGTTGCAGAGATTATTCTGGCTGTTGTTCATATTCAAGTCCAGTGCAATTGACTATTACATAAAAGGCTTGAAGGTGCAGGGCACTGTAGTATCTTCTCAGCATAAGCTAAACTACTGAAAATCTACATATTTATTGTTGTGGAGAATATATGACTAAAGAATTTCAGTTCAAGAAGAAGAAGACTCAGGGAATCCATTTCTCTGGAGTAAATCACCTCCAAACTCAAACTCTTTCTATAGGATCAGCTTTTATCTGAGTTGTAAGCCTGGATATAAGGCTGAGTGGTATGATTCAGGTATGAATCTGAGGTTGGACTTTTGAGTCTGAGGTAGGATCTGAGTTAGATCTGAGCTGTAGGAGACTTATTGTCTCTGAGTGTAGGGATATTCTTTTTGCCTGAGTTGTAAGGCTTATTATTAAGCCTGAGGTAGGTGATCCAGTGGATCACTAAGCTGTAAGAGTAAAAGTTACTCTGAGTGGGTAGGGCTTAGGCCTGAGGCAGGACTTGGTGAAAGACTGAGAGATCCTGAGGTATCTGTGTTGTAAGCTCTTTGAGTTGAGATTTGGTGAAGATTACCTTTTCTAACACACTATTATTAGAAAGGTGAAAGGGAAAGTGGATGTACCCATACTTTGGGGAACCACTATAAATAATGCGTGTTGTTCTGTGTTCTTGAAAGATAAAATAATAATCTAACTCACAACACACAAAATTCAAAAGTAGTCCTAAAGACTTAAAAAACCTATTCACCTCTTAGGTGTTTAGCTACTCTTGAAAAAAAGACTTTTAAGTGATATCAGAGGGAGGTTGTTCAAACAGGACTTAACAGTCTGAACAGATCTTCAAGAGTAGCTGAAGATTAACTCCACGAGTTCAGTTGAGAATCACAAAGAGTTGAGCTCCATGAAGCTCCCTATCTACAAAAAAGAAAAATTTGGAATATGGAAAGAAAGGGTTAGGTTATTCATGGAAGCCTCAGACCTAAGATCTTCATTACTGTCCAAGAAGGACCTTTCATCCTCATGAGAGTCTTTGTCTTAGATGTTAATGTCCAGAATCCAAATAAGTATACTGAAATGACTAAAGATGAACTCATCTTGACAACTATGGCTAAGAGGGCACAAAATATCATTGTCAGTACCATAGATGACTCTACCTTCCAGAACCTGGTTCACTACAAAATAAATAAAGAGATGTCAGATTCTCTTATTGTGTATATGGAAGGGACAAAGGAAGTGAGGGATGACAGGAAATCCCTCCTGAATCACCAATATGAAGCCTTTAAGTAAGGGAAGAAGGATTCCATAACTGAATGCTATGAGAAGTTCTTCATAATAGTGAACAGTCTGATCACCTAAGACAGACAATTCACTAATTATGAGCTAAATGACAAATTCTTGAGATGCCTAAATAAGGAATGAGATATCAAGATCTGTGCCATCAGAGTAGTTGACAACTTAGCCAACATATTGCCTCGGAATCTCTTTGGCAAGCTGTTATCCCATGAGATGCAGCTGAATTCTAGGAAAGCTGAAGAGGATGCTATCAGATGTCTCAATAACGAGAAGACTATGTCCTTTGGAGCTGAAACCACCAGAAGAAACAAGAAAAGACTCCCTCTCTACCAAGGAGAGTTGCCGAGTCAAAGAGCTCAGATCTCAGCTCCTCTAGAAATAAGCTGTTAGATGGATAAATAACACTGTTCTCCAAGCAGTTCAAGAAGATACTGAGCAGGAGGAGATAGTGGAAGAATAAGAACACTTTAAGCTCCTCATCAAGGAAGCCTTATTCCAGCAAGGACCAATCCAAAATGAACCCATTGGGGAAAGGTATGACTCCAAGCAGAACAAATATGTTAAGACTAATATTGTGTGCTATTGTTGCAATAGGAGTGGACATGTCATTACTGACTGCCTAGTTAAGAGGTAGGAGCACATGAAGTCTGAAGGAAAAAAGCATCACAAGGACAAGAAGACTGAAAAAAGCTTCTTGGCAAAGAAGTCAGTCAGCCTATTAGACAGTGATTCTGAGTCCTCAAAATCAGATGAAGAGGGGGCCTACATTGGTCTCATGACTATTAAAGAAGAGGCTGAACATCTTGTTGCCCCTTCAAGCATAAGTCCCCCATTTTCCTCTGTTGATAGTGACTGGGAAGAGGATGAGGAGTTCAGTCTCATGGCCATATAAGAAGACAATCATGACAATCCTACTCCTGATGAGGTTCACTCTATCCCTATATCCTCCTCAATCTATGAGTCTGGCTCAGACTATGAAGCATCCACTTCCTCTAGTGGGATTGATGGTTCAGAATCTGAAGATGATGTCAATCAATTGATTGACAAGTATGGTGCAATTTTGGATGCTCTAAAGAAGAGCAAAAGGCTTGCCAAAAGACAAGATGAGGTGGTTGTCTCCCTATAGTAAGCTGCTTCCCTACAGTTTGAGTCAACACCCTTGCTTTCTCAGATAAGGAGGGAAGTTAGTCAACTAAAGACAATATAAATTATCCAAATTGGGACCATTGGCCAGAAAAACAAGATAATCTTGGATCTAGAAGAGAAATTTCCCAAGGAGAAGAGGATTATGGCTGAATTCTCTAGGCCCAAAACTATGCTGCCACTGATTGACTCCTTCACCTCTTAAAAGGATAAGAGAGGTTTGGGATTCAAGTGGAACTCCAGAGCTGCCCATTCTAAAGGGAAAGACAAAGTACATATAGTGCCTCAGACCATATTTCATAAGGTAATCCTACCTTCTAACTAGTATGACCAGGAAAGCATGTATGGTCACTAGAAGAATGTGAACTCTTCTTATAAGGATACAAGGATATATTACAATGGAAAGGGAAAGGGCTTGGGTTTAAGTGCACTAAATTCTCCCCATGAGGAAGTCCAAATTGCCCATCATAAACTAGTTGTGTTTGGTACTCCAACCCCTACACTCAAGGATAAGGCAGTGGCACATTCTCAGGCTCCTTTAGCAAAAACCTTGACCAAGGGGAAGTCAGTCAGTAAGGCTTACTTGGTTGTCTCTGATGCCATCAACAGCATGTCAACTGCAAAGAATACCACAATTAATGAAACTCAGAGTAAGCCAAGTACATCTTCTGGCAGACTCACCTTCAGTCGGATTCTTACAGAAAGAAATAAGAAGAAAGTTGCTGCTCACCCCTCTACACAGACAGCTATTGACAGCTTGCACTCCACAAGGGTTGTTCAAAAGAGGAGATACAACATTCATGAATGTTGGTTTTATGGTAAAGTGGGTCACTTTATCATAGACTGTTAGCATAACCCTAGTGTGCCAAGGGTAAGTGAAAGATATAGTACCTAAACACCTAGAGGGGGGGTGAATAGGTGACCTAATCCCTTTTTAAACTTTAATGGCAGCAAACAGTTATATCACAGAATCTACTTTACTATTTCACAGCAATCACAAAGCATACACAGCAAATCACAATCACAGCACAGCAGACACAGTGTTTTATAGTGGTTCCCCAAGATTTGGGTACATCCACTTTCCCCCTTCGCCTATCTAGCAGTGTACTAGATTCAGCCAAACTCCACCACTGTCTCAGAAACCAAATTGGTTCCTACACCTCAGGCCCAAGGCCCTACAACTCAGCTTTATCCCAAAGCCTACACTCAGCCACAAAGGCCTACACTCAGCCAACAAGGCCTACACTCAGCCACAAAAGGCCTACACTCAGAGATTTCAATCTCCTACACTCAGGCTCTCAAGCCCTACCCTCAGCCTTTATAATTACAGGCTTACAATTCACTCAGATCCAAAGGATCCTACAAGATAAAATGATTTTACAAATATTAACTCAACAACCCTAAGACAAGAGAGGAAGGTTGTGAGTTTCTTGATGAGTTCTTGGAAGAACTCAGCTGGATTCAATCTGACTTAGCTTTCTTCAAAGCTTCTTGAGTAGAACTGAATAAGAATGAATCCTCCTGCAGTTGATCCTTGATCTCTGCTTCTTAAGATCCAGAATATATCTGAACCCTTCTTCTCAGCCTAGTTCCAAAGGCTGATTTCTTGGATGGAGCCCTCTCTCTCCAACTTTTTAGATCTGCACAGCTAGATCTTCTTGATTTGATATTTGATCAATAACTCTGTGTACCACTTTAATAACTTGTTCAACAACAATCTGAACCACCTTCTCAACAACAACCGTTTCTGTAAACTGTATGAGCCTATTTATAGGCCTTCTCCATGGTAACCGGCTGGTCCGGCCCATAACTGAATTCTGACATCTCTGACAGGTGCTGTAGACCGGCTGGAACGGCAGCTGTCAAGTCATCCAGTCAATTCTTGAAAATCTCTAACTGTCTGAAAGTGTCGAGACTTTCTGTCTTTAAGTGTCGACACTTATAGACTAAGTGTCGACACAAGTTGTGTAAGTGTCGATACAAGTATGCAAGGTGTCGACACAACTCCTTGTGTTGTAGATACTATGTCTCGACACAGATTCTTCTTCATGTGTCGACACTGAAATTGAGTGTCGACACAAGTACTTGATCTTCTGTAACTTGCTGAATTCTTCTAAATGTCGACACATCTCCTTTGTGTCGACACAACTTCTTGTGTTGAATCTGTTAAGTGTCGACACTGCTTCTTGGTGTCGACACATAGTCTTCTATGTTGATACTTGCTGAGTGTCGACACAGCTCCTTGTGTCGACACTTGATTCTTCTGTTGATACTTCAGCTGAGTGTCGACACATTCCCTTAGTGCAGACACTTGTACTTAGAATAATTTGACGATCTTGCTGTTCTTTGCTAAGTGTAGACATAGCTCCATGTGTCGACACTTTCTTCAAGTGTAGAGTCTTCAGCTGAGTGTCGACACATTGTTCTAGGTGTCGACACTTACTTTATGTGCTGACTCTTCTGTTGAGTGTCGACACATTGTTCTTGGTGTCGACACTTTAACTTAGTCTCTGCTGACTTTTGCTGAGTGTCGACATAGCTCCTTGTGTCGACACTTTCTGGTGTAGACACAGTTCTTCAAGGTGTCAACACTACTGTTAAGTGTCGACACTTTCTGTCTAGTGTCGACTCTGTATCCCAGGTGTCGACACAATGACTCCAAGTGTCGACACTGCTTGTCTGGGTGTCGACACAAGTCTTCTTGAGTGTCGACACTTTCCCTCTGGGTGTCGACACATGGACTTAGAAACTTTTTGCTTCAGTCCAATAATTACTTAACCTGCACAAGTAAACTCAACATACATCAAATACATTATGATGTATATCATTGAGTTGGGTGAGGCTTCTTCAAATCGGGTACATTTAACCAATGTACCCAACAATCTCCCCCTATTTGGAGAAGTCATAACCCTTAGTCAATGATATACACCATTTATAATTAAAATTACAAAATGATGTAAAGCAGGATTATATTCAGCAGGGTAAACATAAACATGTATTAATTTCATATGTATACAAATTCATCATTTCAGAACAAATAAGAAATAGACATAGACACATTCACAGAACAAACATGAAATATATTGATCATATATTGTTCTAACATTTGTCTTATACATTTTCAGTAGTTCACAAAAATGTTTTACATTCAAAAGATTACAAAATAATCTTCAAGTAAATTCTTAATCTATTTCTGTTTTGGCTCTTTAATGACTATCCCTTTGTCAGCTTGAACTTTAGCTTGGACAGCAGCATCAGCAGTTTCAGCATCAGCAGGCTTCTTGCCTTTCAGATCTTTCTTTTTAAGCTCTTCAGCTTTGATCTTCTGCCTCTCAAAATAATGGTATGGCTTAGGAAAGTACTTGCTAGGCTCCTGGTCTGTAGGAGGTAGCTTTCTCATCTTTGCCTTCCTTCTGTATTGAACAATGGCCTCTTGTCTTGATTCATGTTTCCTCCATTCAGCTTCAGAGAACCACTTGTTCCTGTCATGAGTGTTATCCTTGGCAGCTTTCCAGGCAGTTAATATTATGTTTCTAGAGGTAGGACTCCACTGTTCAAAGTCTGGCCTTTGTTCTGCTTGTTCCCTAAACCTCTTCTTAGACAACCTTGTCTCTTCCTCTTTCTGCAATGCCTCTTGCATGGCTTCTGATATAGGTTGAACAACCTTTTCAATATGGACATTGTCCTTGCCCCCAGATGGGCTGTACATGGTCATCACACAGAGGAGGATACCCAAGTGTAGCTCTGATGGAATTTGATATCCACTTAGCATGGTCAGAGCTGGCCTTGACTAACACTCTCTCCCCCTTTATGACTTCTCTAGTCATATGATCTCTGACATCATCCTTTTGAAATCTGATTTGACTATCCAAGTATCTGATTCCATCTTTAAAGAATGGTTTGAGCTTTTGAAGTTGTTCAGATATGACCTTCTGGGATGCTTGGATAGCAGTCTGAACAGCAGAGATTTCTTCTTGAAATACTTTATCAAAATCAGGTTTAATAGCAGCAGTAGAAGTAGAGGGTTCAACAGCCTTGTTCTTCAATTCAGTGACAATAGTATTATGTGAAGCAGTTAAATTGTCATTCATTCTGAGCTGATTTTCAAGCACATACCCTTGCTTCAATGCTATGTCATCCACTTGTGCCTTTATCTTTTTCTAGTGGGTTGCCAAGTACACCACTGCATTGTCACCCTTGTGGAAGCAGTCTGTCATCTCCTTCTTATTTTGGTTCATTTCAAACCTTATAGATTTTATATCCTGGGCAAGATCAAACTGTAATGATTTCTGCCCTTCATCTACATACTTCTCTATTGCCTGCCTTTGCTCATCCAACTTGATTTGCATTGCCACCATCAGTGCATTATGATCAAAAGCTGGGGTTGCCTGTACTATAGACTGTGGAGCAACAGTTTGGAGAGCCTTTTTATAACTCTGGCTCCTTCTTTTGAAGACATAAATTTTCTTTTTCCTAGCCCTTGCAGCCTCCTCATCTTCAGAGGCAGAGGTGCTGGCTATATCCACCCTCTCCTTAGGGCTTGGAGGCCTTTCAGTTTGAACATCTTGTGCCTTCTCAGTTTCTTGCCTTATAGGCACTTCCATAATGTGCATGTGCTCCCCCTCAGCAGCAGCATTATCTCTTTCAGCAGCATCCTTGTCCATATCAAAATCTTGTTGGTCTAGATTTAAAAATAAATCTTCCATGGTGTATTCTGGTGGTGAAGGAGCTGGAGACATTCTTTGCTCTTCAACCACTGGATCAGGAACCACTGCTTGTACAACAGATGTGTCTTTTATAACAGCATCTAGTTCTTGACTATCCAGCTGAGTTTGCTGATTAACATCAGACAAATCAGCATCTTCTATAAGAAATTCTAAAGTATTTAGGTCAGAGAGTACCTCTAGTATGATGGTGGTGGCTTTGATCCTTGTGGATGGGGCTAGCTTGAGGCAGCTCCCCCTGGATCTCAGCAACCTCTTGAGGAGCAGGAGACTTCACTGCAGGCTCTTCCTCATGCTCATCTGGAGTGAAGACAACCTGTTCTTCACTATCAGAACTGCTAGTGGACTCTTGAGCCACTGAAGCAGTTTTTCTCTTTTTCTTTGGAGGAATCTCCTTCTCAGTAACTGCGTTCTCAGGGGTTGGCATCTCCTTTGACAATACCCTGTCCCATCTAGAAAAGATCCTCAGATCCATCCTTCTCATATGATTTATCTTGCTTCCTGCAGCTTGTTGCATTACCTATGGTATGGCACCAGCTAGGTATAGACTAATGATTCTGCCCAGATTGGGCTTCTTCAAGCTTTCCTTAATCTTTTCAAATACTAATATAGACCAGTCTGCTTTGAGTGTGAAGATTATCCTTGTCATTATTCCAAACATATAGGCAGACACTCTGTCATGCCCTCCTGGCTTGCTGAGTAATACTTTACCAACTATTTCAGACATGAATTTGCCTTGATTGTTCATGCCTTTCATGTTGAAAACAGAACCTATCTTCATCTTAGGATCAAGTCCACACCAGGTTAGAGCTTCCCTGGTCCTGGATGCAGTAACTTCATCTTCCTCTTGAGTTTTTGGAAGCTGTAGAATCTTCCTCAGACTCTTTGGTGATACCTTGACTTTCGTTCCATGAACTCTGGATTTGATTCTGTATCCAGACTCATCTACGTCAGCTCCATTTAGGAATTCAAGAACCTCTTTCTTCCATATCTTTGTAGGTTCAGAAACTAAATACTCTAACCCTGAATCTGCGACTAGGGTTACGACAGACTTGATTTCTTGATCTGCATCACTGAAAGCGCCGCGCACCAGCTCATATCCTTCGTTGACGTTCTCCTCAAGCTTAGGTGCCATTAGGGTTTATAGAATTTGTCTTGAGAGAAGAGAGGTGTCGACACAGAAGTTTTAGTCTCGAAACTTTGAAAGCGTGTCGACAAACTAAGATAAAACCCTATTTATACCTTTCTAATTTTGAAGATGAACAGGCGGGACAGCGAACTTAAAATGTGTCGACACTGGCAATAAGTGTCGACACTGACTTATAATGTCTCGACACATATGTGTCGACACAAGTTTAGTCAACAGATTTTATGTGTCGACACTTGGTTATGTGTCGACACAACATAACTCGACATATTATCGAGACTTTACTTAGAAAATTCTGAGTAAATACTAAGTGTCGACACCACATTGGATGTGTCGACACCTACTGGACATGTGTCGACACTAATATTCTGAAGTGTCGACACCAACTTCCTAGATGTGTCGACACCTTTTTCCTGAAGTGTCGACACCAACTATTCTGTGTCGACATAGACTTGTCTATGTGTCGACACCTTTTTACTTAGCCATTTTTAATTCTGTAAACTTACTCTAAGTTTATCATTCCTAGTTCAATTTTGAATCTATTGAACTTAGCTTCTTCTAGGGGCTTAGTATACATATCAGCTACTTGATTATCAGTTTTAACATATTCTAATAAAATATCTTCTCTTTCTACATGCTCCCTAAGAAAATGATATTTAATTTCAATATGTTTTGTTCTACTATGGGATACATGGTTATTAGCTATTGAAATAGCACTAGTAGAATCACAGAAAAGTGGAGTTCTACTTACCTAAAATCCATAGTCCTCTAGCTGATATTGTATCCACAGAAGTTGAGCACAGCAACTTCCTGCAGCCACATACTCTGACTCTGCAGTGGAGATAGCCACACTGGTTTGCTTCTTGCTACTCCATGAAATTAGTCTCCCACCTAGGAATTGACAGGTTCCAGTAGTGCTTTTTCTATCTTCTTTGCATCCTGCAAAGTCTGCATCTGAATAACCTGTTAGTTCAAAATCCCAATTCCTAGGGTACCAGAGGCCTAGATAGGGAGTGCCCTTTAGATATCTCAATATTCTTTTGACTGCTGTCAAATGAGACTCTTTAGGGCAGGCTTGATACCTTGCACAAACACATGTAGCATACATGATGTCAGGTCTACTTGCAGTCAAGTATAATAGGGAGCTAACTATCCCTCTATACAAGGTTTCATCTACAGGTTTCCCTGCATCATCCTTGCTGAGAGACATACTTGACCCCATAGGAGTCTTCATGGTGCTGGATGAATCCATACCATACTTCCTTATGAGTTCTAGGGTGAACTTGGACTGACATATGGATAAACCACTTTTAGTCTGTTTAACTTGGAGACCCAAGAAAAACTTTAGCTCTCCCATACTACTCATCTCAAATTGACCTTGCATCAGTTTTGCAAACTTTTTGCAAAGGCTGCTTTCAGTAGACCCAAATATAATGTCATCTACATATATTTGGACTAGTATAACTTTGCCTCTAGATTCCCTAAGGAATATAGTCTTATCTATTTTCCCCCTTGAGAACTTGTTCTCAATGAGAAAACTAGATAGGGTTTCATACCAAGCCCTAGGGGCTTGCTTTAACCCATATAATGCTTTCCTAAGTCTATAGACATGATGAGGTAAAGTTGGATCAACAAAACCTGAAGGCTGTTCCACATAGACTTTTTCCTTAAGATTACCATTTAGGAATGCTGACTTGACATCCATTTGGTAAACCTTGAATCCTTGATAGGTTGCATAGGCCAAGAACATCCTTATGGCTTCCAGTCTGGCTACTGGAGCAAAGGTTTGATCAAAATCAATACCTTCTTCTTGCCTATATCCTTTAGCAACCAATCTTGCCTTATTCTTAATGATGACCCCTTGTTCATCCATCTTATTCCTGTAGATCCACTTGGTTCCTATTATATTGTGGTCTCTAGGTCTATGAACAAGTTCCCAGACCTTGCACCTTTTGAACTGATTAAGCTTTTCTTGCATTGCTTCAGTCCATTGTGGATCCAGTATTGCTTCTTCAAACTTCTTAGATTCAACTTGTGATAGAAAACTGGAGTAGATTGCTGCATTCATGTATCTGCTCCTGGTTTGTACTCCTTGTCTTGGATCTCCAATAATCTGCTCTACTGGATGATCTCTAAGATGCCTGTTTGCTGGAGGCATCCTAACTTCTGGTTGAACCTCTTCAGCATCTCCATCATGCTGTATTCCTTGTACTCCATCAGTAATTGGCACATGTAGTTCTCCCCCTGGACAACAGCAACTCTCCTCTACTTGCTGTCTTGCAGCAGGTACTTCTTCTATAGTAAGCTTGTCCATTTTTTTGTTAAACCTATGGGGCTGCATACAGTACTAGACAACTCATTGTTAATAAGTTTAGTCTCATCAAAAACTACATGCACAGATTCTTCTACAACTTGTGTAGACAAGTTGTAGACTCTATAAGCCTTAATATTATTGTTGTACCCAACAAAAATTCCCTCTTGGGACTTGGCAGCAAACTTAGTCAAGTAAGACTTCTCATTGTTAAGTATGAAGCATTTACAACCAAAGATCCTGAAGTAGGATAGGTTTGGTTTCCTGCCTTTCACAACTTCATAGGGGGTCTTGTTGAGGACTTTAGTGATGGTAGCCCTATTTATAACATGGCATGCAGTGTTAACTGCTTCAGCCCAGAAATACTCTGGCAGTGTTGTATCACTTAGTAGGGTCCTACCAGCCTCTATCAAGGTCATATTCTTCCTCTCAGCAATGCTATTTTGCTGAGGTGTTCTAGGTGAAGAGAATTCTTGAAATATCTCAAAGTCTTCACAAAATTTTGTCATGCTATCAGACTGAAACTCAGTACCATGGTCACTTCTAATCTTGACCACTATACTGTCTAGTTCATTCTGAATTTGCTTGACAAAGCTATGGAAGACACTAGGTGTTTCAGATTTCTGTCTTAAGAAGAACACCCAGAAAAACCTTGAGTAGTCATCTACAACTACAAGGGTATAGACCTTCCTACCTAAGCTGTGAACTGGCATTGGACCAAAGAGATCCAAGTGCAAGAGGTATAAACACCTCACAGCATCTTTGTTTTCTATGCTTCTAAAGGTGGATTTAGTCTGCTTGCCCTTTTGACAAGCTGAGCAAATACCATCTTTAACACACTTAACTTGAGGACCATTCCTCACTAACTCTTTGCTAAAGAGTTTGCTAATAGTCTTGTAGTTAAGATGGGCTAGCCTCTTGTGCCATTTGACACAATGAGTGACTGTCTCATTAGCTACAAGACAAACTGGAGAACCATTATTCTCAACCATAATGTCTAAGCAGTAGACATTCCTCTTCCTATAACCTGTCAAAATGATCTCTTGATCACTTGACCTCTTGATATGACAACCATTTTTAACAAATGAGATGTCATACCCTACATCACTTAATTGACTTATACTTATTAGGTTGTGTTTCAACCCTTTAACATAAGCCACTTGAGTAATGGTAACCAAGTTGCTAGAAATGTTACCAAATCCTTTGATGATTCCTTTTTCAGAACCACCAAAGGTGACTTTTGGACCATCTTTTATTGGTATGTAGTCCTTTAGTAATCCTCTAGTTACAGTCATATGTCTGGAACATCCACTGTCCAAGTACCATGTTGGGGTATGGCCACTTGGACTCACCTGCAAAACAGATTAATGAACCTTAGAACCCAAAGAATTCTTGGGTCCTTGGTACTTGTTAGTTTGCAATCTGACAAAGCTACCTACTGGCTTTCCAACAGGTAGTTTGGTACTCACTTTGGCACTAGCATTGTGCCAACAGTCCACTACAAAATGGTCAACTTTGCCACAGCACCAGCATTCAAACTTATTGTACCTTTGCTTAGGTACTGTCTTTGCTGTCTTATCTACAGCAGACTTGTTGAATGTTGGAGCTTTGCCCTTGGACTTGGGCTTGGACTGCTCAGTCCTTGCAGGTCTAATAAAACCCAGTCCAGCCTTGCCTTTATGATGAACAAATTCATCAATTAAAGGTAGCACTGACTTAGGTTTAGAAAACCTAGCAACAAGCTCTCTCTCTTTCTGAAGATTGATCTCCAGACTCTTGATTTGATCATTCTTAAAGGTGATAGTCCCCATCTGAATCACTGTTATGTGTTTCAGCCTGGCTATCTCATTAAGTTTTTGATCAAATTGCTTCTCAGAATCTGTTGCAATAGCTTTAAGATCAGCAATTTCCTTTGCCTGACTTTTGGCTAGGGACTTGCTTTTCTTGTAAGCTTGCAACAGTACTTTATATTCATCTATAAGCTGATGAATATCATCCTCAGACTCAGATACACTTTCATCACTTGATGAAGATGAATCTGATTCTGTACTGGTACAAGAAACTGAATTTAAAGTTGAACTTTGTACCTTACTGGGTCCTGGCTGCTCCAGGATTTTATCACTCTCAGTCAATGCCATCAGTCCTTGGCACTGGCAGTCTTCTTGTTCATAAATAGACTCCATTATCTGCATGAATTCTTCTTCTTCTTCTTCAGCAAACAGCCCTATGTATGCCTCAGCATCAAACTCAGTTTCTGAAGAAGAGATATCTGATAGAGTCTTCTCCTTCTTGGCAACAAAAGACTTTTCTTTCTTGCCTTTGAAATAAGTCTTTTTCCTGTCACTAGATTCTTTCCTCTTTTCAGGACAGTCTGCAATAACATGGCCCTGTCTATTGCAGCAATAGCACACTATCTTAGAACCAGTTGCCTTGCTAGATTTTGTCCTCTTTCTGTCCTTCTTTGAAGCCTTTTTATCCTGATAAAAATCTTCTTTTCCTTTTGAAGTAGAGGGCCTTGTCCTCCACTGTTTCTTCTTCAAGAATTTCTGAAAGTGTCTAGTGAAGGCAGCAAAGTCTTCATCACTTTCACTGCTTTCAGACTTTGTGCTGACTGACTCATCTGTCTCTGATTCAACTACCTTTGGAGGTGGAGTTGGTGACTTATTCCTGCACTTTCTGGAGGCTTCTATCTTGAAGGCTACTGTTCTTTCCTTGTGCTCAGTTCTTGTTGATTTCTCCTCCTCTTTTCTCACTGTCAACTGCATCTCATATGACAATAATTTGCCAAACAGTGTAGGTGGAGGAATTTCTCCCAACTTAGCCATTTCTCTAATGGCACAAATTTTTGTGTCCCAATCTTTAGTTATGGACCTTAGGAACTTGTCATTTAATTCATAGTTACTGAACTCTCTTCCATAAGACATAAGTTCATTCACTATTCTGTAGAACTTCTTATAGCACTCTGTTATGCTATCACCCTTTCCTTGTCTAAAACTTTCATACTCCTGATTTAGTAAGGATTTTCTATCTTGTCTAACTTCTTCAGATCCTTCCATATACACAATAAGAGTGTCCCACATTTCTTTGGCTGTCTTACAGTGTATAAGATTCTGAAATGTTGCATCATCTATGACACTCACTATAATGTTTTGTGCCCTCTTGTCAATGGTGGCTAGGACAATCTCATCCTTAGTCATTTCAGAGAAATCCTTTGGAGTTCTCTAATTTGCATCTAGAACAGATATCTTCATGGGCACATATGGCCCCTCTTTTACTGTGATGTAGATCCTAGGGTCTGAGGCCTCCATAAACAGCCTTACCCTTTCCTTCCAGATCCCAAAGATTTCCTTTCTGCATATAGGTAATTTCATGGAACCCAATTCCTTGTGATTTTCAGAGGAACCCATGGTTCTTGATTTTCTTGAATCTGTATTTTGACTTAGACTGAATCTGCCACTCAGGATCTCCTCAGACTGTTAGTCCTTTTTGAGGAACCTCCCTCTGATACCACTTGAAAGATATAGTACCTAAACACCTAGAGGGGGGGTGAATAGGTGACCTAATCCCTTTTTAAACTTTAATGGCAGCAAACAATTATATCACAGAATCTACTTTACTATTTCACAGCAATCACAAAGCATACACAGCAAATCACAATCACAGCACAGCAGACAAAGTGTTTTATAGTGGTTCTCCAAGATTTGGGTACATCCACTTTCCCCCTTCGCCTATCTAGCAGTGTACTAGATTCAGCCAAACTCCACCACTGTCTCAGAAACCAAATTGGTTCCTACACCTCAGGCCCAAGGCCCTACAACTCAGCTTTATCTCAAAGCCTACACTCAGCCACAAAGGCCTACACTCAGCCAACAAGGCCTACACTCATCCACAAAAGGCCTACACTCAGAGATTTCAATCTCCTACACTCAGGCTCTCAAGCCCTACCCTCAGCCTTTATAATTACAGGCTTACAATTCACTCAGATCCAAAGGATCCTACAAGATAAAATGATTTTACAAATATTAACTCAACAACCCTAAGACAAGAGAGGAAGGTTGTGAGTTTCTTGATGAGTTCTTGGAAGAACTCAGCTGGATTCAATCTGACTTAGCTTTCTTCAAAGCTTCTTGAGTAGAACTGAATAAGAATGAATCCTCCTGCAGTTGATCCTTGATCTCTGCTTCTTAAGATCCAGAATATATCTGAACCCTTCTTCTCAGCCTAGTTCCAAAGGCTGATTTCTTGGATGGAGCCCTCTCTCTCCAACTTCTTAGATCTGCACAGCTAGATCTTCTTGATTTGATACTTGATCAATAACTCTGTGTACCACTTTAATAACTTGTTCAACAACAATCTGAACCACCTTCTCAACAACAACCGTTTCTGTAAACTGTATGAGCCTATTTATAGGCCTTCTCCATGGTAACCGGCTGGTCCGGTCCATAACTGAATTCTGACATCTCTGACAGGTGTTGTAGACCGGCTGGAACGGCAGCTGTCAAGTCATCCAGTCAATTCTTGAAAATCTCTAACTGTCTGAAAGTGTCGAGACTTTCTGTCTTTAAGTGTCGACACTTATAGACTAAGTGTCGACACAAGTTGTGTAAGTGTCGACACAAGTCTGCAAGGTGTCAACACAACTCCTTGTGTTGTAGATACTATGTCTCGACACAGATTCTTCTTCATGTGTCGACACTGAAATTGAGTGTCGACACAAGTACTTGATCTACTGTAACTTGCTGAATTCTTCTAAATGTCGACACATCTCCTTTGTGTCGACACAACTTCTTGTGTTGAATCTGTTAAGTGTCGACACTGCTTCTTGGTGTCGACACATAGTCTTCTATGTTGATACTTGCTGAGTGTCGACACAGCTCCTTGTGTCAACACTTGATTCTTCTGTTGAGACTTCAGCTGAGTGTCGACACATTCCCTTAGTGTCGACACTTGTACCTAGAATAATTTGACGATCTTGCTGTTCTTTGCTAAGTGTCAACATAGCTCCATGTGACGACACTTTCTTCAAGTGTAGAGTCTTCAACTGAGTGTCGACACATTGTTCTAGGTGTCGACACTTACTTCATGTGTTGACTCTTCTATTGAGTGTCGACACATTGTTCTTGGTGTCGACACTTTAACTTAGTCTCTGCTGACTTTTGCTGAGTGTCGACACAGCTCCTTGTGTCGACACTTTCTGGTGTAGACACAGTTCTTCAAGGTGTCAACACTGCTATTAAGTGTCGACACTTTCTGTCTGGTGTCGACTCTGCATCCCAGGTGTCGACACAATGACTCCAAGTGTCGACACTGCTTGTCTGGGTGTCGACACAAGTCTTCTTGAGTGTCGACACTTTCCCTCTGGGTGTCGACACATGGACTTAGAAACTTTTTGCTTCAGTCCAATAATTACTTAACCTGCACAAGTAAACTCAACATACATCAAATACATTATGATGTATATCATTGAGTTGGGTGAGGCTTCTTCAAATCAGGTACATTTAACCAATGTACCCAACAGTAAGGAAAAGTCTTCCTGTCAGGAGTGTTGTAGTTAGACATGTTCATTTTCAAGCTAACAAGAACCAAAGACCCAATCCCTTTTGGGGTCCTAAGGTAAACTAATCTGAGTTTACAGGGTAGTCCAAGTACTCATACAATGCTAATATGGTACTTGAACAGTGGATGTTCCAGACATATGACTGAAACAAGGAGCCACCTTAAGGATTATACACTTGTGAAGAATGGACCTAAGGTGATCTTTGGAGGTTCACATAGAGGAGTCACCAAGGGTTATGGTATGATAACCAATGTCATAGTCTACATCATAAAAGTAGCTTATGTGGAAGGATTGTAACACAATCTGATTAACATAAGCCAACTATGTGATATTGGCTATGACATTGTCTTTCACAAGGATGAGTGTCTAATCAAGAGATCAAGTGACCAAGACGTCCTTTTGACAATAACTAGAAGTGGAAATATTTATTATTTAAACTTCATATGTTTAAGTACAGACTCATCAGTATGTCTGGTTGCAAATGAGAAAGTCTCTTATTGTGTGCAATGACACAAGAGACTTGCTCACTTAAACTACAAGACAATTAGCAAGCTCTTTAGTGAAGGGCTAGTCAGAAATGGACCCAATCAAATATACATTAATGAGGGCATTTACTTTGCATGCCAAAAGGGCAAGTAGACAAAAGCGTCCTTTAAGAGCATTGGGGCTAAAGATTCTGAAAGGTGCTTGTACCTCCTACATATGGACTCGTTTGGTCCTATGTTAGTTCATAGTATAGGTAGGAAAGTCTACACACTTATGATAGTTGATGACTATTCCAGATTTGCTTGGGTGTTCTTTATAAAGAAAAAGTCTGAAACTCCTGGCACTTTTGTGACATTTGTTAAGCAAGTTCAGAATGAAAATGACAGTTCTATGGTCAAAATCAGGAGTGATCATAACACTGAATTTCAGTTTGAAGGAATAACACAGTTCTATGAAGAACAAGGGATTTATTAGGAGGTTTCTTCTCTAAGAACACCCCAGATAAATGAGATTATTGAGAGGAAAACCAAAACCCTCATAGATGCTGGCAGGACAAAACTCATTGACACCTCTCCCAGAATATTTTTGGACTGAGGCAGTGAACACAACTTGTCATGTCCTGAATAGAGCATCTATCTACAAGTATCACAAGAATACTCCCTATGAGATTATGAAAGACAAAAAACCAAATCTAGTCTATCTCAGGATCTTTGGAAGCAAGTGCTTTGTGCTCAACAATTGTAACGCCCCCGATTTTTTTTCGACGATTTTATTTGAATGGGCAACGTCATATTTATGACGTCGTGGCGTTACTTTTAACGTCGAGTTGACGGCGCAATGCTGTTAATGCATTTTCGCGTCCGTGCGGTCGAGTAGGCCGAATTCTTGTTGTAAGGGGAAAATTTTGCATTTAGAATTTAAGTTGAGTAATTTTGGACTTGCTCGTCAAGTTTCATCGCAATCCGGGCATTTTTGGAGTCTCGGCGCGCGATTGAAGTTTTGGATTTGTTTATGTTCGCCGTATACTTCGAAGATTAATATCTCTTGAATGGCTCGTCGGATTTTGGTTTTGACTTCGTTGTTGTGTTTGTAGCGTCAGTGTTCGCCTACGGTGGGAATTTCGTTTGATTCGGCGCGCGTTCGGGCCTCTGTTTTGACCTCGTAGTTTTTTTATTTAAAAATATATAAATATGAATATTTTATTATTAAAGTACTATTCAAAAATGAAAAATACTATTCATTTACATAGTTTTATTTCAAGAATATATTTGTAAAAAAATTATTCTTTATGCAATTTTTTTTGTGATGAATAGTAATTTCACTTGAGTGATGGCTTGTATACTCGAGTACTTCTTCTCACTTACTCGAGTGAATTTTCCTCTGACTCAAGTACCCACTCGAGTGATTTTCCTTCTACACGAGTAACTTTTGTATATACTCGAGTAATTTTTTTTTTTACCTACTCGAGTAATTCTTTTCGCCTACTCGAGTAATCTGTTTTGCCTACTCGAGTGATTTTCTCCTACTCGAGTAATTCTTTTCGCCTACTCGAGTAATCTGTTTCGCCTACTCGAGTAATCTTTTTCACCTACTCGAGTAATCTTTTTTCACCTACTCGAGTGTTTTGCTCCTACTCGAGTAAATTTTTCCTGGACCTACACAAGTGAATTTATATACCTACACGAGTTATTTTTCTCCTACTCGAGTACTATATTTCTGTCTCGAGTAATTTTTATATATACTCGAGTGTCTGTTTCTACCTACTCGAGTAGCCGTTTTCTAACTCTCGAGTACCCGTAAACTTGTTCTTGTGTGGACCGCTGCAGTTTACGTTCGAGAGCCTTTTTGAGGGTCAAAACGATGTCGTTTGGAAAAATGGTTAACATGGAATTTGTTCGTCTCGACGAGATCTACAACTTTTCTGTTGAGAACTTTTCTATTTGGAGTCATCCTAAACCTTTATTTTCGTCTTCCGCGCACCCGCGCGTATACAGTCCGTTTTTAGACAGAATATTTTATAAATATATATATTTATATGAATATTTATATATCTTTATATATATATATATATATATATATATATATATATATATATATATATATATATATATATATATATATATATATCTTATTATATAAAGAATATAGGTATTTGGAGGAACACCATAGATTAAACAAGCGTCATTTGATCATGAGAGAGAGCATGAGATGAGGAGAGAGAGTTGAGAGAGAGAGAGATAGAGAGAGGGGAGGAGAGAGAGGGGGAGAGAAAGGGAGAGAGATGAAGAAAGATTGTGTGAAATTAATGTTTTTACGGCAAAACGTAATTTTTTTATATTTTTATAAAACAAAAATTGTAATATTGATTTATATTTTTTTACGGTCATTTTGAGTACTCATATGTATATATTGCGGGCACTGCCCGTCTTGAAGTATGTGTATCCCGCTTTGATGCGGGCGCAGCCCGCAACGACGCATTGAGCACGGGAGAAGCCCGTTCAGAGGCAGACGGTAGCCCGCCTAGATGCGGCCGAAGGCCGCTCGAGAGCATCGAGCACGGGCATAGCCCGTGCGAAGATGCTCGTATATATATATATATATATATATATATATATATATATATATATATATATATATACATATTTATACTAGAAAATTCCTTCATCTTCTCCGATTCTTTTCTCCCGAACCAGAGCGGCGTGAGCGTGAGAGAGAATATACTTCGTGAACCTTCCGGTGGCCGCCGACGGTGCTCCGGTGCTCCGGTGCTCTAAATCTTCATCCGAGCATAGATCCGAAAAGCTCTCGCCGAGAGCTACGCCCTCGTGGTAATTTCTTCTCCGTTTCTTGAGATTTTCTCGTTAGGGTTTTCGGCCCTAACCTCTATTTCGGCCTTTTTGTCTAGATTTTGACTCCTCCCACATCCTTTCGCCCCGATCTACGACGTGGAGTGATTCGGTGGACTTTTTCCGGTAAAATCAAGGCAAGTGGTGGTTTCCTCTCGTTCTTCCTTGTCTGATTTAATGGTAACAACTAGGTTTTCATGTCCTTTTAAATTTTCTACACTTGTTTTCCAAGTTAGTGCTATGATTAATTGCTTCATTGATCACATGTTATGGTGCTTTCCTCATATTAAACTCGATTTTGTCTTGTTACGTTTCATCGTTCTTGAAGTGTTAGTGATGGCTTAAATACCTTAACTTTTGTTATCAAATGTATTAGAGTTTAATTAGGATTGTAAATCGTTCCTAAGTGCTAATCAACCATGTCTTAAATCTAGTAATGTCAAGTAGAATCTGACGAGCCAAATCCTGAGATATTTGTGTTATGGTTTCTTTGGGTTTCTTGATTACGGGAGTTAGTGGACGATTCCACCTCCGCAGTGGTTGTTTCCTTCATTAGTGCCCTGTGGAAGCCTACCCAACTTTTGGATGTCTGCGATGTATGGTGGAGAGTATGAGACTCCCTCGCTGTTAGATGGATTTTATATTCGTGTTTTTGGGTGGTGTGTCCAAGAGTGACCACCTCGCCCGTGTTTTTGGGTGGTGTGTCCACAAGTGACCACCTCGCCCATGTTTGTGGGTAAAGTCTACCACATATGCCTAATAAAGGTTTTGTATTGCTTCCTTAAAATTTATTCATGTTGTCACCTTTTAGCCTCGTGCGTCTGGTGAATTTCCCGCTGTACGTGATGATTTACATAAATGCTCATTTTTCCGTTGATGCTTGTTTCTTATGTACTTTACTTCAGTATTTTTGGTCTTGAGTTGGTACCCCTTTGACCTTTGTTTAATTTGGCCTGTCTTTCTGCCACCGCTTGTACTTTCTTGCTGAGGTGTTCTGTCTTTGGAATGCCTCAGGTTCAGAGCAGTAGCTGATAGCAGGGCTGGTTTTGGAGTTCCTGGATGGCAGTGTGGGCCGTGGTTGTTGCCTCGTCATAGCGAGGTAGTTCCTAGTTGTTTTGTTATACTGGTTCAGACATACTTTCTATTTGTGGGTTCGTGTCAGTTTGTTGACGCCACAGTGTTGTGATTATTAGATACTTGCTAGCTTCTTAGTTTTCTATATGTGGAAGTGGATTACTTGCTCTCTGGGATGGTTTATGCTAGGAATGCATGTTAGGTATTTTCAAGTATAAAAATCTACTACTATTATCACATGCATCGCATAATTTAAAACTCTAACACATTATATTAGCGACCGTAAAAGCTACCTTTACTACTATTATAAATTTAGAGCCTTGCATAGTATGAGTTGTCCTTTGGGGACGTTTAAACTCATGTAGGATGTTGGAGTCAATCTAAACAAGTATTTTTCCACAGCGTATAACCATATTTTGATTCGTGGACTAAATGAGCCACTAAGCCGAGGGATACGGCTAACTGTTGCACTTAACTGATTTTCCTTAAAATAACTTAAAGGATCTTTCTCCATAATTAAGTAGGTTTTTGCCTGAGCGTCCGTAGTTATCCCCTGCTGACGTGGCATCATAACGCGCATTTCCCTTACTCTGATAAGCTATTTATATGGTGAAAAATACGGGTTGTGACAGTTGGTATCAGAGGGAGGTTGTTTGACAATTGGTCGGGCAACCTTCCCTTATTAGTGTTAGTTGCTTATTGACATTTCATACACACACCGATGTATCATCAGTACGTCTTAGCCAAAGCATAGTCACTACACTCATAGCATGAAAAGAAGTATACGAGGCATATTATGTAGTATGGGATGCATAATATGTGTTTGTATATGGATCCATCATAGGAGGCAACATGTGAGGTTATGTAGTATGAGATGCATAACCACCATCACATGGGTGCCCATTAGCACGTTTTCCTTTCTCGTTGCATGCGATGTTATGTAGTATGGGATGCATAACATTTCATGTGTACGCCGCTCATAACATGCATTAGGGCCTTTTTAGACTGCATAACACTGCATACATTGCATATCATCGCATAAGCACGCGTGCTAAGTTAAGATTTACATGATGACACATGTACACACATGATTTTTTTTTAAATAAGAATAAAGAATTCATGCATTCATGTCATAGGCACATGAGTTAACAGGATGAGAGGATATCATCCTGAGTAGGACATAACATCATTATAAATCCCAGAGCAAGTTGCAGCATAAGCCAGTGTCTTTTAAGTATTATCTGAACTAGTCGTGTGACCTTGTTGTAAGCTAGGATTTTGATGAGTGGTCCGTTGTGTTTTTTAGAAATGCCGTCAAAGCGTCCTGCGACGAGGTCGACTCCCCAATCGGAGGGTGAGTCATCAGGTGCGCAAAGCGATGCGCTTATCGAGAGTCTGCGTCAGAGCAATGAGGCTCTGTCAAGGCAAGTAGTTGTAATGCAATCGCAAATTGAGTCCTTGTTGTCTGCCGCCCCCACGCAGCAACCCTTAGTGCAAGAGCCTGCCTTGGGCCAAGTTGTGCTCGATTCCCCTGCTCCTCTAGTGGCCCCGATGGTGATACCCCCAGAAATGAATTTCATATCGCACTTCCAACGATTGGGACCTCCCACCTACGACGGGAGTGCTGACTTTATGATTTTAGATGATTGGATCATCTCCATCGAGGAGATGTTTTCATATTCCGGAATTCTAGAAGACCAGAAAGTGATGATTGCAGCCTATCAGTTAAAAGGCCTGGCAAAGAGTTGGTGGATTCGAGAAAGAGAAATTCTGAAGGAAGGCTGTTCTTGGGAATCTTTTAAGAAGATACTGCTGAAGAAGTTTCTACCCTCGGTCGAGCAGAACTGCTTGATGGATAACTTCCTACATCTGAAGCAGAGACAGCTCACTGTGAGCGAGTACGAGATTGAGTTTAGCAAGTTGAGCAGATTTGCACTCGATTTGGTAGCTTCGGAGGAGGGTAGAGTGAAGTGTTTCCTTGGAGGACTAAGAAGCGATGTCCAGCAGTTGGCATGCGCTTACCGGGCTGAAAGTTATGCTGATGCAGTGGAAGCCACTTTGAAAGTAGAGGCGGTTGAAAACGCAAAGAGCCGTGATGCTGCAGCGAGGAAAGAGAAAAGGAAGGGTGTTGAGGAGGGTAGCTCCAGGGCATCTGGCCCTTCTCAGAAGAAGAAAAGTAAGGAAATATGTAGTTTTTGTGGTCGTCCTAGCCACCCCTACGAAAGGTGTTTCAAGAGGACTGCGACCCTGAAGCAGCAGCAGGTGCATGATATCCAAGGTGCACCCAAGGGAGAGCTAGTGTGCTCTTTCTGTACAAGGAAGGGTCATGATGTGAGTCCGTGCTGGATGAAAGAAAGGATTTGCTTCCAGTGCAGGCAGAAGGGACACCTGAAGTCTTCGTGCCCCCAGGCTCAGCCCCCACTGCAGCCTGCCCCACTTCGAGCTCTGTCGCCGCCACCAAACCTGGATAAAGGAAAAGGAAAGCTGAACGTGATGACCAGCGAGGAAGCTCAAACCTCTACGCAGGTGATATCCGGTTAGCCTCAGTTTAATTTATCCTTATTATTTATCATTGTTGCTCTAGTTATCATTCGTTTAGTTACGTATGTTACGGTTTTAGGGGAGTTTAAGGTGCGGAATAGGAGGGCGCGCGTTCTTTTCGATTCGGGTGCCATCCATTCCTTTGTGGCCCGGAGATTTGTTGATAAACATCGCCTGAATGTGGATCGATTGGGAGACTCCTTCAATGTCAAGCTCCCTTCCGGTGATTCGGTGATATCTAATCAAGGAGTTCTGAGATGCACTATTTGTCTTGGCAATTTTGTGGCCTTTGCGGATCTGATGATTTTAGATCTGGCTGACTTCGACGTGATCTTGGGCATGGACTGGCTTTCCAAGTATGATGCAGTCATCCAGTGGAAGGCTAAGCGATTGGATTTCAAGATGGACGATGGCCAACCTATGAGTGTTTATGGATTTCCGGATAGAGTTTCCCCTGTCATTTCTGTGGTACGTGTTTGTCGTGATATCAAGTCTGATTGCGAGGCATTTTTAGTTTCTATTTCTGCTCTGGAAACAGCTTTTGTTACACCACGTCTTGAGGATGTCTCGGTGGTGCGAGAGTTTCCAGATGTCTTTCCGGATAGTCTTCCAGGACTTCCTCCTGAAAGGGAGATTGAGTTTGTGATAGACCTCGAGCCAGGTACTCGTCCTATTGCCAAGGCACCATACCGCATAGCTCCGTGCGAGTTGGATGAGTTGCGTACTCAGCTCGATGAGTTGTTGAGTTGCGGTTTTATTAGACCAAGTTCTTCTCCATGGGGTGCTCCTGTTTTATTCGTCAAGAAGAAAGATGGATCGATGAGACTTTGCATCGATTATAGGGAATTGAATAAGGTAACCATTAAGAATAGATATCCCCTGCCAAGGATTGATGATCTGTTCGAACAGTTGCGTGGTAGCTCGGTATTTTCAAAGATAGATCTTCGCTTAGGCTACCACGAGTTGAGGATTCGTGAGGCAGATATTCCCCGAATCGCTTTTCGTTCATGACATGGACATTATGAGTTTTTGGTGATGTCTTTTGGTTTAACCAATGCACCCTCTGCTTTCATGGATTTGATGAATAGGGTGTTTAAGGATTTCTTGGACCGATTCATTATTGTGTTCATTGATGATGTCTTGGTGTATTCCCGCAATATTGAGGAGCATACTCAGCATTTACGTTTGGTTTTGTCGACCCTGAGGGAACATAAGTTATATGCGAAGTTGAGCAAGTGTGAGTTCTGGCTACCTCAGGTGTCCTTTCTTGGTCATGTTGTAGGCAAGGACGGTATTTTTGTAGACCCGTCCAAGATTGCTGTTTTGATGGAATGGGAGAGACCTTTTACACCTATGTAAATTAGGAGCTTCTTAGGCCTGGCTGGTTATTATAGAAGATTTGTGGAAGGGTTTTCGGTGTTGTCTGCTCCTCTAACTAGGCTTACTCAGAAGAATACTGCTTTTATTTGGAGTGATAAGTGTGAAGAAGCCTTTCAAGAGTTGAAGAAGAGATTATGCACTGCTCCAATTTTAACCTTACCTACTAAAGGAGTTGAGTATGCCGTGTATGTCGATGCATCACACATCGAACTTGGTTGTGTTTTAATGCAATATGGTAAAGTGATCGCGTATGGATCGAGGCAACTAAAGATTCATGAGAGAAACTATCCTACACACGATTTGGAATTTGTTGTCGTAATTTATGCGTTGAAGCTGTGGCGACACTTATTATATGGCGCGATGTGCAAGATCTATACGGACCATAAGAGTTTGAAGTACGTCTTCACTCAGAAAGAACTAAATCTGCGCCAGCGTCGGTGGTTAGAATATGTGGCGGATTATGAAGTGGAAATTCTTGATCATCCAGGAAAAGCCAATGTAGTCGCTGATGCTTTGAGTAGAAAGACCGCTAAAATTTTTAATATGTCAGTACAGTCCTTGGTAGAAGAATTTTTGTTGATGGATATTGAGGTTGGGAGTCGTACTGTGCCTACTAGTTTGGAAGCGGAAGAACCCTCTTGGATTTCTCTTACTCGAGCACATCAGAAGGATGATCCTGATTTGTTGCACCTCAGGAATAGAACTGTGAAGGGAGAGCTACCGGACTTCTCTTTGGATGAGCTGGATACTTTGAGGTATCGAGGTAGATTGTGCGTCCCCGCCTTTGGCGACGTTCGAGCTAAGATCTGTGCTGAAGCTCATGGTTCTAGTGTAGCCTACCACACTGGTTCCACTAAGATGTATAAGGATCTAAAGCAAATTGTTTGGTGGTCGGGGATGAAGAGTGATATTGCGAAGTTTGTATCGGAATGTTATACGTGTCAGCGTGTTAAGGCTGATCATAGAAGGCCTGGTGGTTAATTGACACCGCTTGATATCCCAGGTTGGAAATGTGAAAGTATTTCAATGGATTTCTTCACCGGTCTGCCAAAATCTCCGTGTGGACACGACTCTGTTTGGGTGATAGTCGATAGATTGACAAAGTGTGCTCACTTTGTTTCGTTTAAGATTGGGTATTCGATGAAAAAGATAGCTGAGCTATATCTTGAAGAGGTCATCAGGTTACATGGAGTGCATGTTAGTATTGTATCAGATCGGGACTCTAGATTTACGTCTCGCTTTTGGAAGAGTTTACAGGAGGGGTTGGGTACCGATTTGAGGTATTCCACCGCCTATCATCCGCAGACGAATGGTCAGATGGAAAGGGTAAATCAGATCGTAGAAGATATGATCAGGTGTTATATTTTGGATCATGGTGGTGCTTGAGATGAGCGTCTCAGACTCATGGAGTTTGCTTACAATAATAGTTATCAAGAGAGTCTGCAGATGGCCCCGTTTGAGGCCTTATATGGGAGGTGTTGTAGAACTCTTTTGTTTTGGGCTGAAGTCGGTGAGAGACCATTGCTAGGTCCGGAAGCCCTTGAGGAAATGAATTGTGCTGTGACTCATATTTGAGAAAAGCTTCGTGTGGCTCAAGAGCGCTATGAGAAGTATGTTAATCAACGAAGAGTCGATCTGGAGTTTGCCGTTGGAGACTTGGTTTTTCTGAAGGTTTCTCCGATGTCGGGCGTTAAAAGGTTTGGAAGGAACCACAAGTTAGACCCCTGATATGTGGGACCTTTCCAAATTCTAGAGCGCATCGGAGTGGCAGCTTATAGGCTGGATTTGCCTGCGACCTTCCCTGGTGTCCATGATGTGTTCCATGTGAGCCAGTTGCGGAAGTGTGTTCGTAATGATCGTCAAGTCCTCGACTCGATGCCCCAGATTCAGCCCAACCTTACGTATGTGGAAGAACCCGTTCGTATTCTGGATTCTCAAGAGCGTTTGTTGCGGAGAAAGATCATCCCTATGGTCAAGATTCTTTGGAGAAATCAAGACGTTGAGAGCGCGACGTGGGAATTGGAATCAGCAATGAGAGAATCTCATCCGCACCTCTTCTCTTAGTTTCAGGTATGTCGTTATGTTTTCAGTTATGTTTGGTTTTGTCGTTTTGATTTGGTTTTGTAGTTGTGTTTAGTTTCGGGACGAAAATTCTTTTTAGGGGGGAGACTGTAACGCCCCCGATTTTTTTCGACGATTTTATTTGAATGGGCAATGTCATATTTATGACGTCGTGACGTTACTTTTAACGTCGACTTGACGGTGCAATGTCGTTAATGCATTTTCGCGTCTGTGCGGTTGAGTAGGCCGAATTCTTGTTGTAATGGGAAAATTTTGCATTTGGAATTTAAGTTGAGTAATTTTGGACTTGCTCGTCAAGTTTCATCACAATCCGATCATTTTTGGAGTCTCGGCGCGCGATTGAAGTTTTGGATTTGCTTATGTTCGCCGTATACTTCGAATATTAATATCTCGGGAATGGCTCGTCGGATTTTAGTTTTGACTTCGCCGTTGTGTTTTGACCTCGTAGTTTTCTTATTCAAAAATATATAAATATGAATATTTTATTATTAAGTACTATTCAAAAATGAAAAATACTATTCATTTATATAGTTTAATTTTAAGGATATATTTGTAAAAAAATTGTTCTTTATGCAATTTTTTTCTGATGAATAGTAATTTCACTCGAGTGATGACCTGTATACTCGAGTATTTCTTCTCACTTACTCGAGTGAATTTTCCTCTGACTCGAGTACCCTTTTTTTCAGTTACTCGAGTGATTTTCCTTCTACACGAGTGACTTTTGTATATACTCGAGTAATTTTTTTTACCTACTCGAGTAATTCTTTTTGCCTACTCGAGTAATCTGTTTCGCCTACTCGAGTGATTTTCTCCTACTCGAGTAATTCTTTTTGCCTACTCGAGTAATCTGTTTCGCCTACTCGAGTAATCTTTTTCACCTACTCGAGTAATCTTTTTTCACCTACTCGAGTGTTTTGCTCCTACTCGAGTAAATTTTTCCTGGACCTACACGAGTGAATTTATATACCTCCACGAGTGATTTTTCTCCTACTCAAGTACTATATTTCTGTCTCGAGTAATTTTTATATATACTCGAGTGTCTGTTTCTACCTACTCGAGTAGCCGTTTTCTACCTCTCGAGCACCCGTAAACTTATTCTCGTGTGGACCGCTGCAGTTTATGTTTGAGAGCCTTTTTGAGGGTCAAAACGATGTCGTTTGGAAAAATGATTAACATGGAATTTGTTCGTCTCGACGAGATCTACAACTTTCATGTTGAGAACTTTTCGATTTGGAGTCATTCTAAACTTTTATTTCCGTCTTTCGCGCACCCTTGCGTATACAGTCCGTTTTTAGAGAGAATTTTTTATAAATGTATATATTTATATGAATATTTATATATCTTTATATATATATATATATATATATATATATATATATATATATATATATATATATATATATATATATACATATTTATACTTGAAAATTCATTCATCTTCTCCGATTCTTTTCTCCCGAACCAGAGCGGCGTGAGCGTGAGAGAGAATATACTTCGTGAACCTTCCGGTGGCCGCCGACGGTGCTCCGGTGCTCGAAATCTTCATCCGATCATAGATCCGGAAAGCTCTCGCCGAGAGCTACGCACTCGTGGTAATTTCTTCCCCGTTTTTTGAGATTTTCTCGTTAGGGTTTTCGGCCCTAACCTCTATTTCGGCTTTTTTGTCTAGATTTCGACTCCTCCCGCATCCTTTCGCCCCGATCTACGACGTGGAGTGATTCAGTGGACTTTTTCCGGTAAAATCAAGGCAAGTGGTGGTTTCCTCTCGTTCTTCCATGTCTGATTTAATGGTAACAACTAGGTTTTCATGTCCTTTTAAATTTTCTACACTTGTTTTCCAAGTTAGTGCTATGATTAATTGCTTCATTGATCACATGTTATGGTGCTTTCCTCATATTAAACTCGATTTTGTCTAGTTACGTTTCATCGTTCTTGAAGTGTTAGTGATGGCTTAAATACCTTAACTTTTGTTATCAAACGTATTAGAGTTTAATTAGGATTGTAAATCGTTCCTAAGGGTTGATCAACCATGTCTTAAATCTAGTAATGTCAAGTAGAATCTGACGAGCCAAATCCTGAGATATTTGTGTTATGGTTTCTTTGGGTTTCTTGATTACGGGAGTTAGTGGACGATTCCACCTCCGCAGTGGTTGTTTCCTTCGTTAGTGCCGTGTGGAAGCCTACCCAGCTTTTGGATGTCTGCGATGTATGGTGGAGAGTATGAGACTCCTTCGCAGTTAGACGGATTTTATATTCGTGTTTTTGGGTGGTGTGTCCAAGAGTGACCACCTCGCCCGTGTTTTTGGGTAGTGTGTCCACGATTGACCACCTCGCCCATGTTTGTGGGTAAAGACTACCACAGGTGCCTAATAAAGGTTTTGTATTGCTTCCTTAAAATTTATTCATATTGTCACCTTTTAGCCTCGTGCGTCTGGTGAATTTCCCGTTGTACGTGATGATTTACATAAATGCTCATTTTTCTGTTGATGCTAGTTTCTTATGTACTTTACTTCAGTGTTTTTTTATCTTGGGTTGGTATGTAGCGTCCTGAATCGCTCTAGGCCCCTAGTGTGTGTGTTTTGAGTCAGGAGGGTTGACTCGAGTCCTGAGAAGTGCCGGGAATTGGACTGCACTTGTGGTGACATGGAGAAATCAGTGTGAAAAGACATGGGTAGCGACACGGGCGTGTCCCTACCCGTGTGCGTCGAGTTGAGCTCGACGAGCCGTGTCGAGATCGTCGAACTGTGTCGACACCAGGTGACACGGGTAGTGACACGACCATGTCCCTACCCGTGTGCGTCGAGATGGTCTCGACGAAGCGTGTCGAGATCGTCGAGATGCGTCGAGATAGTCGAGCGGGGGATACGGGTAGTGACACGGGCGTGTCCCTACCCGTGTGCGTCGAGTTGAGCTCGACGAGAAGTGTCGAGATGCAACCCGAGAAGTACACGGCCAATGACACGGCCAGGCACACGGCCGTGTCATGTGAACACGGGTCGGGACACGGGCGTGTCCCTACCCGTGTCAAACATTGAACCGACATGGAAACCGCCACGGCCGTTTCGCGGAAGCGGGACACGGGTACGGACACGGCCGTGTCCCTACCCGTGTCATATTTTGTTTATAAGGGGCAGAGGAAACCCTAGCCGTTTTCACTCTCATTTCACCCCCTATCTCCTGTGAGAACTCCTGGTGAGAGGAAAACCGCTGGAGCAAGTTCTACCGGAGGAGATTCGCCATCGCCGTGAAAGAGAAGATGCCGCCGAGGAGAACTACGCGATCCATGACAAGAAATGGTGGTACCGCTGGAGCCAATGTGAGTTTCCTACCCTCTCCCTTGGTGCTAGATCTTAGATATATAGGAGAGACATCGGCTCAAGAGAGCTTGATGGAGAGGAGAAGATTTCTAGGTTTGGCCATGCTAGGATTTGAATCCTAGATTTTAGATCTCTTCAACCCTTCCCCTTTTCTTCAATACGACGATGGGTGAATGGTTTCGTGAGGAGTTTTGGCCCTTGAGGTTGAATAAGGGAGGAGGACATTTCTGGAAAATTTAGGAAGGATCGCTTGAGGAGGAAGACGGACCGATGCCGTTCATTTTCTTTAAGATGCGCGCAGAATCTGTATTCTGCGCGCAGCGATCTTCTAGGCCATTTTCTTGTAGGATAGGTGCAGATCTGGGCTTTTGGCTAAACACGAAAGTTGTAGCCCTCGGAAATACCTTTCCAACGAGTGGTTGCACGACTTCAGGTGATGTTTGTGGCCCCGGGAAAACCTAATCGAGTTTTCTGTCCGGCAATTCCTGTACACAGAAATTGTGTTTTGTGCGCAGTGAACTTTGAAGCCGATTTCGAGTAAGTTATTTTCATATCTGGGCTGTTACCTGAATATGAAAGTTGTAGATCATGGAAATATCTTTCCAACGAGGGGTTACACGCCTCCACCGGATTCCTGTAACTTCAGGAAACTCCGGTCGAAGTTGTTGTCCAGTGCTAATCCTGCGCTGAAATTCTGGGTCTCTACATACATTGTGGATTTGAAATTGGTGGATCCAATGTCGCAATTAATTCATGGTTTTGGTGAAATAATTTTATGTTAACCACCAAAGTGTTATGGATGATAATATTTACTGTTTTAGAAATCAGTTTATTATTGCAAGATAGCTTGAGGCCTGTTGATTTCCTTATGTTTAATTGGATTGATTTGATAATACTTCGGTAGGTTGTCGTAAGAGCAAATCTTGTTTATATCATGTTGAAATCACTTGGGATGATATATAGATGGGTAACCCATGGCCATGCATATGTTATATATCGGATTGACTTTAGGAGTCCAACAATAGTGGGTCGTCTCCTATTGGCATCTTATAGTAAATGTGCAAGTGCGGTGTTGACCGCCACCTGTTCTGGTCGTGTTGAGGTAAGGTGTGGATGGATGGTTGGGCTGTGTCCTCGTGCTCACTCCGAGGCCCCTTCCATGGTATGATGAGGTTGTGAATTGCATGTGGTGTGAGTCGACATGCGGTGTCGTAATCCTGGGTTAAGGATAGTGTGGCAGGTCTACGGGCTCGCCAGTCGTCACACCGACGGGAGTTGGCAGTTAGACTTGGTCGGTTTGGGCTGTGTCCTCGGTGTTCACATCCCGAGGCCCCTCCGGCCATGTGAACGGTTGGGCTATGTCCTCGTGCTTTCTTCTGAGGCCCCTTCCGGGTCACGCAAGGCCAGTTCGGGTTGTGTTCTTGGTGCACATCTACCCAAGACCCCGCTGGGCCATAGTACGCATGGGCTCCGCTGTTGTGTTCTTAGCGTTGAGGCGTACGGAGGCCTAGGTGAAGTAGTGTGATACCCGCCTAGTAGTAGAAGTGCCCGTTCTACTGTCACCGCCTGGCCACGGCGGCTGATGCCTGAGAGGTTAGCTACCTGCTCGAAAAGTGGGAACTATAGTCTGTGTCGACATAGCAATTGCATGGGTGTGCATGGGTGAGTCATTGCATAGCATTCATAGCATTTCATATCATTGCACCACAAGATCCTCATCGTATAAGTTTGTATGGGCACTCTTATACGATGAGTTACTTTTATGTAACCCGATCCTTAACTTATAAGTTTGTATGGACATTCTTATAAGTTAAGTTACTTTCCTGTTATTACTTATACTTGCTAGTTTAGTGTAGCTCTTACATAAATGCTGATTATGATTCTGTTAATCTTACACTACTGCCACCTGCTTGTACTTCCTTTACTTGCATTCTTGTTATATACTGTACTCTTGTTCCTTTTCTCCGCCCGGTGCCGAGGAGTCGCCGGGGGAGCGGATGTGAAACCACTTAGTCGTTTCGACTAACGGTTGCTACGTCTTCCTTTTTAGGAGGTCACGCCGCAGGTAGAGCAGCCGCAGACTACGCAGCAGGACAGCCGGGCCAGGACGACAGGGCCTGAAGGGACGGTGCCATCGATACCGTCGGTTACCGATGTTAGTTCTATTACTATGTTGTAGCCCGTTTGGGCAATGTTTAGCTGTACTCTGATATATGGTAGAAGCATGTTTTAGCTTCTATTTATTGATGTATTTGGACATTATAACTTAGTGTGGATTTTGACTTCTCTTACTTATTTATTTGGTTGGGTTGACATGATATATTGATATTGTTGTAGCCGGCGGAATAGGCGTCTTGTGCTACAGGTTAGCCCGTGTGCTAATGCTACCGCAAGGCGGCTGTTCCGGGCATAAGACTCCCCCTTCGTGTCGTGTTTTGGGATCCGGGTAGGGGGAGTTTTACAATTGGTATCAGTTTGCCACGATCCTCAACTAAGGAAGTCATTCAACAATGGTGCCACCCCCGTTTGGTTAGTCGGTTTGTGGACAAACTGACTTAGCGGAAGCAGTGGTGTGCCCATATGTAATTCACATTGAGTTTGTCCAACTTTGACCTTGAGTTTAGCCAACCTGACCACAAATTTGTCGTCTACATGTAGGTTCCACTGCATGTTGAGCCGATGGGGGGTACTCCTACCCCTCCCATGCCCACTCAGTTCCAACAGTCTGAGTTGGGGCAAACACTCACCGCCATTCTTGATGCTTTTAAGGCACAGCAGGCTCCGGTGCAACAACATGCCCCGAGCTCCAACTGGTTGAGCACCTTCCGGGCTCTCTCCCCTCCCGTCTACCTTGGGGCGGAGTCGGCTGTACGTACAGAGGAATGGCTAGAGACGATACAGGAGTTGTTGGCTGGTATCCATTGCCCGGCCAACATGGCAGTGACATTGGCAGTATCCGTCTTGGACTTCCATGCGAAGAGGTGGTGGAAGTCCCTCATGGGATCTACCTTCCAAGGCCGGATCTACACAGAGATAAGTTGGAGTGAATTCTCGGAGGTTTTCTTGGAGCACTTTATCCCTACGTCGGCCCGAGATGAGCTTGAGCAGAGGTTCCTTCTATTAAAGCAGGGATCAAAGACGGTTACGGAATACCAGCGGGAATTCCAGCATCTCGCAAGGTTTGCGGATTCTTACGAGTTGGATGACAGAGGCTATGCCAAGCGCTTCTACAAGGGGCTGCGAGATCCCCTAAGGCAGTCCCTTTTGTTTATAGCGGATGGTAGCTTGGCGGAGATCATTGATATGGCAAAAAGATTGGAGGCGGACCACATGGGATGTAGTAAGAGGCCTGCGGAGGACGTGATGGAAGCAGGCCCAAGTAATAGAACGAGACGGGACTTCAGAGGAGGAAGAGGTTATCAAAGAGGTGGAGGGCGTGTCCACCGAAACTATAGGGTGGAGCATCCAGTTCCGCAGCCGCCTGCGTTGCCTCCACCCCCACAGCCTCAGCGATTTCAACAACCTGAAGGGCGTCGTGGTCTGGTGTGCTTCGAATGCAACCAGCCGGGCCACATCCGGCGTTTTTGCCCGCAGCTATATGGGAACGCCCCTCCTGCTCTCCCTCCTGCTCTCCCTCCACCAGCTCTACGAGGACGGGGATACATGCGTGGTCGAGGACGAGGACCGCCAAGAGGTAACCCCGGTCCTGCTAGGGATCAGGTGTACGCACTTGACATGGCACAGGAACGGAACCCCCAAGAGGTGATTGCAGGTATAATTTAATTAGTTTACATATTTGCATGGTCTAACTTGAATTGATTAGAACTTACTAGCCACTAGCAATAAGTTTTGGTTGTTGGTACTTAGGCAACGTGATTATTGGCGGGAAGACAGCCTATGCGCTGTTTGATACTGGTGCCTCACACTCATTTGTGTCAGAGGATTTCATAAAATACGTGGAGGATGTACAGTACTTCACTGGCATAGCCCGACGTGTACGCCTTCCGGATGGCTCGGAGATGATCGCAACTGCCAAGTGCGAGTTTGAGTTATTTATTGATGGGAAGGCCTTTGATACGCCGGCCACGGTTCTGAGAATGCCGGAGTTTGACATCATTTTGGGCATGGTATGGCTGGATTGGCACATCGCGAGGATCGACTGCGCGGAGAAGCGGATCTATTTGAGACATGGAGACTCTGACGTCATCTTCCAAGGTATTGGCTTCGCACCTCGCATGATGTTATCTTCCGTCCAGGTTGTAAAAGCTCATAGGAAGGGGGACGAGGTCTTCATGATCTGGTTCGAGTTGAAGGAGGAAGCGTTGGAATTAAAGGATGTACGGGTTGTTCGGGATTTTCCCGAGGTATTTCCTGAGAAGCTACCAGGATTACCTCCGCATAGAGAGGTTGACTTCCAGATCAATCTAGTACCAGGTGCCAAGCCTGTATCCAAGGCTCCGTACAGAATGGCTCCGAAAGAACTCGCGGAGTTTAGAGTTCAATTGCAAGAACTAGTAGATTCAGGGTTCGTTCGCCCCAGTTCATCACCATGGGGTGCCCCTGTGCTGTTCGTGAAGAAGAAGGATGGAACCCTGCGATTGTGCATAGATTATCGGGAACTCAATCGATTAACGGTGCGGAACACTTATCCGCTACCTCGGATCGACGAGTTGTTCGATCAATTAGTGGGAGCACATTGGTTCTCTAAACTAGACTTGCGCTCTGGATACTATCAGTTGAGGATACAAGAGGGGGATATTCAGAAAACAGCCTTCAGTTCGAGATATGGTTTGTATGAGTTCACAGTAATGCCGTTTGGGCTCACAAATGCACCTTCGGCCTTCATGAGCCTGATGAACAAGGTGTTTGAACCATACTTGGACATCTTCGTCATCGTTTTCATCGACGACATCTTAGTCTATTCAAAGACGGAGGGGGAGCATGTCGAGCACCTGATCTTGGTTTTAAAGAAATTGAAGGAGCACGCCTTGTATGCCAAGTTTAGCAAGTGTGAATTCTGGCTTAAGGAGGTTGCCTTCTTGGGGCATGTGATCAGTGGAGCAGGATTAGCTGTGGATCCAGCTAAGGTGCGGGACGTGAAGGAGTGGTCGCCCTTAAAGTCGGCGGCCGATGTACGAAGCTTTCTTGGACTTGCTGGCTACTACCGCAAGTTCGTGAAAGGATTTTTCAAGATTGCCCTTCCTCTTACCTCCTTGACGAAGAAGGGTGTGCCATTTGAGTGGACACCTCAATGTGAAGCAGCATTTCAAGAGTTGAAGGATAGGCTTACCTCCGCCCCCATCCTTGCACTTCCGTCGGGGAAGGAAGGATTTCAGGTTTACACGGACGCATCATATCAAGGGATGGGTGCGGTGCTGATGCAGCACGGGCATGTAATCGCTTATGCTTCAAGGCAGTTAAAGAAACATGAAGTTAATTACCCGGTTCATGATTTGGAGCTGGGAGCAGTGGTGTTCGCTTTGAAGGTCTGGAGGCATTACCTATATGGCGTACACTGCGAGATCTTTTCCGATCACAAGAACTTGAAGTATGTCCACACTCAGAAGGAGTTGAACATGAGACAACGACAGTGGTTGGAATTTCTATGCAACTATGAGTTCACCATGAACTACCACCCCGGGAAAGCAAACTCGGTAGCCGATGCCTTGAGTAGAAAAGCGCCAAGCTCTAGCCCAGAGTCTCGGTTGATGAGTATGGAGTTGACTCAGGTGATCGAGGAGATGGAAATTACTCTAGTATTCAAGGCTCCTTCGACAGAGTATGCGGAGTATTTGGCCAACATGAGCATAGTTTGTGATATCCGAGATCGGATTCGGGTGGAGCAAGGTATGGATGCGGCCTTGGCCCCGGCAATCAAGGCAATTGAAGATGGGACCACTGATGAGTACACACTCAAAGACGGTCTCGTTTATCTTCGAGGCCGACTTTATATTCCCAAGGGCGGCAAAATTCGGGAGGATATATTGAGAGAGGCGCATTCCTCTCAATATTCAGTGCACCCGGGTATTGCTAAGATGTACGCCGGACTGCGGAAGACCATGTGTTGGCCGGGAATGAAGAAGGATGTTCGCTACTATGTTACACATTGCGAAGCTTGTCAAAGAGTGAAGGCTGAATGCAGGAGTCCCGGTGGTTTGTTGCAGTCATTGCCCATCCCCGAATGGAAGTTCGAGGACATCTCCATGGACTTTGTCCATGGGCTACCTCGCTCACGCTCCGGGAATGATTCGGTGTGGGTTATTGTGGATCGACTGACAAAGGTGGCCCGGTTCATTCCAATGAAGAAGGAAGCACACGTGGATGTTTTGGTACGCCTTTTTGTGGAGCAATTTGTACGGTATCATGGCGTGCCCAAGATAATTGTTTCGGATCGGGATGGTCGGTTTACATCCAATGAGTGGAAGGCGGTACAGGCGTATTTGGGCTCGCGCCTAACCTTTAGTACCGCATTTCATCCTCAGACTGACGGGCAGTCAGAGCGGACCATCAGAATGCTGGAGGATTTATTGAGGTTATGTGTGTTGGACAGAGGAGAGCCGTGGGAAAGACTCTTGCCCCTGGTGGAATTCTCCTACAACAATAGTCATCAAGCGAGCATCGGTATGGCGCCCCATGAAGCCCTTTATGGAAGAAGGTGTAGGACCCCCTTGTATTGGGTGCAGGATGAAGATCTGAAAGCCTTGGGAAATGAATATATAGATAATACAGATGTGACGGTCAGATTGATACAGGACCGCATGTTGGAGGCTCAAAGTCGACAGGCAAAATATTACAATAAAAAGCACCGGATGGTGGAATTCCAAGTGGGCGAAAAAGTGTTCCTCAAGATTCGGCCGATGCATGGAGTGTCGCGGGTGCGTGGAGTGAAAAAGCTCAGTCCAAGGTATGTTGGGCCTTATACTATATTGGAAAGGATTGGCCCGTTGGCCTATCGGTTGGAGTTACCACCAGAACTAGAAAATCTCCACGACGTGTTCCATGTGTCGTCGCTTCGAAAAGCACTGTTGCGGCCCGACCAGTATATTCCCACTACTGATGGTGCAGTGGCATCAGATAGGTCTGTGCGACTAGAGCCGGTGCGGATTGTTGACAGCGAGACAAGAACTTTGCGCCACAAAAGTGTACCCTTGGTGAAGGTACTATGGTCGAATCATGGGAAGGAGGAGTACACGTGGGAGCCAATGGATTTGATGCAGCAACGCTACCCAGAGTTATTTGCCCAAGGTAGTCTTATTTAAAAATGTATGATAAATTTCCTGTTAAGCTTTTTTTCCACACAGCCTAAGTCTGATTTCGGGGACGAAATCTTTTATTTTATTTATAGGATTTGTAACGTCCTGAATCGCTCTAGGCCCCTAGTGTGTGTGTTTTGAGTCAGGAGGGTTGACTCGAGTCCTGAGAAGTGCCGGGAATTGGACTGCACTTGTGGTGACATGGAGAAATCAGTGTGAAAAGACATGGGTAGCGACACGGGTAGCGACACGGGCGTGTCCCTACCCGTGTGCGTCGAGTTGAGCTCGACGAGCCGTGTCGAGATCGTCGAACTGTGTCGACACCAGGTGACACGGGTAGTGACACGGCCGTGTCCCTACCCGTGTGCGTCGAGATGGTCTCGATGAAGCGTGTCGAGATCGTCGAGATGCGTCGAGATAGTCGAGCGGGGGACACGGGTAGTGACACGGGCGTGTCCCTACCCGTGTGCGTCGAGTTGAGCTCGACGAGAAGTGTCGAGATGCAACCCGAGAAGTACACGGCCAATGACACGGCCAGGCACACGGCCGTGTCATGTGAACACGGGTCGGGACACGGGCGTGTCCCTACCCGTGTCAAACATTGAACCGACATGGAAACCGCCACGGCCGTTTCGCGGAAGCGGGACACGGGTACGGACACGGCCGTGTCCCTACCCGTGTCATATTTTGTTTATAAGGGGCAGAGGAAACCCTAGCCGTTTTCACTCTCATTTCACCCCCTATATTCTGTGAGAACTCCTGGTGAGAGGAAAACCGCTGGAGCAAGTTCTACCGGAGGAGATTCGCCATCGCTGTGAAAGAGAAGATGCCGCCGAGGAGAACTACGCGATCCATGGCAAGAAATGGTGGTACCGCTGGAGCCAATGTGAGTTTCCTACCCTCTCCCTTGGTGCTAGATCTTAGATATATAGGAGAGACATCGGCTCAAGAGAGCTTGATGGAGAGGAGAAGATTTCTAGGTTTGGCCATGCTAGGATTTGAATCCTAGATTTTAGATCTCTTCAACCCTTCCCCTTTTCTTCAATACGACGATGGGTGAATGGTTTCGTGAGGAGTTTTGTCCCTTGAGGTTGAATAAGGGAGGAGGACATTTCTGGAAAATTTAGGAAGGATCGCTTGAGGAGGAAGACGGACCGATGCCGTTCATTTTCTTTAAGATGCGCGCAGAATCTGTATTCTGCGCGCAGCGATCTTCTAGGCCATTTTCTTGTAGGATAGGTGCATATCTGGGCTTTTAGCTAAACACGAAAGTTGTAGCCCTCGGAAATACCTTTCCAACGAGTGATTGCACGACTTCAGGTGATGTCTGTGGCCCCGGGAAAACCTAATCGAGTTTGCTGTCCGGCAATTCCTGTACACAGAAATTGTGTTTTGTGCGCAGTGAACTTTGAAGCCGATTTCGAGTAAGTTATTGTCAGATCTGGGCTGTGACCTGAATATGAAAGTTGTAGATCATGGAAATATCTTTCCAACGAGGGGTTACACGCCTCCACCAGATTCTTGTAACTTCATAAAACTCCGGTCGAAGTTGCTGTCCAGTGCTAATCCTGCGCTGAAATTCTGGGTCTCTACATACATTGTGGATTTGAAATTGGTGGATCCAATGTCGCAATTAATTCGTGGTTTTGGTGAAATAATTTTATGTTAACCACCAAAGTGTTATGGATGATAATATTTACTGTTTTAGAAATCAGTTTATTATTGCAAGATAGCTTGAGGCCTGTTGATTTCCTTATGTTTAATTGGATTGATTTGATAATACTTCGGTAGGTTGTCGTAAGAGCAAATCTTGTTTATATCATGTTGAAATCACTTGGGATGATATATAGATGGGTAACCCATGGCCATGCATATGTTATATATCGGATTGACTTTAGGAGTCCAACAATAGTGGGTCGTCTCCTATTGGCATCTTATAGTAAATGTGCAAGTGCGGTGTTGACCGCCACCTATTCTGGTCGTATTGAGGTAAGGTGTGGATGGATGGTTGGGTTGTGTCCTCGTGCTCACTCTGAGGCCCCTTCCATGGTATGATGAGGTTGTGAATTGCATGTGGTGTGAGTCGACACGCGGTGTCGTAATCCTGGGTTAAGGATAGTGTGGCAGGTCTACGGGCTCGCCAGTCGTCACACCGACGGGAGTTGGCAGTTAGACTTGGTCGGTTTGGGCTGTGTCCTCGGTGTTCACGTCCCGAGGCCCCTCCGGCCATGTGAACGGTTGGGCTATGTCCTCGTGCTTTCTTCCGAGGCCCCTTCCGGGTCACGCAAGGCCAGTTCGGGCTGTGTTCTTGGTGCACATCTACCCAAGACCCCGCTGGGCCATAGTATGCATGGGCTCCGCTGTTGTGTTCTTAGCGTTGAGGCGTACAGAGGCCAAGGTGAAGTAGTGTGATACCCGCCTAGTAGTAGAAGTGCCCGTTCTACTGTCACCGCCTGGCCACGGCGGCTGATGCCTGAGAGGTTAGCTACCTGCTCGAAAAGTGGGAACTATAGTCTGTGTCGACATAGCAATTGCATGGGTGTGCATGGGTGAGTCATTGCATAGCATTCATAGCATTTCATATCATTGCACCACAAGATCCTCATCGTATAAGTTTGTATGGGCACTCTTATACGATGAGTTACTTTTATGTAACCCGATCCTTAACTTATAAGTTTGTATGGGCATTCTTATAAGTTAAGTTACTTTCCTGTTATTACTTATACTTGCTAGTTTAGTGTAGCTCTTACATAAATGCTGATTATGATTCTGTTACTCTTACACTACTGCCACCTGCTTGTACTTCCTTTACTTGCATTCTTGTTATATACTGTACTCTTGTTCCTTTTCTCCGCCCGGTGCCGAGGAGTCGTCGGGGGAGCGGATGTGAAACCACTTAGTCGTTTCGACTAACGGTTGCTACGTCTTCCTTTTTAGGAGGTCACGCCGCAGGTAGAGCAGCCGCAGACTACGCAGCAGGACAGCCGGGCCAGGACGACAGGGCCTGAAGGGACGGTGCCATCGATACCGTCGGTTACTGATGTTAGTTCTATTACTCTGTTGTAGCCCGTTTGGGCAATGTTTAGCTGTACTCTGATATATGGTAGAAGCATGTTTTAGCTTCTATTTATTGATGTATTTGGACATTATAACTTAGTGTGGATTTTGACTTCTCTTACTTATTTATTTGGTTGGGTTGGCATGATATATTGATATTGTTGTAGCCGGCGGAATAGGCGTCTTGTGCTACAGGTTAGCCCGTGTGCTAATGCTACCGCAAGGCGGCTGTTCCGGGCATAAGACTCCCCCTTCGTGTCGTGTTTTGGGATCCGGGTAGGGGGAGTTTTACATGGTATCCCTTTGACCTTTGTTTAATTTGGCCTGTCTTTCTGCCTCCGCTTGTACTTTCTTGCTTAGGTGTTATGTCTTTGGAATGCCTCAGGTTCAGAGCAGTAGCTGATAGCAGGGCTGGTTTTGGAGTTCCTGGACGGTAGTGTGGGCCGTGGTTGTTGACTCGTCATAGCGAGGTAGTTCCTAGTTGTTTTGTTATACTGGTTCAGACATACTTTTTGTTTGTGGGTTCGCGTCAGATTGTTGACGCCACAGTGTTGTGATTATTAGATACTTGCTAACTGCTTAGTTTTCTATATGTGGAAGTGGATTACTTGCTCTCTGGGATGGTTTATGCTAGGAATGCATGTTAGGTATTTTCAAGTATAAAAATCTACTACTATTATCACATGCATCGCATAATTTAAAACTCTAACACATTATATTAGCGACCGTAAAAGCTACCTTTACTACTATTATAAATTTAGAGTCTTGCATAGTATGAGTTGTCCTTTGGGGACGTTTAAACTCATGTAGGATGTTAGAGTCAATCTAAACAAGTATTTTTCCGCAGCGTATAACCATATTTTGATTCGTGGACTAAATGAGTCACTAAGCCGAGGGATACGGCTAATTGTTGCACTTAACTGATTTTCCTTAAAATAACTTAAAGGATCTTTCTCCATGATTAAGTAGGTTTTTGCCTGAGCGTCCGCAGTTATCCCCTGCTGACGTGGCATCATGACGCGCATTTTCCTTACTCTGATAAGCTATTTATGTGGTGAAAAATGCGGGTTGTGACAACAATGGAAAGCCTTACTTGACTAAGTTTGCTACCAAATACTAAGAAGGAATCTTTGTTGGGTACAATAACCATAACAAAGCCTATTGAGTCTATATCTTGAAAAATCAAGTTGTAGAAGAGTATGTAAATGTTGTGTTTGATGAATCATCTATGATTAATAGTGAGTTGTCTAGCTCCTCTAGATCTGCAGGTGTGAAGTTGGAGATGGATAGACTGACCATCAAGGATACTCCTCCTTCTTTCCAAGTGGAAGAGGATGGGGTATGCATTCCTGAATAAGTACAAAGTACACTGGACATGGGTGAATACAAGCAGGATCCAGACATTGGAGGTCAAGATGCTGAGAATAGAATGCCAGCAGCTGTCAGGAAATTGAGGGATCATCCAAGAGATCAAATCATAGATGATACTAGCAAAGGAGTTACAACAAGTAGTAGAAGCCTCAACATTGTTATGTACTCTAGCTTTCTATCTCAGGTTGAACCTAAAAGGTTTGAAGATGCCAACATAGACTCATTTTGGATTATAGCTATGCAAGAAGAAATGAAACAGTTCAAGAGATGCAAGGTATGGAAGTTGGTTCCCAGACCATAAGGACATAACATCATTGAAACCGAGTGGATCTATAAGAATAAACTAGATTAGAATGGCGTTACTGTAACACCCCAAGTTTCCTGAGGCAGGAATTGACTTCTGTGAGATACCGTCTGGGGGTAGGGTTAACGCCGACGGTAGTGAAGATACTGTATCGGTTGTACATCTCTGCAAGGTACCGCGTGGTGGTAGCTATACCGCGTAGCGGTAACGCCAAAGCGTCGAAAGTGTCGAAATTGTCGAAAGCATCATGTTGACGCGAATCCTCGTCTACAGCGCGACAGTAGGGTGTTATCATGCGGCAGAAGCAGGGATGATTTATTTGGTAAGGCTCTTAGTGAGATACCTCCCTACGTTAGGGTTAGTGCTGGTAGTAGATGCTCTTTCATCATTTCTGTGCTGGTTACGAGACGAACTAGCTATTGCCCGACGATAGTAAGATATCGCGTGATGGTAGCAGAGCAGTTATGACGCGAACACGTGTCAGCATATGATTGGAGGTTTTGAACGGTGGCTTACAGGACAAGATAACGCTTAAGCTACCGCATAGCGGTATCTTTCTACCGCGCGACAGTAAGTCTTGTAAACTAAAATCTGGAGTAAATTGTGGTCGTTCGTCGATTTTTATTAGGGATCCGAAGGTGGGGTGTCATCCTAGGTGGTATACGGCTAGTTAGGGAGTTATCTTCTTCATTTGATCCCAAATTTTCTCTTTCTAAGAGTTAGAGAGAAGGGAGAGTGAGGGAAGAGAAAGAGGAAGGAGATCCCTCCATTGTTGGAGCTTTAGAGCTCCGATTCACAATCCAAGTTCGGATCTATAGAGGCATGCCCGTTGCAGTCATTTCCATCTGGCTAGATTCTCTCCAATGACGCCAAAAAGAACTTCAAGTGTAACGATCCTCTTCCTTGGACATGTGAAGTCCTTTGTTTTGGCATGTGAGGGTAGACGCTCCATGAAAGCGTGGAAGCGATTCTCCTGACAGGTCGTTCTGTGTATCCCTGTTATCTTTGCATTTAGAATCCAGAATCGAAGTACGAAATAGGCATATTACATGAAGCCCATCCGGACAGGTTGGTCTGGATTGATGACGATTGTTTGTATGTCGGAGAAGACTCCGTGGTAGTGTTTAATTCTCAGAGACTTGGGGTATGCAGATGGCTGAAGTGAGAGTACTTGAGTAGACCTCCAGGAAAAACCCATTCAGGGGAAGAAATGATAGTTTGTCCCCTACCACGCGGCGATAGCACTACCGCTGGCGGTAACTCCCAATAAGCTAATGTTTGGTGAGGCCTGTATCTTGAAGACCTGGGGGCCAATGTGTTGAGCTGAGAGCCTATGTGACCCAGCTTATGCGGTCGTGAGTGCTAGCCTAGGATCATAACCAAGTTATGAATCGTACTGACGGGAAAGGGGATGTTGACCCGCGTCGTGGCTTATTGCGTCCGACAATTTGAGCACCGGGAAAGAGCTGAACTGTACCCAAGTTTATGTCAATCGACTTGGAGTGAGTCATTGTGTGGTTCATGGGGATCACCCTGAATTTGTCGTAGTCATATTGGTGTTGTCTTTTACTTCGACCCTGAAAGACTAGAACGCTCAAATGTTGCTGATCGTCGTAGAGAACGGTGGTGTTACCCTTTGAGGTCCCATTCACCGAGAATGTGTCCTAAGAGCACGAGACATTGGACGACCATGCCAACGCCCATGGCAAGTGGTGTTTAAGTTGCACGTTCTGATTGTCATGGTATTTATATGTTAATGCTTGCAGGGAAGGAGCACTGCCACCCCAAGTAAGGGGTGTGGTCATTATAATTTGGTCAGCTAATGCTGACTGTTTCTTTGTTTTCCACCTTTGGGGTGGAATGGTTTCATGCAGGTGCAGCCGAGCTGAGCGGGAAATAGTGGGTTGAAGCCCAAGGTTGCTAAATGTTATGCCGGCCCTCGAAGGCCAAAGTGAAGTTGTGTTTTCTAATAACTATTTCATGTGTGGTCGGCCTACATGCTGAAGTATGAAAGACATTATCTTTTGAGGAAACCTTGTAAGGACTTAATGCCATAACTTTCTATGTATTGTTTTTTTTTCATTCCTTTGGGTATAGTGGACATTCAAATAGTTGGGTTCTCTGTAATTTAATTTACTTCCGCTAGAATGCACTCTGAGTTAGGATACACGATTATGGATTATGGTTTCAATACGTAGCTCCACTAACTATATGTAATATATGGCGTGGGGCCCCGACCAGACATTCTGTTATATCCTATGTGATGGAAGAGGGTGTTATAATTTGGTATCAGATTTTGGTGTCGGTCTTTCTTATTTAAATTTGTGGGCGAATTCTTTTAAGGGGTGGTGAGCATATGTATGTGCGTTACCGTTATAACTTGAAATAACCCATGGATGTCCACTTAGGAATGAAAATACACATGTTTGAGGAACCTGCGTGTTCCTATAATTACTTTTTAGTTATATGTTTGGTCACCTAATTGAGTGCTTTACGATTATAGGTGAGTAGGAGTGGTGTAGAGCAGTCCCAAAGTCAGCACTCCACGGAGAGTAGTGCGCCTAAAGACGTGCATGCGACCCCTCCTTCTGCCGAAACCATAAGTTTGGTAGTTGAAGCGATGTTCGCCATGATAAATGCTCAACCAAGAAGGCAAGTGCAGCCTCCTACGCCTGAATTGGGTCAAGTACCGCTTGGCGTAGCCGAACCTATAGTGGTGGATCAAGTAGCGGCAGAGCCCGTAGTGCAAAAAAGAGTGACTGAAAAGCAGCTCAAGCATGTGATGAGCTTTAACCCTCTAATGTTTATGCGGATTGGGACCCCAACGCAAGCCGAAGACTGGATCTTTCGGGTTAAGAGGGTCATGACGGCAACGGAGACTGAGGTGTGTCAAAAAATTACTACAACCACATTCATTTTGGATGGCGAAGCAAGATTGTGGTGGGATGAGTTAGAGCTACATCACTTTGTTGGTAGACAACTCACCAATATCTCGATGGGTGAGTTCTCGAGGTTGTTTTTAGAGTGATATATCCCGTCAACGCAGAAAATAACTAAGGAAAACTAGTTTCAAAAATTGACTCAGGGTGAGAGTAGTTGGAAGACTACTTACATGAGTTCACGAGATTGGGGTGATATGCAGGCTCTACTTTTACTGATGAGGAGAGTAAGAACAACCAGTTCTATGAAGGACTGCGTGATGATTTGAGGTTGCTGCTCTCAGGACTGATGATGCAAAATTTTCTGACCCTGGTCAATACATCCCGATCTCTAGAGCAGGATCTGAAGAGGGTCCAAGGTATGAAGGACTTGGCTGTGAAGAGGTCAGAATTTAAAGTTCTAAGTTCATCGAAGACTGGGCATTGAAAGAGTAACAAAAATCCCAAAACTTCTGGACCGACTTCTTCATTAGTTACTACTGGAGCATCATCATGGCGAGGAGGACCAATTTATTGTTATAACTGTGTAAAATCGGGTCATATAGCATGTGACTGTTGGAGTGGCAAGTCATAAAGAAGACATAAACATCTTATGCTAAGAAAGGGAAGGCGGTGGAGTCAACCACGTCCCATCAACCTCTAGCCCAACCCAAAGTTTACAACCTGGGCAAGCAGGAGGCCATTAAGCAAGGAGATGTGGTTACAAGTATGTGTTAGATTTTATCTTTAATGCCTTCTATACCTTATGCCTTATGCATCGGTCATATGATTGTTGAGATTTAGACTTTATCTTGATCTTGGATTGTCCGACAAGAGCACTATTTGATATAGGAGCTTCACACTCATTTCTGTCTGAAGATTTTACAACTCGCATCAGAGTGTCTTCCTCCACGACGAAGTATAGATTGGATGTGCTGCTACCTAACGGGTGTTCGATGCACGTAGATAGAGTTTGTTGCGTTAATGTGAGGATATGAAGTCTGGAGTTTAACTTGAAGCGTCACCACTACCGATAATAGAGTTTGACGTGATATTTGGCATGGATTGGCTTTCAGAGCAATGTGCATACATCGAATGTAGTCTAAAGACTGTCAAACTGAGGCTGAATACATGTAATAAAACTACTTTCTCTGGTATGAAGGGATTGAGCAAGACGCTGATGTCCGCTCTCCAAGTTGTTAAAGCAGTTCATGAGGGTGCGGAGTTGTTCTTCACCCTATTGGAGGCTAAGAAGCCCAAGCATGGTTTGGTCAGTATTTCGGTGGTATCGGAGTTTGCCGACGTTATCCCTAAATTCTCGTTGGAGCTCCACCTCAGAGAGAAATCAATTTCACCATCTAGTTGGTGTCAGGTGCCAAACCTGTGTTGCGATCTCCGTACCGTTTAACACTAAGAGAAATGACAAAGTTGAAAGTGCAGCTGCAAGAATTGATAGAGCAAGGGTATGTGCATCATCGCCTTGGAGCGCACTGGTCCTCTTCATGAAGGAGAAGGATGGTAGTCTTCGGCTGTGTATCGATTATCGGGAACTGAATAAGCTGACCGAGAATAATAAGTACCCAATTCCGAGGACTAATGATCTGTTTGACCAACTTGTTGGATCAACTGTGTACTCAAAACTAGATCTGAAATCTAGTTGTTATCAGCTGAGAATCTGGGAAAGTGGCATTCCCAAGACGACATTTAGTTCACGTTATGGGCACTATGTGTAAAATCCCTCCTCCCGAGAATTGGGCACGACAGAGGAGAGATTTTATTCCCAGGACCGTTGCCTTATAAAGACACCAACTATGAGTTAGTTGCCACCACAAGACAGCGACCCTGTTGGCAAGCACGATCATCCACACAACTAATGAAAGAAGAAGTAAATCTACACACCACAACATAGATATAATAAATATCTAATCAAAAAGTCCACATGTCATAAATAAGAGTATGAGTAATATGGCTTATGCCCAGTACATAAACATCATAAAATATCACTCTCTCTCTCTCTCTTAACTAACAACACGGAAGCTAAACCATATGATCATCAGCCTGTCATCGGGTAGTATTAGTGGTAGTCCGTGGCTCCAGATCCTCAAATTCTGGTGTCTCAATCTTTGGCTCCCCCTGGTCGAATTGCGGCGGCGTCTCCACGTGTTCCTAAAATGATGTGGTCAAACAGCCGTCATTCAAACTAGACTCAGCTGCTTCATACCTGCCTCACCCCCTGATTCCTAGGCACCACACAGGAGGGATAAAGTGGAGGACTAATAATAGCAGAATGTACAAGCAGGTGACAGTGGTATAAATAGATAATACTCTAGCAGTTCTATATCAGTATGAGCAATAACAAAAGTATAAAAGTACAGTAAGAGGAGCTAAGTAAAGCTAGTAAAGTAAAACAACTACACTACCATCATATAAGCGTACCCTAACTTATATGAATCCCCATACAAACATATAAGTTAAGATTTCCAAAATTATAACTCATAATATAAAAGATCACATACTAATTTATATGATGAGGATCTGCAAATACGCATGTTATGTCATGTTATGCAATGCAATGTTTATTATGTAACTCACACACATGACTCTGTGAACAGACCTTTCATGCAATCTCACTTTTTTGGAGGTGGCCAACCTCTCAGGTACCAACCGTCATAGCTCACGGTGGTAGTGGAGCGGTTGTCTCCACTCCTATACGGGTAGACACACTACCAGACCTAGACCTCTCGTATGCCTCAACTCTTAGAACATAACAACGAAGCCTCTGCGTACTCTTGCTGGCAACTACCAGTCTTCTGTGGTCGGGTGTGCTCTTAGGGGACATAGTCTTCCAGTCCTTGGTATAAACATGCTACCGATCTCCCCAAAGTTCTACACCCCGCACCAGAGTCATCATACTTCCGTCGGTGTGCCGACTGAACTAGTACCGAGTGACCCACCACATAAGCACAAACTAGGTATAACAATACTCTCCCGATCCTCTAGCTCGCAGGACCAACCCATCCTGATATCGACCAACAACTCGAGCCACCAGCTCGTAGGACCAATAAGCCCTATATCACTCCAACCCACACATGGGTGAGATTGATATAATATTCCTTAATCATATCAGACTACCCTTGTCTAACTTGCAGATTACTTAGTGATTTTTGTTTAACCTTGGACTTCTCGAGGTCTACCCTGTGAGGGGCTTGCAGAACTAGGAATTATGTTGGGCAGAACCCCATCGTTTCCTTTCTCAAGACACTTAGTAGAGTTATACTACCCTTAAACAAATCCACTCCCAGGGTTATTAAGTGTGTGACATATCCAAAACAACTGTTGAAAACACTAATTTTCCAAAATTGTTAAATGCAAACCATATGATCTTGTATGTGTGTATGAACATGAACTCTCCAAATATTTAACCTAAGGTCCAAGATTATTTCCCGGGGTCTATCATGACATCTTAGACCTAAATTCAGTGATTTATAATTTTCCTAAAATAATCAGCACTTATTATAATTTTCCCAAATTATTGCTACATGTGATTTTGAACATGAAGTGTCAAATTTTTTTATCAAACTAGCAAGATAAATTTATCCTAATAACATATTGAGTAATAATGGCTCTGTACAAAATTTCACATCATTCCAATGATATTTGATATTTAATTTCTAATTACAAAAAACTGATCAACTAGGTCATGTTACACATTAAGTACTATAAATATTCATCCAATAATTCTAAAAATATTATTGGAGATTACAAATGGTAAATAATTATTTATTCCAAAAATGTACAATTTTATAACTCAATTTGAACATAGTTATCTCAAGAATATAGAAGGAACAAAAATGATAATTATAACTGCAATCCTAAGATTCTGACTTTCAAAAATTCCAATTAATTTATCAAGTGTGTATCATACAAAATCATTGTTATTGGAAAAGTTTCTTATTTTTTGCAAATATTTTAGTAACCCTAATTTCATTAATACAGAGGCATAACAAAAATACTAATTAATTCATTTGCCAAGCAAATCAACTCCAAATGTTCTAAAACTTCATGAGGTGTACTTTCACTAAATAAGTGCATGGATAAAATTTCACTAGATTGGACTAAGCGAATCTTGTTAAATTCACAAGATACACCTTTTGGATAAATGCACACCACATCACATAGAACATGACAACTTGCAAGTGAGGTTCCCCAACCTACATGGGTCCAAAGGATATGAAAATTTTACCAGGGCCTTTTAATACCCTAATGAACCTCTCACCAAACTTTGGGGTTAAAATAATTATTTTTCACCAAAATAGTTTAGTATTATTAAAAATCAAATTTTTCCTAAAATCATAAGAAAATTGTCCAAAAATTCCCATTTTTAGACTGTAGGTGTATCTATGGTATATGCATATATGCCCCAAATTTAATGTCAAACCATTTAGACAATTAAAAGTTATTAAGGAAATAGTGACGGTCCTACCCTAAGAACCAGTCCAACAAGATTGCCCTGCAGGGAGATACAGTCTTCTAAATGACTTGATTTTAATTTCTAATTAAAATAGACTAACAAGACTACCTTTTTCATGTTGGGAACTTTTCATAGTTCAACCCCTAAGGGCCTCATTTTTCTTATTCAAAGAGTGCATATTAAAGGGGCAAAAATATATAATCATCAATTTAAATCCAAATCAAGGGTGGAGATTGTGTCTTCCTCCTCCAGCAAAGGGATGGGATCCACCCGACCTGTAGCTTTTCTACAACCTTTTGTCGGTCATCCGACCACTTCCCCGGTCGGCCACCGCCACCACCACCTCCGTTGAGGTGGTGGCTATCTCCCGGTGATGGTTTGGCTGCCTGAGGTGGTGGTTTCTGACGATCCCTCCACCATGGAATTTTTCAAAAATCTCCTTTTTTCTCACATTGGATCGGGATTTGTTGAGCCCGATTTATATTCTATTGGATCTAGGATACTATCATAAGGGGAGAGGAGGAGAAACATGCCTTATTTCAGGCTTGGATAGTGCCACGTGATAGAGACACGTGTCAGATGGCTGTTAAGCGGCCAAAGAGAGGCGGTTGACTGGAGTCATGCGGCTGAAGTCGATGTCTCCATACGACATCGATATCGCGTGACTATAACAGCTACTTTGACTTTTCAGATGATTTTGCATCCACTCGTTTCTCTTGATGTATTAAGCATGTGGCTGAGATTGAGCCCGAAGTTACTAATGCAGGGGTGTGCTAGAATGAGAAGTCATTCTCTTCTCATCTCTCTCTCTCTCTCTCTCTCTCTCTCTCTCTCTTCATTTACTTTTTATGCTCTTGGAAGAAGGAGCTAAGGAAGAGCTGGGCTGGTCTTTGTGAGTGCTGAAGGAGATTCGATAATCGGAGGCCAGATCCGAGGCTAGATCCGCGAAGAGGAGTGTTGGGTCCATTGTTCCTAATGTACCTGATTTGTGAGAAGTCAAACAGGTCAATGTCACACACATCAACTATATTTGATGTGTATTTGAGGTCTTGAGTGCAGGTTAGTCCATATCACATTGAGTGGACAAGAGGACACAATAATTGGTTGCTTGGACATAGCAAAAATCACTAAGTCCATAGGCATTGAGTGGATCAAGCTCACTCAATGCCAGAGGTAAGGATTCAATATTGTCTAGCTAGAAATTTGCCTAAGTCCATAGGCGTTGAGTGAGGATAGCTCACTCAACGCCATATAACAAATAGTGTTGAGTTTATCTCAGCTTCACTGATAGATAGCCAAAAATATGGCTAAGTACACAGGCGTTGAGTGTAGTCTACTCACTCAACGCCATACAACAAAAAGCTGTGAGTCAGGCAAAGCCTCGAGAAATAGGCTGAAATGTGGCTAAGTCCACATGCATTGAGTGTAGTCTACTCACTCAACGCCATACAGTAAAAAGCTGTGAGTCAGGCTGAGTCAGTCAAAGCCTAGAGAATAGGCTAAAAATGTGGCTAAGTCCGCGGGCATTGAGTGTGGTCTACTCATTTAATGCCAGACAACTTTTAGCGTTGAGTGTTGTTGTGCCTGTCAACTACACAGAAAATTTGGGCAAAATTTTAACTAAGTCTACAGGCGTTGAGTGTAGCTTACTCACTCAACGCCAGATAACAGAGAAGTTTTGTTAAGTAGTTTGGCGCTGAGTGGAGCTTACTCTCTCAACACCAAGGCTCAAAGAATCTGGCTAAGGCAAATAGTGTTGAGTAAGACGAGCTCACTCAACTCTCTCAACACCTTGGCGCAAAAATATTCGCTAAGATAAATAGCGTTGAGTGAGGCGAGCTCACTCAACGCTCTCAATGCCTTAATGCAGAAAGATTTTCTAAGGTAAATAACATTGAGTCAGGCGAGCTCACTCAAACCTCTCAACGCCTTGACGCAGAAAATTTGGCTAAGTCAAAATGCGTGGATAGCTTGGCTTTCGTCGAACTAAGCATGGAGTTCGTCGAACTGAATTTACTCTTTCGCTGAAATGAGCTTCGTCGAACTGAGCTTAGCTTTAGTCGAACTGAGTCTGGAGTTCGTTGAACTGAATTTACTATTTCGTCGAACTGAGCTTGGAGTTCGTCGAACGGAGCTCAACGTTCGTCGAGCTAATTACTCTAAACGCCTAGATAGATAGAATTTTGTCTAAGTGTTGTGGCGTTGAGTGATGCTTACTCACTCAATGCCTTTGCTTCTAATGCTTGAATTTTGTCTAAGTCCACAGATGCTGAGTCATGTTGACGTCAGCAAAGTAAAAAAGTCAACCAAAATTCAAATGTTGCGGGAATGCTGCTCGAGGCACTGGCAGCCAGCTATCATCATCCTCTACACTTTCCAAGAAATATTTTCATCTTTAAGTGTTGGGGCTCACACACAACAAAGAGCCGTTGAATCAAGAGTAAATGGAAAGCATGTGCTGAATGGCTAAATCTCAGCCATCAATCCTGGTGGTGGGCCCACTGCTCGATTGGCCGTAAGAGAATAAAAAGAAGCAAATCGGTCGGAGCAAAGTAATCGAATCCTTGTCTAGGTTTTCTAAAAATGAAAGTGTGGGCGAACTTCAATCTTCTTGCTCGTCTTTCTTGTCGCGCCTGAAGAAGCTGTTCTGCATAGAGAACTTAGCTGGGGAAAGAGATAGCTGAAGCAATCACCATCTATAGTAGCAGGTTCAAAAGCAATTTGAGAAAGCAGATCAACAAGCTCTGCAAAGAAACGTTAGCTATTTGAAGAAAGATTCAACTGCCGACTTCATTGTCTTCAACAACAAAAGCTTGGGCTGATATCTGCTCAGTACAGGAAGAAGAAGACATAGAGTTCTTGCTCTGGTGTCTAATCAAATTACCTTTTATTGCTTCTGTATAGATTCTTTATGAGTCTGAAGTTGTAAGCGTGTGTTATAAAGACTAAGGTCTTTGTGACCTATGTTTGGCTTAGTTCCGGGTGAAAGGTCTTTGTGAATTGTGGTTTGGCTTAGTGCCTAAGTGGTAGGTCCGTGTGACCTGTGAGGTCCTGCGAGATCTGTGTTGTAAGCTCTTCAGGAGCTGATTTTTGGGGGAAGAGCCTAGTCTAACACACTGTTAGAAAGGCGCAGAGGGACAGTGGATGTACCCAAGATTGGGGAACCACTATAAAATTGTTGTGTCGTCTGTGATTGTTCTTGATAGCTAAAACTAACCTAATCACTAAGCACAGAAATCAGCTAACAAGTAAGAACATTTGAAATAGAGACAAAAAACCTATTCACCCCCCCCCCCCTCTAGGTGTTTAGCTAGCCTTGAAAACAACACTTTCAAATAGTATCAGAGGGAGGTTACTCTTTAAAGGCGTAACAGTCTGAGTAGATCTCCAAGGTTAGCTAGAAGACTGTCTCTATGGGTTCAGGAATGAGCAATAAGGAGCTAAGTGCTGTGAGGCTTCCAATCTGTAGGAAGGAGGACTTCGGCATCTGGAAAGAAAGGGTGAGGCGGTTCATGGAAGCTACTGACCCTAGGATGTATACTATAGTCGAAGAGGGACCATTCATCCCAATGAAGGTCTCTACACTGGATGCAAATGTCCAGACACCCAAGACATATGATGAGATGACTAAGGATGAGTTGGCACTGGCCTTAATAGACAAGAGAGTAAAGAATATAATTATGAGTGTTGTTGATGACTCTACACTTCAGAACCTGATCCATTGCACAACAACAAAGGAAATGTAGGAACACACTAGTGATCTACATGGAGGGGACAGATGAAGTTCAAGATGATAGAAAGTCCATGCTCAACCAAGAGTATGAGGCTTTCAGGCAATCCAAGGGGGACAACATAACCACCAGTTATGAAAAGTTCTTTAGGATTGTGAATGAACTGAAGACTTATGGAAGACAGTCACTGAACTGAATGACAAGTTCCTTAGATCTCTCACTAGAGAGTGGGACACAAAGATATGTGCCTTCAGAGAAGTGGCAAAGCTGGGTGACACTGCTCCTCACACCCTCTTTAGGAAGCTGATGTCATATGAGATGTAGCTGGCTGCTAGGAAATAAGAGGAGAACCACAACAAGTATCAGACAAGAGACAAGGTTGTAGCATTCAAAGTTGAAGGCTCCAACAAAAGCAGAAGAAAGTCTCCCTCTCCACCAAGGAGAGATGCTTGAATCTGATTCTGTAAGATCAGAGAAAACCACATCAGACTGCCAATGGTCTGATGAAGATTTTGCTGCCTTCACCAGGCAATTCCAGAAGTTCATGAAGAAGAAGCATTGAAGAGGCCGACCTTCCTCCTCCTCTCATCCCAAGTATGACTACTACAAGGGCAGGAGGAAATCCTCTAAGGAGGACAGGTATGGTTACAAAACTAGTAAACAGATTTCATCTAACATGACTTGTTATCATTGCAGAAAGCCTGGGCATGTGATAGCTTACTGCCCAGTCAAAAGAAGGAAACATGGTGAGAAAAAGGACCACCAGCAAAAAGGCAAGAAGGAGAAATTCCTCATTGCTAAAAAGCAAAGAAGCTGTACTAACACCTCCTCATCAGAGTCAGAAGAAGAAGAAGAAGCCTATATAGGGTTGTTCTCTACTGAAGATGGAGCTGTAGAAGCAAATTGCATTAAAAGGCTGACTGTTGTAGGAGAAGAAGCTGAGAAGGTTCTTCCTGCTGACAGGGTTGAAGTCAGGGCCCATCTATCATAGTTTGATGGTGATTCAGAGGTGGATTATGAAGAAGACAGTTGTTGCCTTGGGATGATGGCTAGGTCTGATGAAGAAATCAGCCAGGATCAGCCTGGTCCAAGTAAGGTAATCTCAATTACTAGCTCAGATTATGAATCAATTCCAGATTCTTATGCCTCTGCATCAAATGATGATGATGGCTCAGAATATGAAGGAGACATCAATCAATTGATTGACAACTATGGTGCACTTTTGCAGGCTCTAAAGAAAAGCAAGCTCCTGGCCAAATAATAGGCTCAGGAAATTGCTTCTCTACAGCTTGTTATTTTAGAATCAGCAAAACTGCTGGATCTGAAGATGCAAGAAGTCAGCAAACTGAAGAATGTAACAATCATTTAGATGAGCACCATAACCTTCAAGAATAACCATATCAGGAATCTTGAAGGAAAGCTCCAAAAAGAGATGGAACTAGTGGCTGGTTGGGTTTCAAGGGAAGGACAAGAGATGCCAAAACCAAGGGAAAGGGCAAAGCTCAAGTGCAGCCACTAGCCTTTAAGACTCCTGTTAAATTTAATAAAGTGCAACTACCTTCTAATAGGCATGACCATGAGAGTATTTATGGTCACTGGAATAATGTTATACCCTCTTGTGTGAACAAAGATGTTCAATAATATGGTGGTAGATACAACAAGGGTGCAAGTGCCTTTAAGGCATCCTATGAGGAAATACAAATGGCCCATCATGGACCATTTGTGTTTGGTGCAACAACCCCTTCAGTCAAGGGTAAAGCTGCTGACTGTTCTCCAAATCTTCCATCCCACTCTAAGACAAAGGGCAAGGCTATCAGTAGACCAGACCTGGGCATCTCTGAGTCCATCAAGAGTATACTTTCTTAAAAGGAAGCAGCTGCTAGAATGGCTCAAGATATCCCAAGCACGTCTACTGCCAGACCCACCACTTATCAGACTAGGGCTGGGAAACTAAAGAACATGACTGTTGCTACCCTTTCTAGACCAAGAGCTGCTGTTAACACAGCCACTAGACCTGCTCTGAAAAGAAGGTATAACATCCATGAGTGTTGGTATTGTGGTAAGGTAGGCCACTTTGCTGTTGATTGCTGGCACAGTCATAGTGTGCAGAGAGCCAATGTTAGCTTGCATGTCAGAAAAGCTGCAGGCAGGCATAGTTATTTTCAGTCTAACTTGCACCAAGGACCCAATAAAAATTGGGGTCCTAAGGTTAACTGATTTATGTCTTGCAGGTTAGTCCAAGTGCCCATACCCCTATATGGTACTTGGACAGTGGATGTTCCAGGCACATGACTGGAACAAGGAGCATGCTGAAGGATTATGCTCCAGTAAGGAATGGACCAAAGGTTATCTTTGGTGGGTCAGAAAAAAGGGTGACTAGAGGTTATGGTAGGATCTCTAATTACATAGTCACTATCACTAGAGTAGGCTATGTGGAAGGGTTGCAACATAACCTGATAAGCATTAGCCAACTCTATGATCTTGGCTATGACATAGTATTTCACAATGATGAGTGTCAAATTAGGAGGTTAAGTGACCAAGAGGTCATCTTAACAGGCACTAAGAGTGGAAATGTTTAATGTTTATATTTCCTATGCTTAAGCAAAGACTCACCTGTATGCCTAGTTGCAGATGAGAAAGCCTCTTCCTATGTCCAGTGGCACAAGAGGCTAGCCCATCTGAATTATAGGACCACAGGCAAGCTGTTTCAACAATAAGCTTGTTAGGAATGACCCTAAGTCTATATGAACTAAGGAGTGTATCTGCTTTGCATGCCAAAAGGACAAACAGACTAAGACCTCCTTCAAGAGCATTGGCACCAAAGACTCAGTGAGGTGCTTATACCTCATGCATATGGATCTGTTTGGTCCTATGCCAATTCAAAGTCTAGGTAAGAAAGTCTACACCCTTGTGGTTGTTGATAACTTTTCCAGATTTTCCTGGGTGTTATTTTTAAGGAAGAAATCTGAAACCTCTGATGTCTTCCAGACATTTGTCAAGCAAATTCAGAATGAATTCAACAACACTGTGGTCAAAATCAGAAGTGACCATGAGACTGAGTTTTAGTCTGAGTACATGAAAAGGTTCTGTGAAGATCAAGGGATTCATCAAGAATTATCCTCTCCCAGAACACCCCAGCAAAATGGAATTGCTGAGAGGAAAAATAGGACTCTCATAGAGGTTGGTAGAACCTTGTTAAGTGACTCATCCCTCCCAGAATACTTCTGGGCTGAGACAGTTAACACTGCATGCTATGTACTTAATAGGGCTTCTATCACCAAGAGCCACAAGAAGACTCCATATGAGATCTTGAAGGGTAAAAAATCAAACCTGAGCTATTTCAAGATCTTTGGTTGCAAGTGCTATGTTCTCAACAATGAAAAAGTCTATTTAAATTAGTTTGCTACCAAGTCCCATGAAAGGATCTTTGTTGGGTACAACACTCATAGTAAGGCATATAGAATCTACAATTTAACAAGCCAAGTTCTAGAAGAGTCAATGCATGTTGTTTTTGATGAATCCAACATGGTTAACTGTTTGCTGCCTATCTTCTCCTCTTATAGTATTGCAGGTATAGAGCAGATGATGGACAAGCTGATCATCAAGGAAGCTACCCCCACAGTCCAAGATGATGATGATGGACTGTCCATTCCAAGAGAAGGGCAAGACATACCTGAAGAAATTGAAGACCAGCTAGCTGAAAACCCTAAAGATCAGCAAACTGCAGTTAGATCGCCTCCAACTACCAGGCATCTAAGGGACCATCCAGCACACCAAATCATTGGTAATGCAAATCATGGAATCCAGACCAGAAGCAGGAGCATGAATACAGCTCTCTACTCAAGCTTTCTATCTTAAGAAGAGCCCAAGAAGTTTGAAGAAGCAATCAAGGTCCAGTTCTGGATTGGAGCAATGCAAGAAGAACTGCACCAATTTAAGAGATGTAAGGTCTGGAAGTTAGTTCCCAGATCATAAGGACAAAATGTCATAGGACCAAGTGGATCTATAGGAACAAGTTTGATCAAAATGATATTATTGTTAAGAATAAGGCTAGACTGGTGGCTAAAGGCTACACGCAAGAAGAAGACATAGACTTTGACCAGACCTTTTCCCTAGTATCCAGATTGGAAGCAATAAGGATATTCTTTGCATTTGCTGTCTATCAGGGATTCAAAGTCTACCAAATGTATGTTAAGTCAGCATTCCTGAATGGGGACCTAAAAGAGGAAGTATATGTGGATCAGCCACCGGGTTTTGTAGATCCTAACTCTCCAAATTCTGTATATAAGCTTAGGAAAGCTCTATATGGGCTAAAGCAAGCCCCTAGGGCATGGTGTGAAACCTTATTCAGCTTCCTCATTGAGAACAAATTCTCAAGGGGGAAGATAGACAAGACCCTATTCCTAAGGGAATCAAAGGGCAAGCTTATCCTAGTCCAGATATATGGCGATGATATTATCTTTGGATCTACTGATGACAACCTTTGCAGGAAGTTTGCTAAACTTATGCAAGAGAAGTTTGAAATGAGCAATATGGGTGAGCTCAAGTTCTTCTTGGGACTCCAAGTAAGACAGACTGATGATGACTTGTCCATATCCCAGTCCAAGTTCACCAGGGAGCTAATCAAAAAATATGGTATGGAGAATGCCTCCACCAAGAGAACTCCCATGGGATCAAGTATGCATATAGGCAAAGATGTGGCAGGGAAACCTGTTGTTGGGTTTTTATATAGAGGGATAATTGGCCCCCTTCTATACCTGACTGCTAGTAGGCCTGACATCATGTATGCTACACGTGTTTGTGCTAGGTATCAGGCCTGCCCTAAAGAATCTCATTACTCTGCTGTAAAGAAAATCTTAAGGTATCTTAAGGGCACACCAGATCTTGGCCTATGGTACCCTAGAAATAGGGATTTTGATCTAACAGGATTTTCAGATGCAGATTTTGCAGGCTGTAAAGAATACAAGAAAAGCACTACTAGAACCTGTTAGTTCTTAAGAAGAAGGCTAGTTTCTTGGAGCAGCAAGAAGCAAACTAGTGTGACTATATTCACTGCTGAGTCAGAGTACATATCAGCAGGCAGCTGTTGTGGATCCAACATCAGCTACAGGATTGCAACCTTTAGGTAAGTATAACTTCTCTATACTGTGATTCTACAAGTGCTATTTATATTGCTAGGAATCCTGTCTCACATAGCAGGACTAAGCACATAGAAATTAGATATCATTTTATTAGGGAGCATGTGGAGAAGGAAGACATCAGTCTTGAGTTTGTCCCCACAAACAAGTAAGTGGCTGATATCTTCACTAAGTCATTAGATGAAGCAAAGTTCAACACCCTCAAATTTGAGTTGGGTATGTTGAACTTAGCCTAGCTTCAGGCACTCCCTTTTACATTTTTTGTGGTGCATGTATTGTTCCTCTTGCTTGAAGACTCCCTAATAGTATCAGTTCACTGATGCTTCTATTGAGGGGGAGTAAGTTACTCTAGAAGGGTCATCCCCTATCTGCCTATTCTGCAGAAGTCAAAAAGGGGGAGAGTAGAGAGAAGGTCTTAGCAAGTGGGAGAGATAGCAAGTGAGAAAGATGGTAAGGGGGAGATAAGGACATATCCAGTAGATGATCACTATCATGCAACAAACCCAAGGAGAGAAAGAGCTGTTCCCATACAGGGGAGAAAGTGATCAAGGCACTCAAGTAAGAACAAACACCTTGCAGCAAAATAGGGGGAGTAGGTGATGCTCACCATACAGGCAGGAAATGAGATATACTTCCTTATAGCATGTCATAATTCAATATTAATTTTGCTGTATAGGTTGTGTGTGTCATTGACCAAGGAAAGAAAATAATTTGGATAAGGGTTTTGACTTCTTCAAATAGGGGGAGATTGTTGGGTCCATTGTTCCCAATGTCCCTGATTTGTGAGAAGTCAAACAGGTCAATGTCACACACATCAACTGTATTTGATGTGTATTTGAGGTCTTGAGTGCAGGTTAGTCCATATCAATTGAGTGGACAAGAGGACACAACAATTGGTTGTTGGATATAGCAAAAATCTACTAAGTCCACAGGAGTTGAGTGGAGCAAGCTCACTCAATGCCAGAGGTACGGATTCAATATTATCTAGCTAGAAATTTGCCTAAGTCCATAGGCATTGAGTGAGGACAACTCACTCAACGCCATATAACAAATAGCGTTGAGTCTACCTCAGCTTCACTGATAGATAGACAAAAATATGGCTAACTACACAGGCATTGAGTGTAGTCTACTCACTCAACACCATACAGTAAAAATTCGTGAGTCGGGCAAAGCCTAGAGAAATAGGCTGAAATGTGGCTAAGTCCGCAGGCGTTGAGTGTTTTCTACTCACACAATGCCATATAGCAAAAAGCTGTGAGTCAGGCTGAGTCAGTCAAAGCCTAGAGAAATAGGCTGGAAATGTGGCTAAGTCCACAGTCATTGAGTGTGGTCTACTCATTCAACGCTAGACAACTTTTAGCGTTGAGTGTTGCTGTGCCTATCAACTCCACAAAAAGTTGGGCAATATTTTAACGAAGTCAACAAGCGTTGAGTGTAGCTTACTCACTCAACGCCAGATAACAGAGAAGTTCTGTTAAGTAGTTTGGTGGTGAGTGGAGCTTACTCTCTCAATGCCAAGGCTCAGAGAATCTGGCTAAGGAAAATAGCATTGAGTGAGGTGAGCTCACTCAATGCTCTCAACGCCTTGACGCAGAAATATTTGCTAAGGCAAATAGTGTTGAGTGAGGCGAGCTCACTCAACGCTCTCAATGCCTTAACGCAGAAAGATTTTCTAAGACAAATAGCGTTGAGTGAGGCGAGCTCACTCAACTCTCTCAATGCCTTGACGCAGAAAATTTGGCTAAGTCCAAGTGAGTGGATAGCTTGGCTTTCGTCGAACTGAGCCTGGAGTTCGTCGAATTGAATTTACTCTTTCGTCGAACTGAGCTTCGTCTAACTGAGCTTAGCTTTCGTCGAACTGAGTCTGGAGTTCGTCGAACTGAATTTACTCTTTCGTCAAACTAAGATTGGCGTTCATCGAACGGAGCTCAACATTCGTCGAGCTAATCTCTCTCAACGCCTAGATAGACAGAATTTTGTCTAAGTGTTGTGACATTGAGTGATTCTTACTCACTCAACGTCTTTGCTTCTAATGCTTGAATTTTGTCTAAGTCCAGAGATGCTGAGTCATTCTGACGTCAGCAAAGTCAAAAAGTCAACCAAAATTCAAATGTTGCGGGAATGCTGCCCGAGGCACTGACGGCCAACTATCATCATCCTCTACACTTTCCAAGAAATATTTGCATCTTTAAGTGTTGGTGTACAACCTCGGGCTCGCGAGAGACCCTCAAGGAACGATTAGTCAGGGCAGGAGAGAAGAGTGGATAGGCGAGTGGGACCAAGGGGGGTCCACTCGCAGGTGGCGAGATGAATCGTCTCGGCAATAAGCGAGGCACCCCACTTGGGGGGCGAGAAGGCCTCCAGCGGCGAGAAGATCTCATAGCAAAGGATTTATGCGAGACGGGCAGAGGGGCCCGTCTCGCCGATAGGTGCTCTTCCACTCGCCAGGTAGAAAAGAAGCCATTTTTATATTTCTATGTCAACAGGGGATTTTACTCTTCTACCCCGGGCTTTTTTACCCTTTTACCCTTAGTGGTCTGCGTATAACTCCTCAGAACAGCGGAGTTTGGCTGTTGGCAGACCCAGCCAGGGGTACCATGGTAATTTCAGATCAGTTCAGTTTGGTTATTGGCAGTTCAGATTCGGAAATCTATAAATAGGCCCATAGGGGTTCTTCAGAAGCACACTCTTTCTTCTCTCGGGGGGCTTGTGGAGTTATTTTTTGTGCTTTCTGAGGAGCTCCAAGCCCAGCTTTTGGCTTTGGAGGGGAAGCTCTCAGAGATCTTCTGGGTAAGCGGTGGGACCTCCCTGCTGCGGCTTTGGGCCAGTTTCTAGTCCTTCACGACCAGTCAGAGGTTGGAGCTTGGGTCAAGTAGGTGTCGGCTACGCCCCTATTTTGCGAACGTTTGTCGAAGTCAAATTTTGGCTTCAACAGTTCTAGTGCGGTGAGCGTGGAAGGTAGCTGATACAAGAAAAGTTTGAGTTTGGTCCTATGGCAGGAGGTGAAGGTGAAGGATCTTGGTTCCGGAGGTTCCCCCTCCCGGGGAGAAGAGGCGACGAGGAAGATGATGGAGGACTTCAGGCGAGAGGTCCTACAGACCATAAGCTTGGCCTTCTCAGCAAGGAGCAAGTGGGCGACGCCTCAGGTCCCGATAGAGGAGGTCCCGCTCTTAGGCGATAACGCCCCTGGACAGCGCCCAGGGAAGGAGGTCCCGGCGGAGGCTGGCGAGAGAGACGTGGCGTCGCGAGAACTCTTCCCAGGCTAGCGTCCCGGGAAGGAGATCCCGGCAGAAGTCGGCGAGAGGGAGGCAGCTGTGCGAGAGCTCTTCCCTGGGCATGGTCTCGCGGATCGGGCCAGCCAGCCGAGGCTACGAGACATGCCCTCTCGGCAAGCAGGTGGCGAGAGCCCATTCAGTGAGCTCATCATCTCGGCTCCGGTGCCGGAGGGGTTCCGGGAGCCCGACATGTCCTACTACTCGGGGAAGGATGTTCCTGTACATCACGTACAGTAGTTTGAAGATGTGGTTTCGATAAGGCAGATGACGGATGCCTTCAAGTATCGGCTGTTCGCCATCACCTTGAAGGAGAAGGCGCGGGACTGGTTCCAGGAGGTCCCAGCGAGGTCAATCTACTGTTTTGAGGATCTGTGAAGGGGTTTTCTGTTGAGGTTTTCAACATCGAAGAAGCGCAAGAAGGAGGTGGAGTGCCTGTTTTCAGTAAGGCAGAAGCAGGATGAGACGTTGGGACACTACATGGATCGGTTTCAGGAGGAGATCCTCCTGGTCCAGGAGGTCCCCGGGTATACGCTGATGCTTGCGTTTACCCTGGGACTGAGGTCGGGCTTCTTTAGTATGGAGTTGAAAAGGGTTCCCCCCCCCCTCTCTTTTGAGGAGCTCATGGAGAGGGCGGTGAAGGAGACGGACTTCGAGAGGGCCAATCCGGCGTTTGCGAGGAAGCTGGCCAGGTTGGCGGAGGATGATGTGAAGGAGCCAGGAGCTGGAAGGCAGAGGGAGCAGAGAGAAGAGAGAAGGAGAGAGGAACCCCGAGGTCAGGGGCAGCAGGGACAACAAGGACGGGGGGCCCGAGATCCGAACAACCGGATAGGTTGGAGGCCTCAGGAGGGTCGCCCCAGGAGCTTGGAGGAGGTTTTCAAGGAAGAGATAACTTTCGCGAGCCTAGGGGGGTCGGTCAGCCGGCGTGGAGGCATGGGCCGGGGGACCGCTTCTAGTATCAGCAAGAGGCAATGGAGATCGGTCGGGGAAGAGGAGGAAGGATTGGAGCTCGGGGAGGAGCTGGAAGAAGAGATGGTGGAGAGGGGAGAAGGGGTAGGGTGGCGTTGCCTTTCTGTGACTTCCACCAGGAGGAAGGTCACGCAACGCCACCTGCCCAGAGTTCTTGGAGATGAGAGAAGCCAGAGGGTTGAGGAGGCAGGATCCGCCAGTGAGGATCGTGGAAATGCAGCAGGGGGAGACGGAGGATAGATGCGAGGACCGGGTGGATGTAGGAACCCGGGGAGGGATCAGAATGATCCACGGGGGAGTTGGGATCGAGGCAGATCAAAAAGGGAGCCTCCACACCATGTTCCGAAGGGGGGTAGCCTCGACCTCCCAGGCTCCGCCCCCGAAAGAAAAGATTACTTTCTCTTCAGAAGATATGCCGGATTATGAGGATCCGTTCTGTGATGCCTTGGTAATCCAGACGGCGGTGGAAAACTTTACGGTCTCCAAGATCCTGGTGGATAATGGGAGCTCTGTAAACATGATCTTCAAGAAGGCCTTCGATGAGATGCAGGTGGAGACCAAGAGAGTCATAGCTTCGGATGGGCCATTGTTCGGTTTCTCGGGAGAGAGGAAGCAAGTAGAGGGGGGAGTAGGGCTGCATGTGAGGTTAGGGGGCGTGTCACGGAACTGCAGGTTCGTGATCGTGGACGCCCCAAGCAGCTACATCGCCATCTTTGGGCGCCCCCTCATCAGCGCCTTTCGCTGCGTCCCCTCCTCTTTTCATCAATGCCTCAAGTTCAACAATGGAGGGGTGCAGGTTAGGGTTAAAGGGGACCCGAAGATGGTGAGACAGTGCTACGTTACGACAGTCAACACCATATCTTGGATGGCAGAGGCGGAGGAGTTGGAGAAGGAGATGGTGACGCATGAAGAGGTTGTCGGAGAGGAGAAGAGCCTAGAAGAGGTGAGAGAGGAGTCTAGAGAGTTTGTCAGAAAGGAGGAGCAGAGGGGAGAAAATGAGCAGGAAGTCCAGAGGGATGAAGTGGTGGAGCCACAAGGAGGCCGACAGGAGGAAGTGGAAGGAGAAGGAGCTGAGAGGGAAGCCCGGAGAGGTGTGGAGGTTGAGCAGTAGCAGAGTGAGAACCTAGGGGAGGCGATGGAGGTTGAGGGAGCAGGAGGGGAGGAAGAGTTTGGACAAGAAGAGGAGACCAGGACCGGTTGGGAGCAGTCGCGGCTGGAGCCGGCAGAGGAGATGGTGGAGATGGAAGTCTTCACCAGCGCCGGACAGGTGCAGAAGGTGCGGATCAGCGGGGGCCTGAGCCCCGAGGACCAGGGGAGAGTGCAGACTTGCATCCAAAGCAACATCGACGTCTTCGCCTGGAGTGCGGCTGACATGTCGGGCATCGATGTGGATGTGGTCTGCCACCTCCTGAACCTGGACCCCCGGACGCACCCCATACGCCAGAAGATGAGCACCATCGCTACAAAGTTGGAGGAGCCAACACGTGAGGAGGTCAAGAAGCTCCTGGAGGCTGACTTCATTTCGGAGATCCAGTATCCAGGCTGGATCTCCAATGTGGTAATGGTGAAGAAGGGAGGAGGGAAGTGGCGTGTGTGTATTGATTTCTCTCTTTTAAATAAATCATGCCCTAAGGATTGTTACCCCTGCCTTGAATCGACGCGCTGGTTGATTCAGCCGTTGGTTTTTCAATTATGAGTTTTTTGGATGCTTTTTCTTGTTACCACCAGATCCGAATGCACCCTCCCGACGTCAAGGACGTCTCATTCATCATGAGGGAGGGGGTGCTTTAGCTATAAAATGATGCCCTTTGGGTTGAAAAACGCAGGGGCTACCTACCAACGGATGATGGATCGAGTTTCCCAAGGCCAGAGGGGCCGAAACCTAGAGGTCTACGTTGATGACCTTATGGTAAAAAAGCAAGGGTGTGAACTCGCATCTCCGGGATCTGGAGGAGACGTTCGCCACCTTGAGGAAGTTCAAAATGAGGCTGAACCCCTTAAAATGTGTTTTTGGGGCAAGCCGTGGGAAGTTCCTTGGGCACCTTCTGACCCCGGCAGGGGTAGAACCTAATCCAGATAAGAGAAAAGCCATCCTAGAGCTAGAATCACCGTGAAGTGCTAAGGAGGTGCAGCGCTTGACAGGCAAGTTGGCCGGCCTAAGCAGATTACTCTCCAGGTCGGGGGAGAAATGTTCATCTTTCTTCAAAGTGCTACGGGGGAACCAAAGGTTTGAGTGGACCGCGGAATGTGAAGAAGCTTTCCAAAAGCTGAAGGAGCAGCTCTCCATGGCTCCTCTCTTTCAAAGCCCAAAGGAGGGGGAGGATCTAACCTTGTACCTAGGGGTAGGAGCAGAGGCGGTGAGCTCTGTCCTCGTTAGAGAAGAAGGGAGGAAGCAGTTGCCCATCTATTATGTTAGCAGGATCTTGAAGAAGGCGGAGCTTCGTTACCCTATCCTAGAAAAGCTGGCGTACGCATTGATCATTTCGGCCAGGAAGCTCCGACCATATTTCCAAGCATACTCGATCAGAGTGGTGACAGACCATCCCCTCTGTAAGATCTTTGAAGGAGTGGAGCACTCAGGTTGGCTGGCAAAATGGTCTACCGAGTTGAGTGAGTTTGATATCTCGTTCGTGCCAAGGCTCTCCATTAAGGCACAGGTGGTGGCTGATTTATTGGCGGACTATGTTGAGAAGGTTGGGGCCGAGGAGTCGCGGCCGTAGGAGGCGTGGAAGATGACAGTTGACGGGGCCTCGGGAAAGCACTCCCTCGGAGCGGGGGTGGTATTGACGAGTCCTCAAGGGGTTACCATAGAACAAGCGGTCGTCTTGCACTTCCCAACAACAAACAACCAAGCAGAGTACGAGGCGGTGATAGCCGGCATTCGTTTGGAAAAGGAGCTCGAGATAAAGGACGTGGAGGCTTTCACGGATTCATTGGTTGTGGCATCCCAGATTCAGGGAGAGTTTGAAGCTCGGGAGCCCACCCTTGTGAGGTACCTGTCCAAGATGAGAGCCATCGTCGGGGGGGGGGGGGGGGGGGGGGGGGGGTTCCGGACATTCTCCATCCAACATGTTCCCAGAGAAGAGAGTGTAGCTGCCGATCGATTGGCTAAGTTCAGACCTCGGGGAGGGGGTACCTCGACTGATTTGTTCCATCCAACGATCGAAGAAGGGGAGCTAATGGAAGTGGATCGGCGACCCTCATGGGTGGATCCCTTCGTAACATTCTTCATGATGGGGAACCTCCCTGATGTGATCAAGGAGGCAAAGAACTTCCGTCATAAGGCGGCCCACTATCTCATGCACGAAGGAAGCTTGTACCAGAAGATGCTTTCGGGCCTCCTAGCTCGGTGCGTAACGGAAGAGGATACCCGACATGTTCTGGAGGAGGTGCATTCTGGGGAATGTGGTAGCCATTCCGGAGGGAGGACATTGGAGGCAAGGGTGGTCAGGCAGGGGTACTTTTGGCCACCCAAAGGAAGGATGCGGCGGAGTTTGCGAGGAGGTGCAAAAAATGCCAGCTCTACCCCCCCCCCCCCCCTCCAGCTCTTGCCGGCTCAAAGGCTCCAAAGTATCACAGCACCATGACCGTTGGCTATCTGGGGGATGGATCTAGTTGGGCCTTTCCCTCAGGCTGGTGGACAAAGGAGATTCCTCCTGGTTATGATAGACTACTTCTCCAAGTGGCTGGAGGTTAAGGCGCTAGCCAAGGTGACCTCCCAAGTCATCAGGAACTTCGTCTGGGGGGAGATCATCTGCACGCACGGGCTGCCTCAGGCCATCGTCACGGATAATAGTCCTCAATTTGCAAGTGAGGAATTTATAAGCTTATGCACTCAGATGGGCATCGACCTCAGATTCGCCTCCGTCCACGACCCCAGGAGCAACGGTCAGGTGGAGGCGGCAAACAAGATTATCATAAATTTGCTCAAAAAGAAGGTGGAGAATTTGAGGGGGAGTTGGGTAGAGTAGCTCCCCTCGGTTTTGTGGGCCTTGCGAACAACCCCGAATACGGCCACCGGCGAGACCCCCTTTAAGCTCTCTCATGGATGTGAGGCGGTCCTGCCCGTGGAATTTGAGGTTGATCCCCACGAGTGGAGGCTGCAGGCGAGGGAGACGAGACTTGGAGGCTGGAAAATGAGGGGGGCTTGCGCCTCTCATTGGACATGGTAGAAGAGCTACGCGACGTCGTAGCCATCAGACAAGAAGAGATCAAACGCCGGATGGCAAGGTACTTCGACAAGCATATCAGGATAAAACAATTCGCGGAGGGAGATCTGGTACTAAAGAAAGTTGATGCTGCGGGGAGGTCCGCCCCCGTGGGTAAGCTCAATCCAAACTGGGAGGGGCCTTATATTGTTGAAAGGGTCCTGAAAGCAGGAGGTTATTACCTCCAGGATGCGGAGGGTAGGACCTTGAGCCACACCTGGAGTGGCGATGACCTCAAACGCTTATACTCGTGAGAGGGGGAAAGTGTAATTATGTATCCAAATTCGACCTATTTATGTTACGTCCGTTAGCTAATTTTCATCTTGTCAATTAAGTAATCCTTATGAGAATGTGTAATTATGTGTTCTGCACTACCCCGAGCGCGGCTCGGCCCTAGGTAGACCCGCTGCGCATGCTCTCATTAGCTGGCAGGTCCGAAGGCTCGCCTGTGGGGGAGAGGTCTGGTTCTTGTTCCTTGGTTCTGCACTACCCCGAGCGCGGCTCGGCCCCAGGTAGACCCGCTGCGTAGACTCTCATTAGCTGGCAGGTCTGAAGGCTCGCCTGTGGGGGAGAGGTTTGGTTCTTGTTCCTTGGTTCTGCACTACCCCGAGCGTGGCTCGGCCCCAGGTAGACTCGCTGCGCAGGCTCTCATTAGCTGGCAGGTCCGAAGGCTCGCCTGTGGGGGAGAGGTCTGGTTCTTGTTCCTTGGTTCTGCACTACCCCGAGTGTAGCTCAGCACCAGGTAGACCCGTTGCGCAGGCTCTCATTAGCTGGCAGGTCCGAAGGCTCGCCTGTGGGGGAGAGGTCTGGTTCTTGTTCCTTGGTTCTGCACTACCCCGAGCGCGGCTCGGCCCCAGGTAGACCCGTTGCACAGGCTCTCATTAGCTGGCAGGTCCGAAGGCTCGCCTGTGGGGGAGAGGTCTGGTTCTTGTTCCTTAGTTCTGCACTACCCCGAGCACGGCTCGGCCCCAGGTAGACCCGCTGCGCAGGCTCTCATTAGCTGGCAGGTCCGAAGGTTCGCCTGTGGGGGAGATGTCTGGTTCTTATTCCTTGGTTCCGCACTACCCCGAGCGCGGCTCGGCCCCAGGTAGACCCGCTGCGCAGGATCTCATTAGCTGGCAGGTCCGAAGGCTCGCCTTTAGGGGAGAGGTCTGGTTCTTGTTCCTTAGTTCTGCACTACCATGAGCGCGGCTCGGCCCCAGGTAGACCCGCTACACAGGCTCTCATTAGCTAGCAGGTCCGAAGGCACGCCTATGGGGGAGAGGTCTGGTTCTTGTCCATTGGTTCTGCACTACCCCGAGCGCGGCTCGGCCCCAGGTAGACCTACTGAGCAGGCTCTCATTAGCTGGCAGGTCCGAAGGCTCGCCTGTGGGGGAGAGGTCTGGTTCTTGTTCCTGGTTCTGCACTACCCCGAGCGCGGCTCGGCCTCAGGTAGACCCGCTGTGAGGGCTCTCATTAGCTGGCAGGTCCGAAGGCTTGCCTGTGGGGGAGAGGACTGGTTCTTGTTCCTTGCTTCTGCACCACCCCGAGCCCGGCTCGGTCCCCGGTGGACCCGTTGCCCAGGCTTCCATCAAGATAGTGAGACAGTAAGCTCACTCTGGCGGAATAGGTTGGAAAGTCTCCTTAAGCAACACCTCAGCTTGACCTTAAGAAATAAAAACTAGAACTAAGGCAAGGGCTGAGAGTAGTGCGAGTGGAGGCACTCGCAGCTGGCAGATTCGGGATGGTCTCGCCCTCGACGAGTGGGCACTCACACGAGACGGGGCCTCGCTCTAATAATAGGAGGGCAGGTTGCATCACCCAGAGCCACTCACGCAGGGAAGGCTTAAAGACAAGGCGAGAGGATTGTACCAGTCAGATCTTGCGCGTAGAGGTAAGGCAAGTGACGACTCGCACTCTCAGGAAGGCCGACTCTCCAACAGAGAAGCGAGACAGGACACAACACCGTCTCGCGGGCATAGGCGCGTCAGGAGGATGTCTCGCAGTAAGTAAAATAAAGCAGAGCAAAGAAAGTAATGTCGAGTCGGCGAGACGGGGGGATAATTCTGTCTCGCAAATAAAAGCAAGCGAAATGAAAGCGAGCGAGCGAGCGAGTGGAACAAAAGGGACATAACAAAAAATATACATTTGATCAACAGTTCCTTACAAGGGTCAGTCATGATCACAAAAATAATAAAAACTTAGTTTTTTTTACAAAAGCAGCAAAAGATGAAGGAGAGAGTGATTCTGGATCTTAAAGTCGGCACGTCATTCCTCCTCGCCGGATGAAGAATCATCGCTCTCCTTGTTGTAGAGTTGAGGGACCAGGTCGCGAACCGTCACCATCTCTGAGTCATCCTTCACAACCCTGAGGTCCTTCATCATCTTTAGGACCAGCTCCACCGCCCGGACACCAGCGTCTCGGCATTGCTCCTCGACTTCTTCAAAGGATTAGTGCGGCGGGGGCATCCGGAAGGGCTCGCAGCGAGACGAAGAGGCGACGTCGACTTGAAGACGAGCGTTCTCGGCTTTTAACTCCTTGACCTCCTCCTCCAGGGCCACCGCGCGCGAGCGCAACTGCTCCGCCGTCTCGACATCCTGCGAGACGCCCAGTCGTTAGTCGAAGATAGTTGAACAAAAGGGAAATTTAAGAATAAGGGTGGAACTTACCACGCCACCCTGGGCCTTTGCGAGGAGGGTCTCGGCTTCAGACAGCCTCTTGGAGAGACCATCGGACTTCTCTCGCTCCACCGCCAGGTTCGTCTCGCTATCTTTCCACTTGTTGTTGATATAAATGAGACGACACGAGGCGAGATGTGAGAACTCCATGGCGCGCATTTGGGAGTGGGAGGTCTTCATCACAAGATACCGCGTGGACTCATTTTCGGGAGAGACGGCATCCAGACCACCATAAAGGTCGTAGCCCACGGCGAAGGCGTGGCTGGTGGGCTACTCCTGCTCCTTCCAAGAAGGAAGGAGGGTGGAGATAGACACGCGGTTGGAGTCCCGCCCCCACAGCAGAATCGGCTCGCCAGCGACATCGCTGACCACGGGTCCCAGGCCGAAATTCATGTGGGAGGAGGGGGCGGGACGGTGAAAGGAGTTGCCTTTGCGAGAGGAAGCAGCCGCGGGCTGGTGGGAAGCAGCAGCCGGCTGGTTGAAAGCAGCGGCTGGCGGGATGGCTGTGGCAGCTGGTTGAGTGGAGGTAGTAGCAGGAAGATTGGGGAGCGCCGTCCCGCGAGTGGGCGAGACGGACGGTAGAAGAGGCGAGTGGGGGGACTGTGACTCCCCCACAGAAATGGGACTCTGGGCCCTCAGTATTTTCTTCTCCTTCGGGGTCACCTTCTCTTTTCCCTTGGAGACCACCACAACTTTCCTCATCTTCTTTGGAGGGCTGGAGCGAGAGGGGGCCATCTCGCCCGCAGGCCTCTTGGAAGGAGCGGGAGTCAGGGACTCTCTCGCTGCCTCAGCCGCTGTGTTAGCAAGTTCGAGGCCATTTGAAGGATGGATATTGCTTTTGTATGGATGGTGAACTGGGACCACTCGCTCCCCTGGAAAACAAGAAAGTGATAAGAAGGCGAGACGGAAAGAGCGAAGTGCGAGACAAGAGAGCGAGAAATACCTTCACCGTGGAGCACTGGAGGAAGCAAGTCGAGGCCTCGCCGCAAGAAGTTGACCTCGAAGTTCTTGCCGACAAAATATTCATACAACAGCTTCTCTGGGCCACTGACCTATGGAGTAGCATAGAAACTTTCTGGGGGAGATACCGGCGCGAGCGGGATGCAACCAAAGTCAGCACGGTCGCCACGGATGAAGACGAACCGCGTGAGCCAGTGGTGATTTTTGTGGGCGTCTCGCACACCTTGAGCCCTTGGCCGGTGAAGTACGAGACGCCATCAGCGTTGGCGTGGTCGATAAAACGCTTGCGGAAGACCGTCAAGCTAAACTCAATGCGCTGCCGGCGCATATAGCAGGCAAAGGCGATCAACATCGAAACAGCATCCGGGTTGAACTGCGCCGGGACGACGCCAAAGTACTTAAACACCTGTTTTACCTCAGGCCATAGAGGCAGCCTCAACCCCGCCTCAAAGTGCGAGACAGGGAAAGCGAGCTGTCCCGGTTAGTAAGTGTTGATGGACTCGCCGATATTGGGGGGACGCGACTCGATCCCTTCCCCCAGGTACTCGCGGACAAATCCGCGGTAATCTTCTTCAGGGAACCTACCCAGCGGGAAGTCGTGGTCAGTAAACCGCTTCTTGCAGCGGCTGCGCCCCTCGCCTTCCTCAACTCTCTTATTTCCCATCCTTGGCGAGACGGTGGTTGCGAGACGGTCTTGGCGAAACGGCTTTCGGCGAAACAAAAAGAAAGAGGAGTAAGAGAGGATGGGCGAGATAATCGAAAGGGCAAATGGCAAGATGGGTTGGCGAGACGAAAGAAATAGAGGGGCAAGAGTTCGGGAGCAGCAGGAGTAAAGGATGCGGGTATCCTTTTGATCCAGGGTCAGGGGTATTTATAGCAAGTATAGTGAAATGATTGGTAGGCGGGAAAAAGTACAGGAGAAGGGGAAGAGGCGGCAGTAGGCTCTCTCTCTCTCTCCTGAACCTCGATCGGCGCGACCCGTCACAGTCACGAGGTAATTAAATAAGGAGATTAAAAGAAAAATAAAATTAAAACAGCAGTAATGAATAAATCAAAAACACCATCCAGCATTTTGGCTTCAACAAAGTTCCGACAAATACCGGCGAGACGGCAACGAACAACATTATTTGATTACTATTACATCATTCAGAGAAATTAGAAGAAAAAGGGCGAGATGGACGGCCTTCAGTACGGGTGCCATTTCTAGCGGCCGCCGCGAGCTCCTGCGCAGGGAGGCCTGCTGCGCGAGTGGAAGGCGCGAACAGACTCCAGGCCACGATGCGCGAGACGGAGCTGCATGTCGACTTCACTGATGATGGCGTCGGGGTTGGTGCCGTCGACGTCTAACTCAGTATCCGCCTCGGAAGATAGGCGAGCACACTCATTCTCCAGCCATTCGATACGCCTCTCCGCGGCTTGCTTGTCCTGCGCCAAGGAATGGATGATGCACGCAAGCTTCCGAAACAGCTCGGCTGTCTTGCGCTTCATTTCCGCTGGGTTCGAAGGGTCACCCAGGTAATCTTCAATTCCATCTACAAGAGGAGGAGGCGAGACGGAGAGTCGCCTAGGCTGCTCCTCAGCCGGCGAGTCAGCCCTAAATCCTACGCAAGGAGTGCAAGGGCAAGGTGGAAGAGGCTCTCGCAGGAGGGTGTGAGAATAGCGAAGGGGATTCAAAAGCGCGAGAGAAGATCTTTTACCAGGAAGGCGGGAGGTCCCCGCGGCTTGGGTGGGGTCGTCCCTTCCCTCGATAGGGGTAGTTGGAGGAGTGGAAGGCAGCTGCGAGTCAGAGTCCTCGCGGTGGACAGCAGAGTCGTCTAGCGGGCTCTCCAGGCGCTGCAAAACCACGAGAGCTCCCTGAAAAAACCAATCAATAATAAAGGAAAAACACACGTTGCGGAAATGACAGAGGCAGAAGCGGGTACTCACCTCTTTCTCCCTGGAAGATGTGGTAGGAGGGGTGGGGCCGGTTTCCGGAGCTGCGCGAGACAGATCCACGGTGGCAGACGAGGGACCACCTGTCTTCATCTTTTTCAGGCAAGACGATGGGGGTAGGGGACGAACTAATGTTGAAGTAAATGCGGCCACGTTGGCCTTGTGCTGCTCTCGCACCAGTGCGAGACGCTCGCGGAAGCTCTGGTTGTGCGTCATGATGAACGATTCTAGCTGAGGTAGAAGGATGTGCAAAGGGGGGCATCCGGTGTGCGGGGCAGGAATCCTATATTTATAGGCCCCGATGGGGGCCTCATAAACGATTCCCTCATAAATACGTTTTTTAAATGCGCTTTAATGACGAGCCTCGGTTGGACATTCTTTCCGAGCTTAGAATAATCTCGAAAAGAGCGGGGATTGTGTACAACCTCGGGCTCGCGAGAGACCCTCAAGGAACGATTAGTCGGGGCAGGCAAGAAGAGTGGATAGGCGAGTGGGACCAAGGGGGTCCACTCGCAGGTGGCGAGATGAATCGTCTCGGCAATAAGCGAGACGCCCCACTTGGGGGGGGGAGAAGGCCTCCAGCGGCGAGGAGATCTCATAGCAAATGATTTATGCGAGACGGACAGAGGGGTCCGTCTCGTTGATAGGTGCTCTTCCACTCGCCAGGTAGAAAAGAAGTCATTTTTATATTTTTATGTCAACAAGGGATTTTACTCTTCTACCCCAGACTTTTTTACCCTTTTGCCCTTAGTGGTTTGCGTATAACTCCTCAGAACAGCGGAGTTTGGCTGTTGGCAGACCCAGCCAGGGGTACCCTGGTAATTTCAGATCAGTTCAGTTTGGTTATTGGCAGTTCAGATTCGGAAATCTATAAATAGGCCCATAGGGGTTCTTCAGAAGCACACTCTTTCTTCTACCGGGGGGCTTGTGGCGTTATTTTTTGTGCTTTCTGAGGAGCTCCAAGCCCAGCTTTTGGCTTTGAAGGGGAAGCTCTCAGAGATCTTCCGGGTAAGCGGTGGGACCTCCTTGCTGTGGATTTGGGCAAGTTTCTAGTTCTTCACGACCAGTCGGAGGTCGGAGCTTGGGTCAAGTTAGTGTCGGCTACGCCCCTATTTTGCGAACGTTTGTCGAAGTCAAATTTTGGCTTCAACAGCTGGGTCCCACACACAGCAAAGAGCCGTTGAATCAAAAGTAAATGGAAAGCATGTGCTGAATTGTTAAATCTCAGCCATCAATCTTGGTGGTGGGCCCACTACTCGATTGGTCGTTAGAGAATAAAAAAAACAAATCGGTCGGAGCAAAGTAATCAAATCCTTGTCTAGGTTTTCTGAAAATGAAAGTGCGGCCGAACTTCAATCTTCTTCCTCGCCTTTCTTGTCGATCCTAAAGAAGTTGTTCTGCACAGAGAACTTAGCTGAGGAAAGAGATAGCTGAAGCAATCACTATCTACAACAGCAGGTTCAGAAGCAATTCTGAGGAAGCAGATCAACAAGCTCTGCAAAGAAACGTTAGTTGTTTGAAGAAAGATTCAACTGCAGACTTCATTGTCTTCAACAACAAAAGCTTGGGCTAATATCTGCTCAGTCCAGGAAGAAGAAGACACAGAGTTCTTGCTCTGGTGTCTAATCAAATTACCTTTTATTTCTTATGTATAGATTATTTGTGAGTCTAAAGTTGTAATCCTGTGTTATAAAGGCTAAGGTCTTTGTGACCTGTGTTTGCCTTAGTGCAGGATGATAGGTCTTTGTGACTTGTGGTTTGGCTTAGTGCCTAAGTGGTAGGTCTATGTGACCTGTGAGGTCCTACAGGATCTGTGTGTAAGCTCTTAAGGAGCTAAGTTTTAGGGGAAGAGCCTAGTCTAACACACTATTAGAAAGGCGCAAAGGGACGGTGGATGTACCCAAGATTGGGGAACCACTATAAAATTGATGTGTCGTCTGTGATTATTCTTCATAGCAAAAACTAACCTAATCACTATGCACAAAAATCGGCTAACAAGTAAGAATATTTGAAATAGAGATAAAAACCTATTCACCCCCCCCTCTAGGTGTTTAGCTAGCCTTGAAAACAAGACTTTCACGGAGAGTGATGTGCTCCTTCCATTAGAGTAGAAAAGCTTCACCATGGTTCAGAAGAAAACAACAAGGGTAACGATTTTCTCCTTGGACAAGTGAAGTCCTTAATATGCATACGTGCATGGATCCCCTCACCAAAAGGTGAAGAAAAGGTGGTTTCCAATGGGTAGATCGGTATGATCCCCGTTTAATATTGCATATGGATCCGTAAATGTAGAGTACGAAATAGGCATGTTGTGTGAAACCCATTCAGACGGGTTGGTCTAGATTGGTGATGTTTATTTTACATGCCGAAGAAGACTCCAAGTATAAACGAGCAGTTGTACGAAGTCTGAGGGTTATACCTGTGAAATGAGAGTAACAAGAAGTACTGGAGTTTAGCTCCAGGAAAATACCCAGGAAAGATCACAGTTTCGAGAACTGTTGATGTTGCCGGGCGACAGTGAGTGTCGCCAAGCGATAGCTTCCAGTGAGCTAAAATTTGTGAGGCATGTCTCTGAGAGACCTGGGGCCAATGTATGAGAAGTTGAGAGCTTTGAGAGTCGAGCAATGGTGGGTGCCAGCCTGAAATAGTACAAAGCCGTGTGGCTTGTGATTGAGTTGAGCTGTGGAGGCCAACTACTGTGTCATCAAGTTAAGTATCTCTAACCGACAGGGTTGTCAAGTTCAGTACCTCTGAATGGGCGGTCGGTCGTTAAGTTAAGTACCTCTGAACGATATAGTCGTCAAGTTAAGTACCTTTGAATGACAAAGTTACTGTTAAGTCATGGACCTCTGAATGGTGGTGGTACACCGAAAATGTGCCATGAGTGCACGATTCATGTGGTCGTTGAGCCAACGTCTGTGGTGAATGGTGTTTGAATGCACTTTGTTGTTGCCACTATATATATATATATATATATATATATATATATATATATATATATATATATATATATATATATATATATATATATATATATTGTTGTTTGCAAGGAAGGAGAACTGCCGCTCCGAGTAAGGGGCGGGGTCGTTATAAATTGGTCAGCAAAATGTTGACTGTTACTTTGTTTGGCACGTTTGTGTGGCCCGTTTTGTGCAGGTGTTGGAGAGCCAAGTGTGAAGTAGCGGGTTGAAGCCCTTGTGCTGCGATTGGCTAGCCCTTAAAGGCCCAAAGGCGAACTTTGTTTTATTGTTTTCATGTGTGGGCGGCCTGCGTGCCGATGTATGAAACCACTCGATGTAAATCAAACAGCTGTTAGGCTGAAACATGTGCTGTATTTTAATATATATCATTCCTTTGTGGGTGTTTAGTGGACATTCCATGTGTTGGGTTCATAACTTAATCTGTTTCCGCTAGAATGCTCTGAGTTAGGATGCATTCATAGTTGAACTTGGATTTGGAAATAATAAGTAACTCCTTTACCTGTCTGGGGTACATGGCGTCAGGCCCCGGCCGGACCTTCTATCATATGCTATGCGACGGATGGGGCGTTACAGCAAAAAAATGTTTAAAGACATGAACAAACTATTCTTGTGGCCAGGGTTGAAGAAAAACTAGCATTATATAGGGTGAAGTGTCAGACATGTTCCTTAGTGAAGGCCGAATGTCAGAAGCCCGGTGGAATTTTGAAGTCTCTGCCTATACCAGAATTGAAGTTCGACGACATATCTATGGATTTCATTCATGATTTGTCGAGATCGTAGAAGGGGAACGACGTCATCTAGGGTGATCGCTGATCGTTTAACGAAAGTGTCACACTTCATTCCAAATATGGAAGGAAGATTCAGTGGAAAAGCTGGCAAAGCTTTACGTGGATAATATTATACGATTGCACGGTGTGCCTCGTAACATCGTTAATGTTCGAGATGGGAACTTCACGTCTAATGATTGGAGGCTTATGCATCAACTGTTGGGTACCAAATTGAAGTTCAGCACGGTCTTTCATCCGCAGACGAATGGTCAGACCGAGAGGGTAAACAACACGATGGAAGACATGCTTCACATGGGCGCCCTAGATTTCGGGAAGAGGTGGGAGGATCACCTATTTATGATCAAGTTTGCCTACAATAACAGCTACCACACAAATATTCAAATGACTCCCTTCGAGGCCCTTTATAGTAGGAAGTGTCGTACTCCCTTGTCGTGGTTGGAGACAGGCGAGTCAAAGCTATTTAAGCAGATGGAAGTCGAAGATGCGACTTTAGTTATTCGTATAATCCTGGAGCGGTTGTTGATCGCTCAGGATAGGCACACTAAGTACTATAATGCCAAGCACAGAAATGTCGAGTTCGACGTGGGAGATTAGGTGTATTTGAAGATCAAACCGTTCAAGGGCGTATCAAGGATTCGTTGCTTGAAAAAGCTAAGTCAGAGATACCTTGGGTCGTTTAAGATATTGGAGCGCATTGGTGAAGCTGCCTATCGATTGAAGCTTTCAACAAAGCTTAGTGGCCTGCACGATATGTTCCATATATCATTTTTTTGCGGAAGGCAGTGCTGGAGACTACGCAGGTGGTTATTTCGGATCTGGTGCCGATTGATGGTGTGTTGACAATGAAGGTTAAGCCCATTCATATCATGTGGCCATGAGGAACTATCTTGGGAGCGGGAACAAATCATGTGGGCGGAGTTCCCCGAGCTATTCATTTGAGGTACACGTTGTAATGTTGTTACTTCTATAATTTCCTACATAATGTAATTTCAGGATGAAAGTTTTTAAGTGGGGGAGATTTATAACGACACATGTTTCCTGAGGCAGGAAATGGCTTCTATGATATACCTCCCGACGGTCGGGTTAATGTCGGCGGTAGCGAAGCTATTTTATCGGTTGTACCTCTCTACAAGGTACTATGTGGCGACAACGATACCGCGCAGCGGTAACTCCAAATCGTCAAATGCGTCAAAAGCGTCGAAAGCATCGAAAACGTCGTGTTGACGCGAAGCACCGTCTACCGCGTAGCGGTGGGGTGTTATCGCATGGTGGTAGCAGGGCCGATTTATTTGGTAAGGCTCACGGTAAGCTAATGCCCGGCGGTAGGGTTAGCACTGGCGGTAGCTGCTCTTTCGTCATTTTTGAGCTGGTTACGGGACCAACCAGCTATTTCCAGGCGATAGTAAGATATCGCGCGGTGGTAGCAGAGCAGTTATGACGCGGACACGTGTCAGCGTGTGATTGGAGGTTTTGAACGGTGGCTTATGGGACAAGCTAACGCTTAAGCGACCGTGCGACAGTAAGTCTTGTAAATAAAAATCTGGAGTAAATCGTGGCCATTCGTCTATTTTTATTAGGGATCCGACGGTGGGGTGTCATACTAGGCAGTATAAGGTCAGTTAAGGCGTTTTATTTTTCATGTGATCCCAAGTTTTCTCTTTATATGAGTTAGAGAGAAGGGAGAGTGAGGGAAGAGAAAGAGGAAGGAGATCATGCCATTGTTGGAGCTTCGGAGCTCCGATTTGCAAGTCGAGTTCGGATCTACGGAGGCAAGCCCATTGCTGTCATTTCCATCTAGCTAGATTCTCTCCCATGGCGCCGAAACGAACTTCAAGTGCACCAATCATCTTCCTTGTGCATGCTAAGTCCTTTGTTTTGGCATGTGAGGGTAGACGCTCCATGAAAGCATGGGAGATATTATCACGACGGGTCGATCCATGTATCCTCATTATCTTTGCATTTAGAATTTGGAATCGAAGTACGAAATAGGCATGCTGTGTGAAGCCCATCCGGACGGGTTGGTCTGGATTTGTGATGATTGCTAGTATGTTAGAGAAGACTCTGTAATAATGTATAATTCTCGTAGTCACGGGGTGTGCATATGGCTGTAGTGAGAGTACTAGAGTAGTCCATAAAAACACCCATTCAGGGGAAGAAATGATAGTTTGTCCCCTACCACGTGGCGGTAGCTCCCAATGAGCTAATGTTTGGTGAGACCAGTCTCTTAAAGACCTAGGGGCCAATGTGTTGAGCTAAGATCCTATGTGGCTCAGCTTAGACAGCCTTGAGTGCTAGCCTAGGATCATAACAGAGTTATGAATTGTACAGATGGGAAAGGGGATGCTGACCCGTATCGTGGCTTGTTGTGCACGATGATTTGAGCACCGGGAAAGAGCTGAACTATACCCTACCCTAACCCGATCGACTTGGAATGAGTCATTGTGTTGTTCACGAGGATGACCTTGACTTTATCATAGCCATTGGGGCGTTGTCTTTGGCTTCATCCTGAAAGACTAGAATGCTCAAATAGTATTGGCCATCATAGAGAACGGAGGTGTGACCCTTGGATGTCTCGTGCACCGAGAATGTTCCCTAGGAATACGGGGCATTGGACAACCGTGCCAACATCTGTGGCAAGTGGTGTTTAAGTTGCACGTTTTGATTTCCATAGTATTTATATGCTAATGCTTGTAGGGAAGGAGCACCGCCACCCCGAGTGAGGGGTGGGGTCATTATAATTTGGTTAGTTAAAGCTAACAGTTGCTTTGTTTGCCACCTTTGGGGTGGAATGTTTTTGTTCTGGTATAGCCGAGCCAAACGGTAAATAGCGGGCTGAATCCCAAGGTTGCTAGATGCTATGCCAGCCCTCGAAGGCCAAAATGAAGTTGTGTTTTCTAATAACTGTTTCATATGTGGCCCGCCTGCTTGCCGAAGTATGAAATACATTATCTTCTAAGGAAACCTTGTAAGGCCTTAAGGTCATAACTTTTTGTGTATTGTTCTTGTCATTACTTTGGGTCTAATGGACATTCAAATAATTGGGTTCTCTACAATTTAATTTACTTTCACTAGAATGCACTATGAGTTAGGATACACGTTTATGGATTATGGTTTCAATACGTAACTCCATTAACTGTCTGTAGTATATGGCGTGGGACCCGACCGGACCATCTGTTATATCATATGTGACGGATATGAGTGTTATAGTTATAATCAAGAATAAAGCTAGGCTGGTTTCCAAGGGATATAGACAAGAGGAAGGTATTGATTTAGATCAAACCTTTGCATTAGTAGCTACATTGGAAGCAATAAGACTATTTCTTGCATATGCTGCACAAAAAGGATTCAAGGTCTACCAAATGGATGTAAAGTCAGTTTTCCTAAATGGTGACCTAAAATAGGAGGTCTATGCTGAGCAACCCTCAGGTTTTGTTAACTCCAACTTTCCTGATTATGTATTTAATCTTTGAAAGGCTTTATATGGGTTGAAGAAAGCTCCGAGGTCATGGTATAAAACCTTATCTACCTTTCTTATTGATAACAAATTCTTAAGGGGAAAGATAAACAAGACATTATTTCTTAGGGAAGTCAAGGGTAAGATCATTCCAGTCCAAATTTATGTAGATGACATAATTTTTGGTTCTACTGATGATAGCATCTGCAAGAAGTTTGCTAAACTTATGCAAGAGAAGTTTAAGATGAGCATTATCGGTGAACTCATGTATTTCTTGGGCCTCCAAGTTAGATAGTCAGAGTATGGTCTATCCATCTCTCAGTCTAAGTTCGCCAAGGAGTCGATTAAAAAATTTGGAATAGAGAATGCCTCCATAATGAAAACTCCTATGGATTCAAATGCGTCAATAGATAAGGATGAGACAGAGAAATCTATTGATGAAACCTTGTATAGAGACATAATTGGCTCCCTCCTCTACCTTACTACAAGTAAGCCAAACATTATGTATGCTACATGTGTTTGTGATAGATACCAGGCTAGCCCTAAGGAATCTCATTATTCTGCAGCAAAAAAAATTTTGAGATATCTCAAGGGTGCACCTGATCTTGGTCTATGGTACCCTAGGAATAATGACTTTGAAGTAATTGGGTATTCAGATGCAGACTTTGCAGATTGTAGAAATGATAGGAAAAACACCTCAGGCACCTATCAATTTCTAGGAAGAAGACTGGTCTCTTGGAGCAACAAGAAGCAAACAAGTCTTGCCATCTCAATAGCTGAATCAAAGTATATCTCAGCCGGTAGCTGCTGTGCTCAAATACTATGGATTCAGCATCAGCTCCAAGACTATAATATCCAACTAATTAGAACTCCATTATTTTGTGATTCTTTTAGTGTAATCTCTATTATTAGGAATCTTGTGTCTCATAGCAGGACTAAGCATATTGAGATTAGGTATCACTTTATTAGGGAGCTTGTAGAAAAGGAAGACATTTATCTTGAGTTTGTCCATAGACAAACAGGTGACTGACATTTTCACTGAGCTACTAGATGAAGCCAAGTTTAACATCTTAAAAATTGAGTTGGGTATGTTAAACTTAGTATAGATTCAGTGTTATCATGTATATGTGTTGCAGGCAAAATTGACTCTTGCAGGATATCATGAAAGACATGGATTTATCCAAGCGTCGAATGTGCCGAGTCTAAGTATTCAGGCATCGAGTGTGCTGAGATAACATTAGACATCGAGTGCGTTGAGTCCAAGTTGTTGGATCATGCTTTTCACGCTTCTTGGTTTGTTAATAACAAATCTTATTTGTATTTGATTATCGTGTGTTTATAATATGCAGATATAACAGGTCTAACACTCAAATCATTTATGGCTTGGATTCAAGATTGCAAAGAAAAGATAATGTGTTATCTCCCGACGATATCCAGTATTGCCACCCGACGATAACTCTCATAGTAGTTACTGCACTATCTCCACGACATTCCATTGACATCGATAATGCCCGGCACTATCGATATCACCCAGGAAATAGCGCACAATTGGCGACGACTGATTCATCCCGCAGAATTTTTGAATCCATGGGACACATGGCAGTCGGATAGGATATCGCTCTCAGGTGATATCCAGTATCGATAGGCGATATCTCCAAAATATATATATATATACGGTTCTTTTTTGTGGACATTATGAATTTGAGAAATTGTAGTGTTCCTACATGTGCAACTGTTCCAGAGAGCTCCAGCATCCAGAAAAAATCTATCTTCCTAAGAAGGTTCAAGCAACAAAAAACGACAACTCGTACATGGCATCTGAAGCAACCATGGCAAGGATTTGTTGGCATCTTCAGCGCTTTTTTGAGAGGGAGTTTTCATTCTAAAAATTTTCTTTGTCATTCTTCATTTCCTCATTGTAATTGATAGAGGAAATTGACGCTTTGTAAGTGATGTCTAGGTCCATGTGTGGCTTAGGATAGAATCGTCGCATTATGAGTGACTTAGTGAGTTTTTGCCGCCTTGTGTGCAGTGACTAGATCTTGGTGTGATCTAGGGGCGGCTAGTAGCAAGATCTATGAAAAGATACGTTATAGCCAGCCGGTTCTTGTTAGAATGACCGGTGAAATCAAAAAGTTTATATTTTTCATAGCCTTGATCTCTATCTCTATAGAGATACGTTGTATTCTGTTTTAACATTTGGAAAATAAAATATCATCATTTTTATTCTTATGATTTTCTAAGTGTTTATCTTTGATTATGAAAAATTAGCTTTTATTTCTGCAATTAGTTTAGCGAGGAATAATTGTTTAAGAAATAAAAATTGTTAACCCTTATTCACCCCCTCCCCCTCTAAGGGCTCCTCACATTCCAACAAGTGGTATTAGAGCAAGGTTACTCCAAATCAGTTTCACCAACGGGAGTAATGACGCATAATGATCATGCATTTTCTGAGGGGCAAGGGATTAGTAGACCTCCCTTATTCACTTACACAGATTATAACAATTAGAAAACTCGAATGCGATGTTTTATAATTGCCTTAGATATTGAAGTATGGGGCATGAAAAAACAATGCTACACTCCACCTATAGCGGTAGTTAGAAGTGTGAGTATGGAAAAACCCAAGGACAAATAGGATGACACTGATAAGCAAAGGTGTAAAAATAATGCTAAGATAATGAACGCTTTATTCTATGCATTAGATAGAACTGAGTTTAATTGAGTTTGTTCTTGTGAAACTGTGTATGATATTTGGAATTTACTTGAAGTTACTCATGAAGGTACATCGCAGGTAAAGGACTCAAAGTTATTCTAGTTAGAATCAGAGTTTGAAAAATTCAAGATGGAGGTTTATGAAGACATAGACTCCATGTACACAAGATTCAACAAAATTATGAATGACTCTAAGGTTCTTGAAAAGAGTTTCTCAAATGGTGATTTAGTAAGGAAGATTCTTAGATCGTTTCCCCCGAAGTTCAATCTAAAATTGACTGTCATCTTGGAGTCACACGATCTAAAGACCCTTCAAATTGAGAATCTCATAGGAAATTTGAAAACTCATGTGGTCGAATTAAGGATTCAACAACAAGAGTATAACTTGGAGCCGATAAAGAAAGCATTGACGTTGAAATCCAAGAAGGAAGAGGTGAGAGAATCTGATGAGAATGATGAAGAAAGTGAGTAAAGCTTGTTCGTCAAATGTTTTCGAAGGTTTATGAGAAATCCTGAAAGAAGAAATTCTTTCTGAAGGTTTTTCAATAAAAAAGGAAAAGCCAAAGCTGATGGAGAGGATGACGAAGAGCATCCACCACCTGAGTGTTACCATTGCATAAGAATCAGACATATCATGAGCAAGTACCCAAAATATCTGAAAGAGCTAAAGGAGAAGAGACACAAGAAGAAGGACATGAAGAAAGTTCTTAAGGCTGAGACCTGGGATGATGTCATATCTGAGGAGTCAAGCGGATCAAGTTCATAAACTAACGAGTAGGCCAACATGTGCTTGATGGGAAAGAGCATTTCATCATCTGATGATGAGAGCAGTGTTTAGAGCGACACTGAGGTAACTCCTCCAACATATGATGATTTATATTCTAAGTTTTTAAGAACTTATAAATATTTTGACAAAAGCTTAAGTGAAATTAAGTTGCTCAAATCTGAAATAAATGTTTTATTGAAAGGAAAAAAAACTAACCACTGAATTAAAAGTACTTAGGAAGGAGAAAGTGACTTGTCAAGAGGACTGTCACTCTTTGACAAGGATACTAGAACTAGAAAAAGATCTTGCTAAGTCTCGATTTCATGTTGATTCACTTGCAAAGGAAAAAAGGGGAGTTAGTAAGATTTCTAAAATTTTCTCAATCTCAAGTAGAGGGTAGTAAAAAGTCCTCTACAAATCGATGCGGTACATTAGTCGCTGAAAACACTGCCTTAAAAGCAGGAGTTCGTGATTTAGAAATGGCCATTAAAAGTTTGGAGTGGGCCGAAAATCACTGGATATGATTTTGTCGAACCAATGCTATGGTTCAACAAAATTTGGGATCGGATACAGTTCAGGAAGTTATCACTCGGCGATACCCACTATCGTCGATGATAACAAAAAGTTCAAAAAATCAACCTTTTCGGGTACAAACACAAAATCTGCTGTCACTACTACTTCCAGCCAGAACTCTCAAAATATTTTGAAAAATCCTTCAACTTCTTTTATCACATGTGTCAAATGTAATAAATTTGGTCACACCACTCACACTTGTAGGAAGACATGTCACTGTATTGTTAAATAAGTCTGGGTACCTAAGGCTTCCACCTATACTATGAGAGGAACTACTTGGGTAACCAGATCTTTACTCTCATCCTCTTTCTAGGTATGTTGACAGGCTAAAGACAAGGAAGATGTGTGGTACTTGGACTCAGGATGTTCCAAGCACATGACGAGCAATAAGTCAAAGTTCCTTAGCCTTGAAATGATGAAAGGAGGAGTAGTTACTTTTGACGACAACAGTAAAGGGAAGATTATTGGCATTGGAGTAGTAGGTAACAATTCTTTTACTATATCAAATGTTTTGTATGTGAAAGGTTTAAAATATAATTTAATTTCTATAAGTTAGTTATGTAATATTGGTCTAAATGTTTTATTTGACTCATCAACAAACCTTTGCAAAATTTTTGATTCTAAAGCAAATAATATTATTCTTATTGCAGCTAGGTCTCAAAATGTTTATATGATACAATTTCATGATTTATCACATTCGTCTTTAAAGTGTTTTATGTCCAAAAATGAGGAGTTAGACTTATGGCATAGGCGACTTGGACACTATAGTGCCAAGTTAATTTTAAAATTATCAAAAGATAAACTAATTAAAGGTTTACCAATTTTACGTGGAAGTTTATTTTCTTTATGCTCGCCATGTCAAAAAGGTAGATTTTCAAAGTCCTCATTCAAAAGCAAAAATGTTATTTCTATTACTAGAGCTTCACAATTGATTTATATGGATTTGTTTGGTCCAATTACTACACAAAGTTTAGGAGGTAGAAAATACACTTTTGTTTTAATTGATGATTATTCTCGTTTTTGTTGGACAATTTTCTTAACATCAAAATCTAATGCATTCTCAGAATTTACTAAATTATGTATACGTATTCAAAATGAACTTGATTTAAAAATAAAATGCATTCTTTCAGATCATGGAGGTGAATTTGATAATGATATATTTGTTTCTTTTTGTAATGAGTTAGGAATTAAACATGAATTTTTTGCTCCTCGCACACCCCAATAAAATGTTTGGTAGAGAGGAAAAATAGTACTCTTCAAGAACTAGCTCGCACTTTGTTATCTGAATACAAATTACCAAAATCATTTTGGGCCGAAGCTATAAATACTGCATGTTATGCTATTAATCGTGTTATGCTTCGATCGTTTTTGAAATTAACATCTTATGAATTATATTTTCAAAAGAAATTGAATGTATCTTATTTTAGAGTTTTTGGTTGTAAATGTTTCATTTTGAACACTAAGGACACATTAGGAAAATTTGATGATAAATGTGATGAAGGTATATTTATTGGTTATTCTTCAACTAGTAAAGCTTATAACGTCTATAATAAGAGGACAAAAATAGTTGAAGAATCAATACATGTTAAATTTGATGAATTTCTCTCTTATGTAGAAACTAATCCTACAGGTAATGAGGAAGAACCCTTTCCTCCACTAAGGTCGGATGATGATGAAATACTTGGCAATAAAGAAGACGATGAAGAAGATAAAGAAGAAGTAGAAGTGGAAGAATATGTGCCTCCAAGTGAACTGAAATTTTCAAAAGATCATCCGCAAGATTTGATCATTGGAGAACCATCAAGGGGGCAAGTACTTGTTCATCGTTACATGATATATTTTCAAACCTTTGTTTTATATCTGATATAGAACCAAAAGATGTACAACCCGCTTTAAATGATGATTCTTGGTTTTTATCTATGAATGAAGAACTTAGTCAATTTGAACGTAATAAAGTTTGGAAACTTATAGAAAGACCTTCAAATTGTTAGAAACCAGGCCGGGAGGTCCCACACATTTTGGGTAAAGGCCTCGGTCCTGGCCGACTGCAGTCGAATGGCAAGGCATCCCCAACCAAATCTCCCGGGGGTCCCACACATTTTGGGTAAATGCCCGGGTAGGTTGTTGAGGGCTGGTCTCGACCCCAGCACCTCCTTTATAAGAGGTGCCTTAGCCAACCTCTCATACCCAACTGCACTGCAGTGCAGTTGGGTATGAGAGGTTGGCTAAGGCGCCTCTTATAAAGGAGGTGCTGGGGTCGAGACCAGCCCTCAACAACCTACCCGGGCTGTTAAAAACTAGGTCGGGGGGTCCCACACATTTTGGGTAAAGGCCACGGTCCTGACCGACTGCAGTCGAATGGCAAGGCATCCCCAACCAAATCTCCCGTGGGTCCCACACATTTTGGGTAAATGCCCGGGTAGGTTATTGAGGGCTGGTCTCGACCCCAGCACCTCCTTTATAAGAGGCGCCTTAGCCAACCTCTCATACCTAACTGCACTGCAGTGCAATTGGGTATGAGAGGTTGGCTAAGGCGCCTCTTATAAAGGAGGTGCTGGGGTCGAGACCAGCCCTCAACAACCTACCCGGGCATTTACCCAAAATGCGTGGGACCCCCAGGAGATTTGGTTGGGGATGCCTTGCCATTCGACTGCAGTCGGCCAGGACCGGGGCCTTTACCCAAAATGTGTGGGACCCCCCGGCCTGGTTTCTAACAAAAGATGGCCATCTTTTGTTAGAAACCAGGCCGGGGGGTCCCACACATTTTGGGTAAAGGCCCCGGTCCTGGCCGACTGCAGTCGAATGACAAGGCATCCCCAACCAAATCTCCCTGGGGTCCCACGCATTTTGGGTAAATGCTCGGGTAGGTTGTTGAGGGCTGGTCTCGACCCCAGCACCTCCTTTATAAGAGGCGCCTTAGCCAACCTCTCATACCCAACTGCACTGCAGTGCAGTTGGGTATGAGAGGTTGGCTAAGGCGCCTCTTATAAAGGAGGTGCTGGGGTCGAGACCAGCCCTCAACAACCTACCCGGACATTTACCCAAAATGTGTGGGACCCTCGGGAGATTTGGTTGGGGATGCCTTGCCATTCGACTACAGTCGGCCAGGACCGGGGCCTTTACCCAAAATATGTGGGACCCCCCGGCCTGGTTTCTAACACAAATCATCCTATTGTAGGTGTTAAGTGGATTTTTAAAAATAAAATGGATAATAAATCTAGGGTCACTAGAAACAAAGTTAGACTTGTAGCAAAAGGATATTCTCAAATTGAGGTGATAGATTTTGATGAAACTTTTGCACCCGTAGCACGATTAGAAGCAGTTAGAATTTTTCTTGCATTTGCTAGATTTAAAATATTTAAATTGTTTCAAATGGATGTAAAAACTGATTTTCTTAATGTGTATATTAAGGAAGAGGTTTATGTAGAATAACCTCAAGGCTTTGTTAATGAAAAATTTCTTGATCATGTATATAGATTAGAAAAAGCCCTTTATGATTTAAAGCAAGCACTCCGAGCATGGTATGATAGATTGATTTTATCTTTGTTAAAAAATGATTATAAAATGGGTAGTGTTGATTGTACACTTTTCATTAAACTTGCTCATGATGATTTAATAGTTTTACAAATTTTTGTTGATGACCTTATTTTTGGATCCACTAATGATGAGCTATGTGATAATGTAGTAAATATTATGAAAAGTAATTTGAAATGAGCATGATAGGAGAACTTACTTATTTTCTTGGTTTTCAAATTACACAAAAACATGATGGTATTTTTATTTGTCAATCTAAATATATTCATGATATTTTGAAAAGATTTGGATTTGAAAATATAAAACAAACAAATACTCCTATGAGTGTTTCTTTGAAACTAGGAAAAGACGAAAGTGGAATATCTATTGATCAGATATTATATAGAGGGATGATAAGATCACTTTTTATATTTAGACCTGATATTATGTTTGCAGTTTATTTATGTGTTAGATTTCAATCTAATCCAAAAGAATCACATTTAAAAGTAGTTAAATGTGTTTTTATATATCTTATTGGCACTTCTAAAATAGGTTTGTGGTATCCACATAATGACATGTTCATTTTGCATGGTTATTTTGATTCCAATTATGTTGGATGTTCATTAAATCATAAGAGCACTAGTGGCACGTGTCATTTCCTATGCCCATCACTTATTGCGTGGTCAAGTAGGAAACATAATTCTGTTGCCCTATCCACTATCGAGGCCAAATACATTGCACCATGTAGTTGTTGTGCACAAGCTCTTTGGATGAAACAATTCTTAGAATACTTTGGAATACATCAAGAAACTATAGAATTAAGGTGTGACAACAAAAGTACAATTGATTTAACTAATAATTTGATTCATCATTCTAGATCTAAACATATAGATATTCACCATCATTTCATTAGAGATCATATAAAACAAAATTTAGTAAAAGTTAATTTTATAAGCACAGATTCACAGCTTGCTGACATTTTCACAAAACCACTTCCAGATTCCCATTTTCAATGCTAAGACTAGAATTAGGAATCCTAGACGTTTCAAGCTGATGACTTAACATAAATATTATGAAAAAAATTAATTAAAAAAATTAACAAAAATTAAGATTAAAATAACAAGCATATTTTCTCATAATTATTTTGAACAACACACAAATATATCACAACAAAGTCTATTAGAATTAGTACAACACTAGTTCAACACAGAAACATGAAATAACATAAAATTCACCATCGCCCGACAATACTAACTGTCACATGGCGATATCCCCAGAAGCCATTTTCTATCTGAAACCTTAGAAATCTCTGTTATCGCCAATGCTGGTATCCTCCTGGTCTTCAATGGAACTCTAATTGCTGCTTCGTGTTCGACGAGGTTGGCGCATTGACAGTCGTGGAGGCTTTACGACTGGGTTTTCCCACTCTGCCGCCTCTGCTGGAGTTGGTTTCAACTTAAGGCTCCTTGTGAGAAATTTAATAAATTTTTGCAGTCTTGTGTGGTGCTTTTTTACTTCTCACTTATGTTTCTCGAATGACTCTCGCAAGTCATCCAGTCCTTCTCGCAGTGATCCACCTCTTGGGAGTGGTGGATTTCTAATACTTGATGAGGGTTCACTACTCCGCACAGAACCACCTCGCGACCTACGAGCACTAATATGAGTGGTACCCGTATGAAACACCGTAGGTACACAATCATCAAAGTAAAATTTCTGGTCGATCCAACTATATTTCTTATATAGGATATGTTGGATGATCGCACCCATCAGTAGTGTATTCAATTTTTTACACATTGGATTCTTAACTCTATACATGTACCAAATAATGGATAAAATCATGTCCGCCACGTCAAACGGATCCCTCTCCAGGATCATGTAAGTTACATAACTCACTTGAGTCGTTATCTTTATAGTGTCCCCAGACTTGAGCATAATCGTATGTCTCAAGATATCCTGCACTAAACGTGCATCCGAAGTGAGTGTGGTTGTGGACTGGATCAGTTTTTTCATGAAATTACCATGTAAAACCATATTCAACAGGGTCAAATCCCTACCTTTCCTATAGTTTTCCACAACATCCAGTACATACTCCCGCCCAATCAATCCAAACTCATCTCTTAAGTCATGGTGAGTTATTTCAACAATTTGTCCTTGGATTTTAGATCTAACTCCGCCATTCAATTCGGTAAAATTTGGAACCCTTAAGTGGTTGTAAAATTTTTTAATTAATACTGAAGAAAACATATCTGGCAGTATAACTGACATTATACCTACCATTGCTAAAAGGTCATGTATATGTGCGTGCCGGACTTGATCAAATTCAATCACTTTACCCACACCGATGTTTGCATTTTTGATCCCCAGAAATGTTTGATATGCGGTATGAGTATCACTTCCTATGCTCCACGTAGCCTTAGAACTTGAAGCCATATCTAAAAACAGTAACACACACATCAATTTTTAAAATTGCCAATATCGTCAGGCGACACTCACTGACGCCAGGCAATATCTCCAAGCGACGCTTACTATCGCCGGGCGATATCGAAAATCATAACAGTTCCAATTTAAACATGCACTTTCATATTTCAACATCCCTACTTACATGATCTCGCACATAGATCAATTTGTTTCTGATGTGGCTTGACAAATTCAAGAAAAAAATCACAACTACTATTCATCATCTGCTTCCCAAAGTTTCATTTTTGTTAAGCAATATATCATAAAAGAATAAGATCTATGCTTTTATATACTAGATCCCAGACTTCACTACACCTATTTCGTAGATCTATGCCATCTTCACCCAAATCTTCAATTTTCATATTCATGCATAATCTTAGAAAAACATCCTAAAAATTGAAAACATTTCCCCTAAAATTTCATGAAATCTACTCTCCATACATTTGAATCATCAAATCCTAAAGAAAAACAAACAAAAATTCCCACTCATACCTCAATTTGGAGGTTTGCCCGATGTCAGGTCCATTTTCCGCTTGAGGGTTTCAGGAAAGAGTGCTCCAAATGATGCTTTGACTTCAGATCGGGCATTATTTATATTTGTGCGCTATTGCCGGTCGGTGATATCCGCTATCGCCTGGAGATAGCCCGAATATACTAAATTGCATCATATTGCTAGACTGCACCATATTCCTCCTTTATCGTGTTTCGGCATTGTACAATGTATATTCTATTATATTGAGTTACTTCAACATTTTGTCATATTCAAACTTTAAATATCATTTTGTATATACAACTCTCCTAGTGTATTTTAATTGAGAAATTATTTTCGCATGTCTCTAAGTATGAGAAATATTTTATTTATGATAATGCTCTCTCACACACGACTGTGAAAATTTTTATATGTATTTACCATTACTACCTATGTGAAATTGTGAGTGTTCTTCCATAAACACTGAAAAGTCATGATGAAACTGCTGCTTTATCCTTGTTCTCTTTGCACCATTCATATTCACCTATCATATACTTGTAACATCCCGACTTTTATTGTGCCACCAGAACCCTAATGTGCCCAATAAAAGTGACCCGAACCTCTACCCATGACCCATACCAAGGTAGGAGGTAACCTAGATGGGAATATAGGGATAAAGAATTCTGATTCGAGTTCTGTCAGTTCCTATGGCCTCGTATAGTCAATACAAGTGCGTCAAAACTCGTTCCGTTGAATACCTAGGTCATATGGTGGATATGGTCGTTCCTCGTAGAACGTCGCGAAAACGAGATTTTTGAATATTGACATAGAGAACTCTGATTCGAGTTCTATCAGTTCCTATGACTTCATATGGTCAATACAAACGCATCGGAACTCGTTGCGTCGCGATTCGAAGCCTAACGATGATTATGAGCATTTTGACCATTTTAGCGCACCACGAAGCGCAGATTTTGAATATTTACCAAACGAACTCCGATTCGACCCCGATCAGTGGTATTGGATTGGTATAGTCAATATAAAGTCAATCGAATTGGTCCCGGTCAGTTTCAATGACGGGTGGTCAAACTGCGGTCAAATCAAGCTCTATTGTGCACTTAAAAGCGTGCACACACAAATTATGACATGACACCCCAACTTTGACCCGACCCCCGATGTTATGGACCACTTTTGACTTTGACCAACATGGGGGACCCACCCTAGGGTTGACTTTGGTCAAACCCTCCTAAAAGTCAATTTTGGGATTTCTTTTCCAAGAGGTGCCTACCCCCCCCCCCTCATTAATTAGTTAGGGCCTTGCCCCCCTCACCCACCTTGGGCCCCCAACCAGCAAGCCCATCCATGGGGCAAGTGGAGGCCCACCAACTCAACCCCCCACCCCTCCCTCTCTTCCTCCACTTTGAAAGCCCAAAGCCTAAAGCTTTTCCCCATTTTCCCCACATGGGGAAAATGCCCACAGCCTCCAGCTGTCCTTGGACAGCTGGAGGGTGGAGATTAATCCCTCCTTAGGGAGGGATTAATCCCATATTGAAGCCAAGAAGGAGAACCCCTTTCCCCCGACCTATTTAAGCACACCTCATCCCCTACCTCAACTCCAAGCTCTGAGAGCACACCCCGACCCTTCCTTCCCCCTCTGCCGGAGTACAGCTCACCGGAAATAGCCCACCCGAGCTCCACCACCTTCCACCGCCATTAATGGAGGAACTCACTGGAGGCCACCAGAGACCCCAAACAAGGTAGAAACCTTCCCCTCTCCTTCCTCCCTATCTTCTGGAAGGGTTGCATGTGAGCTCCGGTGGCCGGAGCGTCGCCGATGTCAACCTCTCCCCTCCTATTTTAAAATATATATATATAGCTCCGGCGGTGGCCGGCGGCGGCAGGCCGCCGGACCACCGCCGGAGGGAGCGCCCCCCTTGGGTAGTCGGTCGGTGGCGGAGGGACGGCCGGCCGGCGTCGGAGAAGACCCGCAAGGGAATTTTTCTGTACAGGCATCCGGTGGGGGGTGGGGAGAAGATGATATGAAAAAATAAATAAATAATATATATATATATATATATATTATTTATAATATTTATAAATATTATAATATTATAATTGGTATTTTATTTTCTAGTGACTAATCTAGGCTCCTATGAAACAAGTTTTGAACATGAAAATTATTTCCATTAATGAGGGCAGTCTAAACAAAAATTTTGGAAATTTTTGGAGTTAATTTGATATTTTTAAAAGCCTAAATAAAAATTATTTGGCCAATTTAGAGGCCCGAAATTACTCGGAAAATTTTAGAAAAATTGCTAAGCTTTTTTTAGGCCTTCTTGAAGGTTGTATTAAAATTTGGGAACCTTGGGATAAAAATTGAAGATTTTCCAATTTTTGGAGCCTTGGGTCGCGCACGAAAATTTACGCGCTCAAATTCTTTGAAAATGAAAATCGAAGCGCGTGGCCACTTTATATTGAATATTAAGTTCAATTTATTAAGCGACGAGAGTTATCGTGGCAAGATTTTCATCTCTGATTATTTCGCGGTTTTTGCCAAAACCACCGAGCGCCTCGTTCTTAAAATAACTCTCTAGCATTTTTGGTAGACTCGGGAGATGAAAGTATGAGCTTCGAGTAATATATTGTCCAATCTTGTTTTAGGTAGAAGACTTTCCCTCATGTGTTGGGAACGATTTTTGGGGTTGAAATTTCGAGGAAGAATGTGCTCTCTGACGAGACTCTCGGATCCGATCCTACGCAAGAAATCGAATTGACATTTATTCTCGGATGAATAATAAAAATATAACTCGTGATAAGCTTCTTCTGATCCGATTAAGCCGTGATTAAACAGGGCGCAACTGAAATGTTTATCGGATATTAATAATTGGTGTAACCCAAGGAAATCTTGAAAATTAAAATAAAGATTGAATACACCTCCTGAGAACGGAGAAGGAACTGAAAACACCTCCTGAGAATGAAGATGGAACTAAAGCCTCCTAAATGGAGTGATTGGACTACTAACCATTTTCTTTATGATTATTCCAGTCTTGCACTGGTCCAGTTCCTTTATTTATTTCAGTTCAGTACTTTCAATTCAATAATACTCCAGTCTCGTACTGGTCAAGTTTATTTCAGTTCAGTACTTTCAATTCAGTACTACTTCAGTCTCATACTAGTCAAGTTTATTTCAGTTCAGTACTTTCAATTCAGTACTACTCCAGTCTCGTACTGGTCAAGTTCATTACATTTCAGTACTTCTGTTTTAGTACTACTCTAGTTTTGTACTTATCACATCTTTTTATGCAGCGTTTATTATCAGCAGCTTAAATTACAGTATTCTCGTTATTACAATTTACTATTATAAGCACGGGTCCTACTTTGCCGAGTAGTTGTTTGTTAAGGTTGAGCCTTAGTTGGGGATAACCGGAGTTGAGGTGTTCCTCCATGTTTAGCCTCAAATAAAGTGCGCCCACCCTCCTTATCGAAAGTTGAGTTGAGCATTGTTGCCTGAAGGTTAACGTATAGTAGGGCAAGTCGTCGCAGACCCGGTGTGTATTAGCATGACGGTTTGATTGATTGCTTGTGAATTGCTTACAGTGAATTATGGCGGGTCAGTCCCTTCCGCAGACCGTTCGTACCGGTGCGGGAAGGTCGACGACTCAAGGTGACAGGGGAGATGGGTACCACGGGTGACTAACCATTATCTTTCCCTGTTGGGTTTTCCTTCACTAGTCGGTCAAAATGTTGAATCGTTGGCTATCACTCACATCCAGAAGTACACGGGGATGTACGTTAGGGCCTGGGCTATGCGGTACGACCACCCCTAGAAGTGGCAGGACTGGCCACTGTCACCAACGATCACATCGGTGAGGCCCACGGGGCTCGCTACCCTGTTGGAACAGAAGCGGTCCATACTATGCCGACATAGGGTGTTATGCGCGGCTGTGAATGCCTGTAATGTATACGCAGGTGTGAATGCCTGCATGTGTAAGCGGCTGTGAATTCCTGTATTGTTTGTACGAGTTATGAATACCTGTTATGCTGTTGTGCTAGTGAAGCTTAAATTATAACTGACGTATATTACTGCTGCTAGTCTAGTTATATCATGTTGTGCCTCTTTTGGTTGCTCCTAGCTTACTCATGAAATGTTGTACTAATCCTCTCATGCTTTGGCTATCTACTTTTGTTGGGTGCGTGAGCTCATCCCCGGGATATGAATCCGGGGAGGAGATTTATTTCCACTTAGCTTTATGACTAACGGTTATTTAAATAACCATTCATAGGAGATGGTGCACCGTAGAGACTAGTTGTTGCAGGACGATACACCAGCTGATAGGACTACTCGAGCAGAGGCACCCCCGTCATCTCTAGAGTTTCGAGACGTAAACATTAGCAAGTAGAGCTGAGTGAGAGAGGAGTTGTTAGTTATAGTATTGTATAGCCTACAGGCTCTATGTATAAATAGTGGCTACGGTCTTTTGCAGTTTTGTTATATATATTTGATGTGGTTTCATGTTAATGCTTCTGCAATACTCTGTGATGTGATGTGAATGTTGTGACTCAAGCCGAGTAAGGCGGCCAACAAGTGCTTAGTAGAGTGGGCCATTACCCCTTAAGAAGCACTGGGTGGACGCCTTGGGCAGTAAGATCTCCTTCGGCCCGACTCGGGTAAAAGTTGGGGGAAGGGATCTTACAATACTGCTGCACAAGTGAATTTGAAATCCTGTGTCAAGCCAAAAGGAAAGATACAAAAATATAATAAAAGGGGGGATGACAAGGAACTTCCACCAATCACTACTCACCCTCCTGATAAGTCTTCATATGCATTGTGAGGTTGAGCACCTTGGACAGAATTATAAAGTGTCTTGTGTAATCTTTATATGCCTATTCATTTACTATTTGTGCTCTGAATTCTTAGGTACAAGTATAGTTAATTGTGAATATTTCTTAGTTCGATTTTTTAACATTTTCGTGTTCATGTACGTTTTAAGTTTCTACATATGAATTTTTCCTCTACCTTTCACTTATACACTGCATTATCATCTATAACATTTCTTATTAGGAGAATTGAACCGTAAATGATTCTAGTTATGTTCATTAGTGTATATAACTATGATATAGCTGTATGAATTCACCAATGTTCATGTTCACTCCACTCATCGTTTTAAATACATTGTTTCACATGTACTACACCTGCTTTTTCACTTTGTGTTAATGATCTATTTTGCTTCCGCAGACAGTCTCTACACCTTATTTATCTTATTCTACTTTACCCTTTTCTATGTTTTTACTCACATATTTTGATCTCACATTTATTTTGATAATACCAAAAGGGGGAGAAATTTTTGAGAAATCATTCATTAAATCATTCATTCAGTTTAAACCTGTAACGTCACCACTAACATTTTACTTAAATACATGTTACACTGCTCTATTTAGGGGGAGTACACATATAGGGGGAGAGTAACATCCAAGCGCAGTTTTGTGCACATACAAATGCTTAGTTTTGCTCATCACATTTACTAACACGTTATAGATCATTCATGATTTCTTTCTAATTGTATTTGTTATTATCAAAATGGAGAGATTATTAGATCATGTGTTCCACGCATTTTGATTTGCTAATAACAAATCTTATTTCCATTTGATTATTGTGTGTTTATGATGTGCAAATATAACAGGTCTAACACTAAAATCTTTTATGGCTTGGATTCGGGATTGAAAAGAAAAGATAATGTGATATCGCCTGACGATATCCAGTATCGCCACTCGGTGATAGCTCTTGGAGCAGTTACTGCATGATCTCCACGACGTTCCATTGACATCGATATTGCCCAGTGATATCGATATCGCCCAGGCGATAGCGCATGATTGGCCATGACCGATTCATCCCGCAGAAGTTTTGAATCCTTGGGACACGTGGCAGCCAGATAGGATATCGCTCTCAGGCGATATCCAGTATCGCCAGTCAATATCTCCAAAATATATATACAACTTTTTTGTGGACATTATGAATTTGAGAAATTGGAGTGTTCCTTCCCGTGTAATTGTTCTAGAGAGCTCCAGCATCCAGAAAAACTCCATCTTCCCAAGAAGGTTCAAGCGCAGAAAAGCGACGACTCATACACGACATCTGAAGCAACCCTGACTTGGATTCGTCGACATCTTCAACGCTTTATTTAGAGAGAGTTTTCATTCTGAAAATTGTTCTTTGTCATTCTTCATTTCTTCATTGTAATTGATAGAGGAAATCGTTGCCTTGTGTTTGGCGTGTAGGTCTGTGTGTGGCTTAGGAGAGAATCGCCACCTTACGCGTGACGTCTAGGTCCTTGTGCGACTTAGTGAGTTTTCGCCGCCTTATGTGCGGCGACTAGATCGTGGTGTGATCTAGGGGGAGGCTAGTAGCAAGATCTAGGAAGAGATACGGTATAACCAGCTAGTTGTTGTTAGAAGGATCGGTGAAATCAAAAGTTTATATTTTTCATAGTCTTGATCTCTAGCTCTATAGAGATACGTTGTGTTCTGTTTTAACATTTGGGAAATAAAATATCATCATTTTTATTCTTATGATATTCTAAGTGTTTATCTTTGATTATGAAAAATTAGCTTTAATTTTTGAAATTAGTTCACCGAGGAATAATTGTTTTAGAAATCAAAATTGTTAACCCTTATTCACCCCCCCCTAAGGACGCCTCACAATCTAACACAAGTGTCTAGGTGTCGAGAGCACTGAGAAAACTTAATGCGTCGAGAGCGTTGATATAACTCGACGAATTCTCCCAAGGACTTTTATTTTTGACTATCTCACGGGAATAATCTCAGTCGTTGATCTCCTCGTGATGATCAAAACTGGTACGCGCCTCTCCACATTCTCAAATAAGAGTATAATAAAATACACTATTCTTAGCCCTTTCATCTTTCTGGCTCCCTGCTACGAAAGCTCGAGAAATCTACAGAATTTCAAAGGATTCATGGAGCTGAAAGGAATGAACTTCCTATTCAAGGGTTCAGAGTTAGTGAGAAATTGCTTCAAGGATACATCAGAGGAGGTACAACTCATTCTCCATCTACTACAGGTCACTGACTTAAAATAAATTATGTCTTAGCCATGTTTTCTATAGAAGAGAGAAGTGCTTGAATTTTACTCCAATGCTAGTGTCGACTCGTACTCAAAAAAAATCAGATCCGTCAGTGGGCATAAGGTCAAGATCATTTCCAAACGATTGAGTAAAGCCATGCATCTACCCAAGTTCATGCCGTCTGATGAAGAGGAAGAACTATATCAGAATGATGTAAAATCTGCCCTAAAATGGTGTGTACTATCTAAGCACACTACTGGATCAGTCTTGAGAAAAGAGTTGAATCTCAAAGGAAAGTTCTTGGTTAATGTATTTGGGAAAGCTCTGATCTGCAAGATAGGGTCCCATGACAAGATATCCAAAAAATGTTCAAGCTTATAAAAAGATCTAAATAAACGCAAATTTTATTGCTCCAAAAACATAATTATTGCATAGATATGTCCCATTATTTATAGAAATATGGAGATGAGAGAATACAATAAGCGATGTGGGACTAAATACAAGCCACGCGGGCTGGGCGGTTTGTCCCTGCCAAATCGCTAGACGATACAACAAATATAATCTTTGGGGAAGCCTCTGAACACCTACTGTGGCTAACCGTCAGGCCGCTGCTGCGGCTAACCTCCAAGCCACTGATATGGCTAACCTCCAGACCGCTGCTACGGTCAACCTCCAAACCGCTGCTGCAGCTAACCTCCAGACCGCAGCTGCGACTAACCTCCAGACGGTTGTTGCGGCTAACCACCAGACCGTAGCTGCGGCTAATCTCCAGGTCGCTGCTGCGGCAAACTTCCAGGCCGCTGATACGGAGAGCCAACATGCCACTACTGCGAACACTTACCAAGATACTGGGAAGGCTACCAGATAGGCCACTAGTCCAAACTGCCAGACCGCTGACTAGACAGGTCGATGCGATTAGAAAGGCTAACCGCCCGGTCTCAGGTTCCAACACTCCCCCTCAAGTTGGAGCATATATGTCAACCATGTCAAACTTGTCACAAACTCCTGAGAACGAGGTAATCGGCTTTATGAAGAAATCAACTAGCTTCTTATAAGAGGTAATAAACGGAGTACAGATTTGATTCTTTAATATCTATCCTCTAATAAAATGGCAATCCACTTCTATATGCTTCGTTCTCTCATGAAAGACTGGATTCCTTGAAATGTATATAGACGCCTTATTGTCACAAAACATCGGTAGGGAATGATCATAAACCTCTCTCAGATCCAGTAAGAGTGTTTGTAGCCACTTCAACTTGCAAGAAGTCAGAGTCATGGGTCTATATTCCGCTTCTACACTCAACTTGTCAACTATTGTCTGTTTCTTGCTCTTTCAACTGACCAGATTACCTCCAACAAAGGTGCAGAAATCAGATGTAGACTTCCTATCTTCCTTATCATTTGCGTAGCTAGCATCAAAATAAGCCTCCACCTTCAAATGTCCCCTTCTATGAAATAAGAGACTTTTTCCTGATGCACCTTTTACATACTCTAGGATCGTTATAGTTGACTGCATATGACATTCTCGAGGGGCTTGCATAAATTGGCTCACTCTCCCTACTACATAACAAATATCTGGTCTTGTGATAGTCAGATAAATGAGTTTACCGACAAGACGTCTGTACCTCATAACATCTTCTAGAAGAGAAGAAGTCTCACTCTAGCATTTGTCATCTCCAATATCTATAGGAGACCGAATAAGTTTAGTTCCAAAAAGGCACGTCTCTTCCAAAAGATCCAAGACATACTTACGTTGTAAAAGAATATTAGAACCAGGTTTTCGAGATATCTCAATCCCTAGAAAGTATTTAGGAGACCTCATATCTTTGGTAAAAAAATGCTGAAGCAGATGCTTCTTTGTCATGTCAATACCTTTTCTATAATCTCATGTAAGAAGAATATTATCCACATATACTGCAAGAACAACAAGGCCAGCCGAGGTTTTTCGAATAAATAAATAATGATCTGAAGCACTTCGAACAAACTCAATAACATAAATAACTTCGTTGAATTTGTCAAACCAGGTCCTCGAGCTTTGCTTAAGACTATAGGTAGCCTTCTTCAATCTGCACACTTGAGACTCCCCCCGAGCAACATACCCAGGAGGTTGCTCCATATAGTCTGTCTCATTCAAATCACCATAAATAAAATGATTCTTTACATCAAACTGAGACATTTCCCATTCCATGTTTACTGCCACAGAGAAAAGAACACGGATCGTAGTAATCCGAACAATAGGAGAGAATGTGTCAAAGAAATCTGCACCATAGGTTTGCGTAAACCCTTTGGCAACAAAACAAGATTTGTATCGATCAATAGTACGATCAGGGAGAAATTTGATGACAAAGACCTAGCGACAACCAATCACATCAGCTCTAGGAGGGGTATGAACAAGAGACCTAGTGCCCCGTTCAGTGAGAGTTTTCATCTCTTCATCCATAACAGCTTTCCAATGAGGAATAACCAGAGCATCACTATAGGAGGTAGGGGGAAGGAAGAACATTTATCGATAGAGCAAAAGTAAAGCTCTTAGACAGAGGAGACAGTTGCGCATAAGAGACCACATCACGAAGTGGATGTTGAGTGCATGAACAAACACCTTTCTAAAGAGCAATCGGAAGATCAAGGTTTGTCATGTCTACTGTCTCAGTTCCATCTGAAGGAGAGACTACTGGCCCAGGAGTTGTTGGCAGCGACTCAGTATAAGAAACAGAGACAACTGGAGAATAAGAAATAGAAGGAGAAGAAGGAGGTGTAGGCTTTGGAAAAGGGTCCAACATAAGGGAAAAAGAAGCAGAATCATTGGAAGAAGGGAGAATAGAGGAAGGATAAAAGAATGGAGCTTCCTCAAAGAAAGTGACATCTGCAGAAACATACTTTCGTCGGAGAACAGTATCATAACACCTATATTCTTTCTGTGTTGGAAAATAACCCAGAAAGATGCACTTAACAGAATAAGGAGAGAGTTTGTCATGACTAGAAGAAGGATACTGGACAAACGTTGTGCATCCAAAGACACGAGGAGGTAATGGAAACGGAGTCGCATCATGATACATGATAGAAATCGGTGTCTTTCCGTTGAGAATCGATGACGGAACTCGATTAATGAGAAAATAAGATAGAAGAACAACATGACCCAAATAATGCTTGGGAACATGCATATGAGTGAGAAGACTACGAACTACATCCAGAAGTTGGCGATTCTCACGTTCAACAACGTCATTCTGTGAGACATATAAGGACAAGTAGTTTGATGAATAATTTCATGACTCATATAAAATGATGTAAATTGATGACTAAAATATTCCTTAACATTATCAGTTTGAAGAATTTTAATAGGGGTATCAAACTATGTACGAATCTTATTATAAAATGTTGTAAAAATAGAAAAAAAAATCAGAGCGTTCGTGGAGCAAATGTAACCGCGCACACCAAAAAAATCATCAATAAATGTAACAAAATACAAACTACCCTACCAACAGTCTGAATAGGAGCAGGACCCCATATATCTAAATGAACAAGTTCAAAAGTACGAGAAGAACTACATACATGCTTAGTAGGAAAAGTAGACCGATGATGTTTGCCAAATTGACAAGCCTCACAATGAAGAGAAGAGTATCCTCGAGGTAAATCAGGTAGAAGCTGATAAAGAATCCGAGGAGGAGGATGTCTAAGACGAAAATGCCACTGAAGTAAAGAAGAGGGGCAGAAAAAGCAGAAGAAGTATCAAGGTAGAACAATCTGCCCCTTTCAGTCCCAGTAGCAATCGTCTCCTTGGATTGAGAAACCTGAAAACACAAGTAGAGACATAAAAATAGCTTCTCAATTCAACTGTTTGCAAAGAACAGTGACAGAAAGATGATTGCATGAAAAATTTGGGACAAAGAGTGTCCTGAAGCTGAAGAGAATGGGTAACATACACTGTGCCAGACCCATGAACCGGAGATGGAGAACCATCAACAATAAGAACTGGAGGTAACCAGTTAGTCTTGTCAAGAGAAGGGAAAAGATGTGAATTCCCCGTCATATTATTAGTAGCACCAGAATCAATGAGCCACCTACCTGTAGTAGCCAACTAAGCAACACCAGAAGTAGCAAGAGAAAAAGTAGACTTGTTGGAGGAATCAGCCAAAGCAGGACGAAGATGAGGATGTTGGTCCAGCAATGATCAACCAAGTGACCAACTCTACCACAATGAGAGCAAAAAAACTTAGAATACTCACGACCACCAGTACGGCAACCCCGACAACCAGAGTTATCATGACAAGTTGGATGAGCAACAACATCAGGAGAAGGAGAGAGAAGCAAAAGGGCATTGAAGAAGAACTGTAACAGCCAGAATGTGAGCAGCAGTAGAATTCAGAGTCGGAGTATCCACCTCTCATATAATTTGTTGACGAATCATATCATACAAGTTAGGTCGACAAAGTAAGTAGCAAACCATAAGAAGCTCCTGAAATTGTTTATGTTGCTCAGTGAGATCAGCAGAAAAAGGCGATGCTGAAGAAGCTCAGTACCAAGAGTTTGAACCACCTGATAAGCATCAGCAGGAGTCATGATGGGTCGAGCAAAAAGATATGCATATAAAGTATAAATACGCGAAGGTTGTACACCCTTGGAGTACAAATCATCAAGATGATTCCAGGCAGCCTTGATAGTCTAATCATGTTTAATGACAGGAAGGTGCTCATCAGACAAACTATTGGCCAACCAAGTACGTACCAACACATCAGTAGCATCTCAATCATCAAAAGAAACATAGACACAAGAAGGGGGATCATCGGTCAAATAATGACGCTTATACTGTGAGTATAACATGAAAATGAAAGACACAGTCTAGTCAGGGTAATTTGGACCTGTAAGCTTATAAGCAGTACCCAAATTACCTGATGTAGAGGTAGAAGAAAGAGAGAGAGGAGCGGACAAAGTGGAAGAAGAAGATGAAGTGTCCATAGAGAACAACAAAAAGCCGCACGGTTTAATCAAACAAACCGCATGAATAAGAAAAAGAGAGAGACCGTGCAAGCCAAGAAAACAAATCACGTGGGAAGAAATACCAACCCGCAGAAGAAAGTAAAGGAAGAAGTTGAAGGAAAAGTGACAAGCAAGGGAGGGCAGGGCAGGAAAGAAGACCGCGTAGTTAGAAAAAACAAACCGCGGGCAATAAGGAGCAAATGACCGGTTAGCTCTGATATCATGTAAAAAGAGATGAATACACTCAAATTTTATTGCTCTAAAAAGATAATTATTACATATGTATGCCCCCTTATTTATAAAAATTGGGGAGATGAGAGAATAAAACAAGCAATGTGGGACTAAATACAAGCCGCGCGGGCTGGGCAGTTTGTCCCTGCCAAACTGCCAGACAATACAATAAATATAATCTCCTAGGAAGCCTTTAAACACCTGTTGCGGCAAACCGTCAGATCGCTACTGCGACTAACCTACAGGATGCTGATACGACTAACATCCAGACCGATGTTGTGGCCAACCTCCAGACCGCTACTGTGGCTAACCTCTAGACTGCAGCTGTGGCTAATCTTCTGACTACTGTTGTGGCTAACCTCTGGACCGCAGCTGTAGCTAACCTCCAGACTACTGATGTAGCTAACCTCCAGGCTGCTACTACGGATAGCCAACAGACCACTGCTGCGAACTTTTACCAAGTCATTGGGAAGGATACCAGACAGGTCACTAGTCCAAACTGCCAGACCACTGACCAGACAGACCGTTGCGACTAGAAAGGCTAACCTCCTAATCTCAGGTTCCAACAGATCTCATGACAAGGATAATTCTATCTAAGAAAACTGACTGTAGGAAGGTCCTTTTTGATAGAATAGTAGAGTGTATCCCAAAGCCAAACCTGGGAGGATACTATTCTTATACTTGCACAACACTATTCCAGGGATCCTCAACACGAGGCTAGGGACAAAGATCCATCACATGAGAAGGATGGACTAAAAAATATTTGACAGGTAGGACAGAGTCTTAGTCCCACATCACTAGTCTTCTAACAAGAAAAAGAAAGCTGTCACGGTCACTGAAGAGAGCACTGAAAGCAGCTCTTCTGAGAACAGTAAGGAAGAGCTACATGATCCTCAGCTAACTGATTCTTCTGAGGAAACAAGAAGGGGCATGAGTGCTCAGGTCTCAATATCTTCTGAACCTGCAGCAAAGAATGTCCAAGTCTGTGGCCCCGAATCAGAGAACTTCCCAACAGAGGTAGCTAAAATGGTGACTGAAGTTCTTGTGGAGAGGATCTGTGCAAACCTTGATGGGAGACTTCCCAATTGGTTGCACCTACTGTGGGAGAAATAATTCAATCAGTTCAAGAATAACTAGACTCATTCAATGAAAATCTGCATAACAGGATTGCCACCTAAAGTGATTCTTTTTGTCCTCAAGTTGCGGGGGAGTTAGTCCCTGATGAAATGATTGAATATGCTCCAGCTATAGTTGATAAAAATCAGCAACCTCCTATAAGGAATGCAGAGACTGAGGGGGAGATTCCAACAGAGCTCACTGCTTAAGAAACTGAGTATGTCATTGAAATTTATGATGATGGTGAACCTGCTGCTGATGAGCCAAAGAGTGAGGTTGCTGATGTAACATCCAATTTTCTTCTAGACCCCTTAACTTAGATTAGGGTAGGACATGTAGGGAGCGAAGGGAGAGAATTAGGATAGGTGTGACCCAAGAAGTTAGGGTGGACCCACGTGGGGCCCACTATGGGGTTCAAATCAACTTTAGATCAAACTAGCCCAAAATGAAACCCTGAGTTAGAGTGACCTCATCATTATGTCTCCAACCCAAAAAGGAATCTAAGTGACCCAAAGGCCCCATCATAGGGTCACACATTGACCCAATTTGACCAAAGTCAACCATAACCCTAATTTGATCAAAACCACGCACATATGCCCAATTATCCCAAGGCATCACCATGGCCCAACCAAGGTTGGGTGGTGTCATAGGGTCCATGACCATCAACTGAGGCCAGCCCACTCATCAAGTTGACCAAGTCAACCTTAAAAGTCAACTTGGTTAACCTTAGACATATTTAAGGAAATTTGAAGACCAAGCCCATTTCTAATGGGCTAAGGCCTTGAGCCATGGCCCAACCTATGTTGGGTGATATCATAGGGTCCATGACCATCAAATGGGGCCAGCCCACTCATCAAGTTGACCTAGTCAACCCTAAAAGTCAAATTGGTCAACATAAGACCTAAAGTAGAAAATAAGAACCCAAACCCATTTCCAATGGGCTAAGCCCGTGAACCATGGCCCTTATAGTAGCCCATTTACCTAATTACATTTTATGCCCTCTGAATTTGGTGAGAGATGACATGCATGAGGGTATTTTGGTCATTTCCCCCAAAATCAAGAGAGAGAGAGAGAGAGAAGCGGGATGGAGGCCATGTGGCCCTCCTCATCTCTTCCCAAGCCTATTTCTAAACCCACACATAAATTCCCAGGCATTTCTATCAAAGGGAAGTGTTGGGTACATTGGTTTAAATGTACCTGATTTGAAGAAGCCTCGCCCTACTCAATGATATACATCAAAATGTATTTGATGTGTTTTGAGTTTAGTTGTGCAGGTCAAGTATTTGCAGGGAAAGCAGAAAAGATTCTAAGTCCATGTGTCGACACCCAGAAGGAAAGTGTCGACACTTAAGAAGACTTGTGTCAACACCCAGGCAAGCAGTGTCGACACTTGGAGTAATTGTGTCGACACCAGGGATGCAGAGTCGACAACAGACAGAAAGTGTCGACACATGAAGGCTGTGTCGACACTCAATGAAGAAATGTCCAGTGAAGAAGTGTCGACACTTAGAAGCAGTGTCGACACCCAGAGGAACTGTGTCTACATCAGAAAGTGTCGACACTTGGAGGCTGTGTCGACACTCAGCAAAAGTCAGCAGAGTCTAAGTATAAGTGTCGACATCATGAGGAATGTGTCGACACATAGCAAAAGACTCGACATCATGAAGAAAGTGTCGACACAAGAAAGAATGTGTCGACACTCAGCAGAAGACTCAACATATGAAGAATGTGTCGACACAAGGAGCTGTATCGACACTTAGCAAAGTTCAACAAAATTCTAAGTACAAGTGTCGACACAAAGGAGATGTGTCGACACTCAGCAAAAGTCTCAACAGAAGAAGAATGTGTCGACACAAAGAAGAAGTGTCGACACTCAGCAAGTATCGACACAGAAGACAAGTGTCGACACCAAGAAGAAGTGTCGACACTGAACAAGTTCAACACATGAAGATGTGTCGATACAAAGGAGTTGTGTCGACACTTACAAGAATTCAACAAAGTACTGAAGAACAAGGAGTTGTGTCGACACACAATATCAGTGTCGACACATGATGAAGAAGCAGTGTCGAGATATAAATTCTACAACACAAGGAGTTGTGTCGACACCTTGAAGGCTAGTGTCGACACTTAGTCTACTTGTGTCGACACTTGGTCTATAAGTGTCGACACTTAAAGACAGACTGTCTCGACACTTTCAGACAGTTACAGATATTTCAAGAACTGACTGGATGACTTGACAGCTATCATTCCAGCCGGTCTATTGCACCTGTCAGAGTTGTCAGAAAGCTGTGAGGAACCGGATCAGCCGGTCACCATGAAGAAGGCCTATAAATAGGTTTATTCTGTCAACAGAAGAATAAGTCGATAAGATCAAGTAATTGAAAAAGAAGAAGATCGAACTATTCATTGGAGAATCAAGTGAAGATCTAAGAAGTTGGAGAGAGAGAGCTCCATCCAAGAAGACAGTCATTGGAACCAGGCTGTGAAGAAGGGTTCAGACCTAGTTCTGAATCTTAAGTTGCAGTGATTGAAGATCAGCTGCAGAGAATCAATCCTATTGTGTTCTACATTCAAGAAGCTTTGAAGAAAGCCAAGTGAGATTGTTCTCAGTAGAGTTCTTCCAAGAACTCATCAAGAACTTATCAACTCTTCTCTCTATTCTCTGAGTTGTAGGTATAAACTTTGTATTCTTATTTTCTTGTAGGATCCTTAGGGATCTGAGTTGTAAGCCTGTAATTATAAAGGCTGAGTGTAGGGTATGTGTGCCTGAGTGTAGGAGATCTATTTCTCTGAGTGTAGGCCTATTGTGGCTGAGTGTAGGCCTTGTGGCTGAGTGTAGGCCTTGTGGCTGAGTGTAGGCCTTGTGGCTGAGTGTAGGTCTTTGGAGAAGACTGAGTTGTAGGGCCTTGGGCCTGAGCTGTAGGAACCTGATTGAGGTTCTGAGTGTAAGATCTGAGGATCTGAGATAGTGGAGGAGTTTGGCTGAATCTAGTACACTACTAGATAGGCGAAGGGGGAAAGTGGATGTACCCAAACCTTGGGGAACCACTATAAATTTGTGTGTTCACTGTGTGCTTGATTGATTGTTGTGATTGCTGATTGACTGCTGTGTAGAATTAGTTATAAAGCTGTGATATAATCTGCAATCTGCCTAAAAAGTTTCAAAAAGATTAAGTCATCTATTCACCCCCCCCCCCCCCCCCTCTAGGTGATTAGGTACAATTTCTTTCAAGTGGTATCAGAGCCAGGTTACTCAAAAAGGGACATAACTGTCTGAGTAGATCCTGTTGGCAGATTAAGTGAAATCAAGAAAATCAAGAAACATGGGTTCAATAGAGAATAATAAGGAACTTGGATCCATGAAGTTGCACATTTGCAGAAAAGAAATTTTTGGCATCTGGAAGGAAAGGGTGAGACTATTTATGGAAGCCTCAGATCCTAGAATATATATCACAGTTATAGAAGGGCCATATGTGCCTATGAAGGTTTCAGTCTTAGATGCAAATCAGAAAACACCTAAAGATTTCTCTGAAATGACAAAAGATGAGATAATTCTAGCCACAATGGACAAGAGGGCTCAGAATATCATTGTGAGTGCCATAGATGATGCTACATTCCAGAACTTGATACATTGTAAGACATCAAAGGAGATGTGGGATACTCTTATAGTGTATATGGAGGGTTCAGAAGAGGTGAGACAGGACAGAAAGTCATTGTTAAACCAGGAATATGAAAGTTTCAGGCAAGATAGATCTGATAGCATAACAAAATGCTATAAGAAATTCTATAGGATAGTTAATGAGTTAATGTCCTATGGAAGATATTTCAGTAATTATGAGCTAAATGATAAGTTCTTGAGGTCCCTAACAAAGGATTGGGATGCCAAGATCTGTGTCATTAGGGAAATGACAAAGTTAGCAGATATCCCTCCTCCAACTTTATTTGGAAAACTGCTATCCTATGAAATGCAGTTGATGGTAAGGAAGGAGGAGGAGAAGACTACAAGAAGTGAGCACAAAGAAAGAGCAGTGGCATTCAAAACTGAAGCCACCAAGAAATACAGAAGTAAGTCTCCATCTCCACCTCCAAAGGTAGCTGAGACTGAGTCAGATGAGTCAGCAAGTAGAAATTCTGAGAGCAGTGAAAGTGATGAGGACTTTGCAGCTTTCACAAGACACTTTCAGAAGTTCTTAAAGAAGAAACAGTGGAGGACAAAGTCATCTACTTCACAGGGTAAAGATGACTATTATCAGAACAAAAAGTCATCAAAAAAAGACAGGAGAAAGCCCAAGTCAAGCAAAGCAACTCTGTCAAAAATTGTATGTTATTGCTGTAATAGACAAGGACATGTTATTGCAGACTGTCCAGAGGAAAGGAAAGAGTCTAATGATAATAAGAAGACTCAATTCAAGGGCAAGAAGGAAAGGTCCTTTGTTGCCAAGAAGGACAAAAGCCTGTCAGACATATCTTCATCAGAAACTGAGTCAGAAGCTGAAGCATACATAGGACTGTTTGCTGAAGAAGAAGAAGAAGAGGAGTTCATCCAGATAATGAACTCTATATATGAACAAGAGGACAGTCAGTGCTAAGGACTGATGGTATTGACAGAAGGTGACAAAATCCAGGATCAGCCTGGACCTAGTAAGGTACAAAATTATTCTTTAAGTTCAATCTCAAGTACTAGTTCAGATTCAGTTACATCAGCATCAAATGATGCCAGTGGGTCTGAATCTGAAGAGGATATTCATCAGTTGATTGATGAATATAGAGTTTTGTTGCAAGCATTTAAGAAAAGCAAATCCTTGGCCAAGAGTCAGGCTAAGGAGATTGCAAGTCTCAAAATAGCTGCAACTAATTTTGATAAGCTGTTTGATCAAAAGTTAAATGAAATAGCCAGACTGAAAAACATAACTGTTATTAAGATGGGGACTATAGCTTTTAAGAATGATCAAATCAGAAGTCTGGAGATTAGTCTTCAAAAGGAGAGAGATTTAGTTGCTAGGTTTTCTAAACCAAAGTCTGTTCTACCCTTAATTGATGAATTTGTTCATCAAAAAGGTAAAGCTGAACTGGGGTTTACTAAACCTGCTAGGACTGTTCAGTCCAAGTCTAAAGGAAAAGCTCCATCTCTCAACACGCTAGCTGTAGATAAAACAGCTAGGAATGTACCTAAGCAAAGGTACAATAGGTTTTAGTGCTGGTGCTGTGGCAAGGTAGGCCACTTTGCCATAGACTGTTGGCATAATTCTAATGCCAAGTTGAGTAGCAAACTGCCTGTTGGAAGACCTGCAGGTAGCTTTGTTAAGAGGCAAACTAACCAGCACCAAGGACCCAAGAATTCTTTGGGTTCTAAGGTCAACTAATCTGTTTTGCAGGTAAGTCCAAGTGGTCATGCCCCAATATGGTACTTGGACAGTGGATGTTCCAGACACATGACTGGAACTAGTGATTTGCTAAAGGACTTCACACCAATCAAGGATGGTCCTAAAGTCACCTTTGGTGGTTCTGAAAAAGGAATCATCAAGAGTTTTGGTAACATTTCTAGCACCCATATAACAATTACTCAAGTGGCTTATGTTAAAGGTTTGAAACATAACCTTATTAGTATAAGTCAATTGAGTGATTTAGGATATGACATCTCATTTGTTAAGGATGGTTGTCATATCAGGAGTTCAAATGATCAAGAGATCATTTTGATAGGTTATAGAAAAGAAATGTATATTGCCTAGACATTATGTGTGAGACCAATGGTTCTCCAGTGTGTCTTGTAGCTGATAAGAAAGTCTCTCATTGTGTCAAATGGCACAAGAGGCTAGCTCATCTTAACTACAAGACAATTGGCCAACTCTATAGCAAAGAGTTAGTGAGGAATGGTCCTCAAGTTAAGTGTATTAAAGATGGAATATGTTCAGCTTGTCAAAAGGGCAAGCAGACTAGATCCACCTTTAGTAGCATTGAAAACAAAGATGCTGTGAGGTGCTTATACCTCTTGCATATGGATCTCTTTGGTCCTATGCCAGTTTACAGCCTAGGTAGGAAGGTCTATACCTTTGTGGTTGTAGATGACTACTCAAGGTTTTCCTGGGTATTCTTCCTTAGACAGAAGTCTGAAACACCTAGTATCTTCTATAGCTTTGTCAAACAAATTCAGAATGAACTAGACAGTACAGTGGTCAAGATAAGAAGTGACCATGGTACTGAATTCCAGTCTGATAGCATGACAAAACTATGTGAAGAATTTGGGATATTTCAGGAATTTTCTTCACCAAGAACACCTCAGCAAAATGGCATTGCTGAGAGGAAAAATAGAACCTTGATTGAGGCTGGTAGAACCCTATTAAGTGATACATCTCTCCCAGAATATTTCTGGGCTGAGGCAGTGAACACTGCATGCCATGTAATTAATAGGGCTATCATTACTAAAAGCCACAATAAGACCCCCTATGAGATTGTGAAAGGCAGAAAACCAAACCTATCCTATTTCAGGATCTTTGGTTGTAAGTGCTTTATACTTAACAATGGAAAGTCTTACTTGACTAAGTTTGCTGCCAAATCCCAAGAGGGGATCTTTGTTGGGTACAGCAACAATAGTAAGGCTTATAGAGTCTACAACTTGTCTACTCAAGTTGTAGAAGAGTCTGTACATGTAGTATTTGATGAATCTAGACTTATTAACCATGAGTTGTCTAGAAGTACTTGCAGCTCCACAGGTGTAACTAAGAAGATGGACAAGCTCACTATTGAAGAAGGATCTACTGCAAGTCAGCATGTAGATGATAGTGGCTGCTGTCCAGGGGGAGTACTACATGTACCTAATGCAGAAGAAGACCAAGGAGTGCAGCAAGTTGAAGAAGCTGAAGGAGTTCAACCTGAAGCCAGGATACCTCCAGCTAATAGACATCTAAGAGATCATCCAGCAGATCAAATCATTGGTGATCTAAGACAAGGGGTACAAACAAGGAGCAGAAATCTGAGTGCAGTGCTCTACTCCAGTTTTCTATCCCAAGTAGAGCCAAAGAAGTTTGAAGAAGCCATCCTAGACCCTCATTGGATTGAGGCAATGCAAGAAGAGCTGAATCAGTTCAAGAGGTGCAAAGTCTGGGAGCTTGTTCCTAAACCAAAAGACCAAAACATAATTGGAACCAAGTGGATCTTCAGGAACAAGATGGATGAACATGGAGTGATTGTCAAGAACAAAGCAAGACTGGTTGCTAAGGGATATAGGCAGGAAGAAGGTATTGACTTTGATCAAACCTTTGCTCCAGTAGCCAGACTGGAAGCCATAAGGATGTTCCTGGCCTATGCAACCTATCAAGGTTTTAAAGTATACCAAATGGATGTTAAGTCAGCCTTTTTAAATGGCAATCTGAAAGAGGAAGTATATGTGGAACAGCCATCAGGTTTTGTTGATTCAACTCAACCTAATTATGTCTATAGACTTAGGAAGGCATTGTATGGGTTAAAACAAGCCCCTAGGGCTTGGTATGAAACCCTGTCTAGTTTCCTCATTGAGAATAAATTCACAAGGGGGAAAATAGACAAGACTCTATTCCTTAGGGAATCCAGAGGCAAGATCATACTAGTCCAAATATATGTAGATGACATAATATTTGGGTCTACTGAAAATGGTCTTTGCAGAAAGTTTGTTAAACTAATGCAAGGACAAATTGAGATGAGCAGTATGGGGGAACTTAAGTTCTTCTTGGGCCTCCAAGTTAGACAGACTGAGAATGGTTTATCCATATGCCAGTCTAAGTTCACCCTAGAACTAATAAGGAAGTATGGTATGGAATCATCCAGTACCATGAAAACTCCTATGGGGTCAAGTATGTCTCTTAGCAAAGATGATGCAGGGAAACCTGTAGATGAGACTTTGTATAGAGGGATAGTTGGCTCCCTTCTATATTTGACTGCAAGTAGACCAGATATCATGTATGCTACATGTGTCTGTGCTAGGTACCAAGCATGCCCTAAAGAGTCTCATTTGACAGCAGTCAAAAGAATACTGAGATATCTTAAGGGCACTCCTCATCTAGGCCTTTGGTACCCTAGGAATGGAGACTTTGAACTAACAGGTTATTCAGATGCAGATTTTGCAGGCTGCAAAGAAGATAGAAAAAGTACAACTGGAACCTGTCAATTCCTAGGTGGAAGACTGATTTCATGGAGTAGCAAAAAGCAAACAAGTGTGGCTATCTCCACAGCAGAATCAGAGTATGTGGCTGCAGGAAGTTGCTGTGCTCAACTTCTATGGATACAACATCAGCTTGAGGATTATGGTATTCAAGTAAGTAGAACACCACTATTTTGTGATTCTACTAGTGCTATATCTATTGCAAACAATCCTGTTTCCCATAGTAGAACTAAACATATTGAAATAAAATATCATTTTCTAAGGGAACATGTAGAAAAAGAAGATATATCACTAGAGTATGTAAATACAGATAATCAACTAGCTGACATGTATACTAAGCCCCTAGAAGAAATCAAATTCAATAGATTCAAAATTGAATTAGGTATGATAAACTTAGAATAAGTTTATAGAAATGGCTAAGTATAATAGTGTCGACACACAGAGTTGTCTGTGTCGAGACAGAGAATTGGTGTCGACACTTCAGAGAAAAGGTGTCGACACATCTAGGATGTTGGTGTCGACACTTCAGAAAATTAGTGTCGACACATATAGAGCAGGTGTCCACACATCCACGGTGGTGTCGACACTTAGACTTTATGCAGAATTAGTGAAGTACAATCTCGACTATGTGTCGAGCTGAGTGGTGTCGACACATAAACAAGTGTCGACACATATATTCTGTTGACTAAACTTGTGTCGACACATAGGTGTCGAGACATTATAAGTCTGTGTCGACACTTATCATCAGTGTCGACATAATTTGAGTTTGTTAGCGCGCCCTTTCATCTTCAATCCTAGAAAGGTATAAATAGGATTTCGTCATTGTCTATCGACACGCTCACCAAAGTTTCGAGACCAAACTTGTGTGTCGACACCTCTCTTCTCTCAATTCAAATTCTTCAAACCCTAATGGCGTCAAAGCTTGAAGAGAACGTGAATGAAGGCTATAAACTGGTGCGGCATGCGTTTGATGACGCAGACCCGGAGATCAAGAATGTGGTAACCCTAGTTGCAGACTCAGGGTTAGATTTTCTTGTTTCAGAGCCAACAAAGATATGGAAGAAAGAAGTATTAGAATTTCTAAATGGAGCAACCCTAGACGACTCTGGATTCAAGATCAAGTCAAGGGTTCATGGAGAAAAGGTGAAGGTTTCACCAAAGAGTTTAAGAAAGGTCCTAAACCTACCAAAGACTAAGGAAGCAGATGAAGTTACTGCTTCTAAGACCAGAGAAGCTTTAACATGGTGTGGACTGGATTCCAAGCTGAAAATTGGATCAGTATTCAATAGAAAGGGGATGAACAGCCAAGGCAAATTTCTCTCAGAAATTGTTGGCAAGGTGATCTTAAGTAAGCCTGGAGGGCATGACAGGGTATCAGCCCATATGTTCAATCTTATGACAAGGATTATCTTCATATTGAAAACTGATTGGTCTGTAGTAGTCTTTGATAAGATTAAGGAAAGTCTGAAAAAACCCAATTTGGGTAGGATACTCAGTCTTTACTTGGCTGGTAGTATACCAGAAGTAATGAGTCAAGCTGCTGGATCAAAGATCAACAACATGAGAAAGATGGACATGAGACTCTTCTCAAGATGGGATAGGGTCTTGACCAAGGAGATGCCAACACCTGAGAAGGTAACACCTCAAAAGAAGAAGGAGAAGATAGCTCATGTGGCACATGATTCATCTAGCAGCTCTGAGGAGCAAGTTGTCTTCACTCCTGATGAAGAAGACACTAGAACTGCTAAAAAGTCTCCAGCTCAACAAGATGATGCAGACAGGCAGGGGGAGCTACCTCAAGCTAGCCCTGTACACCAGGATTCTATCCAGGGGGAGCCTCTAATAGTGAAAGAACCAACTCCACTAGATAGTGAACAAGCAACCCAGACCATACTTGAGTTACTCACTGATATCAATAACTTAGTTTTCCCTATAGAGGATACTGTTTTGTCTGATTCATTAAATAATGTTAATCAGCAACCACAGATTGATAGTCAACCCCCAGATGTTGTCATGGAGGACACATCTGTTGCAGATCAAGTGGAACCACATCAAGTAACTGATGAGATAAGAGAATCTCCATCTCTTCCTCAACAAGAATTTACTATGGAAGATCTCTTCCTTAATCTGGATCAGACAAACTTTGAGAAGGAAAGTGCTGCTGCTGAGGGGGAGAATGCTCAAGTTGAGGGGGAGCATGTGGAAATTTTAGAAGAAACTACAAGAAAAGAGCCTGAGAAGCAAAAGGATGTTGAGGAGCTACCTAAAGAGAGGGTAGAAATAGCAAGCACATCAGCTTCAGAAGATGAGGAGGCTGCAAGAGCAAAGAAAAGAAAATTCCAAGTATTTAAAAAAAGAACCCAGACTTATAAGAAAGCTCTGCAAATCATAGCACCTCAGCCTGCACAACAGCCAGCTCCATCTGTGGATTTCAGTGCTCTGATGGTTGCTATGCAGATAAAACTTGATGAGCAAAGGAAGGCCATAGAAACATATATGGATGAGGGGCATAAGTCTTTACAGTTTGATCTGGCTCAAGACATTAAGTCTATAAGATTTGAAATGAATCTAAATAAGAAGGAGATGACTGACTGCTTCCACAAGGGAGGGAATGCAGTAGTCTATCTAGCTACACATCAAGAAAAGATCAAAGCTCAAGTGGATGACATTGTACTGAAGCAAGGATATATTCTGGAAAATCAAATAAGAATGAATGATAATTTGACAGCTTCACACAATGCAATTGTCACAGAGATGAAGAATATAGCTGCAGAACAGACTACGTCTACTGCTACAGCAAAGGCAGAGTTTGATAAAGCTTTACAAGAGGGCATATCTGATGTTACTTCTGCTATTGAAAACTCTCAGAAGCTGATCACTAAAAAACTCCAAAGATTAAAACCTTTCTACAAGGATGGAGTCAATTATCTCAATGCCCAAATCAGATTTCAGAAGGACGATCTAAGGGATCACATAGAAAGAGAAGTCATAAAGGGGGAGAGGGTGTTAGTCAAAGCAGGCTCTGACCATGCAAAATGGATTTCTAATTCCATCAGAGCCACTCTTGGTTATCCTCCTTTATGTGATGATGATAATGTTGCAGAATCTGGGATTAATCCTGCCTATCTTGGAGGTGAGCAAGCTGAAGTAGCTCAGGTGATCTATCCTCCACCAGATTTTGACATGATTCATGCAGATATACAATCAATGTATAGCCCTCCTGAGGGAATTGATAAGGTCATCATAGAAAAGGTGGTTCAGCCAGTATCTGAGGCTATATTGAAAGAACAAGAAGCTTTGCTGCTCAAGGAACAAGAGACTATGTTGTCTAAGAAGAGGTTCAGAGAGCAAGCTGAACAAAGGCCTGATTTTGAACAGTGGAGCCCCACTTCAAGGAACATTATCTTAACTGTGTGGAAGGCTGCCAAAGATAATATTCAAGACAGAAACAAATGGTATTCTGAACTAGAATGGAGAAAGCATGAAAACAGGCAAGAAGCCATAGTGCAATATAGAAGAAAGACAAAGATGGGAAAGCTACCTCCTACTGCCCAGGAGCCTAGCAAGTACTTTCCCAAGCCTTATCATTACTTTGAGAGGCAAAAGATTAAAGCTGGAGAACTAAAGAAGAAGGATCTGAAAGGGAAGAAGCCTGCTGATACTGAAGATGCTGAAGCCCTTGTACAAGCCAAGATACAGTCTGGAAAGGGAATAGTGATCAAGGATGCTGAGCAAAAATAGAATAGAATTTTCTTCAGTTTACAATTGTAATCTTTTGATTTTAAACACTTTGTAAACTTTTGTAAAATGAATATGACAAAGTTGTTAGAACAATGTGCTGTGTGATAAATCTATTTCATAATTGTTCTGAAATGATATCTATGTATACATGTTTGTTTAATACATGTTTATGTTTTCCCTGATTGTATAATCCTGTTTACATCATACTGTGATTTTGTTATGTATGGTGTATATCATTGACTATGGGTTATGACTTCTCCAAATAGGGGGAGATTGTTGGGTACATTGGTTTAAATGTACCTGATTTGAAGAACCCTCACCCTACTCAATGATATACATCAAAATGTATTTGATGTATTTTGAGTTTAGTTGTGCAGGTCAAGTATTTGCAGGGAAAGTAGAAAAGATTCTAAGTCCATGTGTCGACACCCAGAAGGAAAGTGTCGACACTTAAGAAGACTTGTGTCGACACCCAGGCAAGCAGTGTCGACACTTGGAGTAATTGTGTCGACACCAGGGATGCAGAGTCGACAACAGACAGAAAGTGTCGACACATGAAGGCTGTGTCGACACTCAATGAAGAAATGTCCAGTGAAGAAGTGTCGACACTTAGAAGCAGTGTCAACACCCAGAGGAACTGTGTATACATCAGAAAGTGTCGACACTTGGAGGCTGTGTCGACACTCAGCAAAAGTCAGCAGAGTCTAAGTATAAGTGTCAACATCATGAGGAATGTGTCGACACACAGCAGAAGACTCGACATCATGAAGAAAGTGTCGACACAAGAAAGAATGTGTCGACACTCAGCAGAAGACTCAACATATGAAGAATGTGTCGACACAAGGAGCTGTGTCGACACTTAGCAAAGTTCAACAAAATTCTAAGTACAAGTGTCGACACAAAGGAGATGTGTCGACACTCAGCAAAAGTCTCAACAGAAGAAGAATGTGTCGACACAAAGAAGAAGTGTCGACACTCAGCAAGTATCAACACAGAAGACAAGTGTCGACACCAAGAAGAAGTGTCAACACTGAACAAGTTCAACACATGAAGATGTGTCGACACTTACAAGAATTCAACAAAGTACTGAAGAATAAGGAGTTGTGTCGACACACAATATCAGTGTCGACGCATGATCAAGAAGTAGTGTCGAGATATAAATTCTACAACACAAGGAGTTGTGTTGACACCTTGAAGGCTAGTGTCGACACTTAGTCTACTTGTGTCGACACTTGGTCTATAAGTGTCGACACTTAAAGAAAGACTATCTCGACACTTTCAGACAGTTACAGATATTTCAAGAACTGACTGGATGACTTGACAGCTGCCATTTCAGCCGGTCTACTGCACCTGTCAGAGTTGTCAGAAAGATGTTAGGAACCGGATCAGCCGGTCACCATGAAGAAGGCCTATAAATAGGTTTATTTTGTCAACAGAAGAATAAGTCGATAAGATCAAGTAATTGAAAAAGAAGAAGATCGAGCTATTCATTGAAGAATCAAGTGAAGATCTATGAAGTTGGAGAGAGAGAGCTCCATCCAAGAAGACAGCCGTTGGAACCAGGCTGTGAAGAAGGGTTCAGACCTAGTTCTGAATCTTAAGTTGCAGTGATTGAAGATTAGCTGCAGAGAATCAATCCTATTGTGTTCTACATTCAAGAAGCTTTGAAGAAAGCCAAGTGAGATTGTTCTCAGCAGATTTCTTCCAAGAACTCATCAAGAACCTATCAACTCTTCTCTTTATTCTCTGAGTTGTAGGTATAAACTTTGTATTCTTATTTTCTTGTAGGATCCTTAGGGATCTGAGTTGTAAGCCTGTAATTATAAAGGCTGAGTGTAGGGCCTGTGTGTCTGAGTGTAAGAGATCTATTTCTCTGAGTGTAGGCATATTGTGGCTGAGTGTAGGCCTTGTGGCTGAGTGTAGGCCTTGTGGCTGAGTGTAGGTCTTTTGAGAAGACTGAGTTGTAGGGCCTTGGGCCTGAGCTGTAGGAACCTGATTGAGGTTCTGAGTGTAAGATCTGAGGATCTGAGATAGTGGAGGAGTTTGGCTGAATCTAGTACACTACTAGATAGGCGAAGGGGGAAAGTGGATGTACCCAAACCTTTGGGAACCACTATAAATTTGTGTGTTCACTGTGTGCTTGATTGATTGCTGTGATTGCTGATTGACTGCTGTGTAGAATTAGTTATAAAGCTGTGATATAATCTGCAATCTGCCTAAAAAGTTTCAAAAAGATTAAGTCACCTATTCACCCCCCCCCCTCTAGGTGATTAGGTACAATTTCTTTCAGGAAGGTAATGAAGGTGGAGAGTAACAAAGTAAGCAGGTGACGACAGAACTAGTCTAACATGAACATATAACAATAGCAAGTATAAGTAAGCAAATAGTAGGTAAGAGTATGAGTATACACATGAACATAGTAAGCAAGTAAAAGTACAAGAAGGTAAACTAAGTAACCATGACCTATAAGAATGCTCATACAAACATATAGACCAATGGGTCATTTTGCAAGGCCTATTGTATAAAGAGTCTCATACCAATTAATACAATATGTGTCAAGGGTTATATGATGATGCTATGTCATGCAAGTATGTTATGATATGAACATGCAAGTGCAACTCACACACCCGACTCTGTGCACACAGACCTTTAGTTCCCCCTTTCTGAAGCGTAACCTCCCAGGATACCTCCGTAGTGGCAAATGGAAGCGGTGGGTTGGGCCTCGCCCACCTCTAAACCGGTATCAGCACTACCAGTCAGACCTGTCGTACACCTCAACGCTGGTGCACTAAGAGGAGCTCCTGCGTACTCTTGCCGGTTGCCGCACCAGGTTTTTTTTGGCCAAGTGCTAAATCACACTTGCCGAGTCAACGTATTGGTGTCGGTGCGACGACTCTCCAATACCGAGACCCACCACCTTATATCTTACGCACATGCAACATTATGTATTTCCCACCGAGCCAAAGCTCCCCGGACAATCCCGTCCTTCACAAATATCTACCGAGCCAAAGCTCTCCGGACTAACCCGTCCGTCACAAAACCATCCGAGTCGTCGGCTCGTCGGGCTAACCTGCTCATCACCAAACCACTGAGCCTACTTCTCGTGAAACCCAACCTAACTCCCACAACACCAGGGAATGTGAGTGTAAGTGTAACCCTAGAGTATTTCTAATTGCTCTTCCATTCCATTTATTCTTACGGCTTACATTAACCTTGGACTGCCCAAGACATTCCCTATGAAGGGCTCTCGAGTGCACTGGGAACTACGATGGGCTGAAGTCCAAAACTCCCTTTCGCAAGGTACTTATTATTATTGGTTATTACCCAATTCTCGATCCCTTTTAACATTATTCTGGATCGAACCTAGTGTATTTTGACTCTCTCTCTCTCTACACGGGAAAAACGATCTTTCGTCGATCCCGAACACCTCCTAACACTAGTCAACCCATCACTCTCCTCATCATGACTCCCAATGAAGCTATTTTTTTTTCACTTTACCAAGATCAGTAAACTATTAACCTCATCTCCCTATGTCCATTCCACATGTTATTACAATTTCCGCAGTTTTACTAAATGCAGACCAACCTAAGCTATATGATGTACATGATAGGAGGTACTCTAAATTTTCATCCAATGCCCTAAGATAATTATTGTGGGTCTATCATAACACATTTAGCCTAAATTCAGAAACTTGTAATTTTCCTATTTAATTTGCATTTATTAATGTTTTCCCAAAAGTTAGGCCATGGGTAATTTTGAACATGAAGTACTAGATTTTCTTAAGTTACGGCCTTCCCAAAAATTATGAATACCATATGATATCAAAATATCACTTAATACCAAATTTAATAGATTTTTATAAATGCAATAACCACTCAATAATTAATTCAAAGTAATTCAATTAATTGGAGTTAAAGAAAGGAGTATCATAAATCTTAGCCCAAAAATTACATAAAAATTACTAGAGTCTTATAATGATCATAAAACACTACTGAATATGTTTCATGTAATTCCAAGGTCAGTAGGCTATATAGAAAAATATTTCAAGTAAATCCATAAAAGTGCACTTTGTTAAGAAACATTCTTATAAACTCATCCAAAAACCATGTAATAATTATCTAGGCTTTATTATGCCCTAAAACGTTCTCTGGCCAAATAACACAATTTTACAATAAGATATAACATTTATTTTTTATTTATCAAAATATGGTGCACTAGTTCACTTAACACATGAGGTACTAAGAGGAAATGCCTAAATAATCCAAATAATTTACTATTGCCTCTAAATGATATTTAATTAGCCTTTCCAGAGTTTCACATCATTATAAATAAATCTAACCATGGTTACTTCAAAATCATCACATGGGGCAAGATGAAGGTTATAACTACAAGTATAGGCTACTCTTTTCTAAACATCCTATAATAAACTCCAAAGGTTAATAATACTATATAATTACTTCTACCAAAGTTTCATAAGGATCCAAGGTCATATGACCCTTCAATATTTTCATAAAAGGAATAGGCCTAAACTATCCCTAATTGGTTTATGTTGTGTGACTAAGTCTAAATGTCACCAAATTCCTTCCTAGGGTATTACACCACCCTAAGATCACATGGACTAAACACCAAGTCCATACAAAGACATATCACCTCATGTCCTTCACAAACCCCCAAAGTTCAACCCTTGGGTTTGCACTAGGGTCCTAGGGCAAATCCACCCCAAACCACCTCCACTCCATTAGAAGGTGTTTTAACTGACCATGGAGCTCTGGCCCAAGTCCCAACCCCTTTGGGTGAGAATTGACTCCTCTATACCTCAAACACTCTTTGCCCTAAATTATCCTTAATGGACCAAACTTTGGTCATACCATTACCTATTCAAATCAACCACAAATGGGCTGTAATTTTTATCAGAGTCATAATATGACCCTAAAAGACATTCAAAAAAAATTTGGTGGGTTTAGAGGTCATTAGAACCCTGAAATAATTCTTACATGGTTTATTAAATTTCTACAAAAACTTTAGGAAATTTTTTTTCCAAAAATTCCCATTTTTGGATATGTTCTAGGTATAGGGAATAGTGACCCCCATCCAAAGTTTAAAGTCATTTGGATGGCTGGATGATGGGGGCACTCAAAACAATCTATGATCTAGCCTAGGTATATACCTCATCAAAATGAGTGTTGTGGTCTGACCTGAACTCCAAATTGGTTCAAACGAATTTTAAAATAAAGTAGGCTTCAAGCCCTACAATTTTGATGTTGGTCATTTTTCCATCAGGGGCTCTATGTATTTTTAATAGTTAATTTAAAACAGCCTAATAACTGTGACAAAAAACGAAATAAAAGGAACTAATAAATTCAATCACTGCACGAATCTTGAAGCATATTAGACTATCCTTGGCCTTCTTCTTCCTCCAGCCAACGGTCAGGATCTACCAGACCTGGAGTAACTTCCAAGCCAATTTCTAGGCCACCCAGCCACCTCCCTGGCTGGCCACCACCGCCACCACCTTCGTTGAGGTGGGGGCTATCGTCGGGTGGCGGCATGGCCGCCGGAGGGGCGGTTTTCGGCGAACCCGCAAGGTAGAAAACCATGGAAATTTCAGAAATTCCTCTCACCTGATCGGGGTCAATTGAGCCCGATTTCTCTACTAAAAGATCTACAATGTTAACCCACAAAGAGAGGAGTAGAGGAGGACCTGAATTGCGGCCTAAGAGCGGGTGGTTTGCCTCCTTGCCATTTTCGGCCGCCGGCTTGAGCTCCTCTACAACCTCCACAACAACCTTCACAAAATCGAGATTAGAATGGGGGAAACGCCTGCTCTTGTCCTGGTGAAGGTTCTTAAATGAGGAATTGGGGAGAGGGGGCTTGTAACTCCCCAATTTTTGAAATCCCCATTAATGGCCATGAAGGCCATTTTCGGTTTCTTCTCAATTGAGGGGACTGAGCCACCCCAAGGGTCAGCCAACACCAGGAAACTCCTCCTCTGCCTCCTAGGAGTATGTTAGAAACCAGGTCGGGGGTCCCATACTAGTAAAGGCCCAGCCCTGGTCGACTGCAGTCTAACACATCCCCAACCAAATCACTGTGGAAGGCTCCGAATTCACACACGAGAATATTCCACAGTAGGTTGTTGAGACCTAGTCTCGACCTCAGGACCTCCTTTATCAAACCCTTATTCAGGGACCAGATACCCAACTGCGTTGCACCTCCTCATCATCGGATTCCACTAAAGCTTCTTTTTCCACTCGCACTGTCTCTGGAGTTTGAACTTCTAACTGCACCTGCTTCTATTATTCTTCTTATTTACCCTAACCTCCAAGAACGGATTCCTTTTTCTGACAGTACGGTGTCTGACGTTATACATTATGAAAGGGATTCTTGCAAAACTCATTAAATTCACATTCTCATTTCTCCAGACCATTATCTGTCCTCAAGGGCTTGATCTTCTTTCCAGTCTGCTTCTCGATCAAGGCTTTCCACTGCTTAAAGGTGACGAAGACATCACTCTTATGCTTCAAGAAGTAAACCCATACCTTCCTTGAATAATCATCAATGAAGGTCAACAGATAGTGTGATCCACCTTTAGATGGTTCTGGATAAGGACCCCAAAGATCTGAGTGAATATAATCCACTATATCCTTGGTTGTATGAGAACTTCACCCAGCACTGTTTACCATAGACAGAATGCAACGCAGTTGGGTATCTGGTCCCTGAATAAGGGTTTGATAAAGGAGGTCCTGGGGTCGAGACCAGGTCTCAACAACCTACCGTGGAATATTCCCATGTGTGAATTCAGAGCCTTCCACGGTGATTTGGTTGGGGATGTGTTAGACTGCAGTCAACCAGGGCTGGGCCTTTGCCCGTGTGGGACTCCCAGCCTGGTTTCTAACAAAAGATGGCCATCTTTTGTTAGAAACTAGACCGGGAGCCAAGGCTCCGAATTATCTACGGGAATATTGGGACAATCCTGGACCTGGCCGACTGCAGTCAAATGGCAAGCAACATCCCCAACCAAATCTCCTAGAAGGCTCCGAATTCACACACAGGAATATTTCAGGTAGGTTATTCAGGCCCAGGGCTCGATCCGAGCACCTTCTTTATAAGAGGCGCCTAAGCCAACCTCTCATACCCAAGTGCGTTGCAACGCAGTTTGGTATGAGAGGTTGGCATAGGCGCCTCTTATAAAGTAGGTGCTGGGATCGAGCCCTGGGCCTAAACAACCTACCCGGAATATTCCCGTGTGCGAATTCGGAGTCTTCCAGGAAATTTGGTTGGGGATGTTGCTTGCTATTCGATTGCAGTCGGCCAGGTCCGGGATTGTCCCAATATTCCCGTAGATAATTCGGAGCCTTGGCCCCCGTCCTGGTTTCTAACAAAAGAACGGTGTGGGATTAACCCCAACCATAGGCTCGCATGGATATTCCGCCAGAAGGGCCTATCAGGGTCAACACCCAGACCTGAAACGTGGTGGAGAGGCCAAACACGGTCCCACATACATGTGACCTGCTGGATAGCTTAATCTCAACACACCCTCGCAGCATGACAACCTCCTCTGATACCATGAAAGAACCCGCCAACCCAACAGTTCATCTCAAAACCCAGGTATTGAGATGAAGGGTGGCGGGGTACATGAACACAGAGGGGAGAAAGATGCAGACGGTGTGGGATTAACCCCAACCACAGGCTCACAGGGATATTCTGCTAGAGGGGCCCACCGGGGTCAACACCCATACCTGGAACGCGGCGGGGAAGCCAAACACGATCCCACATACACATGACCTGCAGGATAATTTAATCTCAACATAGTAAAAGCCCCATCAAAGTGGGGGGTTATGGAACATCCATGGCCATGATGGCCACTAAGCCCCCACTTTCTCTCTCCTCCAAATTGGGGTAACTTCCTCCCTCTCTCTCCTAGTCACCAATCTTTGAATTTGGTGGGCCCAAAATGTGTCTCTCCACCTCCTAGAGTAATGGACCACACCAATTGGGCTTAGCCCACTTGAATTGGGCTAGGTTAACCCAAATTGACCACTTTGACCAATGAGTTGACTTCGGTCAATTTGACCAATTGGGTCGACCCCAATGAGTGACTAGTGACCTTTTAGCCTCCCTTAAGATCCAGGAAGGTCTAGGTAGGGTCAATTGGACACCTTGGTGGTCAATTGCCCTTAGTTAGAGCACTTTGACTAAAATAGGGCTAGGGTTGACTTTGACCAAATTGGCCACTTGGGTGGCTTAGGCATGGGGCTTTTGGGTCCATTGGGTCCATTGGGTCCCCCATGATGCCATGAGACTATGGGTGTGATCAATCTGACACTTAGGTGATTAATTGACCCAATTTGGGCTAAGTTGACTCCCTTAGGCTTAAGGTTGACTTTGGTCAACTTGGTCTTTTATGTTGACTTCAATGGGTCCCTATGGCTCTAATGGACCCTCCAATGGGTTAGTGATATTGTGGTGGGATCATAAAGTCATGGTGATGACCTATGTTCATCCCTATGCTAGTAATTGGAATTTTACTATTTGTAGGCCAAGATGGTTCACACACTAATTCTCAGGTTCACCCCAATCTTTTGATACTTCCCAGGGTTTTGTCATGACCCAGTCATGACAAAACCATCCTAGAGGTCTAGAAGTCTGAGAGATGTTACACTAGCAATTCCCAAGTGTCAATTAAATTTCCTTTAGTCATCTAAATATGTTAAATTGACCTTTAGGTTGACTTTTGATAAGATATCACACCATGATTGGTATTTAGTGACCTAGGTGTATTCTTTAAGTCCAAAGCATGACAATGACACCTATGGGCCACCTTAAACCTAGTTGGACATGTGCATGACCTAATATGCACACTATGAAGGGTAGAAACATCATTAGGGCATATAGTCACTGCTAGTTTTCATGGAGCTTTGGCGGACTGATAGTTTGATCGGGCGGCCTGACATTTAAGCGGTGTGCCGGTTAGTCTTGGTGGTCTGGTTCCTGTAATATTACAGACTTAGATTTCTTGGGGCTTTGGCAGACTAACTGCTTGGTCGGGTGGCCTGACATTTAGGCTGTCTGTCAGTTAGTCTCTAGCGGTCTGTTCAGGAGGCTAGAAAGTTGTGGTGTTCTGGTTTGTTTCTCACTGTAGCTGTCTTGGCGGACAGGTTAGTAGTCGCAGCGGATAGAGGCAGCTGAAGCTACGGTCTGGAGAGTAGCTGAAGCTGCAGGTTCCCACAATTATTGTGGACTTGGATTCTTGCTGTAGCGGACTTGGCGGATAGGATTGTAGTCGCACTGGATAGATGCAGCTAAACCTGCAGTTTGGAGAGCAAATAAAGTCGTGGGTTCTGGTAGTTGTTGCGGCTTGGTGTAGGAGCGCCCTATTCAGAGGTCGTGGACTGCTACTTGAGTCTGGCGAATACTTGTGTGGAGCGGACTGCTTCTGTGTCCGGCGAATTCGATTCAGAGCTGTCAGGGCTTAACAGTTCGGTTGTTTTACGGTTTAAATTTTTTATCTGACCTGCCCGCGGGTTCTAATTTAGACCCACATCAGATGTTGTATTTTTCTTCTTTTATTTTCCCTAAAAATAGGGGGTCATTCTCTTGTAAATCTTTTTGCGTAATACAAATATTGTTATTTAGATTTTTTTACATAGTATCAGAGGACACCCGGTCCTTGCGGTTTCTATTTTTTTAACCGTCTGCTTTGCATGTATTCTTTACGGCCTCCAGTTCTCTAACTGCGCCACCTCCTATGTTCGCTCGAGTTTTTTTTTCCACCCAAGTTTCCTTCTTTCCCCAGTTCACACAGTTTCTTATTTCTAACGGCCTTCTTCATGGCAGATATTGAGTATTCTTCTACCACCTTATCTGCCTCCTCTACTCAAGTCGCCTCATCTGTTTCTTCTCCATCTGGGAATCTTGGCACTACTTATAAGTTAGTTGGTTCAAATTATCCAGATTGGAGTGTCTCGTTTGTGTTCTCGCTCAGGTCTCAACAGAAATGCAATCATCTTACTGACGATCCTCCAGCTCGTGATACTACTATTTTTGATGACTGGGATGCCAGTGATGCTTTAGTTAGGACGTGGCTTGTAAATAGTCTCTCTGATGAGTTTCTACCTATTATTCGGCATGATGAGACTGCTAAGGCTACTTGGAATCATCTTGTTGCTTTGTATTCCAGAGGTGCTCAGACCTCTCGCATTTATACATTATATGTTGATTTGTTTGCTTGCCCTACTTTGAATGCGGCCGCTGCTTATCAAGAGGTGCAAGCGCTTGGCACTGAGATTCTTCAACATCGTCTGTTCTCTGCTGATCTAGCTGAGCAGCACAAATACTTCCAAGAGCTTCTGGTTGTGTATTAACTTCTTTGTCTTCTGGAGTCTTATGACATGATACGACAACAGATTCTTGGTGAAGCTGATTCACCCACACTTGATGCTACTGCTGTCGTATTACAACAGTTACCACTCTTCTTCAGCGCCCTCTATTTACCTCACCATCCTCTAATAACATGTTCTCTCATCTGGCTCGCTCTAGTAATTTTAGATGTCATGGAGGTCATACTGGAGGGCGTGGTATGTCTCGTCATGTCTGCTCTCATTATGGTAAGACACGCCATCTTGTTGATCACTATTGGGCTAAGCATCCCCATCTTCGCCCGTCTGCGGGCAAAAAAACTAAAAGTCCACGTCTCTTGCCTCCACCTCTTCTACTTGTGTTAATGTTCTTACTCAGGGTAAGTAGCTGATTGATTATGGTGTTATTAATCACATGACTAGAGATTTTGGGTTGTTCTCTTGCTTTAACAAACATAACCTGTCTCCTCTGGTTTTTGTTGTGAATGGTACTTCGTCTCCTGTCTACGAGACTGGTACCGTTCGTGTTACTCTGACCTTGTAGCTCGAGGACACGCTTTATGTCTTGTCTTTTTCATGTAATTTGATCTCTGCTCCTGCTCTTTGTAAATACACTACACCATATCATGCATATGATAGCGCTCAAAAACTGCTACTATATTTGAAAAAACTGCTACTGTAGAGCTACAGTAACGATTGCGTGTGTGTTGTATCTGTTGTCGTGGTCGTAAGGTATGGTAGCAGTTACCCAATATATTGTGACGTCCTTACAATCGCTACTATCGGTACATCTATTGTAGCGGTTATGGTTTTCAATGGTAGCGATTGTTCCATTTTAAAACTACGGTTACGATACTCTATGGTAGCGTTTATGCTTGTATTTGAGAACATTTATGATTTTCTATGATAGCAATTATCCTCATATATAGTAGCGGTTTTTATTCTTAATGACAACGATTATGATGATCAATACAAGCAGTCCGAGAATGGACCCAAAATTCAACAATATTCAATTTGGAGGCAAGAGTGGATCCAAAATTCAATTACAAACGTGATTTCACAGCCAAGAGTTAAAATTTCTAATGTGATTACAAATGTGATTATCAATGTCATTTCCAAGCCAAAATTCAATTACATCTCAAACACTCAGATGTCATTCCCAAGCTAAGAGTTAAAATGTCAAATGAAAAATAATTCAATTCGCTATATATTATTATCAACTAGATGACAAAATTTTTTTTATAATTTTCCTCCTCAACCCATACATCATCTCGAACACTCAAATTTATAACAAAAGATCAATGCATTTGGGAAGGCTTCTCTTAGAAGACACAAAAGATCATCAAAAGCTTCATTGTTAATTCCATTGACACACTTATTGATATACAAACAAATAGTAAAGGATAGCTTAGAAAAGCTAGTACACCCAGGATACAGCTGCTCTTGGCCTTCCTCCACTAACTTATAAAATTGTTTGGCCTCTTCCCTTGCTTCACCCCTATCTTCTTGAGGCGTAGAAGAATCTTGTTCAAAATTTCTATGCATGTCATGCAAATACCATCAATGTCATTATGGATGAACCCACCATCATCATTTTGATTGTCAATATTTATGTCATCGCTTTCCCCATGGAAAACCCATTCATCATAACCATAAATAAAACCATCAACAATTAAGTGATCTCTCACGATATCTTTAGTATGGTAATAACGAAAAACACACTTGATGCATGAACAACAAATTTCTTCCTCTTGAGTTTCTTGGACAAATGTTGTTTGAAGGAAATGATCAACCACTTTAACGTAATCATGATGCCATCTAGGAAGGGTCATCCAACTCTTATCTCTATCCATTGGCAAAATCACAAATGACCTGTGAGTATAGTATGACCTTGACAAAATGCAATAGTAAATAAAAATGACAAAAAAACAATTTTCAACCTCTTAATCACCGGATGAAAAAAATTTGTATATCAGCTAATCCCTTTTATAATTGATAATTAATTAACTTTGCAACTAGTAGCACTTAACAGCCATCTCATCTAATTAACTGCAGGATTTAACATTCTCACTAATGATTAAACACACGATCCCTTCACAAATCACACGTGCTTCAACATTCCAATCCAACATGGACACTTTAGACAAAAAAAGAGAGAAAAAACGCTTACAGTGAAGGAGGGGAGCTAAGTTTGAACCCTTCCAAAACTGCACAGAACCGACGCTCCACAACAACACCACTCACTAAAGTGCTAAACGCAAGAATTAGGGCACTGTAAAGTGCAGAATATAGGGGGAAAATGAAGATCTAGTTGTAAAGTTTTTGTGAGGAGAAACTAGAAAGAATGCTAAAGGGGCGGCGCTAACCTTTGGTCGTCGGCTGATAGTTCGCCGCTCCTGAGAGGATGCTTCTAGTGGTGCTCCATTTAAGTATTAAGTGATATAAGGGGAGTGCATATTACTTAATCAATTGTGGATGCAACAATCACGTGCATCCTCACAGGTGCATGGGCTTAATGCTTTTCCCCGGTCAAAGCCCAACCAGACGACCCTCTAGAGACAGTTGTGGTCATTGTTCCCAAGCACTCGATCTGTCATTCAGCAAGAAAGCAAAAAAAAAACCTAAAACGGGGATGGGAATGAGATGACGCAGACCTTCCGACGCATACCTTCCGGCATGGAATGAATATTTAATTTGGCGCCGGTTAATTAAAGAAGCACGAAATTTTGTTGGGAAATTTTGGGGAAGTGTACGTGGGAGAAAATTTTGGTGAAAAATTAGGGTGTGGTATCGTTTATAATATCTAGTAGCCGTTGTGAAGGCAACAATAAAATTTTATTGGTAGCGTTTTTGTAACCACGATAAAACAATTGATACTGTAGGTATGATATGTTATAATAGCGTTTATTTATCTAGAATTATGATTATAAACGCTACCATAAATATCTTTTGGCAGCGTTTAGATAACCGCTACAAATTAAGCGATATCATATGCACGATATGGTGTAGTTATAGTTGAACTGCACGATTGCCTTTACCTCTACTACTTGTTCTTTTTGGGATCCACGCTCCAAAAGAAGATTGCTTCTACGACTGAAAGCAATGTGCTCTTCTTCCTAGATAATGTCACTGCTTACTCTGCTTCTCTTCTACAGTGGCATCTTCATCTTGGTCATCCTCCTCCTCGTCTCATCTACTAACTCCTGCCAAATTTACCCAGGGAAGACTCCTCCCTCGATTATGAGGCCTGACAACTTGACAAACATCATCGTTCTTCTTTTCCTGCAGGATAATGATGTAACTCTTCTCGTCTATTTGAACTTATTCATTCTGATATTTGGGGTCCTGCCCCTATACAAATTGTTGGTAGATGAAGTTTATATTTTGTTACATTTGTTGATGATTTTTCTCGTTGAACTTGGTTGTACATTTTATGAGAACGTCCTGACCTTTATTCTATGCCCGTGCAATTTTATAATTTGGAAAAATCTCAGTTTGATGTTTCTCTTAAAATTCTTCGCACTGATAATGCTCGAGAATATCTTAGTCACCAGTTTTCCTATTTTTGTCTGCACCGTGACATAGATCATCAAATGAGTTGTCCTTACGCGTCACAACAAAAAGGGGTTGTTAAGAGCAAAAATCGACATCTCCTAGATGTTACTCGCACCCTTCTCACACAGATGAATGTTCCTCGTTCATACTGGGGGCATGTCGTGCTTCATTCTTGATATCTTATAAATTGTATTCCCTCCTCGGTTCTTCAAGGTCATACCCCATTCTCTATTTTATATTCAGATGCTCCACCCTTTTCTTTACCTCTCCGTATTTTTGGCTGCACAGTGTTTGTGCATTCTCCGTCGCCTGGCTGTGAATAGATTTCCCCTCGCTCGGTCAAGTGTGTTTTTCTGGGATATTGTCCAACATAAAAGGGATATTGATGCTTTGATCCCCGGCTACAGAAACAGTTTATTTCTGTTGATGTTACGTTCTCCGAAGATATGTCTTATTTCTCTCAAGCTTCTGCTCTCTCCCCTTCTGATTCTTTATCATTCATTCCTATTCCTTCTGTACCTATATCTGCGTCTGTTACACCACCTGCGCTATTGTATTCACCTTTATCTTCTGATTCTCCCTTGCCTTTGGAGTCATTGCTTACAGTTTCCGGACCAGTAATCTCTCCAATGGATGGATCTCCTATCGAAGACAAGCCAGATCTTGATCTTCCTATTATTCTGCGAAAGGGGGTTCAAACATGCACTAAATATTTCATTCATTATGTCATGTTTTATGCTCGTTTGTCCCCAACTGGACGAAGGTTTGCTCTTGCTCTTTCGGTCAATATGGTCCCGGTTAACTATCAGGAGGCTCTTGTTATTCCGCATTGGAAGGCAACAGTGGATGAGAAAATGCAGACCTTAATAGAATAGGGTACTTGGACTCTTGTTCCTCCTCCTCTTTATGTGGATGTGGTTGGTTGTAAGTGAGTTTTTGTCATCAAGTTTCATCTGGATGGTATTATTAACGTTATAAGCATGGGCTTATGGCCAAAGGATTTACTCAAATATATGGTGTGAATTTTTTCGATACATTCTCCCAGTTGCTTGTATCAACACGATCCGAGTTATTTTCTCTGTTGTTGTGAATAAGGGTTGGGAGATGGTCAGTTAGATGTTGAGTATGACTTTCTGTACGGTGATCTACAAGAAGTAGTTTATATAGATCAACCTCCTGGGTATGTTGCTCAGAGGGAGTCTCAGATAGGCAGGCTACAAAAGGCAATTTATGGTCTAAAGCAAAGTCCACGGTCCTGGTTCGAAAAGTTTAGCATGGTTGTCTCTCTTATTGGCTTCACTCGTAGTTCTGCTGACCATTCTCTTTTTATTTGTAAAACCACTAAGGGGCTTGTGGTTCTTGCTGTCTTTGTGGATGATATTCTCCTTATCAGTGATGATAATGAAGGAATTATTCTAGCAAAGAAGCATTTTCGACAACATTTTGTTACGAAGGATATGAGATCTCCTAAGTACTTCATTGAGATAGAAATCTTGCGAAAACGCAAATCTGTGATTCTCCCACAATGAAAGAATACGTTAGATCTGTTGAAAAAGACTAGTCTTCTTGGGGCAAAACCAGTTCACTGTCTTATGGTCGTTGGTGATGACAAATGTTGGATAGAAGATTCACCTCTTATTTCTGATAATACTATGTACAGGCGACTGTGGGAAAACTCATCTATCTGACTATTACCAGATCGAATATTTGTTATGTTGTAGGGAAGGTCAGTCCATTTATGCAAACCCCCAGAGAGTGTCATCTTTGTTCTGCTTTAAAGATTCTGGAGTATGTAAAAGGTTCTCCATAGAAGAGATTATTGTTTCAAAAATATAACTATTTGAAAATTGAAGCATATTCTGATGTTAGTTATGCAGACAATAAAGAAGATAGGAAGTTGACTTCTGGTTTTTGTACCTTTGTGGGAGGAAACCTTGTCAGCTAGAAGAGCAAAAAACAGTCTATTGTGCCATGATCAAGTGTTGAAGCTGAGTACCAGAGAATGGCATCGACTGCTTGCGAGTTGAAATGGTTGCGTTCCATGATGCTTGACCTAGGAAAAGTATATGATCATCCTTTACCCATATTCTGTGACAACCAGGGTGCTATACAAATATCAAAAAAACCAAGTTTTTATGAAAAGGCAAAAGACGTAGAAGTTGTTTATCACTTTGTCAGAGAAGAATTTTTGAAGAATCAAATCTGTACTTCATTTATCACTTCAGACAAGGAGATTGCAGATGTCTTTACCAAACCAGTGTCCGCTTCTCTTTCAGATTTCTATGACAATAGTTAGAGTGCGCTTCGGGCGGGCCATGATGCCACAGGCATGGGCGGAAAGAAGACCATGTCTGCTAAAACGGATGTAGAGAATACTGAAAATAGTTTTAAATTAGTTAATTTGAAGAAAAACAGTTTGATTTTATTGCGAAAGCTTTTAGGGTTTAAAATAGTTAGAGTTTTAAGTGCACATGCATTTTTTGTAAAATCACGTTTTACAAGACACTACTAAAATTTTCATGCAATTATGATTTAAAAGAGGATGCACATGTATTAATATCAAATCATAGTACATAAATTATTTAAATAGCCTAGCAGTTGTCCATGATACCAGAGAAAATGTCTGATTGCAATTATTACATAAAAGAAATATTTGACAATAAATGAAATATAAATATAGAACCTGAAAATTTAAGCAGCTCGAGCTCGAGGACCTGGCGGTGCTGCACAAATGCTAAGGCAATTCCAAAACAAGAAGGAAAAGCCTCAAAATATTGAAATAAGCAGAGCACAGTAAAGTACATAACAGTAAGAAACAAAAATGTGTGAGTGTATCAGTTTCTCATGAAGCAAAACTATTCGAGACAAATAAAAAAAAGTGTTAAACAGAACAAGTTAGTTTATTAGACTACTCCGGAGTATAACATACAGACAGATCAAGAAATGTCATTAGCTGTAATCAGTAAAAGGTGAATGTGTTTTATTTGATGCATATGATTCTAATGTAAGTCTAAATGCAAGTCTTATCAAAATAGTTATGCTTGCTATGACTATTTATTGGTTTTCATTGTCAGTCAAACAGAAACTCAAGTCAGAGCGTCACATCAATTTAACACTACTTTTCAAGAATTGTTTATAATATTAATGATTTTAAAGATTCATGATTTAGGAGATTCCTAACATATAAAGACCTGATACAAATTTAGCGATTCAGTTGTACAAGATAGAGTTCATAAATACGTCAAAAGAGGAATTGAGCTATGGAGTAACATTTGCTCAAGTCTTAGAACAGACCTAAGAAACTAGATTTGATGACACCCGATTCGATGACACAAACAAAACTAGATAGTGAGCAATATATTTTGGGAGTTCAAGTATTTGCGAGTGGTATGACTACAACTGTACATCATTTTTCTCAGATACCAAAATACTTAATTAGATTAATCCATCTTCATGCACGATCGTCTTCCAAGTGACCATGTATTCGATATGAACATTTGTATAAAATCACAGATCATCAATTTGTTTACTATTTAGAAATTAGAATAATTATCAATTACAATTAAGACACTTATTACACATGCCCAACAATATATCGTTCATCCAGTTTTATCTTAATTGAGCAAATCCTTCATCTAATTGAGTATCCAAATAAAAATCACATGCGATCGCGAATTCATGTAATTCCAACGTATTAACACTAGCTAAGTTATCAACTTATCAGATTGGACATTCAAGATTTAAATTCATTTGACAAACCGGACATTCCAAGGTGAAATCATAGAATCGTAAGTACAGACAAAATAATTAGGATGCAAATCCAATGAACATATCAATACATACAGAAGATGCAGTCATGAATCAGAGAACATATGCATTATTTAAAATTTGTTGTTTGCATGAGAGAGAGAGAGAGAGAAAGATCTCTACTTGTCTGAAGGAGGTTGAATCTGACGGAAGCGACTAACTGATGCTATCAAAAATAGGAACCCCTATTTTGAACATGTACAAGAACGATGAAAGGGACATAGCAAATTAACATCACACTAACATAGACATGATTCGATATATAACTAGATCAAGAGAGGGCTAAGAAATTTACCTCCCTCAAAAGTGAGGGGAGAGGAGATACACGCGGAGACGAAGACTTGGCGACGCTTGGGTATGGAAAAACTGAAATTTGAAGGGGACTTTTTCACGAACCAACCTTGGATGTGACGGGCGATGCCATAGAACACAACTACAATGAGAATTAAACGATTATTATCGGGCAAAAATTTGAATCGCAACATACATGCAAATTTGGAGCACAAAAATTATTTAGGAATCAAGAAAATTCTGATTAAGGGTGAAGGAGGAAGATTCTTACCATTAGAAAGTCAAATCCGAGCTCAAGAAGGAGAAAGAACCCAACCCTAGGCAGAAAAATAAAGCCCAAGGAAGAGAGAGTAAACCCTAGCCCCTCTTATAGCCAAATGTCAGCCAAAACCAAGAGGGATGAGGGCTGCTGGATGGGAAGAGCTGTTGCAGGGCAAGAAGAAGAGAAAGAGGAAGTTTTGTCAGCCAAGGCAGAAGAGGTGGTTATCGGCCACAAAAATTGCTGACTTGGGCAAAAGAGCTGTCGTTGGCTCTAACAAGAGGTGCAGGAGGCGTCAGCCACAAGGGAAGGAGGAGCCGGAGAAGGCATCGACCGGAGCAAGGAGCAGGGCTTGCGCTGGAGTCGGGATAGGGAAGAGCGGGATCAGCGGCTGCTTGGCGCTGGAGTCGGGAGCCCTAGACGACGTCTTGCGTGAAAAGTATTGATCGGGAAAGGGCTGGCCGACTCGGGTTAAGTAAGAGTGGAAATTAGGTATAGAGGGAAAACCCTCTTATTAATTACAAATTCTCCACTAACATTATTATTATTATTAAAATCGGGTTGTTACACTGTACATGGTTGATATATATGCTCAGCGTGATAGGGAGTGTTAGTTTTCATGGAGCTTTGGCGGACTGATAGTTTGATTAGGCGATAAGATATTTAAGCGGTCTACTGGTTAGTCTTGACGGTCTTGTTCCTGCATTATTACGGACTTAGATTTCTTGGAGCTTTATGGGACCGACTGTTTGGTCGGGCGGGCTGACATTTAGGCGGTCTGTCGGTTAGTCTTTGGCGGTATGTTTAGGAGGCCAACAGGGTAGTAATCGCAGTGGATAGAGGCATCTGAAGCTGCGATCTGGAGAGCAGTTGAAGCTGTGGGTTCCGACAGTTGTTACAGACTTGGGTTCTCGTTGTAGTGGACTTGGCGAACATGATTATAGTCGCAACAGATAGAGGTAGCTGAAGCTGCGGCCTGGAGAGCAGCTGAAGCTACGAGTTCTGGCAGTTGTTGCGGTTTGGTGTAGGAGCGAGTTGGTCAGAGGCCGCAGACTGCTACTTGAGTCTGACAGATACCTATGTGGAGCGAAATGCTTCTGTGCCCGACGGATTCTAGTCGGAGCGGTCAGGGCTTAACCGCTCAGTTGTTTTGCGGTTTAAATTTTTTAGCTGACCTGTCTGCAAGTTGTAATTTAGTTCCACATCGGCTGTTGTATTTTTTCTTCTTTTCTTTTTCCTATAAATAGGGGTCATACTCTTGTAAATTATATTTTTTTGGAATGCAAAACTTGTTATTTAGATTTTTCACAGTCACCATAGGTTAGATCACACTTTAGTTACACTAATTAGGGCTTAAATGACTTACCCTAACTCAACAAGCTAGCTTGGGTGCATATAGTCACACCACAAAACTAGCTTGCGTGCTGAAGAAACAAGAATGGTTTCACGAAACAAGAATGGTTTCACGAAACGAGAACGGTTTCACATATAGAAGATTTGCATCGCCGACTCGCGAGAGAGGAATAAAAAAAGAATGACAAGAAATGTCGAGGCTTGCGTGGTTCACATTTTAGAACTGAAACGAGTGTGGCTCCGTAGAAAGCAGGAGATAGTTGGACATTCAAAACACTCCATAAACAGTATTTTCTGCAAAACACTTTTTAAACAGTCGTGGTATCACAGGACTACTAATGATAAAATTTCTCCTTCGGAAGACGAATTCTGGGTTGATCTCCTAGGAGATCGAAATATAATTTCCTAGAAAATCCCACTAGATTTGAACGAGTTACTATGCCCCTTTATTTTATTAATTTTGATCATCATCTATTATTTCATGCAAAAACAAACCTAAACCCTAGATATTAACCGCAACCCGTTATTGGCTAGTCGCACTCCAAAATCTGCTAAGTTTTTGCGCATTTTCGAAATACGCCTTGTACATGTAATTTAAGGGAAAGTATCCAACACGAAAGTTGTAGATCTCGACAAGATCTACAACTTTAGTGATGAACATTTTTCCTGAAATTGCATGTACAAGGCGTATTTCTGAAAAGCGTAAAATTTGAGCATATTTTCAAAGTACGCCTTGTACATGCATTTTTAGGAAAAGTGCTCAACACGAAAGTTGTAGATCTCAACGACATCTATAACTTCATGTACAAGACGTATTTCAAAAAGACGCGAAAAATTATAAAATTTTGAAGTCCGACTAACAAATAACGGATTGCAGTTAACAACCGTCAAAAAAATTTCCCCTACTAATGTATTTGTGGTTGGAATAGAACTTTTTTTCATTAGCAAAAAAAAAAAATACCGGAAATTAGAGGCAGGGAATTACAGGTGTCAGACCATAGAGATGGAAGCGCCATAAAGCGCCCTATCATTAACTGTTCATCGGCGTACCGTTTCTCTTATCGACGCTGCGGGGAAGGAGCAGAAGCCCAGCCGCTCCACTGTGCCACTGCGACGCTGCTCCTGCACAATCTCCCCAAACTCCTTTATCGGCATCCCGCATCTTGCATCGGATCAGAGCCTCGCGGGTATGTTCAGTGTTTAGGGTTTAATCGGTTCTCCATCGATACCGAAGAAATCTTGTATTCTTCCAATACAACTTGTATTCATTAGTTTTTACTGTTCTTCTTTCGTCCCTGCAAGATTTTGCATTTTGCATTTTTTTCCCAGGCTGTTAGTTGATAATTCCTTTGATGTTTTGTATAATAGTTCCATGAGTATGCATATCTCCTTTATATTTATTTTGGCTTTTTGGCACTTTGCACCCCCATTTGCACCATTTTGACACTTTGCACCCCGAATTTTTAAATAAGGCACTTTGCACCCCCCATTTGCCATAATTTTGACACTTTGCACCCTAGGCTTAATTTCAGAGGGGTATTTTTGTCCAAATTTTGCTAAAATGACATATATTACCATTTTGCACCCCGAATTCTTAAAATTGGCATTTTGCACCCCGAAATTTTTCATTGGCGTTTGGCACCTTGAATTCCTTACATTGGCGTTTTACACCCCGAATTCTTTACGCTGGCACTTTGCACCCCAAATTTTTATAATGTCATTTTGCACCAGATTTTTTATATGCCTTCAAAATCGAATATTAACACTCATATTACAGAAAATTAGCACCCACATTACATCATTGCGAAGAAAACAATATTACATTAACGCCAATGTAAGGAATGATGTCCATTCCTTATTGAGTGCATATTACAATGTCATTTTGCAACCAGGAAATTAACAGCACATATTACATAATTTTCAAAAGAGAATACAATATTACAGTAGCAGTCCAATACTTAATACATCCCATGATCATCTATAGCATAATACAATTCAAAACATAATTTAGTCCAAAACATAATGCAGTTCAAAACATAGTGCCGTCTAAAACATAATGCCGTCCAAAATATAATGCAGTCCAAAACAGTAGCAGTCCACGATCATCTCCCTCTTTTGACGATCATGTTCACGATCACGATTTCCTCCTCACCTGCATATTAACATGTCAATGATTAAAGAAACATGTGAATTATATAAAATGATAAAAGAGAAAAAGATGACTTAATGTTTACCGGTTGCTTTGATCTCGTACTAGTCGTTGCATCTTGACTGTTGGGGGCCTCAATACAACTCTTTTTGGTATGTCCTCTCATCCCACAGTTGGAGCACGCATACTTCATACCATGCCTATTTACTCCATATTTTTTCTCTTGTAATTCATCTTTCTCTTTTCTTCTAGCATGTTTAGATGGTCTTCCGGGCTTCTTGTCAACATTACATCACGGCACAATTGGATTCAAATTGGCTAACGGCCACTCTTTATTTGATTTTATATGATTCAACATGTGTTCATATGCCCTCATAAACATTTCTCTTCGATACCAATGAGCAACATAGTCTTCAACGTTTTCTCTCCGATAAAATATGCATGATGTTGCATGCACATAAGGAATACCCGTTAGATCCCATCGCTTGCAACTACAACTTCTTGAACTCAAATCAACCGTCCATTTGTCTCCCATCCACCCTTCAATTTCAAATTTGTCATGTCCATTCCACACTAAGATGTAATTGTGTGTATTTTTTTTGTTATTCTCTAAAATTCGTTGTATGTAATGACATATATCTCCATTAAACTTGAAAATTTTGTCTCTTTGGGTGTGTAGCCTCTTCATGAGCAACACCCTTATAGTCTCTAACATAGTAATTATAGGCTTATCCCTTGCCTTTAAAATTACTTTGTTGAATGACTCACAAAAATTATTTAATAACATATCACATTTAGGTCAAATGCTAAAGTGAGATTTTGCCCAATGTCTTTCATGTCTTTCTCTTACCCATTCGTACGCTTTTTTGTCACATGCTTTCAACTTATCCATCTCGTTATTGAAATCTACAAGCCTAGTGGCGGATGCTGGCTTCCAAAGCAAATCTTTTAGTTGCATGCCTATATGTTTTTGTTTGAAGTTGTTGTACATATGCCGCAAACAAAACCTATGTTCCGCATTTGGTAATAACTCACTAACTGCATTCATTAGCCCTTTATGCTTATCTGAAATTATTGACCATGTGTATGTATTTTCAATGCACAAGTTCTCTATTAGAAGACTAGTAAACCACCTCCAAGTCTTTGTATTTTCTTTTAAAACAACCGCATAAGCAATATAAAACATATTATTATTACCATCAACCCCAACAACGCATAATAATACTCCACCAGTTGATGTTTTCAAATGAGTCCCATCTAAACCTATAATAGGTCTACATCCTGCCATAAAACCTCTCTTCAATGCATCCCAACATATATATAATCTTTTAAAAATACATGTTTGTGATGTCATATCATGTTTGCATTTAATTTTAATTGTAGTTCCAGGATTGGTCCTATAAATCTCTTCGAATTAATCCCAAAGTTTTGCATATTGCTCCATCTCTGTGCCACTAATTAATTTAGAGGCATGTTTTTGATCCTATACATCTTCCACAAACTTAAAGATGTTTTAGTGTCCTTCTGCATTATTTCCTGCATCGAACTTGCGGGCCACTCTGGATTGCTCCTAATGTTGTGCTCATACTTCCTCACAAGAAACTTAGAGTTACAATGTCGGGAGTTTGGAACTCTATAACATGTATGTTCACCTTTGATTGTTTTAACTTGAGAAGTTTTTTCAGTATTCGACATGAACGAAGCAAACATAATCCAACCACAATCACATGTTACCTGAATCTTGTCACTACAATTTTTAGTGAACTTTAAAGGACTTCCTTGTTTTGTAGCGTACAATTTAACGGCATCCCGAAAGTCAGAAGCACTATTGAAACACAATCCCACGTCGAACTCAAAATCAGAATCATTTTCATCTTCTTGATAAACTTGCATTCCTTTTCGTGAACTAGATGAGGAATGACTACCAGGCTCCCTTATATGTATTTCGACGTTCGTTTTCAAAGGTTGTTTTGTTTCCACTCTTTCACCAACCACTTCAATTTCATTCTCTACATTATCATCGTCTAACAAAGCATCCATCTCAAATTCACTATCTTGCAAATCATCACTAAATGACGAAATATCTTGGTCTGATTCCTTATCCATGCACAGTGAATCACTACTACTATCAACATCTAATTCTTCTTCATCAATCAACATGTTTTGCCACTCAATAACTTCGGGATTAGACATGTCGATTGAATGTGAACTGAATACCAAAAACGTAAATCTCAATAAAAAATTGATATAAGAAATCTGGAAATAAATGTGGACTGAAAATGGAAATAAAAAACAGACAATACCTCAGATTTGAGGATAAATGTGTTGCGTATGCCCCTAAATGAACAACAAAATCTGGAAAAAGAGGAGAAAACACTAAATGAGATTTCTTAATAATTTGGTAAAGGTGCATACAATAGATTTGAATGTTATTGTTGTCATCAAATTGGACACTTTATAAATGATTGTTGGTTTAATCAATCAAAAATTTCAAATGATGCACCTTTATTTCTCATATTTATGAGAAGACACTTCTGGAGTGGACCCAGTCCACAGGGTTCTGAAGGAATTCCTTCCAATACAGAAATATCTTCCAATGTCAGATTTGACTCATCATCTCTTAGAAAGTATCTATCTTTATCTCATATTTATGAATCGTGCAATGTAGCTTCATTATGCAAAGAACCAACACATTTCATTGAAGTCGTAAATCAACCTCGGTGGGTTGAAGCTATGACTGATGAAATAAGTATGATAACCAAAAATGACACAGGGAAACTTGTACCTAAACATTTCAACAGAGATTGTTGGGGCGTTAAATTGGTTTATAAACTGGAATTAAAAAGGATAGGGGAGATAGAGAAGTATAAAGGATGTTTAGTGGCAAAATGGTATTCACAGAAACCTGGAATAGATTTCTCTAAAATTATTGTCCTGATATAGCTTGTATGGAAACAATAAGAATGTTGATTGCTTTTGCTACCTAGCACAATCTAAAAATTCACCAACTTAAGTTCATATGAAGCCTCTCACCATATGAACACAATTTTATGATTGTGTGAATATATGTGGATAATTTCTTAGTCACAAGTCCTGATATTCAAGAAAAATATATCACTAACTCTTCCTATAGAAGTCGTCTCTTCATTCTCCCGCCATTACAGTACCTGAAGTCGGAGAAGAAAGAAGCCCGATCGCTGTAGATTTCCGACGAGCTTAAGGTTCCGATGACCTTGACGTTCCGACAAGCTTAACACTCAGACGACCCCAGATTTCGAGGATCTCAGCTTCCACTAAAGCACGACGCTCCAACGAGCTCAGTTCTCCGGCGATTTCGGCGCTCCAATGGATGACCTAAGTTATCGCCTACTGGAGAGGGAAAATGTCGGCGGCGTGGATGGGAAATGACGGGATGAAGAAGTGAAGCCCTAAAATCTGTCATTTAAATGAGATAGACTAAAATGCCCCTCTAAAAGTTATCCTCGGGTGCAAAGTGCCAAAAAAGCTTAAATGGGGGGTGCAAAGTGCCTTATTTAACATTTCAGGGTGCAAAGTGCCAAAAATGTGCAAATGGGGGGTGCAAAGTGCAAAAAAGCCTATTTATTTTGTTGGGATGCTGGGATGGTGATATGGTGTTGATTTTTTTTTATGTTTCATTTTTCTTCCTATAAGAGTATGCATTGTTTAGTTTTCTCTAATAATTTCTATGATGTTTCCTATAATAGATCCATGATTATGCATTCTGTAGTTTATATATATTTTTAGGATGATGATTATGGTAAATTCTATGCTAAATTTAATGACCTTCTCAGGACATTTTTTATCCACTTTCTCTTATGATTGTCATGCTGTTTGATAAGGCAATGATCCATTTTTTGCTTTGCAATAATCCTGCGCCTGTTGATTACTATAGAATACAAGTTAAGGTTCCTACGTGTAGTGCATTTGTAAACAACTAGCAAATGGATATACCCTACCCATCAAGGAACTTAAATATATTCCATAATGAATCTGATGCATAAAACCTTCTTCCTTCTACATATTTACTAACTTCGAGGTAGGTAGATCTCAAAGGCAGTACAATCTGGTCCCTTGTATACTAATTTGTATAGTTACTTGATACTTTAAATGCTACTATATTTTTTGAACATTTAAATGACAATCATATTTCAATAGTAGTCATGAATTATAAGGAACAATCCAACCATTAGCAACAATGATTTTGATACGCTCTAATCGCATTTTATATATCAATAACTTATATGTACTCTTATAAAGATAAGACAAGTGTACTTATCGTTCATAATATGTGATATGATTATATCAATGCCTTATTTCTTGAGCACCACTAAATTCTTCTACTCCGTTCCTCTCTCATTATCTTATTAAACCTCAACAATAACAACAACAATAGTAGTCATGAATTATAAGGAACGATCCAACCATTAGCAACAATGATTTTGATACGCTCTAATCACATCTTTATATATCGATAACTTATATGTACTCTTATAAAGATAAGACAAGTGTACTTATCGTTCATAATATGTGATATGATTATATCAATGCCTTATTTCTTGAGCATCACTAAATTCTTCTACTCCGTTCCTCTCTCATTATCTTATTAAGCCTCAACAATAACAACAACACTCAAGCCTTTATTCCACCGTAGTGTGGTTGTCTATATAGATCCTTTGTTGCCATTGCGCCTTATCTTTTGTCATAATCTCACTAATGCCTAAGTATATCATTGTCGACCTGAGATCCAAGATCGTCGAGCTGAGAACTGCTGACTGCTTCTTGATAAAACTTGCCAATTCTGTGCACCAAGATCGTCGACCTGAGAATTTAACTTCGTCGACTGGAGTTCAGAGAAGTGTTTCTGGACTTAGAATGTTGAAGTAGATGATCCAGAAATCGTCGACCTGAGAACTAAGTTCGTCGAGCTGAGCTCAGAGAATTGTCTCTGAGATCGTCGAGCTGAGCACGACTTTCGTCGAGCTGAGTTTGACAAACGTCGAACTCATTTTTCCGAGTCTTTGAAATTTCTCTAAGTCCCGAGTCTTTTGCAGTCTGTTGACTCTAGGACACAAACATGACCTTGACTATACATGTTGGGTCAAACCATCCTAGTTTAGTGAACCTAGCCCAAATCCAACTAGTGATCCAACAATCTCCCCATATTTGGATGAGGTCACTAAATACAGACACAAAATACATACAAAGCAAAAAAAATATATCTGGCAAAAAATTTAAAATATGCAGCAGATATATATGTACAGAGAGCTTTGTATCATGATATAAATAAACAGTTTTAAAATAACAGACAAACTAAGAACAGTTCAAATTTATTTCTTTTGCTTGGGCTCCTTTTGCTTGACTTCTTTAGCTTTATCTCTAGGTTGAGTAAACTTGATTTCCCTGTTTGGGTTGGCAGCTTCAGTCCTTGTCATTGTCATATCAGCTGCTCCAATGATATTGAGGGAAGTTGCTCTTGACACCACAGCTTCTGTATGCAATTTCATATAATCATCAACATTAAAGAACTTGTTAGCTTTAGCAAACCTGTTAAGTTCTTCCTTCATGTATTTGGACATTGTAGTGTATTCAGAGGGATCCTTCCCTTCAGTTTTTGCTTTATTGATCATGGATAGACCAACCAATTCCTGGAACCTGGCCATCCTTGCAGTTGTAGCTGTCTCTGGGTCCTCAAAAGGTACAGGAGGGGAGACAAGTCTCTTTGGACTTTCAGCTTTTTGATGTTCAGTGATTTGTTGCTGTAGATGTTGTTGATGTTGTTGTTGATGCTGCTTGCCAGATGAATAATACCTCTGCTGACTGCTTCCTGAAGAATAGGATCTACCTTGTTGTCTCTGATATGTCTGATACTGGGTAGTCCTTTCCTTATAGTTTCATTCCTAGTCTTTTTTGTTCTACCCTCCCCTGTTTAACATGCCTAGTGGCTAAACTATCGCAACACGTAATAGATGCCTTTAATGGTCTCCTTTGTACGTGTCTTAATCATCTTAATCGAGTTTCTCACATCTTATCTACAATTGGTTCCACTCCCGTCTTATCTCTGATATATTCATTCCTAATTTTATCCTGTCTCGTGTGTCCACATATCCACCTAAGCATTCTCATCTTCGCAACTTCCATTTTTTGCTCATGCACACAATTCACTGCCCATCACCCAGAATCGTAGAGCATCGCTGGTCTAATTATAGTACAATAAAACTTGCCTTAAGTTTTAATGGTACTTTACAATCACATAAAATCCCAGATGCCCCTTTACACTTCAACCAACCTTCTTGGATTTTATGTATCACATCTTTATCTACATCTCCATATATTTGAATTATCGATCTCATATATTTAAAGCAGTCACTGTAAGAAATATCTTGGTCACCTAACTTAATGACAGAGTTATCTATCCTTCTTGTACCGCTAAATTTAAGCTTCATATACTCTGTATTTGCCCAGCTCAACATAAAACTCTTCTTCTCTAAAGTTTCTTGCCAAAAATTCAAGTTTCACATTTATACTCTCATACGTCTCATCGACCAAAACAATATCATCTGCAATAAATGAACACCAAGGTATTACTTGTTGGATATGTTCAGTTTGCTCATCTAATACATAGGTTAAGAGATAAAGGCTTTAAGCCATCCTTTTAAACCTCATTTGATGAAAAAATATTATAACAACAATAACACTAAAGACTTTATCCCATTGTAGCGGGGTCAGCTATATGGATCCTTTATCGTCATTGTGCCCTATCTTTAGTCATAATCTCACTAATATCTAAGCACATCATGTTTTTCCTTATAGTTTTATTCCAAGTATTTATTGGTCTACCCCTTCCCCATTTAGCATGCACAGTGACTAAACTCTCACAATGCCAAACAGGTGCTTCTAATGATCTCCTTTGTTCATGTCCGGACGATCTTAGTCGAGCTTCTCGCATCTTCTCTACAATTGGTGTCACTCCTGTCTTATCCCTAATACATTCTTTTCTAATTTTATCCAGTCTCGTCTGTTCACACTTCACACATCCACCGAAGCGTTCTCATCTCCACAACTCCCATTTTTTGCTCATATACACAATTCACTTGCCCAACACTCAAAACCATAAAGCATCGCTGGTTTAATTGTAATACGACAAAACTTGCTTTTAAGTTTTAATGGTATTTTACGATCATATAAGATCTTTGATGCGTCTCTCCACCTCAACCAACCTGCTTGGATTCTATTTATCACATTTTTATTTACACCATATTTTTGAACTATCGATCCCAAATATTTAAAGCACCCACAGCGTGTGAAAGTGTGAACATTTAATAAAATCTTTTGAGTATTCTCTAGAGGGGAGGGGGGGGGGGGGTGAATAAAGATAAAAATTATTTCTATCTTAATTATACTTTTCCCAGAACTTGCATACACCCAGATTTTTAACCAGAATTTTAAACCTATCAATACTAATCACAACACAACATATAAATAATCACAATAAAAGGATAATCATAAAAGACACAAAATTATAGTGGTTCACCAAAATGTGGGTACATCCACTTTTCTACCCCATTGGTAGGAATTCACTATCACTGTGTTTGAGTCTTTTGATAAGGAGACTCTCAGTACCAATCTCTAGATCTTTTGATAAGGAGACCTTGAACTAATACAAACCAGAGTATTTTCACAAGGAGACTCTTAGAACCTTTAACTGAATCCTTTGAAGAGGAATTATCAAAACTCTTTTCTCAAATAACAAAAAAGTGGATAGAGATTAGTAAAAGAGATGTATAAGAGATGATCTTCCTGATGAGTCTTCTCATCAGGAATTCTGAGGACTTTTTGGCACTGAGTGAATTAAACCCTGGATCTCTGATGAATCCTTGATAAAGTTGATTTCAATGATTATAAGCCTTTTGATCCAAATAATTTCTCATCATTCACTGAATCTGTTGCAACACTTGAAGAAGAACCGACTCTCTAATCAAATTTAGGAACAAGATGCTGATCGACTGATTTTTGTAAGAACTTCATCAGTAGGAAAAGAATTATCGTCTTCCTAATCTGCTCTATCGATTCAAAACTTTTAAATCACTTTTTGTCTCTGTGTTTGATTGATTATTTTTGTTTTTTTTATTTGTGTGTATATATATATATATATCTGATAGAAAAGAATTTCCTTATTACCATCGTCTTCAAACGTCTCCAAGAAACCGTTATTCAATTTAAATCTTTCTTGAATGAGCCTGAATTAATCCTTAGAAAATCTCGTTCAGAACTTTTTTGACGTAACATCAATTTCATATAGCAGTTGCATCGAAATCTGACTTCATACTGATTGTCTGTCGACTTAACTTTGTTGTCGACGTTATGTCGACAACATATCGAAGTATGCGTCGATATGCACCTTGAAGTAACGTCGACTATTCTTATTCTGTTGCTCCGACTTCTAATCGAAGTAACGTCGACATCAAGTCCATGTTGCGTCGACTTCTAGTCGACGCATGTTGGCTTTTCTTGACTTTCCTCTAAAATTCAGTATGTCTTTCTCATGTCCTTTACTCTACTGATATTCTAGGACTTCTAAGACCATATTACTCTCAATATACATCATGGGTAATAAACCTATGATGTAAAATCACTTAAAATATAATTTGTTAAGATAAATCATGAGAGTTTTTCCCAACAACGTGAAATTCCTTGATCACCGAACTTAATAACATAGACATCCATCCTTCTTGCACTACTAAATTTAAGTTCCATGTATTCCGTCTTTTTCCTGCTCACTAATGTCTAAGTACATCTTGTCTTTCCTTATAGTTTCATTTCAAGTCTTTATTGGTCTACCCCTCCCCCGTTTAACATGCATAATGACTAAACTCTCATAATGCCTAACAGGTGCTTCTAATGATCTCCTTTGTACATGTCCGAACGATCTTAGTCGAGCTTCTCACATCTTCTTTTTAATTGGTGTCACTCATGTCTTATCCCTGATACATTCATTTCTAATTTTATCTAGTATCGTGTGTTCTCACATTCAGCTAAGCATTCTCATCTCTACAACTCCTATTTTTTGCTCATGTACAAAATTCACTGCCCAACACTCAGAGCCGTAGAGCATCACTGGTCTAATTGCAGTACGACAAAACTTGCCTTTAAGTTTTAATGGTACTTTACGATCACATAAGATCTCTGATACGCCTCTCCACTTCAACCAACGTGCTTGGATTCTATATATCACATCTTTATCGACACCATATTTTTGAACTATCGATCCCAGATATTTAAAGCACCCACTGCGTGAAATATCTTGATCACCAAACTTAATAACAGAGTCATCCATCCTTCTTGTACTGCTAAATTTAAGCTCCATATACTCCGTCTTTTCCCTGCTCAACAATATGTTATTAAAGGCGTGCTTCAGGCGCGCCCAAGGCTTAAGGCTCACCAGGATTAGAGTTTTGCGCCTTATTTGCTCTTTTGAAATATAAAAAACGCGCATGAGTGAGACTTCTATTGTAAATTTTTTTATCAAAAAGTTGAGAAATAAATAATTTAAGAACTTAATAAACTTTTATTGATTTAGTGTTTGTGAAAGTTTTTGAATACAGGAGTAGCTAATCACCTAGAGGGGGGGGGGGGTGAATAGTTTCTTTAGCCTTTTTAATTACTTTTAAGCTTTATCAAATTCTGCTATGAGTTATGATATGATTGTTGATGCTTTCAAGAATAACAACCAGACCACACAGTAGCTTTATAATGGTTCCCCAGTGTATGAGTACATCCACTGCCCCTCCCGCCTTTCTAACAGAATGTTAGACAAGACACTTCTCCAATAACTTGGCTCCTCAGAGATTATAACACGATTCCCACTGGATCACACAGTCTCCACAGAGACCTACAACACAGACACTCAGCCCACCCACTCAGTAATCACCTGATCACCTAACACAGACACAAATGCCCCACAACACAGGCTGGAATCACAGCCCTATCACACAGATCCAAGACTGGATCCTACCAATCAGATCTTATCCTAGATCCTACCTCTGCCTTTATAACTTAGACTTACAATATAGATCTCACCAGATCTAACTCTCAACTTTTATAAACTAGGCTTACAACACAGATCTTAATCAGATCCTATAAAGATTGAATTTGATATTGAAAAAGATTAGACTCCAGAGATTGATTCTCTGAGTCTACAGCTTCTTGAACTGAGAGAATCTCAGCCCAATTTTCTTCTCAGCAACAAGGATGAAGATCTTCAATAATCTGCTGCTTGTGCTAGAAGTAATCTCAGAACCTTGATTCTGATTCCGCTGATGAAGGAGAGAGAGGAGATATCTTCTATCAGCTAACCTGTTTTGTAGAACACAGATAGTTTTACCTCTTCTTCACAGATCCAGAGATTAATCTTCAATTTTGGCTCGGCTTGGATCTTGAAGCAACTTCAGCTAGGGCTGGCCTTGGCTGATTCTTCTTCCTCAGAAAAATCCTCTGATCCTGCTGTTGCAGATGTTGATTGCAGTATCTAACTCAAAGATCCTTCAGATTTGTTGAATTACAGCTTTTTGTCTCTGCAACAATGGCGGGAGAAGAAGACGAAGTCCCGCTTCTCTTTCTCGAAATGAATTGATCGCTCAGGAACTTATCTCGATCCAGATCTCCTTCTCTATTTATAATCCCGTCATCCAACGAGATGATTGACACGTGTCATTACTTTAACGACTGATTATATTCTTAGTTTTACAAAATGAGACTGACATCGACGTTGCTGATGAGTTGCAGCTCTTCCATGGTCATTTTGAATTTTGTTAACTTTTTGTTGATTTTGCTGACGTCAGTCATTCTTGATTTAGAAAATTTCAGACAAGTACCCAGACGTTTAGTGCGTTGAGTGAACAAGCTTTACTCAACGAATCTGGAACTTAAAAAATTTCCAGCTCTGCTAGGCGTTGAGTGAGTAAGCTCAACTCAACGCTTTTTAACTTAGTCAACTTCTCAGCTTGTCCAGACGTTGAGAGCGTTGAGTGTATAAGCTTCACTTAACGTTTTTTGCCTTAGCTTGATCTTCAGCCTTTTCTGCAACTATGACGTTGAAAGCGTTGAGTGTATAAGCTTCACTCAACGATTCTGGACTTCGAATAATTTTGCTCTGCATGTAGGCATTGAGAGCGTTGAGTGTATAAGCTTCACTCAACGCTTTTATACTTAGTCAAATCTCCTTCTGTCTGAAGACGTTGAGTGAGCTGACATCACTCAACGCTTTCTGCCTTTGACTCTGAAATCTGTCGTTGAGTGCGTTGAGTGTATAAGCTTCACTCAACGATTCTGGACTTAGAAGAATTCTGCTCTGCATCAAGGCGTTGACTGTGTTGACCACACTCAACGATTCTGGACTTAGAAGAATTCCGCTCTGCATGAAGGCCTTGAGTCTGTTGACTACACTCAACGCTTTCTCCCTTTGGCGTTGACAGCACAACAATATGACTCAACGCTTTTCTCCTTTTGGCGTTGAGTGAGCTGACTTCACTCAACACTATTGTACTTAGACAGAATTTTCTATCTTTCTTCCAAGGTTTTGACTGAATCAGCTTGGCGTTGAGTGAACTGGCTTCACTCAACGCTTTTGGACTTAGTCGAATTTCTTTGACAGATTTGCTTTGGCTTTGACAGAACTAGCATGACTCAACGCTTTTGTCTATATGACGTTGAGTGAGTTGACTTCACTCAACGCTTGTGGACTTAACAACTTTTCTGCCTTGCCAACACTTAAAGCTTTGACTGCCATCCTTCTCTCAATGCTATTAGCTGTATGGCGTTGAGTGAACTGGCTTCACTCAACGCCTGTGGACTTAGACATTTTTCTTCACTGTCACTGGCTCCTGGTTCATCTGGCGTTGAGTGAGCTTGCTTCACTCAACGCCTGTGGACTTAGATATTTTTCTTCACTGTTACCGGCTCCTGGTTCATCTGGCGTTGAGTGAGCTTGCTTCACTCAACGTCTGTGGACTTAGGCAATTTCCTGCCTTTCCAGTCAGCTTCTTTGAGTCACCTGTCAATAGGATCACCTGTCCAATCAATATGAATAAACTAACCTGATTGAGCATAAACATATATCAAATACAACTATGATACCATTGTTTATTTCTTATAAATCTGATTGGGATCAATAAACCAATGTCCCAGATTTATAAGAAGTCAAACAAGTCAATGATATACACATAGTTGTATTTGATATACACTAACATATGCAACAACAATAGACAACAATATATTAACACAAGAGAGTTAAGGGTTACCACATTTCCTATTTTTCTGCTAGTATGATGATCATCACCTACTGCCCCTGTGTTGCTGCATGATTCACCTTTTTTCCCTTTGTAGGAGAACACCACCTGCTCCCCTGTTTTGCTGCATTGACACCTAGTCACCTTAGTCACCTTCTCCCCCTTTTTTACTTTTTCAGACAGAAGGAGAAGCTGACCATCTGTGATTATCTTCTCCTTTTTCTGAATTACAAATAATCAACTGGTGCTGAACTTGCTCCACCTCAACAAGAGCATCTTCTACCAAGACTTTGGACATTCCAACATTGATACCATTTTCTGGTCTACACAACCTGCAAGTTGATGTAGTTCCTGCAATAAAACAACATGAAGAGCAACTGAAGCTACACCAAGTTCAACATACCCAACTCAAACTTGAAGGTGTTGAATTTTGCTTCATCTAGTGGTTTGGTGAAGATATCAGCCAGTTTCTTGTCTGTTGGTACAAGCTCAAGACTAATATCCTCACATTCCACATGCTCTCTTATAAAGTGATATCTAATCTTTATGTGCTTAGTCCTGGTATGTGAGACAAGATTACTAGCTATAGAGATTGCACTAGTAGAGTCACAGAATAAAAAACTTCTACTTAACTGATTATTATAATCCTGAAGTTGATGCTGTATCCACAACAACTGTGCACAACAACTCCCTACAACTATATATTCTGATTCTGCAGTAGAAATAAAAACACTTGTCTGCTTCTTGTTGCTTCACGACACTAGTCTTTTTCCCAGAAACTGACAGGAGCCTGATGTGCTTTTCCTGTCTTTTCTACAACCTGTAAAGTCTGTATCTGAAAATTCTATTAGTTCAAAATCTCTATTCTTAGGATAATAAATGCCAAGATCTGGTGTGCATTTTAAATATCTCAAAATTCTCTTAGCAGCAGAGTAATGAGATTCTTTAGGGCATGCCTGATATCTAACACAGACACATGTAACATATATAATGTCCTGACCTACTAGCAGTCAGATATAGAATAGAGCCAATTATCCCTTTATACAAAGTTTGATCGACAGGTTTACCTGCCTCATCCTTGTTTAAAGACATGTTTGACCCCATGTGAGTTTTCATGGTGGAGGCATTCTCCATCCAAATTTCTTAATCAATTCCCTGGTAAACTTAGACAAATATGGATAATCCATTGTCAGTCTGTCTTACTTGAAGACCCAAGAAGAACTTATGTTCACCCATACTGCTCATCTCAAAATTCTCTTGCATAAGTTTGACAAACTTTTTGCAAAGGTTGTCATCAGTAGATTCAAAGATAATGTCATCAACATATATCTAGACTAGGATGATATTGCCTTTGGATTCCCTGAGAAATATGATATTGTATATCTTCTCCCTTGAGAATTTGTTCTCAATGAGGAAGCTAAAAAGAGTTTCATACCATGCTTTTGGAGCTTGTTTCAACCCATATAAAGTTCCATAGTCTATAAACAAAATTTGAATGGTTAGAAATAACAAAACCTAGAGGTTGTTCAACATAGACTTCTTACTTCAAGTCTTCATTCAGGAAAGCTGACTTTACATCCACCTGATAAACTCTGAAACCTTGGTATGCAACATATGCAAAGAACAGTCTGATGACTTCTAGTCTTGCTATTGGGGCCAAGATTTGATCAAAGTCAATACCTTCTTCCTGTCTATACCCCTGAGCTACCAGTCTAGCTTTGTTCTTGGTTATAATGTTTTTTTCATCATGTTTATTCCTATAGATCCACTTAGTTCCAATGACATTATATACTTGTGGTCTGGGAAGCAGCTTCCAGACCTTACAACTTTTAAACTAGTTCAGTTCTTCTTGCATAGCTACAATCCAAAACTGATCCATGTTTGCCTCTCCAAACTTTTTGGGCTATACTTGTGACAAGAAACTGGAGTATATTGCTATATTGAGACATCTGCTCCTTGTCACTAAATCTTGACTTGCATCACCAAAAATTTGGTGACCTGGATGATCCTTCAAATGCCTGACTGCTGGAGACAGTCTTCCTTCAGCATTCTGTGCTTCAAAGTCTCCATCTTGTTGTACATCATCCACTTCCTGTGTGCCTTGTGCTTCCTCTGGAATGCACACACTTTCATCTTTATCTTGAACTTCAGGTTCAGCTTCCTTAACAGTCATCTTGCCCATGACCACTTTTGTGCCTGTAGGACTAGAAAACGAGCTTGACAACTCATTGTTAATCATGTTTGATTCATTAAACACTACATTAACTAACTCCTCTACCACTTGACTTGTCAAGTTATAGATCCTATAGGCCTTACTATGATTGCTGTACCCAACAAAGATCTCTTCATAGGACTTGACAACAAACTTAGTTATATAGGATTTCCCATTATTAAGCACATAACATTTGCTCCCAAAAATTCTTAGATATGCAAGGTTTGGTTTTTTGCCCTTCAATATCTCATAAGGAGTCTTTTTATGACTCTTGGTGATAGAAGTTCTGTTGAGGACATGACAAACAGTGTTTACTGCCTCAACCCAAAAATATTCTGGGAGAGATGTGTCATTCAGTAATGTCTTTGCAGCTTTTATGAGAGTCATATTCTTCCTTTTAGCAATCCGATTTTGCTGGGATGTTCTTGAAGAGGAAAACTCTTGATGAATCCCAAGTTTTTCACAAAACTGTCATGCATTCAGATTGAAACTCAGTTCCATGATCACTTCTGATTCTGATCACATAACTGTTCAATTTATTCTGTATTTGTTTGACAAATGTCTTGAAGACATCAGAGGTTTCAGACTTTTTCCTTAAAAAGAAAACCCAAGTAAATCTGAAAAAGTCATCAACAACACAAATGTGTAGATTTTCCTACCAAAACTATGAACTGACATAGTACCAAATAAGTCCATATGTAGGAGGTACAAACATCTCACAAAGTCTTTAGTCCCAATACTTTTAAAAGAAACTTTGGTCTGCTTGCCCTTTTGGTATGCAGAGCAAATGCCTTTTTTAGTGCATACCATTTTAAGACCATTTTAACTAGCTCTTTACTGAAGAGCTTACCTATGATCTTATAATTCAAATGAGCTAGCCTCTTGTGCTATTTGACACAGTGTGATTCTTTCTCATTCACAACTAGGCATATGAGAGAGTCTGAATTTAGACAAAGAAAATTTAAAACATACACATTCCCACTCCTAGTACCCGTCAAGATGACCTCTTGGTCACTTGACTTTCTTTATGTGACACTCATTCTTGAAGAATGAAATGTCATAGCCAAGATCACAAAGTTGGCTTATGCTTATAAGGTTGTGTTGCAACCCTTCTACATAAGCTACTTTTGTGAAAGTGACGAAGAAATTTGAGATCTTAGCATAACCTTTGGTAATCCTTTTTTCTGATCCAACAAAGATCACCTTTTATCCATCCTTCATTGGAATGATCTCTCTCAAATTGCTCTTTGTTCCAGTCATGTGCCTGGAACAACCACTGTCCAAGTACCATATAGGGTTATGGAAACTTGGACTAACCTGCAAAACATATTTATTTACCTTAGGACCACAATATTTATTGGGTCCTAGATGTATGTTAGTCTCAAAATGAACATATCTAACAATATTTTTTCTGACTGGAAGACTAACTTTAGCTCTAGACACACTAGGATTATGCCAGCAGTCAATGACATAATGAACTATCTTGGCACAACACCAACATTCATGAAGGTTATACCTTCTTTTCTGAGCTGGCCTAATGACTGTGTTAACAGTAGCAACCTTTCCAGAAGAAACAACAATAGCCTTCTTTAGATTTCTTTCAGCAACTATTTGACTAAAGGAGAGTCTTTCAGCAGCTTTAATTGGCTTTTTCTGAGTGCCATTAGCAGCAGTTTTCTTTGTAGAAATCATGCTTCTGATGGCATCAAAAACACCAAAATCAGACTTGCTATAAGACTGACCTTCAGTCTGAGTCTTTGCTGATTGTATCTGAAGTTTGGCCACTGCCCCATTCTTAAGAGTTGAAGCTGGAACACCAAAGACAAATGGTCCAGGGTGAGCCATTTGTACTTCTTCATGAGCAGTCTTGAAGGCACTCATCCCCATTCCCCTTCTCCTTATATTGGAAGATACATTAGTATCCTTCGAGGAAAAATTCCCATCCTTCCAGTGACCATGCATGAAGTCCTGGTCATACCTGTTAGTAGAGAGTATTACCCCTTTAAACGGAATGAGTGGCTTAGCTGGAGCTTTTCCCTTCCTTTGAAAGAGACAGCTTTGGTGTTTCCCTTGAATCTAACTCCTCTCTTGTTTCTCTGAGAGGTGAAGGAGTCAATAATGAGCAACACTGAATTGCACTTAGAAAAACTTGCCACAATTCTCTTCTCCCTTTGGAGTTTTTCTTCTAGATCCCTAATAAGATCATTCTTATACTTTATGGTGCTTATCTGTATAATAGTAATATTCTTCAACTGACTGACTTTCCTTATTTTCTATTCCAGAATGACTGCTGTCTCAGAATGCTGGGAAGTAACAAGCTGTAGAGAGGCAATCTCTTGAGCCTGTTTTTTAGACAACTGCTTCCTCTTCTTGAATGCTTCCAGAAGTTCACCATACTTATCAATCACTTGATTGATATCATTCTCAGATTCAGAATCACCTTCATCCTTAGATGAAGATGCTTCTAAACCTGGACCAGTCTTATAACTTGACTTAGATGAAGAGTTGAATGAAGAGTGTACCTTAGATTGAGCAGGCTGATCCTGGCAAGATTCCTCATCTAATCTAGCCATCAACCCAATGTAGGCTTCATCTTCATCATCTGACTCTGAGGAGGACGAGTCAGTCCAGCTTTTCTCCTTCTTAGCAATGAAGATTTTCTCCTTCTTGCCCTTCTTTTGGTGATGATTTTTCTCATCAGCCTCCTTCTTCTTCACAGGACATTCAACCACAACATGCCCGGGCTTGATGCAGCAAAAACATATAATCTTATTAGAAATATGTTTACGAGATTTTGTGTCATACCTGCCTTCCTTGGAAGGTTTCTTCTTGGTTCTGTAGTAGTGCTTCTTGTGTTGAAAGGTAAAAGAAGGTCTGCTCCTCCACCCCTTCTTCTTCATCAGCTTCATGAACTGCCTTGAGAAAACAGCAAATTCTTCATCAGACATATTGCATTCTTATTGGAACACCCTATTACTAATTTGGGTCAGGATCACTATGTCTCTAGGAATCTGTGTTTGACCTTCTGTATAGCTTAATAGGTCAATTAGAATTGAGTCTAAGGGTTAGAAGTCTAGTATTGGAAGCTGCCCTGAAGACCAAGTTTTTCTGTAGACCAAGTCTAATCGTCGAGCTCAACACGACGATTCGTCGAACTCCGGTCGACGATCGTCTAGCTCAACTTCGACAGATCGTCGAGCTCCATTCGACGATCGCTGAGCTCAACCTCATAATATCGTCGAGCTCCACTCGACGATCGCTGAGCTCAACTTCGCAATATCGTCGAACTCCATTCGACGATCGGTGAGCTCAGGTCGACGATTTTAACTCTGCATTGGATCCTTATCTCTGAGCTCAGTTCGACGATCTTTGAGCTCAGATCGACGATTATTTTGCTGCTTGAATTTTCCAGTTCGCTGAGCTCAGCTCGACGATAGCAGAGCTCAGTTCGACGTTTTCAGTTATCTTTCAGAATTCAAATTCAAATCAGATAGAAGTTATTCTGCATTTAATTCAGAAGATCTGCCAGCCGTTTTCATTTACTTCTGGAGCAAGTTTCAAGGGATTTTTCAAGGAATAATTCAGTGGACTTTCTTTCAGAAGAAATTATGGAATTAAGGCTGTAATCAATGCAGACCAACGACTATCTTTGACAGAGTGATATTCTATTCTGGCACAGAGAATAAAAGACAGAATGTTTTTGAATGAAATAGAAAAGAAATACAGAGATTGACAAGAAGAGGATACACAACTCAGTATACAGAGACTTTTTCAAAATCTTCTGTCAAGGAGAATTCTGAAGAACACTCATCAAAGAGATCAAGCAATCTTCAAATCTCTTCAGCTCTCAAAGTGTTCAAGGCCAACATCATTTCAAGACTCCAGACTCTCAACATTTCAGCTTGCTGAAATCATCTTTTGCTGGAGATCTATCTTTGAAGGCCTATCACCCTCAGCAAAGCTCATCTTCCTGAAGATCAAGGACTCAGGGGGAGCTTTGACATCAATCCACTTAGTCTTCTCAGTTGATTGAGAAAGAGAAGACTGCCATCACTCTCTCACCCCCACTCTGTAAAGGGTTTTTCAAACTCCCTTCAAAAGTTTGAATCTGGTTTTTGAGCACCTTGTCAAAAGCTCATTGGTGGCAAGACACCTGATCAAAAAATCTGATTTGGTTTTTGAGCACCTTATCAAAAGCTCATTGGTGCCCAAGACACCTGATCAACTCATCCTGCAGTGGATTCCTACCTAGGGTGGTAGAAGAGTGGATGTACCCAAGTTTGGGGAACCACTATATTTTCTTGTGTCATCTGGTTCTGCATGTTTTCTTTTTGTTTCTGGCCTAGATTTTCTTGTGCTTAGTTTCTGCATAGCTTAGTTTTGTGATTAGTTGTATTTCTGCTTCCCTGCTCACACTCATTACAACAATTGTTGTAAAGCTTTGCAAAAGTTTTTCTTTGTGTTCAAAAAGCACCATATACTCTATTCACCCCCCTCTAGAGTATATCAAATCTAATTTCCCCTTTCAATTGGTATCAGAGGCAGGTTGGTTAAACATACCATACCTGATTGGTTGTACAGGCTAACACCTGAACCTCAAGATCCCAAACTAGATCTTTTTGTTATTATTAGATTTTGTTTGCACAAATCATGACCCAAAACAAAGATTATGCTAGCACCAGACCTCCAGTGTGCAATCTGTCAAAGTTTGCACTTTGGAAAGCAAGGATTAGACTCTACATGAATTCTATTGACGAAGATATATTTAATTCTGTTTTGACAGTGTGTCCAAGACCCCCAGAAAGCACAAGTACAAATGCTGTTCCACCTCCATCAGGAACAGATGCTGACATCAAAAAGTGGAAAGTAGCTGATGCCAAGGCTATGAACATTCTAGCCCAGACAATGTCAGATGACATTTTTCAAAAAGTAGCTGAATGCAATTCAGCCAAGGAAATTTGGGACAGGCTCTCAGAAATTGTCTCTGGCTCAGCTGATGAGAGAAAGGACAGAAGATCCCATCTCATCTCCCAATATGAGAACTTCAAGAAGGGAGAGACTGAGTCAGTGGGAGATATGCACAACAGACTGAGTCTAATTGTCAGTGAACTGAGGACATTAGACAAAGAGATCTCACTGACAGAACTTAATGACAAGATCCTAATGTACTTTCCCAGCACTTGGGATTCAAGAATCTGGCCAATTAAAGATGCCAGAAGTCTGAATGAGATCACCACTGAAGCCTTGTTGGGTAAGCTCAAATCTTATGAGCTACTCATCAAGAACAGAGAGGAAGAACAGAAGGCTGCTTCACCAGCCACAAGAAAGGAGAAGACCATAGCATTCAAGGCAACTGAGGATCTGCCTGAAGAAAAAGGAACAGGCAATGATGAACTTCTCAGCTTGTTGGCCAAAAGATTCTATAAGATGGCCAGAAAGGACTTTAGAAGAAGATCATACAAGGAGCAGGATAAGCCAAGGTATGACAAGTCCATTGACAATAACAAAGACATTATTTGCTTTGTTTGCAGGAAACCAGGGCATATAGTTCCTGACTGTCCAGAGAACAAGAACAAGGACAGAAGGGACAGAAAAGAGAGAAGAAAGGAGAAAGACTCCAAAAGGAGTGACAATAACAAACCTTCTTCCAGCAAAAATAAGCATACAAGGAAAGGATTTGTTGCTGAATCCTGGAGTGAGACTGAAGAGGAGTCAGAAGCCTCTTCCAGCTCTAGTGATGATGAGGATGATGCAGAGGAAAAGGAGTTCTGCATGATGGCAATCAATGCCTCACAACACAACTCAGAGGAAGAGGAGTCAGAGTCAGACTCAGAGACTCAACCTGAAGAAGATCAGGTAATTAGCTCTTTTGATTTTACTTCAGAAGATTTTAAATCTGAATTTAAAGCACTATGTTAGACCTGCTAAAGTCTGAGAAAAGAGATCATCTCTCTCAGAAATCAATTATCTGAACAAAATGTTTTAAAATCAGAAAACCTCAAACTCTCTCAGGAATTGGAGAGCTATAGGGAACAGATAGCTACACTGAAAAGTGAGCTCTCTGAGGCCAAGAAGCTTGAAGAATCTCTCAATGGGAGAAGCCTCAAGCTGATGAACATCACAAGCACAGTGAACTCAAGATTCAACAGTACACTGGGCTTGGGTGGCTCATCCAGCCAACCTATTGTTCTGACAACTCCCATCAAGTTCATTTCTGACAAGGGAAAGGGAGTTGTAGAGGTTGCCAGGAAAAATTCTGATCTGCCTCAGAAATTTAAGTCCCAGCAGAAATCGTCGAACGAAGCTCGACGATCGCCGAATGAAGATCGACGATCGCCGAACGCAGCTCGACGATCTCAGGGAAAATCGTCGAACGCTGGTCGACGATCTCAACCAAAGTCGTCGAACGAAGCTCGACGATCTCATGTACCTGACCTCACCCATAGTCGACCGTCGAACGGAGCTCGACGATCTGACCCAAGATCATCGAACTCAGCTCCAAGATCGTCGAACAGAGGTCAAAGCTCTGGAAAATTTCTCAAAGGCAAATCAAAATTGAATCCTGAGGGTTCTTCATCCCAAACCTTCAACCCTTATACTGAATGGATTTTACCTCCAAGGAGATATCATCCTGAAGGATATAAGAGTCAGCCAGGGATGTCTTTCATTTCTGAATTTAGAGGTTATCAACCTAGGCCCAAGGTAAACTGGGTCAAAAACAAGTAAATTGTTTCATGTGCAGGTGAAGACCTATCCAACATCTAACCAGCAATGGTATTTGGATAGTGGGTGCTCTAAGCACATGACAGGGAACAAGGACAACCTCAATTCCTTTAGAGCCAAGCTTGGACCCAAAGTTATCTTTGATGATTCCAACTTTGGACAAACTAAAGGATATGGTGCAGTCCAGATTGGTTCTGTAACCTTCAAGAAGGTAGCATATGTGGAAGGACTGAAGCACAACCTAATCAGCATCAGTCAGATATGTGATGAAGGGTACCAGGTGACCTTCAGCAAAACCTTATGCAAAATCAAGTCAGAGGACAACACAACTGTGTTGACAGGTAAAAGGAAAGGTAACATCTACCTAGTAGATTTTCTTTCAACTTCTATAGATATCTGTTTATTTAATTCAGTATGTAGACCAAATGTTTTATGGCATAAGAGATTAGGACACCTAAACCTTAGAACTATTGCTAGGCTCTCCAAGGACAACCTTGTTAGAGGACTACCTTCTGGCCCCTACAAGAAGGAAGGACTATGCAAGGCTTGTCAATTAGGCAAGCAAACTAAAAACAGTTTTAAGTCACTTAATAAGAGTGATTCACCTAGGATATTGTATCTGTTACACATGGATCTATTTGGACCCATCACAGTACAAAGCCTAGGAGGGAAATCCTACACTTTAGTAATTGTAGATGACTTCTCTAGATTCACTTGGGTGTTCTTTCTAAGGAAGAAGTCTGATAACTTTAAGTGTCTGACAGAGTTTCTCAAATGTATAAAGATTGAGTTCAATACTCACATTGCCCTGATCAGAAGTGATCATGAGACAGAGTTTGATTCTCTTCTTATGCAAGAGTTCTGTCAGAGTGAAGAGATCAGTCATACTTTCTCAGCTCCTAGAACTCCTCAACAAAATGGGGTAGCTGAAAGGAAAAATAGAACCCTTATTGAATCTGCCACTACATTGTTGTCAGATGCTCATCTACCTCTATCCTTTTGGGCAGAGGCAGTGAACACCTCCAACTATGTGCTGAACATGAGTCTGATACATAAACTGAAGGGAAAGACTCCCTATGAATTACTCAAAGGGAAGAAACCTAAAGTTGACTATTTCAGAATTTTTGGTTGCATTTGCTATATTCACAATAATGATAAGAAATATTTAGCAAAATTTCAAGCCAAAGCTGATGAAGAAGTGTTTCTGGGATACTCCATGATCAGCAAGGCCTATAGGGTCTATAATAAATCATCTTTGAAAATTGAGGAATCTGTTCATATCTCTTTTGATGAAACTAACATGTCCTTCAAGGAGAAGATTTCTTCTACCATAGAATCTTTGCAGGAACACTCTCTAGTTGAAGATATGAACAAGTTACAGGTTGCTCAAGAGGATGAAAGCAGTGAAGATGAAGGGAATGCTCAACACATTGAAGCACAACCTGAAGAGCCAGTTGTTGTACCACAAGAGGAAACAACAACACAGGTTGGTGAACAATCAACACCCCCTGTTGATTTAGTAACATCAAGAGACCATCCAATTTCCCAGATAATTGGAGAAATCTCAGCTGGTGTGCAAACCAGAAATCAGGTCAACGAAAACCTGTTGCACACCTGCTTCCTTTCTCAAATTGAACCTCAGTCCATTCAAGATGCAGAGCAAGATCCACACTGGATCATTGCAATGCAAGAGGAGTTGCATCAATTTGAGAGGAACAAAGTATGAGAACTAGTGCCAAAGCCAAAGGATCATTCCATTGTTCGAACAAAATGGGTATTCAGGAACAAACTGGATGATCAAGGAGTAATAATAAGGAACAAGGCAAGGCTAGTTGCCCAAGGATATTCTCAAGAAGAAGGAATTGACTACGACCAGACCTTTGCTCCTGTTGCAAGATTAGAAGCCATCAGGATATTTTTAGCTTATGCAGCTCACAAAGGCTTCAAGGTTTATCAGATGGATGTCAAAAGTGCCTTCTTAAATGGAGACATCAAAGAGGAAGTCTATGTCAGACAACCTCCAGGTTTTATCTCTCCAACTTATCCTGATTATGTTTTTAGACTGAACAAAGCATTATATGGTCTCAAGCAAGCTCCTAGAGCATGGTATGAGACCCTAGCATGCTTTCTCTTGAAAAATGGTTTTATCAGGGGTAGAGTAGACCAAACTCTTTTTATTAAAACCCATAAGTCCCATACCCTACTAGTACAAATTTATGTAGACGATATCATTTTTGGTTCTACTGACTCACAATTGTGCAGAAGGTTTTCTAACCTAATGCATTCTAAATTTGAGATGAGTAGTATGGGTGAGCTATCCTTCTTCCTAGGATTGCAAGTCAAGCAACATGCTGAAGGCATCTTTATTTCTCAAACCAAATATGCTAATGAGCTGGTTAAGAAATTTGGCATGTCTGAGGCATCTTGTATGAAAACACCCATGCCTACCAATGCTGTATTGGATGCTGATGAACATGGGAAACCTGTTGATCAGACAACATATAGAGCAATGATTGGCTCTTTACTGTATCTTACAGCTAGTAGACCAGATATAATGTTTGCTACATGTATATGTGCTAGGTTCCAAGTAAGCCCTAGAGAGTCACACCTCACATTAGTAAAGAGGATTCTTAGGTATGTTAAAAGTTGTCCAAATCTAGGTCTCTGGTATCCAAAAGATTCAGCATTTGAGTTAACTGGATTCTCTGATACTGATTATGCTGGATGCAGAATTGACAGGAAAAGCACCAGTGGAACTTGTCAGTTTCTTGGTGATAGACTTGTCTCTTGGTTTTGTAAGAAACAACATCTGTGTCAACTTCAACTGCTGAAGCTGAATATATGGCTGCAGGCAGTTGTTGTTCACAAATATTGTGGATTCAAAATCAACTCATAGACTATGGTTACAACTTAGAGAAGTCTAAAATCTTTTGTGACAATACAAGTGTTATTTCCATAGCTCAAAATCCAGTCCTCCATAGTAGGACAAAACACATAGAGATTAGACATCATTTCTTAAGGGACAATGTTGAAAAGAACAAAATTGAACTGCAATATATCCCAACTGATTTACAAAGGGGAGATATTTTCACCAAGCCTTTGGATGAAAAGAAACACACTTTCTTCCTAAATCAGTTAGGAATGTTAGATGGAGGAAGTCTTAAATAATATCCAAGATTTTGAAAGCTAAAAATTGACCTAGACTAGGCAAAATTCTGATTTTTCTTAGTGTCTAGAATTTTCTGATCTCTGAACTGCGCTCGACGATTTCCCCAAAGATCGTCGAACGGAGTTCGACGATTTCCAGAATCGTCGAACTGAGTTCAGCGCCCCTCAGATAGTATGAACTATCTCTTCCGGTCAACGATCGTCGAACGGCGCTCGACGATTTTGTTCACTGAACGATCGTCGAACGGAGCTCGACGTCTTTCCAGATCGTCGAACGGAGATCGACGATGGTGGAGTCTCTTCAGATTTCTTTAGAAGCCTAGATCGTCGAACTGAGTTCAACGATCTTTCCAATTCTGCGTCGAACCCTAATATAAAACTCATTTTTCGCCGTCGTTCTCTCTTGCGCTTTCAATTTCTCTGCAAAAATTTTCTTCCCTCCAAACAGTTCTACGTTTGTTCGGTTTGTTTGTTAAGTTTTTGCAGGTACCATGGCCGTCTCAGTTGCTGTCCTCGCCGCAATGAAGTTTGATGCAGGATTTGACATTGATCTGGACTCCTTCAACACCACTGATCAAATCTTCCAGGACATCCTGAGTTTATTCAAAGATCAGCATTTGTCTGCCCTCATGACCACAAGAATCAAACTTGCCTCAGATGAAATAAAAGAATGGGTCTATACTGCTCACAATCTAGACAACAACACCATAGTTGGATCTATTGCTGGAACCCAGGTACCTCTGACCCCAACAGTTTTAACAGAGGTTTTTGGCTTGAGAAATGGTGAAGACACTGCTGAACTATCTGGAGAGGAATTTTTTGATATACTTGCCAGGATGGGTCATCCAGAGGGAAACCCTAGCAAGTTGTTTAAGAGGAACTTGTCAGTTGAATACAGGTTTCTAGCTGATGTTGTAGGCAAGGTGCTGTTGGCAAAGCATTCTGCACATGATACCATCTCCAGACATCAGCTCTGCCTCATGGGAGCTCTGGTAGATAGGAAAAGCTTAAACTGGGGAGAGGTCTTCTTTGACCTGATAAAGAAGAAAATCAATAAAAGCTTTGTAAATTTTGGAAGAATTCTTGGAGTTTTCCTTCAGGCAAGGTGCCCTGCTCTGCTGGTCTCCTCTGGAGTGCACATCAATGCCTCCAAGAGACTTACCTGTGCCCTATTTGGCAAGTGGGACAGGCAGATTAGCAAACCCAGCAGGCCCTCTTCAACTGCTCCTTCAGGCACCAGGACTCAAATAGTCACTCCCCCACAGGTTTCTGCTGCTGCAGAAGACCTGGCTGTTGCTGGTGCTGCCTCTCCTCCTCCTCCAACTCAAACCCTACCTCTACCATCCACCATTCCAGCCTCATCCCCCATTACCATATCCAGCCCATCTCCAACCTCAATTCCATCTCCAGCAACCACTTCATCACCTCCAGTAGACCAATTCCACCCATTATTCTCATATCCACCTCCAGATGTCACATCATCTCCATCCATACCATCATTCACCCTTCTGGATGAATCCTACATGGATGATTCCCCCTCTTCTCCTCCAGATTTACCCTCCTCCTCAACATCTTTCCAAGATCTCCTCCACCACATCCTTGACCAACCCACCTTCACTCCATCCATATCCATCCCCTTGTCCTCCATCTCCACAATCCCCACACCTCAGCCATCCATCCCTCCACCATTCAGCCCTCCACTTCCAGCATCCTCAGCCATCCCAATACCCTCTACCTCTGCTCCTGCCATTGAGCATGTAGATCTGCCAGCCTTAGCTGACAAGTTGTATGAGCTACTTGCCCCCAGGCTCTCTCTTCTCATGGAGGCCTCCTTAGCTCCTCTACAACAGTCAGTGGCAGCCCTGTCTGCCAGGCTTTCCTCCCTCATTCCTCAGGCAGCACCTCCAGCAGTTTGCCTTGATACAGATGCATCTGCATCCAGGCAGGGGGAGATGCCTTATGAAGCCAGCCTTCATGCTGCTGTTGCTGCTGCTTCTGCTCCTGCTGCTGCTGCTGCTGCTGTGTTTGTATCTGCTGCTCCTGTTGCTGCTGCTCCAGTTCAGGCTCCTACTCCAGTCTTAGCAATAGACCTAAGGTCTTTGCTCTCTGCATTTGATACTGCATATTACAGCTACCTCCCAGAGCCAAATGCTGTCCAGCCCCCAGAAGATCTGTCCAAGGCTCTGGTGCCTCTCTCTGGCTGTGACCCCAACATTCTTTCCTCTTTTGTACTCTCAGTGATGACTGCTGCTGCTGCTGATGAAGAAAAGGCTGTATCTGCTTCTGAAACTGTCTTTGCTGCTGCTGAAGAAAATGTTCCAACTGCTGCTGAAATTCAAATTGTTTCTGATGAGCCCACATCCCAGGATTTTCTGATGACAGAGGCTGCTGTTTTTGAGCCTGCTGAAGATCTTGTTGTTGTTTCTGAAGCTGTTGCTGCCATCATTCCTGAAGTAACCAGTGTTGTTTCTGCTGTTGCTCCTGTATCTATTGTTACATCTGCTGCTGTATCTGTATCTGTTTCTGTTGCTCCCTCTGCTTCTGCCCCATCTGCTGCTGTTCAATTGAAAGAAGATTTGATGAAAAGGATTGATGCTTTATATGATGCTCAGAGCTCTGAATCTGATGACTACAACACTGCTTCTGATGATTCTTCTGCCACCATTGCAAGGAAAAGGAAGGCTAGAAACAAGACTATGAAAAGGGTTCCACCTGCCAAAGTAAAAGATGATAATGATATTCCATACTATATTCTGCACAACTGCCCAATTACTGAACATTGGATGCAGTTCTCTAAAAATCAGCTAAAAGCAATGAAGAAGAAAAAGAAGTATGAGAAGGGCTCCTCCCAGTTCAAGCACCCTCATCCTCCTCCACCACCTCCACCTGATGCAGGTGCAGGTGGCAGCTCTGCAAGCCAAGCCCCATCTAGAAGCCAGGCTCCCTACCAACCCCATGCTAGAACCTATCAAAGGGAAAGCCAGCCTAGGGGTTCTTACTATAGGAGAGGAGGATACAGGGGAAATCAAAGAGAGACTCAAGTTTATTCTAAAGGGTATTCCAGGCAGCATCCTTACTCCAGGGGAGGACATGCTTCATTTGATACTTCTTCTGGTCCATTCCCCTATAAGCTCAAAGAAACTGTGACTGCCAGGACTCCTCAAGATAATTCTTCCAACAGGTATGAGCCACCTGTACCATTTGAGGACCCTGAGAAGAATCCTGTTGCTTGGACTGCTAGGATGAAGGAGTTGGCTGCATTAGACCAGATAAAGAAAGCCAAAGAACAAGGCCTAGACACTTCCAATATTTCTACTATGTCAGCACAAAGACAGAAGGAATTAGAGAGATATGCTTCCAGCAAATTTTTTGATGCAGAAAGATATATGGAATTGCATCCTGCTGCTGTGGTTCCCAGGGATACTAAGCAAATTTATTTGGGTGCAGCTGATGACACCAGATCCAAACAAGAAGCCCTGAATCCTAACAGAGAAATCAAGATGGTTAAAAGCAAAGAGAAGAAGTAACTCTGTAAGGTGACAATCCTTGGTTTCTCTGACTGCTGTCTGGATATCATGTTATATATATATCTCTGTGATGTTTCTGCATTGTGTCTAGCTGCTATTGTTTTCATGTTTTTCTGATTGCATGATGTTATTTGATTTTTCCAAAGTCTGTAAATAGTAATCCTAACCCAAATAGGGGGAGATTGTTGGAACACCCTATTACTAATTTGGGTCAGGATCACTATGTCTCTAGGAATCTGTGTTTGACCTTCTGTATAGCTTAATAGGTCAATTAGAATTGAGTCTAAGGGTTAGAAGTGTAGGATTGGAAGCTGCCCTGAAGACCAAGTTTTTCTGTAGACCAAGTCTAATCGTCGAGCTCAACACGACGATTCGTCGAACTCCGGTCGACGATCGTCTAGCTCAACTTCGACAGATCGTCGAGCTCCATTCGACGATCGCTGAGCTCAACCTCATAATATCGTCGAGCTCCACTCGACGATCGCCGAGCTCAACTTCGCAATATCGTCGAACTCTATTCGACGATCGGTGAGCTCAGGTCGACGATTTTAACTCTGCATTGGATCCTTATCTCTGAGCTCAGTTCGACGATCTTTGAGCTCAGATCGACGATTATTTTGCTGCTTGAATTTTCCAGTTCGCTGAGCTCAGCTCGACGATAGCAGAGCTCAGTTCGACGTTTTCAGTTATCTTTCAGAATTCAAATTCAAATCAGATAGAAGTTATTCTGCATTTAATTCAGAAGATCTGCCAGCCGTTTTCATTTACTTCTGGAGCAAGTTTCAAGGGATTTTTCAAGGAATAATTCAGTGGACTTTCCTTCAGAAGAAATTATGGAATTAAGGCTGTAATCAATGCAGACCAACGGCTATCTTTGACAGAGTGATATTCTATTCTGGCACAGAGAATAAAAGACAGAATGTTTTTGAATGAAATAGAAAAGAAATACAGAGATTGACAAGAAGAGGATACACAACTCAGTATACAGAGACTTTTTCAAAATCTTCTGTCAAGGAGAATTCTGAAGAACACTCATCAAAGAGATCAAGCAATCTTCAAATCTCTTCAGCTCTCAAAGTGTTCAAGGCCAACATCATTTCAAGACTCCAGACTCTCAACATTTCAGCTTGCTGAAATCATCTTTTGCTGGAGATCTATCTTTGAAGGCCTATCACCCTCAGCAAAGCTCATCTTCCTGAAGATCAAGGACTCAGGGGGAGCTTTGACATCAATCCAATTAGTCTTTTCAGTTGATTGAGAAAGAGAAGACTGCCATCACTCTCTCACCCCCACTCTGTAAAGGGTTTTTCAAACTCCCTTCAAAAGTTTGAATCTGGTTTTTGAGCACCTTGTCAAAAGCTCATTGGTGGCAAGACACCTGATCAAAAAATCTGATTTGGTTTTTGAGCACCTTATCAAAAGCTCATTGGTGCCCAGGACACCTGATCAACTCATCCTGCAGTGGATTCCTACCTAGGGTGGTAGAAGAGTGGATGTACCCAAGTTTGGGGAACCACTATATTTCCTTGTGTCATCTGGTTCTGCATGTTTTCTTTTTGTTTCTGGCCTAAATTTTCTTGTGCTTAGTTTCTGCATAGCTTAGTTTTGTGATTAGTTGTATTTCTGCTTCCCTGCTCACACTCATTACAACAATTGTTGTAAAGCTTTGCAAAAGTTTTTCTTTGTGTTCAAAAAGCACCATATACTCTATTCACCCCCCTCTAGAGTATATCAGATCTAGTTTCCCCTTTCAATTCTGATTTCTCTTGATTTGAATCATCAGACTTAGCTGACCTTCTTGGGAGAGAAAGATTCTTCTCTTTGCTCCTCTTGGAACTATCTGCCTTGAAGGCCACCGTTGATTCTTTGGCCTGAGCTTTGCTAGTCTTCTCTTCCTCCTTCCTTGCAGTCAGCTGCATTTCATATGACAACAGCTTCCCAAACAAAGTGATGGTGGAATATATGCCAGCTTTGCCACTTCTCTAATGACACATATCTTAGTGTCCCAGTCTCTAGTAAGAGATCTAAGAAACTTATCATTTAGCTCATAGTTATTAAAGAACAGACCATAGGTCCTTAGCTCATTTACAGTTCTGAAAAATCTTTCATAACAACTAACTATGGTCTTTTCCTTGATCTGTCTGAAAGACTCATACTCTTGATTTAACATAAACTTCTTATCATCTCTAACTTCCTCAGTACCCTCCATATATATCACCAGAGTGTCCCACATTTCTTTTGAGGTTTTGCAGTGCACCAAGTTTTGAAAGGTAGAGTCATCTATGACACTGACTATTATATTCTGTGCCATCTTATCCATTGCAGCCAAGATGATTTCATCTTTAGTCATTTCTGCATAACTTTTAGGGGACTTGACATTTGCATCAAGAACAGACACTTTCATTGAAATGAATAGTACTTCTTGTACTGCGACATAAATCCTAGGGTCTGATGCTTCCATAAACAATCTAACCCTTTCTTTCCAGTTTCCAAAGTTTTCTTTTCTGCATAGAGGAAGCTTCATAGAATCTAGTTCCTCATGGTTCTCTCCTGAACCCATACCTATCTTTTCTCAGTTACCCTTGGAGATCTACTAAGACTGTTAAGCCTTTTTTGAGTAACCTCCTTCTGATACCACTTGAAAGTCTTTTAATACAAGAGTAGCTAATCATCTAGAGAGAGAGAGGGGGGGGGGGTGAATAAGTTTCTTTAGTTTTTTTAATTACTTTTAAGCTTTTTCAAATTCTGCTATGAGTTATGATATGATTGCTGATGCTTTCAAGAATAACAACCAGATGACACCGTAGCTTTATAGTGGTTCCCCAGTGTATGGGTATATCCACTGTCCCTCCCGCCTTTCTAACAAAATGTTAGACAAGACACTTCTCCAATAACTTGACTCCTCAGAGATTACAACACGATCCCACTGGATCACACAGTCTCCATAGAGACCTACAACACAGACACTCAACCCACCCACTCAGTAATCACCTGATCACCTAATACATACACAAATGCCCCACAACACAGGCTGGAATCACAGCCCTATCACACAGATCCAAGACTGAATCCTACCACTCAGATCTTATCTCAGATCCTACACTCTGCCTTTATAACTTAGGCTTACAATACAGATCTCACAAGTTCTAACTCTCAACTTTTATAAATTAGGCTTACAACACAAATCTTAACTAGATCCTACAGAGATTGAATTTGATATTGAAAAAGATTAGACTCCAGAGATTGATTCTCTGAGTCTACAGCTTCTTGAACTGAGAGAATCTCAGCCCAATTTTCTTCTTAGCAATAAGGATGAAGATCTTCAAGAATCTGCTGGTTGTGCTAGAAGTAATCTCAGAAGCTTGATTATGATTCTGCTGATGAAGGAGAGAGAGAAGGTATCTTCTATCAGCTAACCTGTTTTGTAGAACACAGATTGCTCTACCTCTTCTTCACAGATCCAGAGATTGATCTTCAATTTTGACTTGGCTTGGATCTTGAAGCAACTTTAGCTAGGGCTGACCTTGGCTGATTCTTCTTCCTCAGAGAAATCCTCTGATGCTGCTGTTGCTGATGTTGATTGCAACAACTAACTTAGAGACCCTTCAGATTTGTTGAATTGAAGCTTTTTGTCTTTGCAACAATGACGGGAGAAGAAGACGAAGTCCTGCTTCTCTTTCTCGAAATGAATTGATCGCTCAAGAACTTGTCTCGATCCAGATCTCCTTCTCTATTTATAATCCCGTCATCCAGCAGGATGATTGACACATGTCTTTGCTTTAACGAATGATTATATCATTAGTTTTACAGAATGAGACTGGCGACGACGTTAGTGATGAGTTGCAGCTCTTCCATGGTCATTTTGAACTTTGTTGACTTTGCTGACGCCAATCATTCTGGACTTAGAAAATTTCAGACAAGTACCCAGACGTTATGTGCGTTGAGTGAAAATTTCTTGCTCTGCTAGCCGTTGAGTGAGTAAGCTCCACTCAACTCCTTTTAACTTAGTCAACTTCTCAGCTTGTCCAGGCGTTGAGAGCGTTGAGTGTATAAGTTCACTCAACGCCTTTTGCCTTCTTTCATTTTATTCCAGTGGAACTGCTCTTGTAACTTATGCATCGTACTCTTAATTCCTGGATGTCCTCGATATGGACTGTCGTGAACCTCCTTCAAAATCACCATTTTTATATTTGATTTGTTCAGGATGAATAATCTATGTTTATAATACAAAAGATCCCCCTTGATGGTCCACTCAAAATCAAAATGTGGCTGAGATTTGACTTGCTGTAATATTTTTTGTCACTGTGTGTTTTATACTCTTGTTCTAATTCCTCTAATAAGGGAGAGATTGGAATGGAAATTGCTTGGAAGCTCACAGGGGTACATTAATTGGGAATTGAAGTAGGTCTAGACAATGCTTCTGTTACTTGATTTAGTTTTCCAATTATATATTTTATAGCATAGTCGAATCCTAGTAGCGTAGCTATAAAGTTTTGCTGCTCCGGTGTGTAATTCTTGTGTTAGCATATGATGCAGACTTTGGTGGTCTGGAAGAATAATAAAATGATGCCCAGTAAATATTGTCTCCACTTTGCAACCGCAGGTGAGACAACATACATTTCTATGACGTATGGGGATTTTTATTGCATAAGTGGTGGTAATTTTTTATTGTAATAGGCTATTGCTTTATGGTTATGCAATAGGATAGCTCCTATTCCAGTTCCTGAAGTATCTGTTTCTATTATGAAGGGCTCTTTAAAATTAGGTAGAGTTAAATTCAGATATATTATTAATTTTTCTTTTAATTTTTCAAATAGTTCTTGAGCTGCATCCGTCCAATGGAAAGTAGTTGTTTTAATAATTCTGTTAGATGATGAGCAATGGTTGCATAATTCAGAATGAACTTACGATAATATCTGATAATATCCAGAAAGACCTAAAAAGGCTCTTACATTTTTCTGAGTTGATGGTACATGAAATTTTTTCACAGCTTTTATATTATTATCATTTGGCATCACCTGTCCCTTGGAAATAATATGGCCTAAAAATTCTATTTTTGAAGAGAAAAAACTACATTTAGTTTTCTTTACAAAAAGTTGATTTTGTGAGATGATGTCTCGCGTGTGTTTTAAATGTTCCCCATGTTCTTTTTCTGAAGTGCTATATAGTAATATATCATCAAAAAATAATACAATGAATTTTCTCAAATAAGGTTGAAAAATATTATTCTTCAAGGCCTGAAATGTAAACGACGCATTTGATAGGACAAATGACATTACATTGAATTCGTAGTGGCCGTGGTGGGTTCTAAAAGCGGTTTTGTGTATATCCTCTTCAGCCATCTTAATCTGATGGTATCCTGATCTAAAATCTAATTTTGAAAACCACCTTGCTTCATATAACTCAGAGTAATTCGTCGATAATAGGAATTGGAAACTTATTTTTAATTGTAATTTTATTTAACGCTTTATAGTCTACACATAATTGCCATTCTCCATCTTTTTTTCTAACTAAATTGACCGGGGAACTAAAACTGAAGTACTGTGTCGAATTTGGTGAGCCTCTAACATTTCCTTAATCATTCTTTCTATTTCCTTTTTTTGGATAAAGGATAACAAAAGGGTTTAATATTGGGTGGGTTGGTTTCAGGAGTTAATATAATCCGATGATCGATTGTTCTCTTAGGAGGAAGTTTCTCGGGTTCCTTAAAAAAATGTTCATATTCTTCTAGTATTTCACTAAAATGTTCACTTATGCTTTTGTTCTCAACATTTCTATCGGAATTTAACTATCCGTTTTCTGTGGATATTACCAAACAATATGCAGTGGATTGTAACGCCATCAGCCTAAATAGCTGCAATGATGATATGACATTGATTTGGGTATTCGTTTTCCCATTTATAACTACCGTCCCTTCAGAATCATTATATGGCAGTATTTCGGTTGTAGTCTGCTGTTACATGCCCTAGGGTTTGTAACCAACGGATTCCCAGTATGATGTGTGACCCTTCGATATCTAGAACAAACAAATTTATGATTTATTCGCTAGCCTGTATGAGCAATTTAACCTCCCTACACGATCCATTGCATTCTGAGGTTGTCCCATTCCCCATGTAGACTGAGATTTTTTTAATAAAATGTATAGGTATCTGAAAATATTTGGCTATCTGATTAGAATAAAACTATGAGAACTTCCCCCATCTATAAACATCTCTAAGGGTTGCAATTTATATTATGCTGTTAATCTTAACCTATGTGTGTGAGAATGTCCAGTTAGAGCCTGAATGGTTACAATTGAGTTTGAAATCTCGTCTTCCATAATCACTAATTATTCTTCAGGACAATCTCCTTCCATGCCCTGAACATACAATAACGCTCCCTTCCCTTTACGTTTATGTCCTATATGATATTTTTCATCACAATTATAACCAATGTTGCAGATGTCGGATGTCGGGGACACGTCTGTTTGGGTTTTCATATCGGTTTTTTATATATCGGGGGATATATCGGAGATATTTCATATATCAGATTTTAATATTTAATTAATTATATATGTAATTACATGTTATTTTTTAATTTTTATACATATCACAGTACTACCTATTTTACAACCTATTGAACTTTTAAATATTAAAATCTATATGTAGCATTTAACATACAACACTTTAAATATGAAAACTCAAACATACCTCATTCTTCATCACCTGAAAACTCATCTATAGTTGGCAGAGTAGATAGAATATGATCTTCATCCGATGAACCCTCTAGATCTCCCTCGTCCACTTCAGATATTTTTCTCTTTCCCCTTCTTTGATAACTAATTGCCACTTATTTGCTTGTAGCTAATCTTTGAGTTCTCCTTTCATCATAATCAGCGTCGACTATATTGTCAATTTGCGCCCATGTCAGCCCCTCACCAAGAAAGACTTCATCATCGTCATCTTCATCTTCATCCTCCTCAGCATCAACATTTACCATCCACTCTTGTACCATTCCAGAATCAACATTTTTAGTTGCCAATGGATCCCGAGATGTCTCTGAATATTTCGACTTTAGCAAAACATTGAACTTTATAAATACTAAATCGTTCAATCTCTTGCTATCAAGTTTATTTCTCTTTTTAGAATGTATCTGTATATTTTTAAAAAAAGTTAAATAATGCATACAATCATATAATAAGATATAAATGTTTAACTACATAACTAAATTAATGTTTACCATCTCGAAGATGCTCCAGTTCCTCTCACAGCCAAAAGATGAAGTAGTCAGACTTAAATTTTTCATGGCCATAGTTTTAAGGTACGGCGTATCAGCACCGTTAAGCCGCCACCAATGTACTGTGAAAATTAAATTGACAACACAATGTATTAAACTATTAATTATTCATTTATTATACATAAATACATCATTATTGTTAATAAATATATATATTAAAATGTACCTGGATTTAAGTTGGGATTTTGTAGCTGTCTCTTTGCCATTTCTTTACCAAATAACCCTTGTTGGTATTGGTAAACATCAAGCTCAGCGCTGATGTGATCCTGTGTAGAAGGATCTTTCCTATATATCCTTGAGAGACACTCAACAAAAGCACTCATAAATCTTTCGTCAGCCTCAATCTCCACTCGATGAGAATAATAAAAATATGAGTTTAAGTAATACCCTGCAAAGTGCATAGGACTGTTCAATCTCCACTCGACAAAAATAATAAAAATTTGGGTTTAAGTAATAACCTGCAAAGTGCAGAGGGCTGCTCATCTTTTTCTCCCATCTGCTATCAATCAACTTCCATATAGGAAGATGTTTGTTCTCTTGGTGATCGAGAACTACGACAACCTCTTCCCTAGCTTTTTTGATATCACCATATAACCACCCCATGAATGGTGTATCCCCGTCGACTCTTCTCAAAACTCTCCCAAATGGTGTGAATATACCAACAGCCAGCTCGACATTCGCCCAAAATCTAGCGCTCATCACTATCATTGCAGCCTACCATATGCAAAATAAAATATTAAGAAAATACTATAAAAGGGCAACTTTCAAAACATATATTTTAAATGAAAGGAATAAAGAAGCAATAGTTTTACCTGCTTTCCCCCAGCACTACTGGCCAACTTTGTTGCAGCCCACTTTGCAGATGTGAATAAACCCCTCAATTGATTCTTTTTCTCTAAGATGCTCTCTAAAGATAGAAATGCTGTAGCGAATCTCGTCACACCTGGTCGAATAAACTCATGAGAGTCCAAGTCCTTTGTTGACTCTCTAAACATGTCGAGCGAGATGGTGTGACCATAGATGAATATAGAGAGTTGCCGGCCTAAGGAGATATCACTCTTTATTGCCTTCAATTTTCCTATATCTTGTAACAGTAGATTAATAGTGTGAGCCGCACAACAAGTCCAAAAAATCGTAGGTCTTTTCAAAGTCAAGCTTTGCAGCAGCCATATTATTGGACGCGCTATCCGTCACAATCTGCAGGATACTATGCTCTCCTGGGCTCTCACAGGGCTATCAATCGCCTCATCCAAGAAGTCAAAGATGAACTTCCCATCGTGTGTGGAGGAGGAGACATTCTTCGAAAGCCAGAATGCTACTCCAGAACTACAATGTATCATGATAATCATCACGCTCCTACCCTTCCGATCTGTCCACGCATCGGTCATGGTACTGCAACCATTCAAGAATTTGCATGTCTGCGTGAATATGCCCAACATCTCCTTCGTCCTCTCCACCTCCCCTCGTAAAATTTTCTCTCTCAACTCATAAAACGTTGGGATCTTCATCCCAGGTCCGCATAAACCAATGGCATGAGCCATCTGCTGAAAGGATGAATTACATATGGCGTTAAACGGGATCCCGTTTTCATATGCCCATCTACCTATGTACACGGCAGCATCATCTCTGGCTTTCTTTTTGTACTTACTCTCTATCGTGCTTTGTTGAGAATCTTTTCCCTTGGTAGACTCGGCAGCTGAATGAACAAACTGGTCCATTGAACCCTTTGAACATGTGCTCCTAAGTATGCTAGTGTCCTCTTCTTGATCAACATGCACTCCTCCAACAACCACCTCATTTAAGATTGCTTCCAACTTGGCACTTTTAGCCCTCTTACTCTGTAAATTTGAGTTCAGCGCCGAATCCGCTTTAGCCTTAACGTCGGCGGGAACCTGAGGACATGGCTTAACATTACCCTTCCACCCAGCCAAGTGTTGCTTGAAACGTGTAATTCCGCCATTCACTGTCTGCTTAGTTATCAAGGCGCGCGCCTAGGCGCGCCTGAGGCGCGGGCGCACGGGCGCACGGAGTAGCGCCGAGACTGGGCGAGGCGAGCGAATTGGCCCAGGCGCGCCTAGGCGCGCGCCTTGGGAGTTTTTCAGGCGCTCAATAGGCGCGCCTAGCCTAGAATCGGGTTGGGCCCGGTTTAGTTTAAAACATATATATTTCGATGCCCTCATTTCTGATACGCATCAGTCGCTGGTTTAGGGTTTAGGTTCCGCTCCATTCGCCGCAAGCATTCCCGTCGCCGCTCCTCTTCCGTTCGCCGCACTTCTTGGGCTCGCCGGCCACCGCCATTTTTGGTAACCTCTTCTCACTTCACTCCTTTTTCTTCTTGCATTTTCACTTTCGTTTGAGATTTAGGGAGGGCTCTCAAAGAGCTTGTCGATTCCGACAACAACAGCAGAAATCCCCTCCTTCCTCTTCGAAATCGGCTAGAGAGCTCTTGATGAGCTCGTGGCTGGTTCTTTGTGAATCAGAAGGGTTTTTACAGTGAACTGGAGCCCAGTTCACTGTTTTACAGTGAACTGGAGCCCAGTTCACTGTAAAACAGTGAACTGGGCAGCTCCAGCTCACTGTAAAAGGTGAACTGGGAGCCCAGTTCACTGTTTTACAGTGAACTGGAGCCCAGTTCATGTTTTACAGTGAACTGGAGCCCAATTCACTGGTTTACAGTAAACAGTGAACTGGGCAGCTCCAGTTCACTGTAAAAGGTGAACTGGGCAGCCCAGTTCACTGTAAAAGGTGAACTGGGCAGCCCGTTCACTGTGTACAGTGAACTGGAGCCAGTTCACTGTTTTACAGTGAACTGGAGCCCAGTTCACTGTAAACAGTGAAACTGGGCAGCTCCAGTTCACTGTAAAAGGTGAACTGGGCAGCCAGTTCACTGTTGTACAGTGAACTGGAGCCCAGTTCACGTTTTACAGTGAACTGGAGCCCAGTTCACTGTAAAACAGTGAACTGGGCAGCTCCAGTTCACTGTAAAAGGTGAACTGGGCAGCCCAGTAACTGTTGTAGCTACATATGATTGTACATACATTGATGTGATGACTTTTAGTGATAAATGAGATTGTTCAGGTATTTACAATTGAAAGTAGGTGTGAAAACTTATTAATGAAAAATTAGCTTTGAAAAGGGGTCTTGTAGAAGCTGCATAAGGACCAGCCTCAATCATTTGGACATTGTGGCTTCTTATTGAACTTTAATATTGCATTCAAACTTTTCTATTTCATTTGTTTATAATTTACCTTATTTCCTTTTTATCTCTTGAAACACAAATAAAGTCATACAATTTATATGTTTATGAGATCAACAATCATCATTTTGCATGGTATAGATGACATGATCTTACTGTTTTAACATTTGTGCTATGATCCTAAACAGTCCACACTGGAAAGGACGCGAGTGGATCTGGTTCATCCAGTGCCCAATCTAGGATTGATCCTGGTTGGAAGTACGTGCGACAGACATCTGTAACTAAAAAAATGAATTTAATTTGCATTTTCTGTGAGAAACACAAAGGGTGTAATTTATCGTGCGAAAAACATCTAGTGGGAGGATTTAGAAATACCAAAGTCTGTCCCAAATGCCCACAGCATGTACGAACAGAAATTCAAGAATATATGCAAAGAAAATGGCTGTAAGCATTACAGAAAAACAAGCATTCCCGGACTTTGCAGATGTAGATACCTTTGGAAGCGATGAAGATATGGATGAACGTCAGTGCGAAGATTCAGGATGCGGTCCAAGCGGTGCCCATAAAAAGCCTAGGACTAAAGGACCGATGGATGTTTTTTTGCTTCTAATATTGAGAAAAAAATGAAATAAAAAGGCCAACATCAGCAAATGAAACAAACTTCAATCAACGAAGCATGTAAGAAGGAACTTAGAGGGAGAGCTTGCAAGCATAGCTCAATGGATGTATGATGCAGCTATTCCTTTAATCCGGTTACCTACCGTAGTTTTGCAGTGATGATAGAATCCATTGGCCAGTTGGGGTTGGATTGAAACCACCAGTTATCATGAAGTTCGTGTGCCTTTGTTGAATAATGAAGTAATTGAAAATCAGAAGATGATGAAGAACTATGAGTGAAGGAGGTTGTTGATTGGATGTTTGGATGTTCATGGCCGACGGATGGCAGATAAGAAACAGAGAACACTTATAAATTTTTTGGTAAATTCACCAAAAGGTACATTCTTCCTGGAATCTGTTGATGCATCTGATTGCGCAAAGACTGGAGAGAGGATGTTTGAATTGCTTGATAAAGTAGTGGAACGTGTTGGAGAGGCTAATGTTGTCAAGTTGTTACTGATAGTGCAAGCAATAATGTACTAGCAGGTAAATATACGTTAATCAGTCTCTTTTAATACTTTTTAAAATTTAATGTCGTTATTGAAATTAAATAACTGTGTTTATTATGAATAGGAAAATTATTGGAAGCAAAACGACCACATATATATTGGACACCGTGTGCCGCCTCATTGCATCGACTTAATGCTGGAGGATATTGGAAAGATGCCAAGCATTAGTAGAACAATTAAAAGAGCAATGAGCATCAACAGTTATATTTATGTTCGGCCTGGACTAGTCAACATGCTAAGAAGCTTCACAGGACAAGTGGAGCTTGTTAGACCTGCTGTTCTAGGTTTGCGACTTCATTTCTTGCTCTTCAGCGCATTCATAAACAGAGGAAAATCTAAGGAAGATGTTCACTTCACCAGAGTGGACATCAAGTAAGTGGGCAAAGGAAACAGGAGGCAAGCAAGTACAAAGCATTATATACATGGTCTCTTTCTGGAGTACTATTGTGTACATTTTGAAGATTTTCGGACCTTTAGTTCGGGTATTAAGATTGGTAGATGGGAGAAAAGACCGGCAATGGGTTATATCTATGAGGCTATGGATAGAGCAAAAGGAGACAATCATGAACTCTTTCAATGGGAAAGAGGAAAAATATAAAGAAGTCTTTGCGATTGTTGACAGGAGATGGGAAACTCAGCTTCATCGACCATTGCATGCGGCGGCTCATTATTTAAATCCAGAATTCTTCTATTCAAATCCTGAAATGGCATTAGATGGAGAAGTCATAAGGGGTTTATATCAAACAATGCAAAAAGATCATTCCAAGTCCTGAATTCAAGATATAATTATGGATCAACTATTTATATAGAAATGCTGAAGGTTTATTTGGAATCCAATTTGCAGTCCGTCATAGAAAAACAAAGTCCCCTGGTTAGTTTAATTAAATATTATTTCAAGTTTCAACAAACAATTTATTTAATAAGAATGATTCATTAATTTCTTGATATTTATTTTTTTGGGCAGTTGAATGGTGGCAATCATATGGAGCTGATACTCCTGATTTAACTAAATTTGCAGTAAAGGTTTTTAAGTCTCACTTGCAGTTCATCTGGATGTGAACGCAACTGGAGTTTTTTTGAGCATGTATGCATTTTTTTGAATAAGTACTTAAATATTAATTAACATTATTATATGATTAATTATTTATTTGTTTATGTTGCAGGTGCATAGCAAAAAAAAGAAATCGACTGGCACAAAAACGCCTAAATGATTTAGTATTTGTAAAATACAATCGTGCCTTGCGTCGGCGATATGATTCGCGTGATCGTTATTGATCCGATCTCGCTGAAAGATATTGACGATAGCAATGAATGGCTGATGGGTAGAATGGAGGAAGATGAGGAGGTTGAGCAGGATGACGATACAGTTTTTGATGACGAATTATTGACCTGGGGTGCAGTAGCAAGGGCCAGCGGGGTAGAAGAAGACATCTACTCCACGCGCTTATCTAAAGGGAAGATGGTAGCTGACAAGGGAAGCACATCTAAGAAGAAGGCACATACTCCAACAATGCATATAGATGACGCCGAGGATGAAGAAGATGCCGAGTTCAATGAAGAGAAGAAAATTTTAGTGAAGAAAATGAAACTTTTATTGATTCAGACGATGAGTGATGGCGTGATCGCCGTGATGTTATGTTATTTTCTTGCACATTAGTTTAAAGTATTTGATTGTTGACTTGGTAGCTTAGGTTTGTTTTTGATGCGAAAAATTGCAATGTTGATTTGGTAGATTACGATTGATGACTTGATTGTTTTGTTTATGTTGTTATTTTTATTATGTTGTCTTCAAAAATGATCTCATTTTATTATGCTTAAATGTTTTATTCTAATACTTACTTTGTGTTTTTGGAGATATTTGGTCATTCATTAGCTGAGTGGAAGTCATGCTATATTGTTAATTCAAGAGAGGTTGATCTGGGATGTTAAAAATGTACAAAAATTTTTACCCTAAATTTATTTATCTCCGTCAACCTTATATTATATGTTGTAGTTTTTTATTTGATTTCTAGTTTCACTTTGTATGCATCAATTATGATTCATGTACTTATATCACTTCTCACGTGTTTAGATAAAATATTGGAAAATATGAGCTCTTATACTAACTTGATAGAAGAGAACTAACCCAATTCCAGCGATTTGGTCGCCCAATTCGCTGTAATTGAGCGATTTGGTCGCCCCAATTCGCTCAATTCCAGCAAATTGGGCTCTTAATTCGCTCCATTTCTTTTTTCCCAAATTTTGTGCCCTCACGTGCCTCAGGCGCGCGCCTGCGCCGGCGCCTTGCGCCTAGGCTCCAGGGGGCCCTTTGCGCCTTGGTGCGTCTTGCGCCTTTGATAACTTAGACTGTCTGCTTGCAGTAGTTGCATTGGATTCGGTTTGTGTCGTTTGCAACCAACTTCTCACCAAATGCCCAGAACGGATCTCTACCGGTTGGTACCAGAGATACGGGAGCGTCACTAGAACCAGCAGAAGAAGCCATTCTAATAGGACACAAAATGAAAATAATATTAGTTAAATGAAATGAAAAAATATTTAACATAACTATATCACGAGAAAAATTTGCTAGTTGAAAAAAATCAACATCATAAAAGCCCCATAACTTCATTAGATTGTTAGATCTTCAGATATCTTTTATATTATCCATGCAATACTTTATTTATCCAACAAAATTTTACATTCTCAGTAGTATACTAGTATACAAAGTTATAACTACCATTCAAATTTTTAAAGTATCCAACATTTTATTCAAATTTTCAAAGCATCTCACACTTTATTTATTAAAAGACACAAAGCAGCATGACAACTAAAAATGTGATTGGATATACATGCATCATTGATTGCAAAATGAAGTTGGATAAATAACTATTAATAGGGGTATTTCAAATCATTTGTTGATTAAAAGCAGCTGACAATCAATGAAAGCTTCCGGCAGCAACTAATAAGACAATAAAGCAACAAGGCAGCCACCAACACTAAATGGGTCGGCAGCCACCAGTAACAACCCACAAGGCAACCACCATGCTACAGCCGACAGCTAGCACAACAACCAACAAAAAAAATGCAGAGCGATAGAATGAGAGGGGGAGGTAGGGAGAAGAATGAACCAGCCGAGAGAGAACCAGCGAGCAGGGAGAAGAAGAGCACAAGCGAGCTAGAGAGAACCAGAGAACCAGAGAACCAGAGAACCAGAGCACCAAAGAGCACCAGCGAGTAGGATAAAAAAGAATCAGCGAGATAGAGTGCGACAGCGCGTGAGAGAGGGAGAGGCACGAATGAGCTAGAGAGCACCAGAGAACCAGAGAACCAGAGAACCAGAGCACCAAAGAGCACCAGCGAGTAGGAGAGAAGAAAGAACCAGCGAGATAGAGTGCCGACAAGCGAGCAGTGCCGAGAGCTAGGGAGAGCAGCACAACAGAAGCACCAGAACCGAGAACGAGACACCAACACACCAAAGAGAGCCAGCGAGTAGGGAGGAGAGGGGGGGGGAAAGAACCAGCGAGATAGAGTGCCGACAGCGCGCGCGCGAGAGAGAGAGCACCAACGGGCTAGAGAGCACCAGAGAACCAGGGCACCAACGAGCAGGGAGAAGAAAGAATCAGAGAGATAGTGTCGCCGACGCGCGCGGGAGAGCTAGGGCAGGAGCGACGGGGAGAGCTAGGGCAGAGCTGGAATGAAATGAGCGGGGTCGGGTGTTAAAACAGTACCCGACCCGCTCATTTCATTATAAATATAATAATAACATATATAATTAATAATTTTAAAAAAACTTAAAAAACGCCCGAAATCGGGCGTTTTTTTGGGGGCCGACATGTCGGTTAAAACCGACATGTCGGCCCGCTTTTTTCAAACCCGCCACACAGAATCTGTGCCGGTTTTGTGTCGTTTTTGCTCCCAATCCTTCATGTCGGCCGACATGTCCGACATGTCGGGCCGATATCCACAACAATGATTATAACACAAACCCTTCTCTCTCTTGGCTTGTAGTTCCTCCAAAGTAAGTCTTTTTATTGGAGGGTATTTTGATGGTTCGGGTTTTGATCGGTAAACTTTGAGATTATTACCTACATAATTTTTTTAATAGTGGGTCCGCTGTTTTTCGTGGTTCTTTTCTTGGTCTTCGAACATTCGTTCTAATGCATATGCATCGTGGACTTCTTTGGAATGCTGTATTTTTACCAATTGTTGAATGTTATATTTTAATCCGGACACGAACATACTTTTAAGGAACCATGGAGCTAAACCGGGTAGTTTGCTGGTTAATTCCTCAAATTCTTGTTTATAGGCTTGTACTGTTGTTGTTTGATGTAATTTCGTTAACGCTCCTGCGAGGTCCTCATAACAAGATGGTCCAACATTTTTGAAGTGCGTCTACAAACATAGGAAAGATATAGTGGGATGGTCCCTCAACATGGCCTGATACCATTTTGAGGCGGGTTTATCTAAATTTAAAGCTGCTAATATTAGATAATCTTGTGGACGAACGTTTTTAAAATTAAAGTATTACTGTAATTCGTACAAGAAATCCGTAGGATCTCCTTCTGCGAATCTAGGACAACAACAATAACAACACTCAAGCCTTTATCCCACTATAGTGGGGTTCTGCGAATCTATGACATTGAAGATAAATCATTTGATTAGGTTGGTTCGTGATTACCTGGTTTGTGTCCATCATGGGACTAGTTCCCAGAATTCCTCCTTAAGATTGTCCAAACTCAAAATTCCGTGCTGGCACCATGTATCTTGTAGCATTGCAGTTGTCTGATTGGAATTGATGTCTATGGCTTTGTCTGGATGTCTGTTTGGCTGAATGACCCGTGTCAGCTGAATGTTGATAAAATCTGTGTTGGGTGGCGGCGCCTGATTGATTCCGAAGTTTCTTTGCAGGTTACTGAACCGATCCATCATCTATTTTTGTAGATTGCTGAATGGTTGTTAATTTGTTCGGTAGCTTGTTCCCTTGTATCCACGATTTGTTGTACCAAAAAGTTTTCTTTAGCCTGCATTTCAGTGTTGAACTATCGTTGAATCCGTTTTATTTGGGAGTTTCGTGTCTTCTGCTCATCTTCAATTGATTTCTTGAGTTCCGCTAATTGCTGGACTATTTCTTTGGATCTCGTACCATCACACATGATACCGGCGACACGATCTCTCAACAAGAACACCAAATATGTAGCGGTCCAGCGAGGACTCCGGCTACTCTAACCTTTCTACGGTGGAGGAAGGGCTAAGAGGGGCCGGGGTAGAGCGAGACGACGGGGAGATTGTAGAAAGAAGAACATCTAAACTTTATTCAAAATATCTATTATTTACAGTATTCTCAATAATATCTATTTATAGATTAATTATAAGGCTTAATAAAAACTAGCCGTTACATGGCTTAATAAAAACTAGCTGTTACATGGCTTAATAAAAACTAGCTGTTACATGGCTTAATAAAAACTAGCCGTTACATATGGCTTGGAATAATCTGGGAAGTTGTATGGGCCGTTGATTGAATTCTTGATCAAATCCCGCAGTACTTTAAATGATGTATGTTCACCTAACATGTGTAAGACTTCTGTGAGAACCTTCCACCATTGGATGCAAACTGATGAAATTTGACCGCCGCTTTTACTTTAACTTCAACAGCGAACCAGGAGAGAAGGAGATCTCGACCCCAAATTAGGGCTTGCTTCCCCTTTTTCATACCCCTTCACTTTCCAAGTAGTGTACGGAGAAAATGTTCCAACTTTTATAAAAATTCCCTTCACTAAGGGTAGTTCTTCATTTGTGTGTTTCTCAAAATCAAAGAAATAAAGCAAAAATGAATAAAATATATGTGCATATAAAAAGATACAAGTGTTTGCCTTAGGGCTTGTCCCCGCGTCGGTATGCCATTATCCGATCATGAACCTGTAACAGTACTAAGGTATCCTTACAAATCTATTTGTGGGTCTCCGTCTGTCATGTGTGCCTGCATCAAGTAGATTGGAAGCACATTTTATCTACATTATATATGCTAAATAATTCTTCTGTCATACCCTGAATCATCTAATTGAGTGCACTGTGGTGCATTTCTTTTTTTAGATTTCAGCGTCTTGTAGTGCACACCTTATGTTTCTGCGAATGCCTATGTACCACAATTCTTTTCTGCCCACCCACTCACATCGATAGTCATGTTTTTTAAGTGTTTATTTTAATGTTTGTATTTGAAATTTACTTTTGACTGCAGCATGGAACTGGAATTGCGGAATTGCGTTGAATCAGAAGAAGATCTGCGACAAAGATGAAGATTACAGTGTAATCCTTAGTCATTTTGTTATCCCTTTGTATGCTTACAAAATTTTAGAGTTTATTCATTTTTTCCTTAAATATCACCATACATTTTTATATTGAAGTATGTTTGTCCTTTTTAAGGTTTAGCTACTACTTTTGTGGAACATGGTGACATTTCACATGTAGGAAACTGTTAAGCTGAGATATTAGTTGCTATTAAGTGATTAATTTCTTCTTAGTTGTTCATGTAGCCATGAAACTTTCCTTTCTTAGGAAGGAATCCATGTCTTATTAGAAGCCTTATCTTATTGTTGTGAAAGGAGAACCGGCCCATGAAACTGAAGTTTCATGACTTAACTTGCTGCAAACTACTGTTGATATTTAACACAGTAACTTAAGGAAAGTACCACTGTTAGAAGAGGGGAGAAAGATAAAATCAAGCGTGTTATTGATGGCATCACAAAGGTATATACAAAAAAGGACTTATGAAGAAATGCATAGTCAATGTCGGACTATTAATATATAACTATATTTTACATTCGTCAAATTCATAATATAAATTATCTTAGTTTGAAAGACAATGTGAAAGAGAAGAGGAACAAATGAAAACTAACACTTCTATATAAATGCATGACGTTCAACCTCCAAGAGTTCTCCCAAAAAAGCATGATTTTGAATAGCGTGATTCTTAGTGAAGAACTTAACTATATACAAATGAGATGAAACATGCTACAACATAGTGGTCCCACAAAGATATTAGTGGTTAACATAATGACAATCAATCCCTCATTATTTTACCAGTTCAAGAAAAAATTGTGTTAGATGCAATCCGGATAGCCCTGGTGTTTTCATAATATAATGAAATAAAGACATCGTTATGCTTATATCAATAATTAACCAACAGAGCCATGTTACCTCATCAATAGTAGTTTTAACTTTATGCTTGGCTTCAACATTGTATTAGGCATGCCTTCTTTTTTTTGATTTCCTTCGAGGAACAAAATGGGCAATAGTGGGTTGTTGATCACTAACATATCCTGTCCAGTAGTCTACACCAGAAAAAGCATGAACCTGTAGTTATGAGCTCGAGGAGAAAATAAGAAAACTAGATCTGGTGCCTAATATATATTATTATCTACCCAATCAATTCATTTTAGAACTACTTTTACGCAGAACTCACTTAGCTGTGAAGTTTCTAATAGATCACCACCACTTGTTCTAAAAATTCATCTGCAATATTATTAGGCCTAAACCTTTAAACTTAAGCCCAATACCTTATCCTTCAAATTTGATATAAGATACAATTCATTTCTACATGCCTTTTCACCTAGAATTTTGCCATCCTAGAAGTTGTTCGGAGTTGCTTTTTATCCGGGCTTCACTCCCTAAAGATACTCGCTCGCTCATTGAATTTAGAATATCACAGGTCGACTAATGTAACGGCCCGAAATTTTCCACAATTTAATTTCTTTCTTCTGAGCAATTTTTCACAATTAAATAATGTTGCAATTCAAACATATATAGCACAAGCGTGGTACCAGGAGAAAACATAAAATAACTTTTTATTCATTATGCAAGGAAAAAAACAACTACTACAACAAATTAGGACATATAGACAATGTACAGACTATAGTAATCTCTAAAACAAACAAAAACAAACTCTAACTCGTGTTGGAACCACGCCTTCCATTTGCTTTCGATCTGCCTCCGCAGACATCCTTCTAGTGGGAGCTGTTACGCTGGAGGGCTTATCCTAAAAAGAGAAATCGACAACTAGAATTCTATGTTATTGAAGGCGCGCCTAAAGCTTAAGGCTCACCAGGCTCAGAGATTTGCGTCTTCGTGCGCCTTATTTGCGCTTTTGGAATATAAAAGGCGTGCCAGAGTGATATTTTTTTTGTAATTTTTTTCTTCACAAATTAAGAAAAAATAATGCAAGAACTCAATAAATTTGTATTGATTTAGTGTTTGTGAAAAATAATTGTGTTAAAACTTAGATATAATGCAAGTGACCACATTGATTTTAATTTTTTAAGAATTATAAACGATAGCAATGAATGATTAATTAGTAGATTAGATAAAGAATTTGATCAAGAAGCTGATATGATGTTTTATGCTGATTATTTAAAATGGATGTGGTTGCGCTTTGCCTTCGTTAGACACCCGCTTACGCCTTGATCCTTGCGCCTTAGCTCCAAGACCCCTTTGCGTTTTATTGCGCCTTGTGCCTTTAATAATTATGCTAGAATTACTCTCACCCAGAACTCACTTAACTGTGAAGTTTCTATTAACTTCACTTTTTCTAAAAAGCCATCTTAGATATTATGAGGCCTAAACCTTTAAACCTAAGCCCAATACCTTATCCTTCAAATTTGATATAAGATACAATTCATTTCTACACGCCATTTCACCCAGAATTTTGCATTCTATAAATTGTTCAGAGTTGCTTTTTGTCTGGGCTTCACTCCCTAAAGATACTCCCTCACTCATCGAATTTAGAATATTACAGGTCCACTAATGCAACGGCCCGAAGTTTGCCACATTTTAATTTCTTTCTTCTGAACGATTTTTCAAAATTAAATAGCGTTGCAATTCAAACATATATAGCACAAGAGTGGTACGAGGAGAAAACAAAAAACAACTTTTTTATTTATTATGAAGGGAAAAAATGACTATTGAAACAAATTAGGACATATAGTGATATAGACAATGTACAAACCGCAACAATCTCTAAAACAAATGAAAACAAACTCCAACCCGTGCTGGAACCATGCATTCCTTTTGCTTTCGATCTGTCTCCGCAGGCATCCTTCTTGCGGGTTTGTTTTGCTGGCAGTTTGATTCTAAAATGAGAAATTGATAACCAATTAGTTTAGAAAACTATGTCGGTTCCTTACCTCTTCAACCGCATCACAAGCAAACACGAAGAGTTAGCATTAATATGCAGTTATACATCTATAATGTATATAAAAAATACTTTTCCATTCCGCGCAACCCCGGAGGACCATCAAAGCAATCCTATCCGTTCATCGTATTGAGTATATTTTTATTAAGAAGAATGATGCTGAGATTTGAACCCCTGTCCTATAACATTTACACAATACCCTTAACCAACCAAACCAATCAGTTATATAGGGGAGCATCGTCCCGCGGCGACAGTTCCCCAACCACGACGATGTCGCTTCGCTCACACTCCTAGAGTTCAGTATACTGACCGACGATTAATCTTTTAATGCGCTCTAGGGGAGTGAGTGGAGGACGCGTTGTCGCTCCGCGACACTGTTGTGATCGGGGTATTGTCGCGACGACATGGTGGTTTCCCCCACGCACTGTCACTCGTATCTATATGAACATGTATAGTAAAACATTAAGTAAAGGAATGAGGTAATGTACTATACAATGAGTTAGTACCAAAAAAATAGACTATTTCTGGTATCAAGTTCATTTTTTCTTATTTTTCTTCGTATATGTATTCAATTCAGAATTCTCTTATCATATTTCATTTTTCCGAAATGCTGAGAATCATTCTTAAATTTATCAGTCATCTGGGCCCATCAATTCCATACCATATCTAGAGCGATCGAGCACTCTTCAGACTTCCACACCTTCTAGATTAGACAATTCTATTCCAATTCAGGGTGATCGAACACAACCTTCCTTGGAATTATCAACTTATGTAGTTCCACGAGGTGTATGAGTTCTAGCCCTCTTAGGAGGCTGACCCTTAGAATTTCTATGTGTCGATGCACATTCTGTTTCTTATTTTTTTCATATTCAATTCATATTTGTTTTCAAATATAAGAAATCATTATACAAATTTTCCCTTAGAGTTTCTATCGCTTGTTAATCCATGTTTAGTCTTTTTGCGATTTTATATTTTTAGTGATTTCAAATAATTGAATTTTTTCTATTCAATTCATATTCAACATACATGCAATGAAGCAGCTCAGTGTAAAGTAATTCTACATGTTCATAATTCAAAACACTTCAAATATACGTAATCAAAGTGGTAAGGACTCACCACTTCTTTTCCTTTGCCCTTGTTCTTGATGCATCCTCCGCCGCATCTAAGATTGCATGACGTCACCATGTGTCGTGAATTTTTATTTATGCATTTATTTTTCGTGTATTTCTTTCACCGCGCGCCTACTTTGTTTGAAATTGTTCGTCTCGATGCTTTGACCACCCGATGAGATCTTAAATAAATGGTCCAGTAATTTTAATTGTTAGGGCGTAACAGACAAGCTTTAAATTATTTAAACGCATGCATTTAAAATTTGAATTCAAGACAATATCTTAAAGTTTGGAAATACAAGTTTGGAAATTCAAAGTTTTAAATCTACAAATTAAAGTTGGTAATAAAAAGTTAAATGGGAAATAAATTTGGGTTAGGGTTCTTTTGGAAAGAAGGGGATATGATTATATATCCAGGCAGGCCACGTGAAGAAAGGGACACACTGGACATAAATCGCTTGAGGGGTTGTACTCAAATAAAATTTAACGATCTTTGCAGAAGTTTATCAGCAGGAGTAGTTTAAGCGCGAAAGCTTCGAATTGGCCCGCTCGACCTCTTTAAAAATTACAATTAACTTCATTTTCAAAAGCCAATTTTATTTTACAACAAATAAAATAATTTGCATTAACAAAAATAGTTATTTTGTAAACCCTAATTAGAGTTTGCATCAATTTGGTATCAGAGGCAACTGTGATTCGCTCCCATCACAAATCACACGATCAGAGTTTTTAATTTTTTTTTTAAAATTTTATTTTAGAATCAATTAATATTTTTCTAAGGAAATTAAAATCAAGTTATTTTAAATGGAGAATCGCGTGGGAAAATTAGAAGATAACGTCACTGCCCTGAGTACACATTCAAAATCTAACAAAATCAATTGAGGCATTAACCGCAATTGTCAACAAGAATCAGAGAAGCGTAGGTCAAATGCTCTCTGGATTACGTGCGAGTGTTAATGTTTTACAGGCCAACCAACACTTGTGGCAAAATCCACCACCCCAGGTCGAGCACTATCCAAATCATAAGAATTTGGAACGAGAAAATTCGAATCCACGACCTTTCGAACCGGTATTACACAATATAAGAGAGCCCCCTCGTTTGGATTTAGGGGTTAAGTTGGATATTGGTGATTTCAAGGGTCAACTAGAACCTAAGTGATGTCTAGAGTGGTGTGATAGGATGGATCAATTCCTCGCTTGGTGGCAATTGCCCCAGGCCTGACAAGTTGAGTACGCGGTCCTTAGACTTAAGGGTTTCGTTTTGGTTTGGTGGGGTTAGCTAGAGCGGTCTAGGTTCAACTTAGGATTGCCCCAGTTACCACTTGGGATGAGTTTAAAATTTAACTGCTAAGGTGGTTCATCCCATGGGATTATTTGCAAACCCTACACCGTAGGTTCAATAACTTACGACAAGACAAATTGATGATGAATGAGTACATGAACAAATTCCTAGTCCTTTAGTCTTGCCTCGACCTCCGAAAGGCTGATGACCATATCCCGTTATCTGAACATGTTGCGCTATTCCATTAGAGACCAACTAGAGTTATTTAATTACAAAGACTTAGGATAAATATCAAGTCGTGCACGGAGAGTGGACTCCTCATAAAAGCGGACATCCGGAGTAGTTTGCTGATAGATCTACAACGAGCGTCACCACTACCACCACTGCTAGGATCGCGGATTCCCCTCACCCTCCTATCACTGCCGTGACTCTCCATCCACTGTTCCCTCAAAGGGTAAGGAGATTATTGAGGCTAAGCTCAATGCTGGAGTATTCCGATGCTTCAAGTGTATGGAGCCGGGACACAAATCATCTGAGTGCCCGCGACGTCACTTCGTCGCTGTTATTGGTTCTACTGATGGACGAGAGCCTTAGTACGGAGTTTACGTAAATGAGTCTCACCTTGAGCATGGGCATGAGTCAGAGGATGTCGTAGAAGTGGAAGGCGAACATGCCGAACACTTAATATGCGTCTTGCGTTATAGTTTGATTACCGCTAGCGAGTCTACTAAAAATGACCATAGGAGGCACGATCTTTTCCTCACTACTGCACACATTCATGGACAATTTTGTAGATACTGGTATGTTAGAAAGTAGAGAAAAGAAGCGAAAAGAAGAGGACAAGCCGAATAAACTTTTGAATAATCGAAATTTTATTATCCAAAAAAGATAACTATTACATAGGTATGCCCTCCCTTATATAGAATGGAGGAGAGAAGAGAGAATACAAATAAGAGATGTGAGACTAAAAATTTACAAGCTAAGCGGACTGTACAAAGTAAACCTCACAGGCCGCGCGGTTAGACAGAAGGACTAACCGCACGGCTTACAATAAGAGAAGCAGAGAGGTCGCCTGTGAAGATTGCTAGACCGCCCGGTTTACAAGTCGCCGAGTCAAACCGCCAGACCGCGCGGTCTCCAACCCGCCAAGACAGACCGCCCGGTCTCCAACTTTAACACTCCCCCTCAAGCTGGAGCATATATATCAATCATGCCCAGCTTGTCGCAAACATGCAGAAACGAGGCGGAGACTGGCTTGGTGAAGATGTCAGCTAGCTCTTTATCAGATGTGACAAACAGAGTGCAAATCTGTTCTTTTAAAATCTCTTCACGAATGAAATGACAGTCAACCTCAATGTGCTTTGTTCTTTCATGGAATACCGGATTTTTGGAGATGTATATGGCGGCCTTGTTATCACAGAACATAGGTAGAGGATGGTTGTACACCTCTCCTAAATCTAGCATGAGAGCCCGCAACCATTTCAACTCACAAGTGGTTGACGCCATACTGCGATACTCAGCTTCTGCACTGGACCTGGAGACAACAGACTGCTTTTTACTCTTCCAGCTCACCAGATTTCCCCCAACAAAGGTGCAAAAACCTGAGGTAGACTTGCGATCCCCTTTGTCATCAGCATAACTTGCATCTGAGTAGGCTTCAATCCTCAGATGACCATTCTTCTGAAACAGTAATCCTTTCCCAGGCGCTGCTTTGACATATTCCAAGATCCGCAAAGCGGACTGTAGATGACATTCCCTGGGCGCTTGCATGAATTGACTCACCTTGCCCACAGCATAAGAAATGTCGGGTCTGGTCACTGTGAGATATATGAGCTTACCAACCAGACGCCTGTACCGCGAACTATCTGAAAGAAGAGGCGAATCATCTGTCCAGGTTTTGTCCTCCCCAATAGCCATGGGACATCGGGCAGGTTTAGCTCCAGTCAATCCTGCCTCTTTTAAAAGATCAAGGGCATACTTACGCTGAGAGAGAACTAAGGAGTCGGGCTTCCGAGAGAGTTCGATCCCCAGAAAGTACTTTGGAGAGCCCATATCTTTAGTGATCAGATGTTGGCGAAGATGTCGCTTTGTCAGGGCTACCCTTCCTGGTCATCACCAGTGAGAAGAATATCATCGACGTACACAGCAAGAACAACCAGCCCAGAAGGAGTTTTGCGAACAAAGAGAGAGTGATCAGCAGAGCTTCGCACAAAACCAACAGCCGCCACAATACCGCTGAACTTGTCAAACCAAGCTCGAGGACTCTGCTTGAGGCCATAAATTGCCTTCTGCAGCCGGCATACTCGTGTCTCCCCCTGAGCAACATACCCAGGAGGTTGCTCCATGTAAACGGCCTCGTGAAGATCACCATAAAGGAAGGCATTCTTGACATCCAGCTGAGAAATTGACCAATCCCGATTGACGGCCACAGAGAGAGAAACCCGGATTGTGCTGAGACGAGCCACAGGGGAGAAGGTGTCAAAGTAATCAACCCCATAGGTCTGAGTAAAGCCCTTAGCCACAAGGCGAGCCTTATACCGATCCACAGTGCCGTCTGGGCTAAATTTGACCACAAAGACCCAGCGACAGCCAACAACATCAGTACCAAAGGGAGGAGGAACAAGAGTCCAGGTACCCCGCTCAGTGAGGGTCGCCATTTCCTCATCCATGGCCATCTTCCAGTGAGGAATAGCAAGGGCCTCCTGATAGGAGCGGGGTGTGGCAGTGGCAGAGATAGCCAGTGCAAATGCCCGGCGAGAAGGAGTAAGACGATCATAGGAAACAACAGCAGCAAGGGGGTGTAAGGTGCACGTCCGCACCCCTTTGCGAAGAGCTATAGGAAGATCCAGGTCAGCCGGGCCCGCGGCATCCGGAGCATCCGTGGTAGAGAAAGCTGGCCCGGGAGAAGAGAGCGACGGCAGCGGAGAGGAGGGAGAGGGTGGTGGGGAAGGGAGAGAGAGAGGTGGAGGAAGAGGAGGGGGTGGAGACGGTGTAGTGGTGGAGAGTGTAGGAGGAGGCGAGGGAACGAAGGGAACGGCATGAGAATCAGAAGCTGGGAGAAGAGGAGAAGAGGCATCCGAGAAGTAGGAGGTATTCTCGAAGAAGGTGACGTCAGCAGAGACGAACTGCTTACGAAGGACGGGATCAAAGCAACAGTAGCCTTTCTGAGTGGTGGAATACCCCAGAAAGACACATTTGGTGGAGCGAGGGGAGAGCTTATCACGGGTGGCAGAAGGGGTATGCACAAAGGCAGTGCATCCAAAGATTTGGAGAGGGAGAGGAAACGGCTCCTTTCCCGGATACAAAATGGAGAACGGGGTTTGGCCATGGAGAACCGTGGAGGGAATGCGATTGATGAGGTAGCAGGCAAGGAGAACAGCATAGCCCCAATAGGAGCGAGGAACATGCATCTGGGTCATCAAGGTGCGAGCGACATCGAGCAGGTGTCGGTTTTTGCGTTCGGCCACACCATTTTGTTGTGAAGTATAGACACAACTAGTTTGATGAAGAAGCCCATTTTGCATGCAGAATGTAGAGAAGTCACGACTGAGATATTCTGGGGCATTATCAGACCGAAAAACTTTGATAGAAACACCAAACTGAGTTTTGATCATGAGATAGAAGGATGTCCATACAGAGAATAATTCGGAGCGATCTTTTAACAGATACACCCACGTACAGCGAGAGAAATCATCAATGAACGTGACAAAATAGGAACTACCCCGACCAATGGTAAGAGTAGGAGAAGGACCCCAGATATCGGAGTGGATAAGATCAAACGGACGGGTAGAGCTACGAACGTGCGTTGGAGGGAAGGAGGAGCGGTGATGCTTGCCAAGCTGACAGGCCTCACAGTTGAGCGGAGGACTTTGAGGAGGAAGGTGGGGCAGAAGTTGACGAAGAAGACGGGGAGGAGCATGACCAAGGCGGAGATGCCATTGGAGAAGATCTGTGGAGGTGGAGGAGAAGGTGGAAAAAGCAGAAATGTTGTCTAGGAAGTATAAGCCGCCACTCTCAGTCCCAGTAGCAATCGTCCGTTGGGAGTCCGGATCCTGAAAAGAGCAAGAAGTAGAAGTAAATGTGACGGAATACTGTAATTGCTTGCAAAGAGATGTAACAGATAATAAGTTGCACGGGAACTGGGGCACGTATAGAGTATCCGCCAAGTGAAGAGACGGGGTGACATGAACTATCCCTGTGCCATGAACTGATGATGAAGAGCCGTCAGCGAGAGTAACTGGGGGCAAGCGAGTATGTTTTTCTAGGAGAGAGAAACACGGGAGATGGCCGGTCATATGATTCGTAGCACCAGTGTCGATCAGCCATTTGCCCTGAGTAACAACGTGTGCACGACCAGAAGACGTGACAACCGAGGCGAAAGCCATGAAGGGAGGAAGAAGAAACTGCAACGGTCTCGGTGACAACACACCAGCGGCACGAAGGGCCACGACCAAGGTGCAGAGTACAAGCCGCGCGACTAAACCAGGAGGTCGCGGCGACTAACAAGAGAAGCGGCTAAGAGCGGAAGGGCAGAGAGGCCGCTCAAACAAGGAAGAATCCGCGTGAAACCGCGGCGGGAATAAAAGGGAAGAAGCCGCGTGAACACGAGCGGCTAGGATGCAGATCAAGGCACAGCGGGGAAGAAGTCGCGCGGACTGCAAAAGGCCGAGCGAACAGAAGAGAGGAGAAGAGCAAGTGACCGCGACCAAGATGCGGGTAAGAAAGGAACAACCCGCACGGTCAGGCAGATCACAGCAGCAAACCGCGAGTGCAGAGACAACACACGCGGACAGAGACAGACCGCAGCGACAGGAAGTCGGAGCGGCAGAAAAGAACAAGGAGCGCGGCGACACAGAAACAGGTCGCTGCGACAAAGAGCAGTAGGAGAAGAGAAACAAGAAGAAGCAAACCGCGCGAACAGGCAGCGGACAGAAACAAGCCGCGCGGATAGAAACAAGCCGCGCGGACAGATGAGAAGGCAAGCCGCGAACAAGCCGCAGAACGCGGAAGACAAGCCGCGAACAACAGAGAGCGCACAGAATCAGGAGGAAAAGACCGTGTCCTCTGATACCATGTTAGAAAGTAGAGAAAAGAAGCGAAAAGAAGAGGACAAGCCGAATAAACTTTTGAATAATCGAAATTTTATTATCCAAAAAAGATAACTATTACAAAGGTATGCCCTCCCTTATATAGAATGGAGGAGAGAAGAGAGAATACAAATAAGAGATGTGGGACTAAAAATTTACAAGCTAAGCGGACTGTACAAAGTAAACCGCACAGGCCGCGCGGTTAGACAGAAGGACTAACCGCACGGCTTACAATAAGAGAAGCAGAGAGGTCGCCTGTGAAGATTGCTAGACCGCCCGGTTTACAAGTCGCCGAGTCAAACCGCCAGACCGCGCGGTCTCCAACCCGCCAAGACAGACCGCCCGGTCTCCAACTTTAACATGGTAGTATGAAGAACTTCATTTCTCAACGCATGGTTGACATATTAGGACTTGAGACGAACCCGTTAGAACAACCCTACAACGTATCCGGAGTCGATACTCATTTGACTATGCCCGTCACACACTACTGTGTAGTAGAGTTTTCTATAGGGAGCACATATTCAGATAGAGTATTGTGTCATGTCGCTGCCATGGATGTCTGTCACTATCTATTAGGGTGAGCTTGGCAGTACGACCGACATGTTATGCACGATGACACGAGTAACTCTCATTCCTTTGAGCATAATGGACACACTATTGTTCTTCTCTCCCAAAGATTTGCCTGATTCCAAGGGCCCACAAAAGGAGCTCTACGCACTCTAGTTCACTTTTTACCGACTCCACAACATTACTTCTCACCGTACTCCCGCCTGAAATCCCACCCCATTAAGTTACCCGTGGCTCAGATGTGTTGCTCACCCCACATTTATCGATTCCTGACGTGCCACCTTATATTTCTCAGTTCTCCTATATTATATCTGACGAAAATTCACTCGACACACCCAGTGTTGTGGATATCGGCCGACATGTCCGACATGTTGGCCGACATGAAGGTTTGAGAGCAAAAACGACACAAAACCAGCACAAATTCTGGGTGTGGCGTTTTAAAAATAGCGGGCCGACATGTCGGCCCCAAAAAACGCCCATATCGGGCGTTTTTCAAGCTTTTTTTAATTAAATTATTAATTTTATATTTTATTATTAATGAAATGAGTGGGTCGGGCTACTGTTTTAACACCCCCGACCCCGCTCATTTCATTTCATCCCGTCGCTCTGCCCTAGCTCTCCCCGTCGCTCCTGCCCTAGCTCTCCCGCGCGCGCCGACGACACTATCTCTCTGGTTCTTTCTTCTCCCTGCTCATTGGTGCCCTCTGGTTCTCTGGTTCTCTGGTGCTCTCTAGCTCGTTGGTGCTCTCCCTCTCTTGCGCGCCGTCGGCACTCTATCTCGCTGGTTCTTTCTTCTCCCTACTCGCTGGTGCTCTTTGGTTCTCTGGTTCTCTAGTTATCTGGTGCTCTCTAGCTCGCTGGTGCTCTCCCTCTCTCGCTCGTTGTCGGCACTTTATCTCTCTGGTTCTTTCTTCTCCCTACTCGCTGGTGCTCTGTGGTTCTTTGGTTCTTTGGTGCTCTCCCTCTCTCGCGTGTTGTCAGTACTTTATCTCAGTGGTTCTTTCTTCTCCCTGCTCGCTGGTTCTCTCTCGACTGGTTCATTCTTCTCCCTACCTCCCCCTCTCATTCTATCGCTCTGCATTTTTTTTGTGTTGGTTGTTGTGCTAGCTGTCGGCTGTAGCATGGTGGCTGCCTTGTGGGTTGTTACTGGTGGCTGCCGACCCATTTAGTTGTTGGTGACTGTTTTGTTGCTTTATTTGTCTTATTAGTTGCTGCCGGAAGCTTTCATTGATTGCCCTGTGCAAACTCTCTGGGCTAGAAGAAAGAACTAGAGACATGTTGTCGGACATGTCAGTCTGCTATTTTATTTGTGGCTGCCTTGCTGGTTGTAGCATAGTGACTGCGTTGTTGCTTTATTTGTCTTATTAGTTGCTGCTTTATTTTTATTTGATACATTTATTAATAAACAAATGATTTGAAATACCCCTACTAATAGTTATTTATCCAACTTCATTTTGTAATCAATGATGCATGTATATCCAATCACATTTTAGTTGCCCTGCTGCTTTGTGTCTTTTAATAAAAAAAATGTGAGATGCTTTGAAAATTTGAATGATACTTGAATGCTTTGTTCATTTTGTTGGATACTTTAAAAGTTTGAATGATAGTTATAATTTTGTATACTAGTATACTACTGAGAATGCAAAATTTTGTTGGATAAATAAAGTATTGTATGAATAATATAAAAAATATTTGAAGATCTAACGATCTAATGAAGTTATGAGGCTCTTATGATGTTGATTTTTTTTCAACTAGCAATTTTTCTCGTGATATAGTCATGTAAAATATTTTTTTATTTCATTTAACTAATATTATTTTCATTTCATGTCCTATTAGAATGACTTCTTCTGCTGGTTCTAGTGAGGCTCCCGTATCACTGGTACCAACCGTTAGAGATCCGTTCGGGGCATTTGGTGAGAAGCTGGTTGCAAACGACACAAACCGAATCAAATGCAACTACTGCAAGCAGACAGTGAATGGCGGAATTACACGTTTCAAGCATCACTTGGCTGAGTGGAAGGGTAATGTTAAGCCATGCCCTCAGGTTCCCGCCGACGTCAAGGCTAAAGCGGATTCGGCCCTGAACTCAAATTTACAGAGTAAGAGGGCTAAAAGTGCCAAGTTTCAAGCAATCCTGAATGAGGTGGTTGTTGGAGTTCATGTTGATCAAGAAGACGACACTAGCATACTTAGGAGCACAGGTTCAAAGGGTCCAATGGACCAGTTTGTTTATTCAGCTGCCGAGACTAGCAAGGGAAAAGATTCCCAACAGAGCACGATAAAGAGTAAGTACAAAAAGAAAGCCAGAGATGATGCTGCCGTGTACATAGGTAGATGGACATATGAAAACGGGATCCCGTTTAATGCCATATGTAATTCATCCTTTCAGCAGATGACTCATGCCATTGGTTTATGCGGACCTGGGATGAAGATCCCAACATTTTATGAGTTGAGAGAGAAAATTTTGCAAGGGGAGGTGGAGAGGACGAAGGAGATATTGGGCATATTCACGCAGACCTGCAAATTGAATGGTTGCAGTACCATGACCGATGCGTGGACAGATCGAAAGGGTAGGAGCGTGATGAATATCATGATACATTGTAGTTTTGGAGTGGCATTCTGGCTTTCGAAGAATGTCTCCTACTCCACACACGATGGAAAGTTCATTTTTGTCTTCTTGGATGAGGCGATTGATAGCCTTGAGAGACCAGGAGAGCATGGTATCCTGCAGATTGTGACGGATATCGCGTCCAATAATATGGCTGCTGCAAAGCTTATGGCTTTGAAAGACCTATGATTTTTTGGACTTGTTGTGCGGCTCACACTATTAATCTACTATTACAAGATATAGGAAAATTAAAGCCAATAAAGAGTGCTATCTCCTTAGGCCAGCAACTCTCTATATTCATCTATGATCACACCATCTCGCTCGACATGTTTAGAGAGTCAACAAAGGACGTGGACTCTCATGAGCTTATTCGACCAGGTGTGACGAGATTCGCTACAACATTTTTATCTTTAGAGAGCATCTTAGAGAAGAAGAATCGATTGAGGGGTTTATTCACATCTGCAAAGTGGGCTGCAACAAAGTTGGCCAGTAGTGCTGGGGGAAAACAGGTAAAACTATTGCTTCTTTATTCATTTCATTGAAAATATATGTTTTGAAAGTTGGCATTTTATAGTATTTTCTTAATATTTTATTTTGTATATGGTAGACTGCAATGATAGTGATGAGCGCTAGATTTTGGGCGAATGTCGAGCTGGCTGTTGGTATATTCACACCATTTGTGAGAGTTTTGAGAAGAGTCGACGGGGATACACCATCCATGGGGTGGTTATATGGTGATATCAAAAAAGCTAGGGAAGAGGTTGTCGTAGTTCTCGATCACCAAGAGAACAAATATCTTCCTATATGGAAGTTGATTGATATCAGATGGGAGAAGAAGATGAGCAGCCCTCCGCACCTTGCAGGTTATTACTTAAACCCAAATTTTTATTATTTTTGTCGAGTGGAGATTGAACAGTCCTATGCACTTTGTAGGGTATTACTTAAACCCATATTTTTATTATTCTCATTGAGTAGAGATTGAGGCTGACGGAAGATTTATGAGTGGTTTTGTTGAGTGTCTCTCAAGGATATATAGGAAAGATCCTTCTACACAGGATCACATCAACGCTGAGCTTGATGTTTACCAATACCAACAAAAGTTATTTGATAAAGAGATGACAAAGAGACAGCTACAAAATCCCAACTTAAATACAGGTACATTTTAATATATATATTTATTAACAATAATGATGTATTTATGTATAATAAATGAATAATTAATTGTTTAATAAATTGTGTTGTCATTTTAATTTTCACAGTACATTGGTGGCGGCTTAACGGTGCTCATGCGCCGTACCTTAAAACTATGACCATGAAAATTTTAAGTCTGACTACTTCATCTTCTGGCTGTGAGAGGAACTGGAGCATCTTCGAGATGGTATACATTAATTTAGTTATGTAGTTAAACATTTATATCTTATTATATGATTGTATGCATTATTTAACTCTTTTTAAAAATGTACAGATACATTCTAAAAAGAGAAATAAACTTGATAGCAAGAGATTGAACGATTTAGTATTTGTAAAGTAGGGGTGCAAGTTGAGTTGAGCTGGCTCGAAAAAAGCTCGACTCGAGCTCGAGCATGTCGAGCTCGAGCTCGTCGAGCTCGAGCCTGATTTCGAGCTCGAGCTCGAGCCTAATTAAACCTGTTCACGAGTCGCGAGCCGGCTCGCGAGCTTTTTTTAATTAAATAATATATATTATTAGTATTAAATATTTTAATATATATTATTAACATAATATTAATATAATATTATTAAAATAATAGTTTTATATTATTAATATAATATTAAATTCGAGCTGAGCTCGAGCTCGAGCTCGAGCTCGTCGAGCTGAGCCCGAGCTCGTCGAGCTCGAGCTCGTCGAGCTCGTCGAGCTCGAGCTCGTCGAGCTCGAGCTCGAGCCTTTTAAAATAGCTCGTCGAGCTCGAGCTCGAGCTCGAGCTTGAAAATAGAAGCTCGAGCTCGAGCTCGAGCCGACTCTTTTGATGAGCTCGACTCGAGCTCGACTCGTTTGCAGGCCTATTGTAAAGTTCAATGCTTTGCTAAAGTCAAAATATTCAGAGACATCTCGGGATCCATTGACAGCTAAGAATGTTGATTCTGGAATGGTACAAGAGTGGATGGTGAATGTTGATCATGAGGAGGATGAAGATGAAGATGACGATGATGAAGTTTTTCCTGGCGAGGGGCTGACATGGACGCAAATTGGTAATATAGTCGACGCTGATCATGATGAAAGGAGACCTCAAAGATTAACTACAAGCAAAGAAGTGACAATTAGTTATCAAAGAAGGGAAAAAAAATATCTGAAGTGGACGAGGGAGATCTAGAGGGTTCATCGGATGAAGATCATATTCTATCTACTCTGCCGACTATAGACGAGTTTTCGGGTGATGAAGAATGATGTATGTTTGAGTTTTCATCTTTAAAGTGTTGTATGTTAAATGCTACGTATAGATTTTAATATTTAAAAGTTCAATAAGTTGTAAAATAGGTAGTACTGTGATATGAATAAAAATTAAAAAATAACATTTAATTACATATATATAATTAATTAAATATTAAAATTCGATATATGAAATATCCCCGATATATAAAAAACCGACATGAAAACCCAAACCGACGTGTCCCTGACATCCGACATCTGCAACATTGGACACACCTCACTCTGTCGATTTCATATTTAGAAACTGCGATTTTATTTAACCTCACTATCATTTTGATATGTGCGGATTTATGGAATTATGTTATTATATTAATTATTTTTATCATATTTCTAGAACATCTCATGAGGTTGGAAGGAAATCAAACTCAAATTTAGTAGCGTTTATCACTCTTATCGATGAAAAGATCATGGGTGTTAATCGGAGTTTGTGAATTTTCTTGAGCGTCGAACTGAGGAGAATCCGACGCAATGAGATCTAGTACCTCCACGAGCAAAATCCACAATTAATAATTCTAAAAATCGCTTTTTTACTATATCTCCTTACGAGATTATTTCTGTGTTATTCCACCTACCTGACCGCCATCACCTCTTATTTAATGAATGTATTTCATTCGATGCGCAAACTCATATTAATTATTTAAATGAACTGCATAAAATTATTGCTAACTAATTGCGCGCAACCTTTGAAACTTACAGATCCACGGTCGGTCGTCTTCGCCATGAATTCTATTTTTCAAAGGAAGATTGTGTGAATGATATATGCAGGTGGTTTTGTCCTCCCAAATTCAGAAGCATATGAAGCCACCTATCAAAGCCCCAGACATACCACCTGATTCAGCACCAGTGACAACATCAGATCTCTCCGATACCAGTTTTTGCGAGTTCTCGTCGGACTCGAGCTCTTTCAACCCCGGGGGAATTAATGCGTCCTCCGTCACATCCAAGATTGCATGACGTCACCATGCATCGTGAATTTTTATCTATGTATTTATTTTTCGTGTATTTCTTTCGTCGCGCACCTACTTTGTTTGAAATTGTTCGACTCAACGGTTTGACCACCCGATGAGATCTTAAATAAATGGTCCAGTAATTTTAGTTGTTAGAACGTAACGGACAAGCTTAAAATTATGTACATGCATAAATTTAAAATTTGAATTCAAGACAGTATATCTCAAAGATTGGAAATACAAGTTTGGAAATCTACAAATTAAAGTTGGTAATAAAAAGTTAATTGGGAAATAAATTTGGGTTAGAGTTCTTTTGGAAAGAAGGGGATATGATTATATATCCAGGCAGGCCACGTGAAGAAAGGGACACGCCGGACAGCTGGAATTGATTTCTTAAGCAATTTTTGCATTGCCGTTTCCATCCTACCTCCTCCCGTACATCTACTTTCAGTCACCGCTCCATCCCTCTGACAACAACGGCAAGCTGCACACAGCCGCTGCCCTAGCCTCTAATGAATTAAAATGATTCTCACAGTTATTTTTTTTAATTTTCAAATGAGGACGAGCGGGCCAAACTGGAGGCTTCGCGCACGAAACTGCTCCCGTCGTAATGAACATTAATAAAATCGTTGAATTTAGTTAGAGACAGTTCTCTCGTGCGTTTCCGAGTTGAACGTTTTGCGAGATTTACACAAGCACAAGCAGAGTCACAAGAACAACTTATGAAGTAACGATAATATGAGTAGATCGAACGTTCGAGACAAGCTTAACGTTATTTAATTGAGTCGCATAAAATTAACTTGATGTTTCGAAACAGCAAAAGAGCAAGTGTTTCCTAGGCTTGACGGGCTCTCCCAAAATCCAACGGTGAAAGCTTGGTGTGTTCTCTACTCGAAAGCTCTGCTTGTGCTGACTTGAAAATAAACCGCCGGCCTTGGAATGGACTGGACAGGGGTTCAAATCGCCGGAATATGGTGTTGTTGTCGACGTCGATTTGAGAGGGCGAGGGTTGGGGGCCGCAGGATCGGGCTTTTGGATCGCAGGTCTTGAACAGGAGCGGCAGAGGAAACTAGCACAGGCGGAAGGTTCGACGGGTTGTTCGCCTGGAGCGGGGACGGGGGACGACAGATAGCAACTATGGGAGGCGGCGGCTTCGTCGACTCTGGCGGCACGGTACTGATGGCGTCTCGGGATGAAAGGAACAACGGTGGGAGGGTGAATCGAACCGGTCACAGAGGAAAACAAAATAGGTTTGTTTTCCTCTGATTTTTCCGGTGCACCCCTTTCTCCTTCGTGGCTGTATTTTATAGCTCATTTTAAAATTTTCTTTCCTTGTCTTATTCACAGCTTTCCACAAATGTTTTGAGGCAGTCCTCAAATTGATTTCCAAAGATTTGTCTGAATTCAATTCTCCAGCAGATTTTGGCAGCTTTTCAAAATATTTCAGCACAATAATGTATTTTCAAATTGTAGCCGGACTTTCAAAGTTAGACCATATATTTGACTTGATTTTCATGGGATTAAATTTATACTTCTCTTAAATAAATTAACCTTGTGCCTATCGTCCTAACTACTCAAATTATCAGACTTTTTATTAGGAGTCTCACTGACCGGTCACACCGATAAGCCAAAACTAATAACGAGTGCATGAAAAGAGAAATACAAAAAATGAAATAGCAAATAAATAAAAAATAGTAAAAGATAATGGTCGCGTGATGCGCGCGTCTTCGGGCACGACGACAGATGCATCATTGTGTCATAATTATCCACCACTGTGCTAAACGGACATAATTACTTTCTTATAAAAGAAAAGGTCAAGATTTATTCGTTTTCCTTCAAACTTTGTATGTTTTGATATTCTGCATGCATTCATTGAACCACCTATAGTTTCATCCTTTTCTCATTTTAGGCATTTACGTACTTACTGCATCAAACATTTCCGCTTATGTCTTTGCAAATTTATTGTAATTTTGTACTTTTAATAGATTTTGTTTATACTCACGGACCATTATGTTCCTATGCAGATTGACTCTGTTTTTGAACAAGAAAGTTGTGGAATATGTATTGACATTGTTATTGACAGGGGGATGCTGGATTGTTGCGACCATTGGTATGTTCTTTATGGAAAAAACACAATTTTTGCTATTACTTTGTAACTGAGTCCAGTCTTATATTTTTCATTTCCATTGAAGTATAATTTTAAACCTAAGACAAGTAATTTTTAGAATTGTGTATTACTTTATGATCAATAGTAATGGCGACATAGGATGAGGCTATAGGGTTTGAAACAACTAATTCCGTATGATAAATGTAGACATACACATAATAGGTGCAAATGAAATCAAGTATGTAAATATCAGATGTCAACTACATGTCAGATTGAGTTTTCTAAATGTTGGATGTCGAAAATCGGAGATATGTCAGCGGTATTTAAAAATATTGGATTTCCATATTTTGTAATTAAAAAAAATTATTTTTATGTATACTAATTATAATTATATTGTTCTAAAAGAAAAAAACTAATATAACAAATAGATGAAAAATGAGTCATGTATATCCTACAATGAAATCAAAGAGTATCCAAGATAAAATATTATTAATAAATAAAAACTAATATATCGTAAAGATATTTAATATTATATAATAATTTTATTTTGATAAAACTAAATTTATAAAAATAAAAAATATTTAAAAGCTAAATAACTTCGATTGATTATAAGTCTATCAAAGCTTATAAATTTATATTAAATCATAAAAAAATCAACTGATAAATGTGTTAAGAATTCACATTTTTTGAAATATGAAACAAAAGGGAATTGTTTGAAATAATTATATAAAAGCGATTGTAAAAATAAAACGTTTAAAATGAAACAATAAATCTAATTTATTTTAACATATATAACACACACACACATGAGTGACAGGGCACAGAGGCCCCCCGTGTAGGCGACGACATTCGTCGGGGGCACGACATTCTGTGGGGGCGGCGACAATTGACCTGGGCGGCGACATTGGCCGTGGGAGGCGACATTGGCCGTGAACATTGGTGTGTGCGGTGACATTGGTCGTGGACGACGACATTGGTCGTGGACGACGACATTGGTCATGGGCGACAACATTCAGCGGGGAGGCGACAATTAGCGGTGGGCGGCGACATTCGGTGGTGGCAGCAACATACGATGGGGGCGCCAAAATTTGGTGGGGCTGGCTACATGCGCCGACAGGAGGCAACATGCAGCGGGCAATAACATGCAGCGGACGACAATATGTAGCGGCATGTGGCAACTAACGGCGGGCGGGAGCCCCCCGTGCCCCGCGCGACAATACTTTGACAACGACGTACAATGCATGTGCTCACATGCTCCCGGGCTCACAGGTTTTGCAAGATGACACTTCAGCTGCTCGCAGCCTCACGATTGTGTTAGGAAATTGTGCAACAACTAACCTAAGACAAAATCAATAGTTAGGCATCAAGCTGAGATAATATAACTCTAATGCTATGAATGCTCAATTTTTTTCTTCTTCTGTAATTAGTACTTATTTCTTTCTCATATGAAAGATGTTTGACAATTTTATCTGGTGTAAGGAGTACCAGAAAATGGTTAAATAAAAAACTCTGTAGTAGTAATGACTGTGCCGTATTGATTAGTTTGCGGTTATTATATTTGTACTCATGTGTGAGTTGGTTTGGTCCCACATTGCGGGTTAGCTTTATGTATCTTTGTATCTCCTATATATTCCCCCTATGGTGGATGAATCATATTCATTTGGGTTATTTTTCTTATTCAACTTGGTATCAGAGGAAGTTCCAATCCCGCCGCACCCTAATCCCACGAACCCGCGACCTCGTCTCCAGCTCTCCCGCGACATCGCCTCGCCCTAATCTCGCGACATCGCCGCCTCCTCTCCCCTGACTTCGCCATGACCTTCTCCGACATCGATGTGAGGGCTTTCTCCCGCAGTGCTCGGGCCCTGCCTCGCCCTCATCCCGCGAAATCGCCGATCCCGCTGCAGGTCTTTCGCTGACCCTGTTGCAGAACTTCCGCCGACCCCACTGCAGGTCTTCCGCTTGCTGTTCTCCGCCGACCCTGCAGCAAGTCTTCTGTCGCTGCTTTGTTTGGTCCCATCCCATGGATTTCCTGTTCTTGTCTCCCCTCCCTTGGGGATTTCCTTTTTTTGGGAGTTCTTTTGTTCCCATCCCATGGATTCCTCCCTTCTTGGTTCAAATGATGGTTTTGCTCGGCGCTTCACTATCGCCCTTCTCAATGAGAAGAACTTTATCGCTTTGTCCAACTCCGTGCGAGTCCATCTTGTCGGACATGACAAGCTCGATCGGCTTGAACCTAATAGTGTTCCCAAGCCTACCGACGAAAAGGCTATCCGTCAATGACACACATAAAATTTCAAGATTCTCGGGTGGCTTCAATGCTCCATGGAGCCCCGCATTTACGAGCAGTTTATGCGTTTCGATTCCATGCCGTCTCTTTGGGCTGCCTTGACGCGTATCTACGGTCACACTCGCGTTGATACACGGATCTATGCTGTCTTTCAGGAGATTTCTACTGCTCGTCAGGGGGATCGTTTTGTGCACGAGTACTTTACCTTTCTTTTTGGGAGATTCCATGAGCTTTCTGACCTCGAGCCACTTAGTACTTTTCCACATTCCGAAGATCTGCTTGTTGCCAAGCGGGGAAGGAGAAGCGAGATACCTACCAGTTCCTGATGGGGTTGCGACCCGAATTTGAGCAGATTCGGGTTCAGATTGTCAGCATGATTCCTCTTCCTGATATCTTGGATGCTTACTCCATAGTGGAGGAGCATGAGCGCCGTGCCCGCCTGACCGCTGTTTCTTCTGTTCCAGCTTCTGTTCCTCTTCCAGACCAAATGGCTCTAGCTCCGGGTCGTACTTCTACTGTGCGGGGAAGGCGTACTTCTACCCCTAAAAGTCGCAGGGGGTGGCCGCGGGAGCACATTTGCTTCTGTTCAGTGTCAGCACTGCCTCCGGACTGGTCATGAGAGGGCCAGATGCTGGCTTCTCTTTCCTCACCTACGCCAACAGTCCTCAGCCACGCGTATCACCGCCCCTACTTCTTCGGACTTTGGGGTCCCAGCCTGATTACAGTGCCTCTTCCGGGGCTCCTCCCGCCGACTGGAGTTAGCTTATGGCTCAAGTGCAACAACTTCAGTCCCAACTTCAGCAGCAGTCCCAGTTTCAGCCTGAGCACCGGCCTCTCCCTGCTCAGCTGTTGCCTGCCTCCTCGTCGTTCTCGTCGACTTCAGCGTCTGCGTTAGGTACCCCGACGGCCTTTCACGTCACTCAATGGGGTCTTCTTCTCCCTGAGTGATTGACTCTGGGTCCACTGATCACATGACTGGCGAGCCACGTTTGTTCTCTTTTCTCAAGTCTCCGAGCATTCATCGACAGGTTTGCCTTGCCGATGGCTCTGTGACTCCCATTCTTCATTGGGGCACAGTTCCTCTGTCCTCCTCTTTCTCCTTGGGTTTAGTTCTTCATGTTCCCAATCTTGCTTTAAATCTTCTTTTTGTTAGTCAATTGACTCGTTCGATGCACTGCTCGGTGATATTTTTCCTTATGACTGTGTTTTTCAGGTCCTGAACACGAGGTGGACCTTTGGCTATGACCATGAGCGCGACGGGCTTTACCAGCTGGATCTCCCACCTCTTTCCCCACCTTCACCACGTCTCTCACCACCATCCATCGCTGCCGCTTCTACTTCACCTGCTCTGTGACATGCCAGACTGGGGCATGCGAGTCCTCAAATCGTGTCATCTCTTTTTCCGAGTGTCTTATTTGAGTACTCCTTTCAGTGTGATGTGTGCCAGCTTAGCAAACACACACGCACTTCCTATCCTGTATCCGTTTCTTGTAGTTCTGTTCCGTTTGATATTATTCACTCAGATGTTTGGGGACCTGCCCCTGTTGTTTCTTATGTCAGATTTCACTATTTTGTTACTTTTATAGATGATTTTACTCGTTGTTGTTACGTCTACCTTATGCGTGCCAACTGACGTATTTGATTTATATACCCAATTTACTCATATGGTTAAGACTCAGTTCTCCTCTCGTATTTGGGTCCTTCACTCTGATAACAGGGGGGGGGGAGTATACCTCAGCTTATCAGCGTCGGGGGGGGGGGGTGTATACCTCAACTTATCACCGTCATCCCATTTATCACGAGGTTTTTGACAATCTGATCTAACACAGTAATAGTGGGTGCAATGTATTTCGTTCCGTGCATGGCCGACACGTCCATGCTTTGTGTCATCAAGAATATTTTCATGCTTGTTCTCCAGTGGCTATAATCATTCCCCATAAACAATAGAGGCCTACTCACTCCTTATCCCTCAAGAAAGACGTGATTAGCGTTGACCATCTACTTCAGGATTTTAATCCTTTTTCGAAGTAACCTCGCTCTGATACCACTTGTTGGATCTGGTAGCCAACCTTAGGGGGGAAATAAGGTTTTCAATTAAAATTCAGAATTAAAAGAATTTCAGCAGGACAACCTGTTCTGAAAGCTATCGCGGGGTGGTAGGCTACTACCGCGCGGCGCTAGGTCACAAAAAACACAAGTTCAGCTGGGCAACCTGTTCTGGAAGCTACCGCGAGGCGATGGACTACTACCGTGCGGTGGTAGGTCACAAAATTGCTTTTTCCCTGTGAAAGTTTGTTTTCTATTATTCCACACACCCCTTAGAACCATATCAACTTGCAACCACAAATTCGAGATGAAATAATAGAAATATAATTTTATTCAAAACTAAAAATAGGGGTTTACAACAATACAACTAGATCTCCGTAACGCCGGATATCAGAGGCGATGAATCAAACAATTCTCTTTTGGTTTCTATACCGACCCTCAACCTGGACCGATTGACTCTCTCTCTTCTTTCCAAGAAGATTGACGAGCCGACTCCTCACCTTCCTCCCAAGAAGGGTCTTAGAGCCCACTAGATCTCCCAGATCTAGACGTACTCGCAGGACGATTTCCAACGGAACCCTTCCCGGATTCCGACGACCTCCCGATCGATTTTACTCACACAGAACGATTAGAAAAAAAAGTACAAATAAAGATAAAGAAGTTTGAAATTATTGCTCCCTTAAAGAAGAATTCCTCCGTAGAATGGTGCACGATCGATGCTTCTGAATGTCGTTCTTCTTGCGCTTCATCAACTGCTGATGGTCGTTGGAAACTTCGATCTTCGGAGTTCTTCGATCACGAACGGGAGGGAGATATTCACTTTTCCTCTTTTGCAACAGCAGAGGCGGTGGCCGAACCCTAGACTTGTAATTCTTCAATTAATCTAGAGCAACAAAATGTACGTCCTAGCTAATCATATCATAGGGAATACACCACTACAACTTCTCTAATAATAAAAAAATCCAGGAAAATAAACACAACAAATGCGCGACATAAAAGAAAAATGTTCGACATGACTAAAAAAAGAAATGCACACATAAAGTAAACTTTGGCGTTGCACATGTCTGCATCAATAGGGAGCTTGATCAAGTTTCTCTTGCAGCTCAACATTAGCATGAGACAATGATTGATTCTCCTGGAAAGTATCTTCGATTCTTTTTTCAGAAACAATATTATCATTACACAGGCTTGCAAAGGCTTCCCTGAAGTCAGGTGAGGTAAACTCAATGAAATCAAAATCAAATACCTCATTCAGCTCAGAGGACTTTCCTCTTTCCAGAGAAATTAGACATTTGACCATTTCTACATCTTCACTGCCACTAGAATCTTCTTTAGATTCTGTTTCGCTCCATGCTTCAACAAGGAATCCTCTCCCTTTTACTAAGCTTCTTTCTTTCTTGCTTCTTTCCCTTGCACCTCTTCTTGTCCTTCAACTTTCTAGACAATCTGTTGATATATGTCCACTTTTCCCACGTTAATAGAAAATAATTTCATTATCAATATTATCTTTTTCATACTCGTTCCCTTTGGAGACTTTTTCTCTGTTTTTGGAGAACTTGTTGCTTTTGCTCTAGTTATTGAGCCCTTGACCAGGAGACTAATCTCCTCATCTGAGAATGAGGATAGTTTTTAGGATCAGGGGCCGAATGAGCCAGTTTTCTCTCGTGCTTTGGAGAATGAGATGCTTTCTTTTTTCTTTTTTGGACACAATTGATAACTCAAAGTACATCAACTTTCCATAAAGACCATCAGTGGTGATCTATCTTAACTTTCTATTCCTTCTTATGACACATGCTAAGGGTCATATTCCCTTTTCTGGCTCTTCTGCAGCTTGCCATTATACTTTTCTATAGAGAAATCTCGATCTTATGTCCATTTATTATGATATTTAATCTCTTGAACCAGTCAAATAATGGTTCTTCCTCTTTCATATTTGATGTATTCTAAAACCTTTAAATTATTTTTAACAAAATAAACATGAGATCTATTCCAAAATTAAGCGGCGTTGTCAAGAATTTAACGAGCAATATCAATTAATAGCAGTCTACCTTTACGATTAATTTTTTCCACAGGCAATTCAGTCAAAGGATGATGAATAATGAGAAAATAAATGTCAAACAGGAATATTGTTAGCTATGACAAGCAAGCTCTGAAATTTAGATCAATGAAATTAAGCCTAACTATATACTAATGGTAATCAATCCGAGGGCCATACCATAGGGACATGCGTGAAATGACGCAGTTCAAACTGTGTTGAAATGGTCTACACGTAATCTTTGGAATAATCAGAGGCGTGGATCCAAGGAGAAGGCTCGGTTTAGGTGTCTTTTCACGCTCAGGCGACTCCAGTTGCTTGGAAAATCAGACAAGGTGGTCTGTAATGATAAGGAATGCGGATTGGAGGCTGTTTAAAGAAATCCGGACTAGGGGAAGAGCCGGATGGGGAGAGGAAGGAGGCTGGGGTTTGAGAAGAAACAAGAGAACAACCCTTTTCATAGCACATCCAAGATGCCCTTACAAAACATATTCAACCCCTTATATAGAGGGGGGGGGGGGGTCATACATAGCAACATATCAAAATAATAATAACAATATACCAAAATAACAATTACTAAAACAACAAACACACAATAGAAACTAAATATTCTGTTTCCTAATTGGCCAGCCCCGCTAATTCCGACGGTTCTTCCTCATCTGCGCCCGTTCCGTTCGCCGTCTTTGTCACCAGTTGTGACCGCCGTTTGTAGACTTGCCATGGACGCACCTCGTCGTGAATGTCCGTAACAATGCCGTCATCTGAAAAATTTGCCTTGTCCTCAAGGCAGAAGTCGGGAAATTGGTAGGGGAAATCATCTCGTAGAAGCTAGGTGCCCTCTCTCCGGGCGCGATGGCGCCACACCACATGGATCTCTTCTGGGGCCGCGTCTCTGGGAAGGTGATGACGGCAGTCTAGAATGCTGTTCGGATAGATGAGGGTGGCGTCAGAGTAGTCAAGATCAGCTAGAATGTGGTCCAGTGTCGGGTGATCACCTACTACGCGGCGAGGCTGAGAAAAGTGGAAGATCGGGTGGATCCGGCTCCCCTCGGGTAGTTGTAGCTTATAGACCACAACGCCAATCCGGGCCACGACTTCGAACGGCCCAAAAAAATGAGGCGCGAGATTTGGGCACTGACGTTTGACAATCGTGAGTTGGTGGTAAGGATGAAGCTTGATGAAGAACTTTTCGCCGACCCGAAAAGAGAGGTCCCGACGTTTGCGGTTGGCGAAAGGTGTCATTTTTGTCTGGGCCCAAAAGAGGTGATGCTTGAGACTGTCCAGAATGATGTCCCGATCTTGGAGGTGGATGACTCGGCACGAGGCACTCCTAGGGTAAATGCCGCACGACATCTGGTGGTGGTCGTCCGTAGACGGACTCAAACGGAGTCATTCCCGTGGCCTGGTGGTAGGCGGTGTTGTATGAGTACTCTGCCCAACCCAACCACTTGGCCCAAGTGCCTGGTCTCTCGCCGATGAAACAACGAAGGTAAGTTTCCAAACATCGGTTGAGGACTTCAGATTGACTATCCGTCTGCGGGTGGTAGGCAGAGCTCATGCGAAGGTGTGTCCCCTGGAGGCGGAACATGGATGTCCAGAAACTGCCCAGAAAGAGGGGATCACGATCTCTCACAATCGACCGCGGGAACCCATGGAGGCGCACGACCCCGGAGATGAAACTGTCGGTCACCTCCGCGGTCGTATACGGGTGTCAGAGGGGAATGAAGTGTGCGTACTTAGAGAGCCGGTCCACTACGACGGGGATGCAGTCGAACCCGTTGTACCGGGGGAGGCGTGTAATGAAGTCCATCGCAATGCCCTCCCAAATGCAGTCTGAGATCGGTAGCGATTGAAGCAGCCCGGCGGGAAACATAGCCTCGTACTTCGCCTTCTGGCATGGAAGACAGACGTCCACGTAGGCTTTGACTTGCTTGAACATGTGCGGCGAGTACAACGAAGCCGCTAAACGCCGGTAGGTACGAAAAGCCCTGGCGTGGCCCCTGGTTGGAGTAGCATGTAACTCGACGATGAAGCGCAGAATGAGAGCTGAGGACGCGAGCAACACTAAGCGGCCCCGGTAGAATAACCGACCACCCATCAAGGAGTAAGGGGGGTGACCTTCTAGATCGGCGATGAGGGCCGTTCGAACGACAACAAGGTGTAGGTCCATCTCTACGTCGTGCTGAATCTCCGCGACATCCTCCCAGACCGGGCGGGAGATGGCCCGGAGTTCCGGGGAGTGCAGCTGTCGGGAGAGTGCGTCTGCCACTCGGTTGGTGCGCCCCGGGCGGAACTCGATGGAGAAGTCGTACCCCAGGAGCTTGGCCACCCAAAGCTGTTGTGCCGGCGAGGTGATCTTCTGCTAAAGGAGATACCACAAGCTATGATGATCGGTGCGGACGATGAAGAGTCGGCCCAAGAGGTACGACCGCCAATGCTGCATTGCCAGGACAAGTGCCATGAGCTCGTTTTCATACGTTGAGCGACTTCAGACAGCGGTGGAGAATGCTCAGCTGTAGTAGGCAATGGGGAGGCCACCTTGCATGATTACCAAACCCAACCCGGTGCCCGAGGCATCACTCCACGATGAAAGGTTGATTGAAGTCGGGCATGGCCAAAACTGAGCCATTTACAAGAGCCGCATTAAGGCTGGTGAAGGCGGACATGACCGCAGGAGTCCACACAAAAGGCCCCTCCTCGAAAGATTTGAGTAGCTGTGTGCGGGGCCGCACCAAGGTGTCGTACTCCCGAATGAAGCGTCGATAGTAACCAATGAGGCCCAGAAAATCTCGGACGTCCCGAAGGGGGGTGGGAGTCGGCCAGTGTAGAACGACCTGAATTTTGTCGCCGTTCATGGCCACGCCCAAGGCTGAGATTGTGTGACCCAAGTAGCTGACCGCGGTCACCCCAAACAAACACTTATTGCGGTGGAGGACGAGATGATGCCGTCGGATTATCTCGAGCGTGCGACGAACATGACATAAGTGCTCCTGCCAGGTTGAGCTATACACCAAAAATCATTAAAAAAACAAGAACGTGTTGACGGAGTACCGCTCAGAAGATGTTCATAATAGCTTGGAAGGTCGCCGGTGCGTTGGTCGGCCCGAAGGGCATGACCAGGTACTCGTAGTACCCATCATGCATCCGAAATGATATCTTGGGTACATCTTCCGGCCGAACCCGGATCTGGTGGTACCCCGCCCTGAGGTCGAGCTTTGTGAAGAAGGCGGCGCCGTGGAGCTCGTCCAACAGCTCTTGGATGACTGGAATGCGATATTTGTTTGGGACCGTGACCTTGTTCAAATCCCTGTAGTCGACACAGAAACGCTAACCCCCGTCCTTCTTGCGTACGAGGAGGACCGAGCTAGAGAATGAGCTTGCGCTGGGGCGGATAAGGCCTCCCATGAGCATCTCCCGCACCTTGCGTTCGATATCATCTTTCTGGACATGGCCTATAGTGGTAGGGCCGGACTGGATACAACCAAAGTGTGGGGCTGCATTGGAATGACATGGTCCGTGGCCCGCGTTGGAGGCAGGCTCGAGGGGGCCGTAAACACGTCGGAGAACTCCTCGAGGAGACAAAGAAGATTGGGGTGGAGCACTTGGGAGTCCATCGGCTCGGTCTGGAGCTGCCACGGACACGCGGAGAATGCCACATCGGTCGTGCGTTGAATGACACGACAAGAAACTGGTGTGCGAAGAAGGGTGGAGTCGCCAACGAGGTGGCATGATGACCCCTCCCACAGGAACTGCATAGACATCTCGGCTCAGTTGACCCGAACATCGCCCAACGTCGCTAGCCATGCCACACCTAGAATGATAACAACGCCGCCCAGCTCGAATACGTTGAAATCTGCCGTGACTGAACAAGGTCCCAAGATCACCTGTACGGTGGTGCATGATCCCACGGTCGGCCGTCGGCGGCCGTCGCCCAGCACACAGTGAAGTTTGGCGATGGTGTACATGGAATGACGAGTTGCCGAACCAAATGTTGGGATATGAAATTGTGGTTAGCGCCACTGTCAATCATAATGAGAACTGGTTGCCTTTGGACCAGGCCGAACAACTTCATCATTTGAGGCCCGGTGAGGTCACCCACCGAGAAGCCGGGAAGATCCAAGCGGTTGAAGGTGGCTCCGCCAGCCTCCGTGGGTTGCGGCTCGTCGGAGATCTCGAGTGCCTCAGTATTCCAAGGTGATTTCCTCCCCAAGGTCTCCGATGATCGCCTGAAACTCTTTCACTGTGCACTCGTGATTAAGAGAATATGGTTGTCGTCACCAAAAGCAAAGCCCCTTTTTCTCGAGCTCGTTGTAGTCCCCGTTAGAAAGACTGTGGGTGGCCGGTGGGCCGACCTGGTCGAGGGCCGCTGGGAGGTGATCACGGATCAAAGTCCCGCGGTGGTGGCGGCCGAGGGGGAGGGGCCCCGTGGCGGCCGACGGACGAGCAAAGAGGTCCGCCTCCACGACACGCGTTAGATCGAGCGCTTCAAAAACTGTCAGTGGTTGGTGTGTGCGTAGGCGAGAACGGATCGACAAAAGGAGGTCTTGCATGAAGAAACTCAAGTAGTGGTCCGACGGAAGGCCGTGAACATGTGTCGCCAGTGTGACGAAGTCGTCGATGTACGCATCAAGACCAGCCGTCTGACAGATGCTACACTGGCGCTCGACGACGGACATCGTAGCGGGGATCGTACCGCTGGACCATTTCCTGATTCAGTTCGCCCCAAGAGATGTGGGGCTGGGATTGGCGGAGCCATTGTGCCCAATGCAGAGCGAATCCATCAAGGCCGACCACGACAGTGCCCACCTTATCTGTTTTAGGTGTGAGATGGAGGTCAAAGTATTGTTCCGCCTTGGCAATCCACCCCTTGGGGATCGGTGCCGGAGAAATGTGGAACGTAGAGGGCGAGAGACGAGCGCCCCGAGAGAGGGACAACCAGGGCTGGCGGAGGTGGTGGTCCAAAGGAGCGAGCCCCCGTCAGTAGAAGAGGCGCAGCCGCCGTTGGCGGTGAACATCAGAGAGGCGGGCCGAGCGTACAAGAGCACAAGAATGACCTGTAGCGTGGTTTGTATGGAGGTGAGTTGAGAGTCGTGGGCGTCGAGGCGGCGTTGGATGGCGTCGTTGGGTGTCTCGGCGACCAGGGAGTCGGCGTGAGCCCGCATGGTTGGATCCATGGGAGAAAAGTGTCAGGGAAAGTCGCGGAGGCCAGGAGCGGGCGCCAGAAGGAGGCGCGGATGGCCGGCTGGAGCAGCCGAAACCGGCGGATCGTGGCCGAGTCGCGGGTTGCAGTGCGTCACAGGAAGAAGGCGCCGATTGCTGATCGCGGAAGTGCTGGCCGTCGCAGGAAGGAGCGATTCAACGTCCGAGTCGCCGGAAGGGGCGCGGGTTGATGTCGCGTAAACGAGCGACGAGATTGGCGAGATCGGCGAGGACGCTGACGGAAAATAGCGACACAGGGTTAGATGGAACTTCGGCGGCTATAGCGGGCGGAGCGGCAGGTCGGACTAAATATTACGGCTGAGAAGAAATCCGGACTAGGGGAAGAGCCAGATGGGGAGAGGGGGAGAGGAAGGAGGCTAGGGTTAGAGAAGAAACAAGAGAGCAACCTTTTTCATAACACATCCAAGATGCCCTTACAAAACATATTCAACCCCTTATATAGGGGGGGGGGGTCCATACATATCAAAATAACAATAACAACATACCAAAATAACAATTACTCAAACAACAAACACACAGTAGGAACTAAATATTCCGTTTCCTAATTGGCCGGCCCCTCTAATTCCGGCGGTTCCTCCTCATTGGCGCCCATCCTGTCCGCCATCTCCGTCGCCTGTTGTGACCGCCATTTGTAGACCCGCCATGGACAGACCTCGTCGTGAATGTCCGTAACACTGTTCGGAGGAGGTGATGGCCTGGATGAAGGAACGACAACTGTCTAAAGGGAAACAAACGGCTGAGAGATGTGTCACGGACACAGAAACAGGCGGATCGGGGTTGGACAAGGACACCCCAAGGACGGAGGAATTGTCGGTGATTGGGCTCGCTGGAGGTGGCACTAATGAAGACCGGGAGAGGCAGGGAAAACATCGGTGAGGATCGTCAGTTACAAATGGGAAGGACCGGCTCGAAAGGTCGAAACTGGGAGATTTCCTTTGTTTGGACTTTTCTTCCAGGCTGCCATTTATGTCGGGGTTTTTTAGCCTTATAGGAATGACTGGATAGGTTTCAGAACAAGTTTTAACTTTAATATCAATGAATATTAATGAAGGGAATATTAATGGAGGGAGGTCGGCTATGAGAAAGGAGGTTTCATGCTATGAGAAAGGAGGTTTCATAAGGGGGACGGTTTTCTGAAGAAATAAGACTTTTTTGTGTTTTCTTTAAACGAGGGTTTGAAAGACATAATAAGAAATGAATACGAGAGGCTTGAAAGGGCAATTTGATCTTTAGGTATGCCATCACCAAAATTATTCTGAAAAAACTTTTAATTTCAGAATTAAATTTTAACTTATATGAAATACTTAATTTTAAAAAAACTTTGCTTTTCTTTACTAATACTAGTCCTAATTTGCCGAACCTTTTCATTCATGATCTTATTGGCCAATCACACCAATAAACTGTATGATAGTGCACGAGTAACATGTGCGATACAAAAATGCGTGAAAATTAAAACATAGAATATGCGAAGACGTGCACCACACAAAAAAAATACTGTGAATAAAATAAAACAAAGATGCAATCTTGGGTTGCATCAATATTAAAGTTTTCATATTGCGTTATCAAGTCTGGCTTCTTGTCTTTCCTGGCATCTTCAGTTTTTCGGCCATATTTGTGGGTTGAAGTATTTTCTTTTGCCTTTTGGACACAATTTCTAACTCAAAGTACACCAACCTTCCACAGAGACCATCGTTGTGATCTTTCTTATCTTTCTGTTCAGATGCTTGCCATTCTGCTCTTCTACAGAGGCTTCTCTACTATAGGTCTTATGTCCATTTATTATGATATTTAATCTCTTGAACTAGTCAAACAATGGTTCTCCCTCTTCATCTTGAAGTTTTCATACTACATTATCAAGTCTGACTTCTTGTCCTTCCTGACATCTTGACTTTCTTCAGCCATATCAGGGGATGAAGTGCTTTCTTTTTTCCTTTTTGGACATAATTGCTAACTCAAAGTACATCGGTCTTCCATAGAGACCATCAGTGGTGATCTCTCTTATCTTTCTGTTCCCTCTTATAACTCAAGCTTAAGGGTCATATTCCTTTGTCTCTTCAGCAGCTTGTCATTCCGCTCATCTACAGAGACTTCTCTGCTATAGGTCTTATGACCATTTATTATAATATTTAATCTCTTGAACCAGTCAAACAGTGGTTCTCTTCTTTCATCTTGAAGTTTCATACTGCGTTATCAGATTCGAATTCATCCTTCCTGATATCTTCACTTTCTTCGACCATATTTGGGAGATGAAGTGCTTTCTTTTTCCTTTTTGGACATAATTGCTAACTCAAAGTACATCAGCTTTCCATAGAGATCATCAGAGGTGATCTCACTTATCTTTCTGTTCCCTTTTATGATTCATGCATAAGGGTCATATTCCTTTGTCAGGCTCTCCCATAGCTTGTCATTCTGCTATTTTAGAGAGCCTTATCTACTATAGATCTTATGACCATTTATTATGATATTTAATCTCTTGAACTAGTTAAACACTGATTCTCCTCTTTCATCTTCTTCATACTGATCAAGTCTGACTTTTCATCCTTCCTGACATCTTCATTTTCTTTGGCCATACTTATTAATGCCTCTTAGACTTTGTTGGCAAAAGTGCAGTTTACTACTGTTAGAAAAGTCCATGTAAAAAGACCCATGTTTGTGGCCCGTTTAGTCTTTTATTGTTTCTCTTTATACATTAGTCCCACACCTTATATATGAGACTCATCTCTCTTTCTCTCTCCTATATATATGTATTCATACATTGTATTTGATAACAAAGAAGTATTGACAAGGTTCAACTTTTCTCTACATAGTATCAGAGCTACCGGTCCTTCCTATGGTTTCGGGCGGACAAGTCGATTTCTAACCGCCCAGCTTCCGCGGTTACTCCCTTGCTATCCGTCCTCTTCTTTCTAACCGCCCCCTTCTGCGGTTACTCCCGTTTTATCCGCCCCTTCTGTTTACCCGACTTCTCCTCTCCTCTCGTGGAACCACCCCCACTTCGCTTTTATAGCTTTTTTCTCATGGAACCACCCCCTTCTCGCACGGTCTTCCCCCCTAGCCGCGTCTCTCCTCTGCTGTATCCGCGTCTTGTCTGTTGTCGATCTCTCTTCTAGTCGCGACGATCTCTTCTCTTCTACTCGCGGCGACCTTCTTGTCGCTGACCTCTCTTCTACTCTCGACGACCTTCTTGTCGCTGGCTCTCTTCTACTCGCGGCGACCTTCTTATCGTTGGCCTCTCTGCTGTGGATTTCTTGCCGCTGTGATCTCCACTGTTCTAAACCGCGGTCTTCTCTTGCGCGGGCTCCTCTTCTAGCCGCCATTGTCTTGTCGCGCGGTCTGTTCCAGAGTCCCTCATGTTCTAACCAAGCGGTTTGTCACACGACTTTCCTTTGCCGCTGCTCTTGTCGCTGTGGATTCTCCGTAGTCGCTGCGCTCTTCCACGCTTCCTGCCTCTCAAGCCGCTCGAACTCTCCTCGTCTTGTCGCCGCGTGCTTGTCTTGTCGCCGCGATCTCTGCTAGTCGCCACGGTCTTGCCGACAACTCTAGTCGCTGCTCCCCGTGACACGCGTAGCCTTGCTGACTATCTTTCCGCGCAGTCTATGCGCCTTCTGCTCCTCCCTTTGTCGATCTCTTTAGCCGCGCGGTCTGAGCGCATTGTGCGGCTTGTCCGGTGCTCCTGCTTTACCGCGCGGCCTGTCCGGTGCTCCTGCTTTGCCGCTGTGACCTTGCCGATTTGATCTTGCCGCTGTGACCTTGCCGCTTGTCTAGCCGCTGTCTTGCCGGTCTAGCCGCTGTGACTCCATGGGGTCCTCAATTGATTCTTCAGTGCAACCCACAGCTCCTCCAGCCTGATTGTTCCCTGCTCCGGAGTTGCGTGATGAGTTGAGAATCATCACCATTTCCCTCTTTGGGAAGAATTTCATTGAATGAGTGCATTCTGTCATACGCGTTCTTCAATCTAAGGGTCTTTTGCAGCATCTCACTACGGATCCTCCATCTCCACCCACCGATGAATGGCTTCGTTATGATGGACGTGTTCAAACGTGTTTCCTCAACTCCCTTGCTGATGAACCATACCGCATGACCATGTATCATGAGACGACCAAAGCGATGTGGGATGAACTCCATTCTCTATACTCTGGCAAGGACAGTCTTCAACACCTATATGACATCATCACAAATATTCAGACTCTTGACACGGGTGGTGCTGCTGATTTGACCTCCTTTGTTGCTCAGACTAAGACACTGGCTGAGGGCTGGATCCACCATCAGCCCCATACTATGTATCTAGCTGCCCAGTGTGCTCAGAAGGAAGCCGTCTATATTGCCATGATGATGGCTCGTGTCCCGCTTCATTTTCAGAGCTTTTGGGCTTAGATCCTTTCGTCAGCTGCTATCTCCTCACTCTCTGATGTGTGCTCCATGCTGCTCAAAGTATCACCACCTCCTGATACTACTGGGCCCCCCTCGCCGGCCCTCCTTCAGTGAACTTCTGCGCCCTTACTACCTCTCCCTCCTCTTGCCCGTGGAGGGCGTTCAGGCTTTCGAGGAAGGGGTCGTGGTAGCCGACCACGTCCAAAGTGTTCATTCTGCGGAAAGGACGGACACCTTGAGCCAACCTTCTACCGTAAAAATGGTCTTCCTCCTCGTCCGGCTGCGTCTGTTGCGGCCGACATCACCTCTGCCACTCGTGCTGACCTTGAAGAAGTCCGCCTTCAACTCCAGCAACTTCACGACATGATCAGCCGCCCGTCTGCCTCCGTTGCTTCCGCTGCCTCTATCTCCAATGAAGGTATCGCTTGCCTCTCCACTAGTCCACGCTGGATAGTGGATTCAGGTGCTACTCACCATATCACCTCGCTAAAGCCACCTCAATACTTGGATTCTCCCCATCCTAAGTGTATCATAGTGGCCAATGACGACACCGTTCCTGTGTCCGGTTCCGCTGATATCCTCCTCAATTCCTCTCTCACTCTCCGCTCAGCTCTTCATGTCCCGAGCTCTCCGTTTAATTTACTTTTTGTCAATCGCCTTACTGCCGATTTGGATTGCTCTGTCACATTCACACCATTTCTGATGCAGGATCGACAGACGCATAATATCATTGGTAAATGACGACTGCAAAATGGACTCTACCTTCTTGATGTCCCTCCTACCATCCTCTCATCCATCACCTCCGTTGATTGGCATTGGCGCCTTGGGCATGCTCCTCTTTCCGTGCTCCAGAAAGCTCTTCCAGAGATCTATCTACCCGTGTTTAAGTGTGATTCATGTATTTTGGGCAAACAACACCGTTCTTCGTTTCCTCCTCACTGTACTCGGAGCTCTGCTCCTCTTGTTTTAGTATATTCTGATGTTCAGGGTCCGTACAAAATTACTAGTGTATCTGGTTATCGATATTTTATCACCTTTATTGATGATTATTCTCGCATGACATGACTATATTTACTTCGTGATCGCTTCGAGCTTCCCCGTGTGTTCCAGGCTTTCGTTCTTGAAACTCGCACACAATTTCCAAACCAATAAAAACTCTCCGGATGGATAATGTTCGCGAGTACACGAGGCATGAATTTGCCACTCTATGCTCTGAATTTGGCATTATTCACCAGACGTCGTGTGCCTATACCCCCCAACAAAACGGCGTTGCTGAACGTAAAAATCGACATCTTCTCGACTTTGCTTACTCCCTCATGATTCACATGCAGGTCCCCAAGGCATACTAGAACTTTGCGCTGTCTACGACATGCTATCTCATTAACCCTCTCCCTTCCTCCGTCTTTCAAAATGCAACTCCGTTCAGTCTTCTCTTCCCCTCTGCCCCGCCATTCTCCCTCACCCCTCGCATCTTTGGTTGTACCTGCTATGTTCACCTACTTGGTCCGTCTACGGAGAAGTTGGATCCTCGAAAAGCCAAACACATGTTCGTCGGCTATTCCCGTACTCAGAAAGGGTATGTCTGTCATTTTCCTACTACCCGCAAAGTGACGGTTTCTGCGGATGTGACCTTCTGGGAGGATCAACCATTCTTCTGCCCCCAAACCCACCTATTCCACCACAATCCGTCCTGACATGTCAGCCCCGTTACCTCTTGTCCACCACGACTCCTCCCTGACCCGACTCCCGTTCTCCACAAGCCCCCTCTTATCCGTGCCTATACTCGTCGCCCTCCTCGCTTCGCCGCCCGATGCAGTCGGCTTCGACCTCTGACACTCTGCGACCTGCTGATCCGGTATCAACCTCTACCGCTCATCACATGACGAACTATGTATCGTTACATCGTCTGTCCCTGCCGCTTCACACCTTTGCACTTCTTTATCCTCTATTTCTGTGTTTAATTCTGTGCAGGAGGCTCTCCAACATCCGAACTGGAGGGCAGCCATGGACGACGAAATGACAGCCCTCTGAGCTAAACCAAACATGAGATCTGGTTCCTCTTCCTCCAGGCTATACGACTGTTAGGTGTAAATGGGTCATTGTCATCAAGCATGTTCCTAATGGTGCAATTGACCGTCTTAAAGTTCGACTGGTGGCTTGTAGCTTTACTCAATAACATAGTCTCGATTATGAGGAAACCTTCTCTCCAGTGGCCAAGCTCAACACGGGTTGTGTCCTCTCTGTGGCTGTACATCGCCACTGACCCTTACATTAACTGGATATCAAAAGTGCATTTCTAAATGGTGACCTAAAAAAACAGTTTACATGCAACAGCCGCCCGAGTTTGAGACCACGGGGGAGTCTCGAGTTTGTCACCTTAAAAAGTTTATTTATGGTCTCAAACAATCCCCTCGAGCATGGTTTGATAAGTTTAGTAAGGCTATTCAGGAGGTTGACTTTACTCAAAGTTCGACAGACTTCTCTCTGTTCACTCGACATCGAACTACGAGAACAATTCTTCTTCTTTTGGTATATGTTGATGAAATTCTAATTATAAGAGACGATTCAAAGGGAATACAAGCCGTCAAACAGCATCTTAGTTTGGTTTTTCAAACAAAAGATCCGATGAACCTTCGATATTTCCTTGGTCTTGAGATCGCAAGACGTCCTGATGGACTTGTCCTCTCTCAACGAAAATACTGTCCCGACCTTCTTAAGGATGTTGGTTATTCATGATGTAAGCCGATTAACACCCCTATGGATGTCAACCACAAGCTGTGTGCATATGCTTCGGATGCAGATCTTCTTCTTCCAAATCCAGAATACTATCGTCAACTCATTGGAAAAATTATTTATCTAACGGTCACGAGATCAAATATATCCTTTGCTGTTGGGGTGGTCGGCCGGTTTATGCATGCTCCTCGGATGTCTCATCTACAGGTCGTCGAGCTCATCTTGAGATATTTAAAATCAGCGGCTGGTCAAGGGCTAGTATACAAAACTTTTTCTACTCCCACATTGGTGGCATATTCAGACGCAGATTATGCTGGTTCCCTGGACGATCGACGGTCCACCAGTGGACTCTGTACCTACTTTGGAGGCCATCTTGTGACCTGACACAGTAAGAAACAAGCTGTGGTTGCTAGATCTTCAGCTGAAGCTGAATACCGGTCGATGACATCAATTGTCTCTGAGCTTACGTGGCTTGAAAGTCTTCTCGAGGATCTAGGTGTAAAACTCCCTTCACCTGCTAGCTTACTATGTGACAGTCAAGCTGCTATACACATAGCGAAGAATCTAGTCTTCCACGAAAGAACGAAACACATTGAAGTGGACTGCCACTTTGTTAGGGAGAAAGTTCAAATGAAGAAGCTAGAATTGAAGCGTGTTTCAGGCACTGAACAAGTTGCTGATCTTTTCACGAAAGCTCTACCGAGTACCCTATTCTTCCAGTTCCTATCCAAGCTGGGTGCCTACGACTTGTACGATCTAGCTTGCGGGGGTGTGTTAGAAAAGTCCATGTAAAAAAGGCCCATGTTTGTGATCCGTTTTGTCTTTTATTGTTTCTCTTTATACATTAGTCCCACACCTTGTATAGGAGACTCGTCTCTCTTTCTCCCTCCTATATATTTGTATTCATACATTGTATTTGATAACAGAGAAGTATTGACAAGGTTCAGCTTTTCTCCACAACTACATTATAATATAAATCATCAGATAAAATTGATACCAAAATATTCATGTCCGTAACATGAAGCGACCTAGCTTTCTTATCTTTATGAGACTATTCCTTCTTTGAGCTTTAGTATTTCTCTGCTAGTGTGCGAATCTGGATTCATGGGAATATATGGACCTGTCAAAATAAAATCAAATATTTCTTCATCAATGTAGTTCATATACAATTTAGGCTTTGTTTGGGACAGCTCTGGCGGCTGGAGAAGCTCTTTTCCAGCCGCCAGAGCTGTTAATACAGCTGTTTGGGAGAGCTCTTCCATAAAATCGCGGTTTGAAAAACAGTTCCCAGAGCTATTTTCCGTAAGCCAGGCCCTCCCTGCGTTTAGCTCTCCATAATCGATTTTTATTCCTCCCGATCACGCCTCGCTCCCGATCCCGCAACCCTTCTTCCCGATCGGCAAGCTCGCAGCCATTCCTCTCCTTCGCGAACGGCGACCGACCGACGCCTTCCCAGCCATTCCTCTCCTTCGCGCAGGCAAGCTCGCAGCCGACCGACGACTATTATTTCCGCTAGGGGTTCTTCGAGCAACCTCCCAGACGACGACGACAGAGCCTCCTCCTCCTATCCCTCTCTTTCTTGCACGCGGTTGATGAGTTTCTCCTCTCGCTGTTGGGATCGACATTACTGGAAGCCTTCTGGAAGCTCGACGCTGCCTTTCCTCTCCTCGGTAGAGGCCGATTGAACTGCACAAGTTCTGAACCTTCCCCTTTTCTTACTGTAATCCTTCTTCCTTGTTGTTTTACCTCTTCTTTCTTCCTTCTTTGGTGATACAGAAGTAGAGATGGACAAGTATTGGAAGATGGACAAGTATTCTTTCTTCCAAGACTGAATTTTATTATTGTTGGATGGTTGTATTGGCCGTTTGGATTGGTTTCATAAAGTATTCAAGTGAAATGTGTGTTTACATATAATGAATTTTATTGTGTTGCCAAGGGGTTGGTTAATTGCTGTTTTGAAACTTTTGCATCACTAGTGTTATATGGTTCAGATTTTATGAGGGGTTGTGATTGAGTTGGAAAAATGATTGGATTTTAATTGTTATATATGTTAAATTGATTTTTTGCCCTTGTTCAAATCTAATTTGGTCTTTTTTCGTGGTTGGTATGTTCAGTTAAGGGCATAGGTTGCTTTAAGATGTTTATGGGGATATTGGTACTGTTGTTGAAGTCTTTACATATAGTAATTTTTAGATTTCTATGGAGGTTTCTCCAAACAACTATCAAAAGTTGTTTCTCCAAACAGGTACAAAAAAAATCGCTCTTCAAAGCGCACTTCTGTACAGAACACCCAAACACTCTGCAACTTTTCAAAACTGCTCCCCAGAGATCTATTTTAAAACAGCTCTATCCGGACAGCAGCTTTTAAATCCGCCAGAGCTGTCCCAAACAGACCCTTAATCTTAAACTTTTATAAAGCAAGCTTATCACTGTTACACAAGTGATCTAAATATTTCTTCATCAATATAGTTCATATACAATTTAATCTTAGACTTTTATAAAGCAAGCTTATCACTGTTATACAGGTGGTCTAAATATTTCTTCATCAATATAGTTCATATACAATTTAATCTTAGACTTTTATAAAGCAAGCTTATCGTTGTTACACAGGTGACGGCGCGACCCGACCCACTCGCGTGTACACTAGCAGGAGGCGGTGATCCGCTACCCGGATGGGCGATCGAAGTCCATGATCGCGCCCAGCTGCCCGATTTCAGTCACTTTCATGTTTTTTGTTTTTTGTTTGGATGTGTATTCAACCCCCGATCGGACCAAACATTGTGAGCCGTCCGATCGGGCTAGTTTTATTTATTGTTGTATTGTGTAAAAAGTGTTGCTGGTTCGGTGGGGGGATGCACCGGTTCACCCCCTAGGGTTATAAAACCCGGTGGTTTTGATTGTGGGGGATCAAATGTTTGCAGAAAAGCTTGACAACCGCTCGGTCCAGAAGGAGCGATTCCTTCTTCCCGCTTTGCCTGGTGCGACGCCGGCGAGCCCGCCTCCTCCCTCTTCCCCATTCCCGGTAAACCCTCCACCTTCCCCTCCGCCTTCCTCCTTCCCCTCCCTAGCGCCATCCCAACCGGCGGCTTCCTCCTTCTTCCTCTCTTTCCCGTGCAGCCCGCCCCGTCCCGATTCCACAGTTCCGGTAACCCTCTGCCTTCCTCCTTCCTTCTTCCCAGCGCCAGCCCTATCCCGCCCAGATTCACCACCTACAACCTCTGCTTCCCCGACGGCCAGCCACTGCCCGCCTCCACCTCTCTTCCGTACCTAGCCACCCTTCTCACACTCCCCAACCAGCAACCTCCACCTCTTCCCACCCCGTAAACCCCACACTCCCCATCCAACAACTCCCCAAAGCCCCCCACCCTCTCCCACCCTCTCTTCCTATTGCCGCCAGTCAACCACTACAGCAGCCTCAACACCCACCGCCGCCGCCGCTTACACGTGTGAACCGTGGTAACAGTTATTGTTCCTTTATTAGTTGTTTATTTGGTACCTGTACTATGTGCTGGATTTTGCTTCATTACTATTAGTATTGCCCACCATATGACTTGCAGGGCCCCTTCTGCATATGCTTAATTATTTGCACCTGTAGCGAATTACAGTTGATGCTTGTTCCCTTGTTTAATTATTTGTAAACGCGCGTGTCTCTGTTAATTTACATAATATTAACTACTGGTTTTAATTTGAGCGGACCGCTCTCTGCATTAGCCCTTCTCTGCATTTCATCTTAGGCTACATTTAGCACGTCCATTGTGTTTGCCTTACCCCTGCATCAACAGGTGGTCTAGATATTGTATACTTCTTTAACTGAGACATATTCGGTCTTATAGAAAAAAACTCAGTGACCAAATCTTCATTCACCAAAGTTTTAACTCTTAAATATGAACTGACTCTTATACCAATTGAGAGTGTGGAAATAATACTGAATCTCTCTAGTGTGTGTGTGTGGGGGGGGGGGGGGTACATAATTTTTAGTTGTTCAACCCTTTTCCCCTCAATCTAGTTAAATTTGTTTCTCCTCAATCTAGTTAAATAAAGATAAACGGATAAAAAAATCTAAATGTAGTTCGGTAAAATAATCTAGCGTTAAAGTATATGAAACTAATGATTTATAGTGGTTCCTCCAAAATCAGTGTTCATCCACTTTTCCACAATCTTGTGAAAATCCACTGCTAATTTAGGCTAGTCACTTTTCCACAACCTTGTGAAAATCCACTGCTAATTTAGGCTAGTCAGAGTCTTTTTTCATGGAGACTCAACAGCCCAATAGTTTTTTACACCAGAGACTCAGATAACCACAGCCGAATCCTTTGAAGCGGATTCAAGTAACCTTTACAAAGAGAGACTGAGCTTTTTCATAAAGATAGGTACTTCACAGATGAAGTACTTTTCTGAAGATAGTGTTGTGGATTCAAGCTAAAAAATTGAAGTAATCTTCTTAGTGATTCCTGCTCTTCAACTTCTCACAGAGCTGATAATTCTGTAACACCTTACCTAGGTTAGTAATAATCAATAGCCCATCCGGTACTCGTGATTACAAGAAAGCGAAGCAACGTTAAGAAACTTAGTACATAACAGTAATAAATGAAATTAATATATATAAGCTTACAACGAAAGCAAATAATAAAGCTGTGTGTAAAATAGTAACTCAAATTCTGATTCACAGAACTAACTAGAATTGCAAAGATCATAAATTTGAAACACCAAAAACTTAGACTTTGTTCTGATACATTGAAGTCTTTAGATAATTCTGTTATATTCATAAATAAGCGGTACAACAACTAGAACAAAATATGACTAAATGAAAAACAAACAACAGTGGAGACCGTGAACACTTATTCTAAGCGAATCCCCTGACCCGTGACCCATGAAAGAAAATGTTCAGTCAATATGACCACATGTTTGAGTCCATTTCATATCATATTAGGGCATGAATCTAGAAAGCCTATTGACTTGATTGATGTCCCTTCTGAGTCCCGATCCAGTGAGTCCGCAAAGTCCTTTATTCAGCATGTGCATGCACTTCATGAGTTGGTCTGTAAGAAACTTGCATCTAGTAATGATTACTATAAAGATCGAGCAAATCAGCACATGAGAGAACAAATCTTTGAGGCCGGATAACAAGTGATGATTTACATACAGTCTGATAGAGTCCCGCAAGGACCAACAAACAAATTAAGCGCTCACCGAATGAGTCCCTACACAATTGTGCGACGGATCGGTGCAATCACTTATAAAATTGACATCCCTTAGGGTACGAGCATTAACCGAGTATTCAACATAGATGATCTAACTCACTACGAGGAGCAGGTGTATGTGGATCCTTTCTCCACACCCATACCTGAGTCACAACCTCCATTGATCCATACCATTCCATCCCTGCTTCTTCCCGAGGAGTCGCTTTATGAGACTCACCCTGCACCATCAACGATTCCACCGATCCAACAGTCAGATGAAGATACATTATAGTCAAAGCCACTTATTCTCATCAGAGACATACTTCAGATCTTTGGTCATGATTTCTGTGCCACAGGAGGGCGAGATATTCTGCGTTATTTTGTCTGCTGGTGCAGCCGCTCGCTCTATGATGCTACATGAATTTCTTCATAGGTGCTCGAGTGACTTGCCCCGCGGCCACACATATAGAACGACCATCTTCACTCACCAGATATGAGTGCGTTCAAGATAGGGGGACTTGATGGAGTGCAATGCCCTACACAAGTTTATTCCCTTAGGAGGCGGTGAATTGCTACCTGTTCGGGCGATCCAAGATGAGTGTCAGTTTGTAAGACCCCATTTTTTTTACGCCACCGGGTCTTTCGCCCAGAATTGCCGTTTTGCGGTGATATCGACACTCGGAAGGGTCGTCACTACAAAACGCTGATCCTGCCGGCATTAATGATCACCAAAGAAGTAGAAGTACAATAGTGAAGACAATCAAGTCAAATCCACAAAGATCACTATATATATATATATATCTTTACTCTATAAGGGAGCTCAAAAAGGATGATGGTGTAACATTTTATGACCACAATGTCCTCATTCAATGTGCAATTTGAAACTCTATCTCGGGTTATTTTGGTCTTTTAAATATTTGCCTTTTTCAATTTTCATTTGACAATTTATTTGCTTTTGTTATTGCTGCAGCAAACATGCTACCCGCGCTGTTATTTGCTTTATCTTTATAATATCCCTGCAGTACCGCCTCTCTGCGACTGTACTTCTCCCTCTCCACACGCAACCTGCACTGTCGCCGAAAGTAAACCCGCCAGCAGGCCATCCTCCTCCCCTCTCCTCTAACACGTGACTGTTCTTCTTTTTCCTCTCCACACGCCACCATCGCATCCATCCGCCCTCAAATCTCATTACAGATCCCTACCTCCTCTGCACTTTACTCCATTGACTTCACCTCGCCGGCAACCTCCTTTCCGCGATCTCCTCCCACCGGCGAAGTCCCCTCGGTACTTTATTTCTCTTCTCTCTTTTTTCCTTTCCGTGCTTTGTTTTTCTCCAACTCTTTACAATCTCTGTTTCCTCTGCAGCTTCTCCTCCATCTCTGTTACCTCGCCATCAACCTCCTTCCCGCAATCTCCCTCGCCAGCAACCTCCGAACAGCGAAGTCCCCTCGGTACCTCCTTCCCCCTCTTTTTTTTCTCTGTGCAGTTTCTCGCAGCTTTGTTTTCTCCTAAACAGGGAGGCCGCTTTTTCCAATTTACTCAGTTTCTCGCAGCTTTGGTTTTATTTTGTTTAGGGATGCAGCTTCTCCTCCATCTCTGTTACCCAATTTACTCAATTTACTCACTTTATTTCTCTTCTCTCAGCCTGTTTCCAATTTACTCAGTTTTGTTTGATTTGCTTTTTCCAAGTTCTGCAGAAAATAAGATATCCTCAGGCTGTTCTTTAACGTTTCTCGGTTCCTGAATTCTGTGAACTTTTTCATATGTGCATTTGTCCTGGTGGGCTGCAGCCTCCATTACCTCTGCTGTGCTCTTTCTGTACTTTTTTTTCTCTGTGCAGTTTCTTACAAAGATCCTTTTTCACCTATGGTAGAACGAAAATATGCTGCATCAAGCATGCTACCCGCGACCCGATTTCACACGCTGTCGTAAATATGCTGCAGACTACTCTTTCTGTAATTTTTTTTTATCTCTGTGACTATTTCTCTACAATCTTTATACTATAGTCGATATCCCACTAAAATCATGGATTTTGATAATGACTATAACTACTAAATTCAAGAGTAAATGTGAATATACTTGCTAATAGAACCCAAGAGTGGCAGAATGGCTCCAGGATACCTGGTAAGAGAATTCAAGAGGGGTAGAATAGCTACATTCGAGATGCAAATACTGTTGTGAGGATAACGCACAAAATTACAGAACTGTTGCTAACTGGTGCATTCTCTGCAATAAGATGGTAAAAAATGAAGTAACTATTTGATAACCCTCATATTCCTTTGCCATCAAAATGTTTTATAGGTTTGTTCAATGTCTCATTCATTTATTTTAGAAAGATTTAACTTTTATTTTTATTGTTAGTTATGTAACTCAAATTTTTGAATAAAAGTACAACTGTAGAAGGTAGTAAAAGTGAAGATGAGAAATGCATAATACCTAAGTTGTCTCGCACTTTCACTAATTGGAATTATTGTCCATTCAATTAGCAAAAAAAACATGGAAGATCTCACAAACTGGAAGTATATGAAACTCCTAAATCAGTTCATATTACATAGCATTGGGTAGTGTTGTATAAGTAGTAAAGAAATCCACCGGTCGCCGCCCCCGACAGATGTCACCGCCCATGACCGATGTCGTCGCCCCCGACCGATGTCGCCACCCACGACCCATGTCACCCCGACGACTTATGTCACGCACACGACCAATGTCGCCATCCATGACTAATGTCTCTCCCTCAGGACCAATGTCGCCCCCTACGACCACTGCCGCCGTGTAACGTCCCATGTTACTTGCCACTGCCCACACACAATGTAGCCGTCGATGACCAAAGTCGCCCCCCACGACCCCAATGTTGCTTCCCCCGGCCAATGTCGCTTCCCCCGACCAATGTCGTCGCACACGACCAATGTTCTTCCCACGACAAATGTTTCCCCCCATGCCAAATGTCGCCCCCATGACAAACGTCATCCCCTCGACATTTGTTGTCCCCACGACAATTGTCCCCCCATGATAAATCTCGCCACCATGACAAATATAGTCCCCCCGACAAATTGCGTCCCCACGACAAATGTCGTCCCCACGACAAATGTCGTACCCACGACAAATGTCGTCCCCACGACAAATGTCGTCCCCACGACAAATGTCGTCCCCACGACAAATGTCGTCCCCACGACAAATGTGACCCCACGACAAATGTCGCCCCCATGACAACTGTCCCCTCCACGACAAAGGTCGCCCCCACGACAACGGTCGCCCCCACGACAACGGTCGCCCCCACGACAACGGTCGCCCCCACGACAACGGTCGCCCCCACGACAACGGTCGCCCCCACGACAACGGTCGCCCCCACGACAACGGTCGCCCCCACGACAACGGTCGCCCCCACGACAACTGTCGCCCCCACGGCAAATGTTGCCCGCACGGGGTCCCCTGTGCACGACTGCTTGTATATATATATATATATATATATATATATATATATATGAGCATGAATCGCAGCAAAGTCCCCAAAGATAAAGGGTACTGAAACAGATCTGTAAAGTAGAAATATAAACCGGCTCATGCCCGATACATCATGACCTCACTACAACACTCTCGCGGAAGCTAAGTAAAACTAATGCTCACGGAGCCAGAGGCTGGTGTTCCTGTGCTAGACTGGCCCACATCCATGTGCAACGCATTCTGCTGGTGCTGCATCTCCTGCTGCTGCTCCCTGTCTCCAATCCGGAGCCCCTGAAATGTTTGGTCCACTGACCGTTAGTCAAAAAGACTAAGCCTGATTCCCCCCCCTCCAGTGTCTCGTAGGCACCGTGCGGGAGGAATGATAGGAAAGCTATGATGGTGGAGAGTAAACAAGAGCAGGTGACGGTGATCCTAATCTATTAGTTTTATTGTAATGTCCACAGTGCTATAAGAAGAAATGAGTGCTAGCAATACTATAGTAACAGAGCAGTAAAAAGCAAAAAGTAAAGTGCATTATAAAGAAAGGTAAACGATAGCCACAAAGAAAGTAACCATAGCTTATAAGCATGCCCACACAAGCTTATAAACCATGAGGTCGTTTTGCAAGGCCTAACGTATAAAAAAGCTCATACCAATTTATACATTAGAGGTAAAAGTTGAAGTATGATGATGATATGATATGTTATGTTATGTGGGTTTAATGATGTGTCCATACAAGTGCAACACACACACACGAATCTATGCACATAGACCTTTAGTTCCCCTGTTTTGGAAGCTAGCTTTACTCTCAGGAGCCTCCGTAGTGGCCAACGAAGACAGTGGGCTGGACCACCTCACTTCTAGGCGGGTATCCATACTACCAGGCCTAGCCCTTACGTACGCCTCTGAAGGACACACCAGAGTCACCACGTACTAATACTGGCAAACCCGCCAGTCTTTTCCTTGGCTAAGTATAAACCACACCCACCGAGTCATCGTATCGACATCGGTGTGAACGACCGTCAAATACCGAAGACCTGCCACCTTATGCACATGCAGCCATGAATTCCCGAGCCATCGACTCCCCGGACTAACCTGTCTGTTACAACTACCTTCCGAACCTTCGGCTCGCCGGGCTAGCTTGCCCATTTCCACAACCACCGAGGCTATCGCTCGGATAACCCAACCAAGCTAACCTCCCGAGTCATCGGGGTGGGTGAAGGTGAAGCCCTAGTTTTTACTAATTGTTCTTTAACATTTTAGTCTTACAAATTAAGGTTAACCTTGGACTGCCCAGGACATTCCCTGTGAAGGGCTCTCGAGCGCACTAGGAACTACGATGGGCTGAAGCCCAAAGCTTCATTTCGCAAGGTAATTACTATTATTGATATTTACTCTTGTCCCAATTTGTTATCATTACTCTTGAACTAGCTCTAATCTTATTTAGACATTCACTCTCCAAGGAAGGACAGTCCACTGTCGATCCCGAGCACAACTCTGCCCTTGCACAACCGGGCTCACACAACCTACCTTCTTTTGGTGACCCTGTATATTCCAATCAGACCAGGTACACCAACTACCCTTTCCCATACAAATTCCAAATGCTTCCCTACTTTTACAATTTCTACTATGTGCAGACCAACTAACCTACACGATGTGTATGCATGGTTACCCCTTCAAATATTCATCCAAATGACCTAAGATTATTACTGAGGGTCTGTCATGATATTTTAGGAACAAATCCAGAAGATTATAATTTTCCTACTTCATTTGGTATTTATTTTCATTTTTACAAAATCAGGCCTCATGAGACTTTGAACACCAAGTGCAATTTTCTGACTAAGTATAGTCTTAACAAAATTATGATAAACTACTATCATCAAGATAACAGTAAATACCAAAAATCCTAATTTTCCAAGGTGGATTTGACCTTCAACAATTTATTGAACAAACAAGTATAATATTATGATAAATAGGGAAAAATTAGAACCAACTATCCAAAAATTATGAGAAAATTACTAGATGATAAATATGACCAGAAAAGGCTACTTATCATGAATTATGATTTTCCAACTCCAATTGATCACATAAATGAATTATATTAAGATATTCAACAAATGAGCACTTATGAAGAAGCTTATATGAAAATCTTCCAATGTTTTTATAAAAATTTACAGAGCATGATTATGTCCTAAAATGTTCCCCGACCAAGTTTCATAATTTTTCAGTAAGCAAATAATACTAAAATAATTATCTTGTGATTAAATAAAACTTAGGGTTTGTGAATGAAGTACTAACATTATCAATACAAAATTCACAATAAAATTTCTAGGAAACAACATCATCTAAATAAGTTTACTGTCTAAGTTTCATGAGTATCTAAATTCATTTAAGCATGTAATTAAATATTAGACCAAAGTGCCCTATACTATCCTTATCTATTTCAAAAAGGGTATATGTTCCTAAAAATCCTACCACTCTTCTAGTGCTTATTTTTACTCTAGGAACTCACCAACAAAGTTTCAAGACCATCCAAGGACATATAGTCCCATGTCATTCAATGAGCCCCAAACCTCAACCCTAGGGCCTGCACTAGGGTCTTAGGACATCTCCACCCCAAACCACTCAAATTCTCTTGAGGGGGGGTGTTTTAGATGACTTTGAGGCAGTGACCAAAGTTTCATCCCTTTTGGATGAGGATTGACCACTCAACTCATCAAATACACACTTTCCCTAATTTACCCTTAAGGGACCAAATTTTGGTCACACCAATGCCTACTCAAACCAACCCCAAATGTGCTGAGATTTTTACTAGAGTCATGTCATGACCCTAATGGTCACTCACCAAAATATTGGGTGGTTTTGAGGTCATTAGACCCCTTAATTAAATCATACATGATTTATTAAATATTTTCTAAAACTATAAAAAAATGTATTCAAAAAATTCTCATTTTTGGATATGTCTGAGATATAGATGAGATTAACATATGATCCAAATTTCAAGGCATTTGGATGAGTAGTTTAGTGGGGGCACACAAATTTGTGTCTGGTTAATCTTAGGTATAGCTTGCACAATTTGGTGTGCTGTGGTCAAACCAATGACCCAAATTGGTTGAAACCAATTTTGAAATAAACTAGACTCAAAATGCTATAATTTTGATGTTAACCATTTTTCCAGAAAAGGCCTATAAGTATTTTTAATAATTTAAACAAAACACTGCAATATGTGTTGTAGATAATGAAATAAAATGAATTAATATAATCATCAGCGACACGAATCTTAAAGCAGGAATGGACGTGATCGGGTTGTCTTCCTCCTTGAGCCAACGACTCACAACAGCCCATCCTGGGCCGTTTTGAGAGATGATTTCCTTGCCACCTGAGCGCCTCCCTGGTCGGCCAATGCCACCGCCACCTTCATTGAGGCGGTGGCCGGCGATAGGCGGTGGTAGGCTGGCCGGAGGTGGCCGGAATCGGATTTTAGGCATGGATGAAAAGCTCCAAAACTGGAGTTTTCGGTCACCCAGATCTAGGGCCAATTGGCCCCAAACCTTGCGGCCAGTGGATGTGGATCTATACACTGAGAAAGAGGAAGAGGACAGGACCTTCTGGGAGGACTGGAGCGTTGCCGATCCCCGTGACGCCATTTCCAGTGGTGGTGGTGTCGGGTGCTCTGCAACTTCTACACCAGAGCCTTCAATTTCTTTAGGGAAAGAGTGGAAACGACTCCTCATAGCCTGGTGAAGCTTTTAAGTGAAGCAATTGAGGGAGAGGAGTGGTCATGGCATCAATTGCCATTAATGGGCTTGAAAGCCCATTTTCGGCCAACTGAAAATCCAGTGAATTCCTCCCCTTGGTGGCCGGGAAAGGCTCTTGATCTCCTCCAACTGACTAGGGGAATGAATCTCCATCAATTAGGAGGGAGATGAGGGGTCAATGCCATTCAAAACCATGAATGATCACTTTCTCTCTCTTTCTCTCTTCTCAAAATTAGGGGAAATTGCCTATTCTCTCTCCTAATCAACAATCCCAGCAAATGAATGACAAATTGGGTAATTATAAACCTCATGAGGCTAGTGGGCCACCTCAATTGGGCCTTGCCCAAGTGGATTGGGCTTGAGCTAGCCTTTTCTCCACTTTTTGGGCTTGACTAACCCTAGCCATTTAAGCCCAGCCCTAGGTCATTTTGGGTGATGAGACTGGCCCAATGGGGTGTAGATGATCCCATTGACATCACCCTAGTCCACTTGTGGCTTGGTGTAGCCCAATTAGGTCAACTTTGGGCAATTTGACCTAATTAGGGTTTGGGTTGACCCTTGGTCAACTTGACCTCTTTGGTTGACCACAATGGGTGGTTAGTGACCCAATGAATCTCTTAAAGGGTTAGAGATGTTATGGTGGAGTCATGAAGTCAAGTTGAAGCCCTAAAGTCAAACCCTAGGGTGGGTAATTGGAAATTACTATTTACAGACCATAGTGGTTTTCACATTCATGCCTAAGTTCACTTGGTCTCTTGAGCTTTCTAGGATTTTGTCATGACAAAACCACTATTAGGGGTCTAGTTGTTTGAGGGATGTTACAAATCAGGTTGTGCTTGAATTGTCATTTCGAGTCATTTTGATGTATTATTTTATGTATTTTGCGTTGTATTTGACACCCATTTAGATCAAACAATATGAGCCATCTGATTTGGGTGCCCTAGTTGTGTTATGAGCTCAGTTTACAGTTCGTCGAGCTCAGCTCAACACTTGTCAAGCTAAAACCAGAGAAAAATTGACCAAGGCAAAACCGTTGGTCATGATTCCTAGTGCGACGCCGAAAAGTACCCTCCTTGGTGTGACTCCAAGATGAATCCACTCCCTTTCTACCCATCCCACTGCCCCTCCCAGGTTGCATAACCCGCTGTTCTTTCCCCTCCATGATCAATTTTGTCGACGCAAACCCCCACTTGCCATTCCTGAATCTGCCGCCATTTTCCCGTCCATCTTCCTACTCCGTCGGTGCCCTGTTTCTCCAGCCCAAAACCCACTCTGAAGCCATATTTTCAGCTAATGAACCCTTCCCTGGCTTCTCCCTTGCAACCCAGCCTCCCTCACCCCTACTTTCCAAACTCGACAACCACCTCCATTCCAGAATCCCACCGCCGTTTCACCCTCCCAACCCCCTACATGAATGCCGCGATAAGCCAGCCACCCCACCCACTCTCGGCCCTTCTTGTACCCCTACCTGAGCCCCCATCAATCCAGGGACCTTCTTCCGGTACATCTCCAAATAGCAGCAAGCCTGAATTCCCACAATCGACGTTGTTAATCCTCCTCCTACACGAGTAAGTTGTAGTTTGGAGTTATTACTTTCTATTGTTGCATATTTGACACCCTATTTGTAGGGGATGTTATTATTGTTTGTTATTAGTATTGGACTTTGTGATTTGCAGGGCCTATTCCGCGCACGCTTAAAACAATTGCGCCTTGGCCATTTGTGAAACTGACTCTCTTTAATTAAAATTTGTGAATGCTTGCGCTCCTGTTAATTATATAGTAATTGACTACTGTTACTGTTTTTTAAGCGAACCTGCTCGTGCATTTTCATCACATCATATTGCATGATGGATTGCATTTAGTGTGTCCATCCTAAGTTGACCTGCCACTGCATCAGTAACCAAGTGTTCTGATTTTTTTAAGTAGGTCTTCACTATTGCAAGATCACATGCCATGGTGAAATAAAGAAAACTCTCTCATAGTGTTTTTATATTTTATTTTATACCCACATGAATTCTCCTATAGCCCATCACATTAAATTTATATGCCATTTTGGTTAATACAACTAATTATCCTTTCTCCATTAAGCAGACACTAGTGATTTATCTATTTTCCCCCAAAACTGGTCTTTTAATTTATCTTCTAATCCAACTTAAGGTTCATAAGCACTAGCCACATATTGAATATTCTTATCAATGTTTATTCTAATAACAATTACCCTACCATTACTACTTCTATTCACATTAATAATTTGTTCCATCACTGTAACAACCTTGTTTCTGTTATTGATCTATCCAACATATAATAACTAATCATCTCCAATATCTTTTAAATTTTCCACTCATGTAAATAACCAATGATTATTCTTCTTATACTCATTGCGGCACAAATTCTCCGTTCTCTCGATTTGAAGCTCCTAATTTCCATGCAACAATTTTAATTTAAAATTAAACCTAGAAGGCCCTTACTTTTCACAACAGTTGAGTTAAATTTTTACGTGCCAACTAAGTGTGACGTATTTGCCACTCTTTGCATACTTTCCACCCAATTAGGTTAAGTTGTGGCACACCCTTTCTGATGTAGGGTAGGCTAAGGGGTGCACAAAACCTAGGACTCTAGGTGTAAAGACAAAATTGACTCTAGAATGACCCTAAGTGCAATGCGTCCGTCAGTTATGGAGACAAATAAATTTGAGCAATGAAATTTTCTAACACCACGCACGTATTTAAAATTGAGAACAATTATTTAATTTGGCAATTTTATAACGGCTTTCCTCCGCTCGGAGGGTCAAAGCAAAGCGCGCGACGAATAACTCATGCAAATTAATAGCATACCCAAAATAATTTTCTACTAGCAAGAATCACAACACATATATTAATTCATCAATGAAAATGCCAAATCAAACAAGCCACTATCAAAAAAAACTCACAAAGTAGCGGGCTGAACCGAGACACTGAAGAATTTCTTTCCGGATGTGTAGATCAGTGATCAGAGGTGGAACCAACGGCGTGAAAATGAAGGTGGTGGCTATTCTTGGCGGTAAATGATGAGATCAGACGAGAAATGGGTAGATCCGGCCACGTACAAGTAGATCCGGGCCGGGGAGGGGTGGATCAGCTATTTAGGGTCGGATCCAGGCTAAAATGACAATATGAGTGGTGGAGATGATAGATCGTAGGTTGAAATTCTCAGATCTAGATTGATCTTGAGAATAAGGGGTGCGGGAAGGTGGATCCACATGAGGGGTGGTTAGAGGAGGGGTCGGCCTGGGCTTAGGGTGGCCGGGTGGTGGTCGGCTGGAGGAAGGCTGGTCGGCGGGCTTGCTGGAGGGTGGAGGACTGTTCGGCTGCAGTGTTGGGGGGGGGTGGAGGAAGGGGAGGAAGTGGGAGGAGGGCGGCAGGAGGCTTGCTGTGGCCGGTTCACAACAGACCGGTGCTTTAGGGTTGCAGTTTTTGGGGCTGCAGTGGCTGAAAGTGAGGGATTAAGGATGAAAAATGATGGCAAGGGGAAGGGTTAGGGGAGGAAAAATCAACCTAAGAGTCATCACCTAAGGCTCCACGACGTCAGCACCGAGAAGTGATCGCTGGAATCCGGGAATACTTCTCCAAAAGTATGCAATGCCTTGGTTCAGCCTCTTAGACCATTGTGTATAATAAAACAAGACACTAGGGCATCCCTATCAACGACTATGATTGGCCGGTGGGAGAGACCATTAAAATACATGAAAATAAACTAATATATGATCTCGACTCGCGACGCGAATCCAGACACATCTGTGGAGTACCGGAGTCCGATCGTCGATCCAGGCATGCCATATATGATAAGTCGCCAAATCAGCCTCGAACGACCTCAAAGCTCGTGCTTGTCTCTGCTCCGCATCATTTTCTCTTCTGGATTAGGGATTGAGAATGACCTAAATGACTAATGGAACTTAAATAAACAATATATTAAAACAACAATTACTGTTAACATATGCAAATATATATGTTCATCTTATAATCTTGTCAGACATGTTTTTTTTTAAATTTTTGTATCATTGTTCAATCATTATTCAAATCTATATGAATTACTGTTCCTCTGTTCTAGGCAAGGTTGTAAATATCGGATGTTGGCGTCACGTCGAGTTAAGTTTTTAAATGTCGGATGTCGGAGACATGTCGAAGATATTTTAAAACATTGGATCTCCATATCTTATAAATAAAAAATATCTTTATTAAGTATAATAATATGTTCTAAAAGGGAAAAAATTAGCATAACAAGTAAACAAACAGTGAATCATGTATATCCCAAAATGAAATAAAAAATATCTGAAGTTAAATATTACAATGAGTACAAATCAGCACAAAGTAAAATATATTTAATATTATTAAGAATTTTATTTTGGTAGTACTAAGTTTTATAACGAATAAAGAAGATTTAAAAGCTAAATATTCTTGATTGATTATATGTCTTTTTATGTTTAATAAGTTTATGTTAAAATCATATAAAAAACTAATAAATGTGTTGAACTTTTTCACAGTTTTGTAATATGAAATAAGAAAAAAGTATTATGAAATACCAAAAAACACTCACGCCTTTATCCCACCATAGTGGGGTCAGCTATATGTATCCTTTGTCGTATTGCATCCTATCTTTAGTCATAATCTCACCAATGCCTAAGTACATCATGTCTTTCCTTATAATTTCATTCCAAGTCTTTTTTGGTCTCCCCCTCCCCCATTTAACATGCCTAGTAGCTAAACTCTCATAATGCCTAACAACCGACTCTAATGGTCTTCTTTATACATGTTCAAACAATTTTAATCGAGCTTCTCGCATCTTCTATACAATTGTTGCCACTCCCGTCTTATTTCTGATACATACATTCTTAATTTATCCAGTCTCGTGTGTCCACACATCCACCGAATCATTCTCATTTTCAGAACACCCATATTTTGCTCATGTACACAAGTCACTGCCCAACAGTCAAAGCTATAGAGCATCGCTGGTCTAATTGTAGTATGGTAAAACTGGTCTTTAAGTTTTAGTGGAATTTTACCATCACATAAGATCCCAGACGTGCCTCCACTTCAACCAACCTGTTTGGATTCTTTGTATCACATCTTTGTCTACACCACCTTCATTTTGAATTTTCAATCTCAGATATTTAAAGCACTCACTGCGAGAAATACATTGGTCACTCAACTTAATGATAAAATCATCTGTCCTTCTTGCGTTATTAAATTTAAGCTTCATATACTCCATTTTTGTCGTATGAATTGTGATCGACTTAGATTTGGAAGTTGAAATATAAGTACACTAACGAGGAAGACGATGAAAGTAGTGGATATGATGATTGGGGGAAAGATAAATTGCCTGTAAAAGACTAGATGAGTGTGTGAGAAAGCTAAATTTTTAGATAATTCAGGTTTTAAATTATAGTACACAATAAAAAATAAAACAAGCTGTGAAGTAGGTATTATTGTGAATACTACTTGAAAGGATGAAGTTGCTGGGGTAAGTAGAAAAATGATATAATTTTAGCTCTTAAATTGGTCATAAAAAGGAAACTATTAATGCGATCACTGCTTACGCGGCACAAGTAGAATTAAATGAAGATATTAAAGTGTAATTTTGGGAAGATTTAGATGATTTAGTAAGAGAAATCTCACAAAGAGAGAAGATTTTCATAGGAGGAGACTTAAAATGACATATAGTGAAGGAAAATATAGACTACACAGCCGTTCATGGAGGATATATATATGGAGAAAAGAATAAAAAATGACGAACTATTTTAGACTTTGACGTAGCATATGAGCTAATTGTATCAAATACGGTTTTCATAAAAAGAGAAGAACATTTAATTATGTTTAAAAGCGGACCAAATAAGACACAAATAGATTATTTTATGACTCGCAAATTGGATAAAATGATTTGTAAGAATTGCAAAGTCATACTAGAAGAAATTTTAACAACATAACATAGATTAGTGTTGTTAGATGTACAAATTAAATATAATAAGTTTAAGTCAAGAACAAAAATGTTGTAAAAAATTCGGAGGTGTAACATGAAGATGGAAAAACAGGTTGCTTTCAAGACATCAGTTATGAAAAAATTAGTTGATGACCCTTATTTTGATCCTAATTAAAAAATAAATTTATGGGTAGTTAATCAACTAAAGGGTGTGAATATGTGTCTTTAAAATTCTTTATCACGTATATTATATGTTATGCAGATACTTGAAAAATAAACTTCACAAGAACACAACACAAGCAATCCACAGAGCACAACACAAGCAATCCACAGTACACATAAATTTTATATTGGTTCCACTATCTAGGGTACATCCACTTTCCCCATTCTTCCTTAGTAGCAATGTGCTAGATAAGGTTATATCTGCTCCTCTTCAACTCAGATCAAAAGTTCTTACATGCTCAGTTTCTGTTAAGAAACCTACACTCAGACCAACATGTCCTACCTCAGAGATCCACCCAATCTCCTACCTCAGGTCCCTCAAGAATCCTACCTCAGCGTTTATAACACATGCTTACACCTAAGTGATCCCACAGAAATCACCTATTTCAGGTCCCTCATGAACCCTACCTCAGCCTTTATAAACCAGACTTACAACTCAGAGAATTTATCTCCTACCCACTCAGATCTCAAAGAGATCTTACAAAATTAAGAGATAAATAAGAAAAATAATCTCAGAATACAACAATTTTGTAATCTGGTTTATCTGAGAATTCAGATTTTTCAATTCAGTAGCACAAGATAGATTCTTGAAAAGCAAAACAACTGAAATGATTCTTCTCTGGATCTGCACGTTCTTGATGTTGATCGGCTTGATTTCCTTGAAGAACTTGTAGAACAGATCCACCTAAATCTTCTGATCAACTTGATGAAAGGATCTGATGATTTTCTTGAAGATCTTCGTCTTCCTTCTTCTTGGGGTTGTCGCCCTCCTCCGACTTAGAGAAAAATGATTAAGTGATGATTCTGATTGTTGTATTTTATGTAAACAACCCCTCTATTTATAACCTTCACGGGTTGTTGGCTTTTGATTGATGATGTCATCATTACTCCATCATGCTTCAAGTACTCCTTCAAATAGTTTCTGATGAGATAACACGTTACTGTAGCTGATGTGACATTTCCGACTTGACTTGACACTTCTGTGTTGACTCTATACATCTTCAGAATCATAAGTGTCGAGATGTCCCAAATGTCTCGACACAATAATACTTACTGTAAACTGTAAAGTGTCGAGATATCTTAGCAGTCTCGACATAACTGTCTGCTGGTGTCGACATCTTTAAGTCTTCACTATGTCGAGACAGTTGAGTTGTCTCGACACTACTGTCTACTGGGAGTCGACATCTTTAAGTCTTCACTTCAGCTCTTCATTATGTCGAGACAGTTGTATTGTCTCGACACTGCTGTCCTGAGCTTTAAGGTGTCGAGATATTTGACTTGTCTCGATATTGCTGACTTAATCTTCAATGTGTCAAGATAACTGATTTGTTTCGACACTGCTGTCTTGAATCTTCAAGGTGTCGAGATAACTGAATTGTCTCGACATAACTGACTTGAATCTTCAAGGTGTCGAGATAACTGACTTGTCTCGACACAACTGTCTTGATCTTCAAAGTATCGAGATAACTGACTTGTCTCGACACTGCTTCTGCAACGGTATCGACATAGTTGAAGTGTGTCGACACTTTTGTATTTAGTCATTTTTCTGCACTGCAATTGGCTAGACGTTGAATGTCCTGACTTCACTCAGCACTTTTAACTGTATGACATTGAATGAACTTGCTTCACTCGATGCTTTTGGACTTAGACAATTTTCTGTCTTTCCAGTCAATTTCTTTGATTCCACCTGTCAATATAACTTGGACCTCCTATCCAATCAATATAACATAGGTAATCTGCATGCATGAACTGAAACATACATCAAATACAAACTTATGTATATCATTGAGTTGAAAGATCTTCTTCAAATCAAGTACATTGTTTCTAATGTACCCAACAATCTTCCCATATTTGTAGAAGTCATAACCACAATTCAATGATATACACCCAAATACCAAAATATGATAATTAAGATGTACATGAAAAGTACTGAATAAAATTATAAAGAACACAACAATGATAACACAGACATAACAAAGTGTAACCTAACTTTTTCATTATAATTTGTTAAAATACTACACCTTTCAGTTATTTACAATGTTCTTAAAACAAAATTACATAGTTCCTAGAAAAAGAAACAATATTCTAAGATTATTCCGACTCTTTGATGACTATACCTTTTCCTGATTGTACTTTAGCTTTAACTTCGGGTACCATGTCGTCAGCCACCTTTTCCTTTCCCTTGGCATTCTTGGCTTTAGAAATCTCTTCTTGCTTGATCCTTTGCCTTTCATGATAATGATAGGGCTTGAGGAAGTACTTGCTGGGTTCAATAGAATCAGCTGAGATCTTCCCTGCCTTCAAATCTTTTCTGAATTTATGGATGATCTTATGCTGCTTTGTATGCTTAATCCATTCTTGTTCTGAATACCATTTTCACCTGTCAGCTGTATTGTTATTGACTGTTTTCCATGCAGTGAGTATAATTGATTTGGAAGTTGGACTCCATTGCTTAAAATCTGACTAAGCTTCAGTCTGCTCCCTAAATCTTTTCTTTGATAATTGAGCTTCTTTCTCTTTGAGCAATGCAGAAGCAGTCATCTGTACCTGCTCACATATTATATTCTGAATCTGTGGTGGATTGTACATGGACTGTACTGCAGTTTGAATGGTCTCAAAATAAGCTGGTTGGCAGTCAGATTCAGCAGTTTGATCTTCATCATACCTTAAGGGAGGAAAGCCTAGAGATTCTCTGATGCTATTGGAGGTCCAAATATCTTGCTAGAGTTTGACTTTATCATTACTCTCTCTCTCCCTTTATGACTTCTCTTTCTACATGATCCCTTAAGTTATTCTTATGAAATCTGACTTGACCATCTAGATGATTAATTCCTGAGGACAAAAGATTCTTTATTTTGAGCAAATGATCATCTAGTTCTTTGCCAGAAACCTTGAAATCTTTAACCAAAGAGGCTGCATTTATATATAGCTGAGATTCAACAGCTGTAGAGGTAAAACCTATCTTTGTTTCCAGAGCTATAGTTTGCTCAGCTTGCTTGTCCGATGAAGCACCATGCATTACTATCATGTTCTCATTCATTCTAGTCTGATTTTCAAGGACATAACCTTGTTTAACAGCTATTTCATCTTTAGTTTTCTTTGATTCCTGCTGTTTAACAATGTACACTACGACATTAGCTCCTCTTTCAAAAAAAATCAGTCATATCCTTTTTCAACAAATTTACCTCAAATCTAATGGATTTGATTTCTTGAGCCAACTGGAACTGCAACTTCTTATTGCTTTCATTTACATATTTTTCCAGTTGATTCCTCTGTTGATCTAGCATTATCTGCATTTGAACTAGAAGTGAGCTTAAATCCATAGCAGGAGCATGTGTTATTCCAGACTAAATGGTCTTCTTATAACTTTACTCGTCCTTTTGAGTTCAATTAATTTTCTTTTTTTTATTTGAGAGGCTTCTTCCTCCTCAGATTCTGAAGAACTAACCAACGTTTTGAAAAGCAGACCGATCATCGAACCGGTGAAGCAAAAAGTTCAAGCTTCAACCGGTTCAACCGGAGTCGAACCGGTATATATAAATATATATATTATTACAAATATATTTTAAGTATGAATATGTATATTATATATTTGAAGAGTATATATAATTTTATACAGTATATATATTTATTATTGCATATATTTGAATGAAATATATTATATATTTACTCATATATTTTAAATTTATAAATATATTTTAAATGCATCATAATTTTTTTTTTAAATTTATCATAAAATTACAAATATATTTAAATTTATCATAAAATTATTTTAATGAAATTAAATATTTAATTTCATATTTGTATATATATTTATATAATATATTCCGAAAAATTTCGGCAAGGTTCAATTGATCTAGTGGTCTTCAACCTTGCTTGAGCTGGAGGTGGTCCGGGTTCAAATCCTGGCCATATCATTTTTTACATGCATTAATAATTGGGCTGTGGCACGCCCGGTTCCACAAAACCGTGCCCGGTTTCCGGTTAGCCGGTCCGCCCGCCCGGTTTACCGGTTCTTGGGCGGTCCGCTGCCATACCAGGTTTTCACCCTTGACCGGACCGGTCGGCGGTCCGACCGGTTGAACCGGCCGGTCTGGTCCGGGTTTTAAAAGCTTGGAACTAACTACTTCATCGGATGTAGGATCTTGAGCTCCTTCAGTATTTGGGGCCTTGCACCTTCACCAATATTGGTGATTTCCAAGATGTCCTCATCTTGCTGAGCTATAGCATCAGGAACAGGGTCCTCTGGAAGAGCAGTCATCTCTCCCTGGACATCTGTATCTTTATTAAGACAGATTTCTTCCTCAGTCTCCTTAGAGACTACATCCTCATGTTCTTTATCAGGCATCTCCTGTTCAGGAACTTCTACTTGTTTCAGAACAGTGTCTAGCTCCGTACTACTTCCATCACCATGGTGTTTACAGAATCCTATATTTTTTCAGGCAGAGTATTGAGGTTCTCCCCCTCAATGTAATCCATCTCTAGTATTGTCTCCCCCTGCACCTGATCACTAGTTCCAGGAGAGGTCCTTGGAGATTTTGCAGGTGTTGTATCATCTTGTTTCTCTGAGCTGGAACTTCCTTGTACTTCAGATGCACTGGAAGATTCATCTTCCACAACCACTGCTTTCTTCTTTTTCTCTTTCTCGTTCTCTACTATAGGTGTTTCCTTAGATAGTACTCTATCGTACCTTGCTAGTATTCTCATATCCCTTCTCCTTATATGATTGATTTTAGATCCAATCTTCAGATTGAGACTGTTAGGAATGGCTTCTACCAAGTAGATGCTTATAATTCTGCCCATATTGGGCTTCTTGATGCTTTCTGCAATCTTGTCAAAGACTACTTTGCTCTAGTTAGTCTTGACTTTGAAGATAATTCTAGTCATTAGCTCAAACATATACGCAGAAATCCTGTCATGTGCACCTGTTTTGCACAACACCTTCCCTATAATCTCAGACAGGAATTTGCCCCAGGTATTCATACCCTTCTTGATCAGGGTGCTTCCAATCTTTGTGGTTGGGGCCAATCCACACCACTCCAAAGATTCTGCAGTCTTGGCAAAATTCAGGTCATCTTCTTGATCAATCCTTGACAATTGAAATATCCTGGCCAGCCTTTTGATTGTGATTTTGATCTTTATGACATTCACTTTAGACTTAATCTTTTCAGTTTTTGAATCGCGATGAGCATTAGAGTAGAATTCTGAAACTTTACGTTTTCAGACCTTTGAAGGTTCTGACAGCAGATATTCCAATCCTGCTTCATTGATTAGGGTTATTACATTCGTAATTTCTTCAGACGCAGAGTCGAATCCATTGCTAACAAGTTCATAACCTTCAAAATTTTTATCGTCATTCTTGGGCGCCATGAGAGTGGAGAGAAATCGTTGACGAGTGTCGACTGATCTGGGTTCTAGGGCTTGACACTCAGAAATCAACAATTCACAATATCATGAAAGTGTAGTCTATTTCTACTCTCACACCCTATTTATAGTCTAATCTTTCCTGAAGACGAAAGAACGCGCTCTATTTAGACTGTTCCTAATTTTTAGGAAAAGAAAACCTATTGTCGACCCTAGAAACATTATCTGTCGAGATGTGTCGACACAAGTCGACACAAAGATAATGTCTCTCGACATATACCTTAGGGTCTTGATACCCTTTAATGTCTCGACACTTATTGTGGTGTCTCAACATATTTTTTGATGCCTCGACACTTACTCTGATGTCTCGATACATTCTTAAATGTCTCGACACTTTCTCTGGTGTCTTGGCACAACTTTTGACTTAATCAAAATTTTGTTATCTAAATTATAGATACTTGACATTTTTGAGGTCTATCATTGATATTTAGGTAAGTAAACTTAATTACTGACTAATATATTCTATTCTTTTTTTATCAGTTTTTATGTATGCATAAATTATTCAAGATTCATGCCAAGTTCAAATTTAAAGAAATTAAATTTCTCTTCATCTAGGGGCTTAGTGAAAATATGAGCAATTTGTTTATTTGTATGAACAATTTCTAGATTAATATCTCCATTTTTTACATGCTCCATAATAAAGTGATATCTAATTTCAATATGTTTAGTTCTATTATACGACACATGATTGTTTGCAATTGAAATGACACTAGTAGAATCACAATATAATGAAGTTTTACTTAGCTGGATGTTATAATCTTGTAATTGATACTGAATCCATCACAATTGTGCACAACAACTTCCAGCTGATATGTACTCAAATTCAGCTGTGGATATTGCTACACTTGTTTGATTTTTGCTGTTCCATGACAGCAGCCTTCTTCAAAGGAATTAACATGAACGTGAAGTGTTTTTCCCGTCTTCTTTACAACCTGTATAATCTGTATCTGAAATGCCTGTTAGTTCAAAATCACTATTCCTGGGATACCATGGGCCAAGATTAGGTGAGCCCTTTAAATATCTCAATATTCTTTTGACTGCTGTATAATGAGACTCCTTAGGACAAGCTTGATACCTAGCACAAACACAAGTAGCATACATTAAGTCTGGTCTACTGGCTGTTAGATAAAGCAGTGATCCAACTATGCCCCTATACAAGGTGATATCAACTGGTTTGCCAGCACCATCCTTGTCTAAAGACATAGTGGACCCCATAGGAGTTCTCATAGAAGTGACTGTTTCCATGCCATACTTCTTTTGATTAACTACTTGGTGAATTTAGACTGACTAATGAAAAGTCCATCTATAGTATGCTTAACTTGGAGACCCAAGAAAAACTTGAGTTCGCCCATGTTACTCATCTCAAACTTACCTTGCATAAGTTTGACAAACTTAGTGCAAAGTGACTCATCAGTAGAACCAAATATAATGTCATCAACATATATTTGTACTAAGATGATCTTGCATTTGACTTCGCTTAGGAATATTGTTTTGTCTATTTTCCCTCTTGAGAATTTGTTCTCAAAAAAAATTTAGACAAAGTCTCATACCAAGCACTTGTGACTTGTTTTAACCCATAGAGAGCTCTTAATAAAAGATAAACATGATTAGTATGAGTAGAGTTAACAAAACCTGATAGTTGCTCTACAAACCCTTTCTTTAAGGTTATCATTAAGGAATGCTGACTTTACATTCATTTGGTAAAACTTGAATCCTTTGTAGGCTGCATATGCCAGGAAGAGTCTAATAGCTTCCAATCTAGCCATTGGTGCAAAAGTTTGATCAAAGTCTATACCCTCTTGTCTATAGCCTTTTGCAACCAGTGTAGTTTTGTTTCTGACTATAACATTCTCATCCAGTTTGTTCTTATAGATACGCTTGGTTCCTATGATGTTACAGTCATCTGGTCTGGGAACCAGCTTCCAGACATTATATCTCTTGAACTGGTTCAATTCTTCCTGCATAGTCCCTATCCAAAATAGATCTATATTGACTTTTTCAAACTTCTTTGGTTCTGTTTGAGACAAAAAACTTGAGTACATTACAATGTTGTGCTGTCTACTTCTTGTGGTCACACCATGAGCTGCATCTCCAATGATCAGTTCCATTGGATGATCCCTTAGATATCTGACACCAACTGATAATGTGATCTCTTCTCTTTGAACAACTTCAACTTGTTGCTGAGTCTCTTCTTCTGGTTGTTCCTGTGCAAGCTATTCCTCAACAATGTTGACTCCATATTGTATACTTTGACTTGCTGGAACTGAGTCTTCTATTGATAGTTCCTTTAGTTTCAAGTCTTCTCCTGTTGTGCTTGATGTACCTAGCTTATCATTGTAATATATAAAATTTTCTTTAAATACAACATGAACAGACTCTTCTACAACTTGATCCTTCAAGTTGTAGACCCTATAGGCCTTACTGTGATTATTATAACCAACAAATATGCCTTCATAGGGCTTCTCAGCAAACTTAGTTATGTATATTTTCCCATTATTAAGGACAAAACACCTACATCCAAAGATTCTGAAGTAGGTCAAGTTTGATTTTCTGCCATTCATTAGTTTATAAGTAGTCTTATTCAGACTTTTATTGATTGAAGCTCTATTAAGAATATGACATGCTGTGTTAATAGCTTCAGCCCAGAAATATTCAGGGAGAGAAGAATCACTAAACATGGTTCTTCCAGCTTCAATGAGAGTTCTGTTTTTTCTCTAAGCAATCCCATTTTACTGTGGTGTTCTTGGAGAAGAAAACTCTTGCTGAATCCCAAGTTCTTCACAAAACTTTGTCATGCATTCAGATTGAAACTCAGTTCCATGATCACTTCTGATTCTGAGCACAGAACTGTTCAATTCATTCTGTATTTATTTGACAAATGTCTTGAAATCATTAGGAGTTTCAGACTTTTTTCTTAAAAAGAAAATCCAAGTAAATCTGGAATAGACATCAATAATCACAAAGGTGTAGACTTTCCTTCATAGACTATGAACTGACATAGAATCAAATAAGTCCATATGCAAGAGGTATAAACACCTCATAAAGTCGTTGGTTTCAGTGCTTTTGAATGAAGTTTTGGTCTGCTTACCTTTTTGGCATGCAGAGCAAATGCTCTTCTTACAACATTTAATGTTAGGATCATTTCTAACTAGCTCTTTACTGAAAAGCTTGCCCATGACCTTACAGTTCAAATGAGCTAGGCTCTTGTGCCATTTGACACATTGTGAGGCTTTCTCATTTTCAACTAGACATATGAGTGAGTCTGACTTTAGACAGAGAAAATTTAAACAATAAACATTCCCACACCTAGTGCCTGTCAAGATGACCTCTTGGTCACTTGACTTCTTTATGAGGCACTCATCCTTATGAAATGAAATGTCATAGCCAAGATCACAAAGTTGATTTATGCTTATAAGGTTGTGTTGCAACCCTTTCACATAAGCTATTTTAGTGAAAGTGACCAAACCATTTGAGATCTTACCATAACCTCTGATAATCCCTTTGTCAGCTTCACCAAAGATCACCTTTGGTCCATTTTTCACTGGAATAAATTCCCTTAAATTGCTCTTTGTTCCAGTCATGTGTCTGGAACATCCACTATACAAGTACTAAATTGGTCTATCTCTGGTGCTTGGAACCCAAATTGTCTTGGGTCCTAGGTGCTTGTTAGCTGGAGCTCCATTGAGACCACCTGAAAATTTTTTAGATGTGAATATTTTCTGCTCATGAGACACAATGTGATTGAACCAACAGTCCAGGGCAAAATGTCCAATCTTTCCACAACACCAGCATTCATATATGTTGTACCTCCTCTTTGGAGGAACAGTAGGAACTTTATGCTGACATTCTTTAGGACAGAAATCAACAAACTTGACAGTTGCATTTTGACTGAGGGCAAAATGGTTGTTTTGCCTCCTAGTAATAACAGTCCTCATTGGAGCCAACACATTAGGAATAACTTTCCTATTCACATATGAGTTTGCTCCTACTGGTCTAAACTTTTGGATTTCTTTTCCCTTAGTTTGAAACACAGGTTGTGACATGACTGGACCCTTTTGTCCTGTCTGCTTTTTGCCTCTCTTTCTCTTAGGTTTAACATACCCAAGTCCACTTCCAGGAGTTCCTGAGAAGGTATCTATAATGGGGAGCACAGTTTTAGGATTGGAAAACAGCTGAACAAGTCTTTTCTCATTTAGGAGTTTGAGTTCTAACTCCCGAGTTCTAACTCCTGAATGGTTGCATCCTTTTATTCTAGCAACATGATTTGATCATTAATAATCTTAGTCAGCTTAGCCAATTTTGAACTTTGAAGACCAATCTTCTGAGTAGCCATCGTATGATGGTACTCAAGACCTCTTAGTGATGCAATCTCTATGTCTTGTTCTTTGACAAGCTTCTTGCTCTTTACAAGAGCTTCCAACAGTTTTCCAAATTTATCTGTGAGCTGCTGCAGTTCAGTCTCTGAGTTGGACTTATGTGAATCAAACTTTGAGTCACTTGAGTCTAACTCATCCCCAGCCTCATAAATAGAAGTTTTAGAACTAATAGAATTGTCATAGATTACTTGAGTATCCTGACAGTCACGAATTTCTGTTACTGGATCATCAGATAATGTCATCAAGTTAACCTCTATATCATCTTCAGAGTCACCATGGAGTGATGAAGTTGTGGAGTTATTGCCCTTGTATATGGTCTCTCTGATGAATTCCTCTTCACATGAGAACAGTCCAATGTGTGCATGTTTTTCTTCTGATTCAGTTGAATCAGTATCGCTATCAGATAAAGTCTTTGACTTATTTGCCATCAGACCCTTTTCTGATTTTTTGTCTTTATAAAACTTCTTTTTCTTGAACTTCTTGTTCTCATTTCTTTTTACTGAACAGTCAACAATGACATGTCCAGACCCGTTACAGCAATTACAAATAATATCAGTCTTAATTTTTTTGTTCGGGTTTGTATCATACCTGACCACAGATTTATTTCTGTGTTTGTCTTTATTTTTGCTGGAACTTGGACCAGATGATGTTTTCTTGTTTCATTGCTTCTCATCATGTTCTTGAATTGCCTGGTGAACATTGTCAATTCTCCATCTGACAATTTTTCTGATGAAGAACTCGTCTCAATGCTAACTGTATCTTCATCCCTTCTTGGTGATGATAAATTTTTCTTTGAGCATTCTTTGATGTGTCAGCTTTGAAAGCCACAGATCTAGTCTTATTTGAACTTCTGGCAGTTTCATCTTCAGCTTTTCTAGAATTTAATTGAAGCTCATGTGACAACAACTTCCTATGCAAATCTTGGGGAACATATTTCTCAGATTCCCCATTTCTCTTACAACACAAATCTTTATGTCTCATTCTCTGTTTAGGGATCTGGATCTCAAAAACTTATCATTAAGCTCATAGTTTGAAAACTGTCTGTCATAATTCTTTAAGTCATCGACTATTTTAAAGAACTTTTCATTACATAGTTCTATAAAATCAGTCTTTACTTGCCTGAATGCCTTATACTGCTTGTTGAGTAGAGACTTTCTGTCATCCCCGACTTCTTTTGTGCCTTTCATATAGACTATGAGAGTGTCCCACATCTCCTTGAATGTTTTACAGTGGATCAAGTTCTGAAATGTTGAATTATCTATTGCACTGACAATTATGTTTTGTGCTCTTTTATCCATGGTGACAAGAAACACCTCATCCTTTGTTATCTCAGATAGTTTCTTAGGGTTTGCACATTTGCATCTAAGACAAATACTTTTATGGGAGTATATGATCATTCTTGTACTGTGACAAATATTCTTGGATCTGATGCCTTCATGAACAATCTCACATTTTGCTTGCAAATAACAAAGTTATCCTTTGTACATATAGGAAGCTTCATATAACTGAGTTCTCTGTGAGATTCAGAAGCATTAGATCTGATATGTTTCAACCCCCTTAGGATCTTTTTCTGACTGTTAAGTCTTTTTTTGAATGACCTTCTTCTCATATCACTTGAAAGATAAATCTATGGGTAGTTAATTACATAGAGGGGGGGGGGGGGGAGGTGAATAGGTGTCTTTAAAATTCTTTGTCACTTATATTATATGTTATGCAGATACTTGAAAAATAAACTTCATAAGAACACAACACAAACAATCCACAAAGCACAACACAAGCAATCCACAGTACACAGAAACTTTATAGTGGTTCCCCTATCTATGGTACATCCACTTTCCCCCTTCTTCCTCACTAGCAATGTGCTAGATAAAGTTATATCTCCTCATCTTCAACTCAGATCAAAAGATTTTTCAGGCTCAGTTTCTGTTAAGAAACCTACACTCAGACCAATAGATCCTACCTCAGATATCTACCCAATCTTCTACCTCAGGTCCCTCACGAACCCTACTTCAGCCTTTATAACACAAGATTACACCTCAGTGATCCCACACAAATCACCTACCTCAGGTCCCTCATGAATCATATCTCAACGTTTATAAATCAGACTTACAATTCAAAGAATTTATCTCCTACCCACTCAGATCTCAAAGAGATCTTATAAAATTAAGAGATAAATAAGAAACAAAATCTCAGAATACAACAATTTTGCAATCTGACTTATCTGAGAATTCAGATTCTTCAATTCAGTAGCACATGATAGATTTTTGAAAAACAAACCGGCTAAAATGATTCTTCTCTGGATCTCCACTTTCTTGATGTTGATCGGCTTGATTTCCTTGAATAACTTGTAGAACTGATCCGCCTAAATCTTCTGATCAACATGATGAAAGGATCTGAAGATTTTCTTGAAGACCTTCGTCTTCCTTCTTCTTAGGGTTGTCACCCTCCTCCGACTTAGAGAAAAATGATTGATTAAGTGATGATTCTGATTGTTGTATTCTGTATAGACAACCCCTCTATTTATAGCTTTTACGGGTTGTTGGCTTCTGATTGATGATGTCATCATTACGCCATCATGCTTCAAGTTCTCCTTCAAACAGTTTCTGATGAGATAACACGTTACTGTAGCTGATGTGACATTTCTGACTTGACTTGACACTTCTGTGTTGACTCCGTACATCTTCAGAATCATAAGTGTCGAGATGTCGCAAGTGTCTCGACACAATAATACTTAGTGTAAACTGCAAAGTGTCGAGATATCTTAGCAGTCTTGACACAACTGTCTGATGGTGTCGACATCTTTAAGTGTTCACTGTGTCGAGACAGTTGAATTGTCTCGAAACTAATGTCTGCTGGGTGTCGACATCTTTAAGTCTTCACTTCAGTTCTTCATTATGTCGAGACAGTTGTATTGTCTCGACACTACTGTCCTGAGTTTTAAGGTGTCGAGATATTTGACTTGTCTTGATACTGCTGACTTAATCTTCAATGTGTCGAGATAACTGACTTGTATCGTCACTGCTGTCTTGAATCTTCAAGGTATCGAGATAACTGAATTGTCTCGACACAGCTGACTTGAATCTTCAAGGTGTCGAGATAACTGAGTTGCCTCGACACAGCTGTCTTGATCTTCAAAGTGTCGAGATAACTGACTTGTCTCGACACTGCTTCTGCAACAGTGTCGACATAATTGAAGTGTGTCGACATAGTTGAAGTGTGTCAATACTTTTGTACTTAACCATTTTTCTGCACTGTAATTGGCTAGGCGTTGACTGTCCTGACTTCACTCAGCACTTTTAGCTGTATGACGTTGAGTGAATTTGCTTCACTCGACGCTTTTGGATTTAGACAATTTTCTGTCTTTCTCGTCAGCTTCTTTGATTCCACCTGTCAATATAACTTGGACCACCTGTCCAATCAATATAACATAGACATTCTGCATGCATGAACTGAAACATACATCAAATACAAATCCGTGTATATCATTGAGTTGAAAGGACCTTTTTAAATCAAGTACATTGTTTCCAATGTACCAAACATTAATGTCTCATGAGAACTTGTCTTAACATTTAAGGATAAGTGAAAATAACATATTTGAAGTACCAAATGGTCGTGCGCCTCCAAATAAAGAATCTTGGCGGTGAAAAGAGTAAGTGCAAGATATAATGAGAGCAAATGCCAACTATAAATCACTCTATGCTTGTAGGAATGGTGAAAATTTAGCCAGGTATTAAGTCGCGAAAAAAGAAGATAAACAGACAGTAAGTAAACAAGAAGTCAAACTTTTGAAGAATTTTATAAGCGACGGGATATCAAAGATGGTGAACGCGACATATGTAAAATTGCTCGAGCTCGAGATAAGAAGACAAGATTTAAGTTAAGTAAAATGCATAAAAGATGAGACAAATATAGTTTTGAGCTAGAGAAGGAAGACCAAAGATTTAAGTCAAGTAAAATACATAATAGATGAGACAAATATAGTTTTGACAGATGTTGTGAATATTAAAAAGTGATGAAAAATATACTTTTATCAACTCTATAATGAAACAATGAACAATGAATTGAATTTGAAAACGTTAAGTAAATTAGAGAAGTATAAGAACATAACGTTTTATCGTAAAATTCAAGTATCAGAGGTAAAATGCTCTGAATAAGATGAAGAATGGAAAGACGGTTGAGCCAGACGATATACCCATCGAAGTATGAAAATGTTTAGAAAATGAAGGAATTTTGTGTCTTACATGTTTTTTTAATAAGATACTGAGGTCAAAGAGCATGTCAGACCAATGAAGAGAGTATCTTGGTATCTTTGTATAAAAATAAATGAGATATACAAAATTATGTTAATTATAGAAAAATTAAATTGATGAGTCATGCCATGAAACTATGAGAACAAGTAATAAAAAACTATGTTTTTAAAGGAGCGCCTCAGGCGCCAGACTCACCATACCCAGAGGTTTTCGCTTTCGTGCGCCTTATTTGCGCCTTTAGAGTATAAAAAAACGCGTCTGAGTGAGATTTTTGTTGTAAAATTTTTCTTAAAAAATTAAGAAAAAAAATAATGTAAGAACTCAATAATTTTTTATTAATTTAGTGTTTGTGAAAGATAATTGTGCGTTGAGACTTTAGTATGATGCAATTGAGCACATTGATTCTATTTTTTAAGAGATATAAACAATAGTAATGAATGATTAATTAGTAGAGTAGATGAAAAATTTGATCGAGAATTTGAAATGATGTTTGATGCTGATTATTTAAAATGGAATTGATTGCACCTTGCCTTTGTCGGGCGCGCGCCTGCGCCTTGAGCCTTGCGTCTAGGCTACAAGACCCCTTTGCGTCTTGCGGCCTTTAATAACTAAGATAAAAAGAAGAGTAAGACGAGAGAATAACATCTCGGAAAATCAATTTGGATTCATTCCAGGACGATCGACTATAGAAGCTATACATCTCTTGAGAAGACTCTGACAACTATCGAGAAAGAAAATAAAATTTGCATATGCTATTTATTGATCTTGTGAAGGCTTATGATAGAGTTCCAAGAAAGATCTTATGGAGTCTTGGAAAAAATGTGTAAATACATCATATATTGACATAATCAAAGATATGTATACAAATTCAACGAAGGGTGAGGACATCTGGAGGGTTAACACATGAATTTCCTATCACTGTTGATTTATATCAAGGTTCAGCTTTAAGCCCTTATCTCTTTACCCTTATCTTAGATGAGCTCACCAGACATATCCAACAAGCAATACCTTGGTGTTTATTGTTTGCCAATGATTCGTTTTGGTTGATGAGACACGCGAGGGTGTAAATGCAAGACTTGAATCTTGGCGAGATACTTTAGAAAAGGAGAGTTTTAGGTTGAGCAGGTCAAAGACGAAGTATATGAAGCTTAAATTTAATAGTACAAGAAGGACAGATGACTTCGTTATTAGGTTGGGTGATCAAAATATTTCCCTTAGTGAGTGTTTTAAATATCTTGGATCGATAGTTCAAAAAAAATGGATGTATTGATAAAGATGTGACACATAGAATCCAAACGGGTTGGTTGAAGTGGAGAGGCGAGTCAGGGATCAAGTGTTGAAGCCGGGAATCCCATGCTCCAAAATTCGGATCAAGGCAGTTTGAGGTTACCGGTTCAGTGGTCGGGCTTGACGGCTAGCGGGCTAGGATGCGGGAATAGTCAGGCAACTAAAATGACCCCAGGCGTTGCGGCAGGGAGGTCCCACCACGTACCCGGATGCTTAGAGGAAGCAACCCCTCCACAATCAAAAATGGCCGAGCTGTGTGCGAGGTAGACTAGCTGACGACTCAGTCAATACGACGACTAAAAGGGATAGTCTCTAGCTCGCAACCTGTTTTTCTGAAGAAAGGATTCAAAGCCTCAGCTCGAAGTCTAGGAAAAAGGTGGTCGAGATCTTTTGCGAGATTCCGAATTCCGTCTCCCCTGGGGTCCTATTTATAGGCAAATCCAAGGGGGGGGGGTCTTGTTTATAGCCCCACCCTGGCAACTTCTTGGGGGAGCTCGCTCGGCTGGACGAGTAGCTGGCCTAGTCGCCTACCTGACGAGCATGCGAGTGGAGCTCGCCATACTCGCCCAGGCCTTCTACCGTCTTGCACGTTGAATCTGACTTCTGTCTTGATTTGCTGACTTTGACTCTTGCAAACCTGACTCTGAAGGGGTCCACCCTCGACGAATATGAGTTATACACTTATGTGATCGTAAAATACCACTAAAACTTAAGGGCAAGTTTTACCGTACTGCAATTAGACCCGCAATGCTCTATGGTTCTGAGTGTTGGGCAGTGAATTGTGTACATGAGCAAAAAGTGGGAGTTGCGGAAATGAGAATGCTTAGGTGGATGTGTGGATACACAAGACTGGATAAAATTAGGAATGAATGTATCAGGAATATGACAGGAGTAGCACCAATTGCAGAGAAGATGCGAGAAGCTCGACTAAGATGGTTTGGACACGTACAAAGGAGACCATTAGAGGCACCTGTTAGGCGTTGTGAGAGTCTAGTCACTATGCATGTTAAACGAGGGAGGGGTAGAGCAATAAAGACTTGGAATGAAATTATAAGGAAAGACATGATGTACGTAGGCATTAGTGAGATTATAACAAAAGATAGGGCACAATGGCGACAAAGGATCCATATATCCGACCCCACTGTAATAGGATAAAGGCTTGAGTGTTGTTGTTGTTGTATACTCCATTTTTGTCAAACTCAACCTAAAACACTTCTTTTCTAAAGTGTCTCGACAAGATTCAAGTTTCGGGTTTACACCCTCACGCGTCTCATCGACCAAAACAATATCATCTGCAAACTATAAACACCAAGGTATTTCTTGTTGGATATGTCCGGTGAGCTCATCTAAGACAAGGTTAAGGGATAAGTTCTTAAATCTAACCTTTGATGTAAGCCACAAATAAGTGTAAAAAAATTGATTATAAGAATAACATTTTAAAAGAATAAAATAATTAGTCTAATTGATTTAAATATAATATATATATATATATATGATTTAGTATATACTGTTAGACTGTTAACATAAAATAAAATAGCTGACTATATGTTCAATTGTTGTTTTGGCGGATAAATCGGGAAAATTGGATATATTTGCCTTTATTTTACAAAAAGTCATAATTGATATTTTTAGAAAAAAATATCATTTTACTCTGAAAAATGGCCTGTTGGAAGATATTTAAAACAGTGGTTCTAGGGTCATTTTTTGGTTTTGAAGCTTGTATGTTAGTTTAATTCCACATTATGTAATAGATTTTTTCTTTCGATATCATTTAGCTTATTTTCCTTATAAATAGTATTGCATTAAGTTTTAATTGGTGTTACATGCTGAGACTATAAAATAAGTCAATAAAGTAGTTTCTCTTCTTCCAACACAGGTTTTGTTTTGCATGCATTGATAGCTGGTCTACCATCACAAATCTTTGCCCAATTTGCAGGAATGAGTTTCAACTTATTACTTGTTTTCCGGTGAGTGAATATATGCAGTCAAATCTTTTTATTTTTTGCTGGTCTTATTTACTATTCTTATAGCTTCGAACATTGGTTGGTTTGGATTAGTGGTTTTTGCTGTCTTTCTAATTTCTAAACATGATGAGTAATATCCAAAAAAGTTTTTTAGCTTATACATTGAACCCCTTTACCTGTGAATATTAGATATTTTTCCTAATCATTATATTATTCTTTGCTCACTCAAGGTGTATGGTACCCATAGAAGTGTCACATCAGAAGAACATCCTCTTTCCAGGTAAGTACTTTTTATTGAGGACTTTAAATTAATTGATTTTGTGAATAATTGTCAATAATAGGTCATGCAGATCTTAATATTATAATGGAAAATTATGAATTTATTCAGCCTTTAGTAAATGTGATTTGGCTGACTCTGCTTGTAATCTTGTACATTTACAATAGAAGTTCTGGTAATAATTTTTCGCTTGCTCATAATTTTTTATGTTACAATAGATGTTCAGGTAATAATTTTATGTTTATTTAGTTCAATAGAGCTTCAGTTTTCTTGTTATTGTTGTTTGTTACAATTGTCTTGAAATATTCAGAATGGTTCTACCTTTCATTTAAAAGAGACATACTGATTATGAAAACCAATCTAGGAAATCTGGTTTAGAAACTATATATTCTAATCCCTTAACACCTAGGAAGTATAAGTATCGCCATGTGTATGAGTATTGGGTATGGTACGTATATGGTACAATGGTATGGTGAATTGAAAATACAAGGATGTAGGTGTGGCGTAATATGGCATCATAATTAAAATGTGCGCGCACAGCCGCACACACACACATCCTAATCTAGGAAATGTTGTTTGATATAAAATATATTCTAATCTCTTTACACCTAGGAAGTATTGTTGCTGGTACGGGTACGGGTACCGTGTTAGATATCCGGTTTAGTTGTATGATAAAATTGCATGTACAAGGATAATAATACAGCATGATAGACCACAAGCATGTGGAGCGTTCAAGTTAAAATAATCTTAGTTGAATAAGTAGAAGCATATGCACACATATTTTTTAATGTAAGGTAGATTTTGTGTACAACTAAAGGAATCCAAAATATATTTTGAAATCAAGCTTCTATGATAACTCCCGTTGCCTTAGACGGGCATTGTTAGTGATAAGTGATAACCTGCACAACATTTTCCGGATCAACCTCATTAATAGATTCAACCATTTAATCAGCAATATAATGTCAATCCTTATTTTTCAAAAGCATCACAGCCTTCAAAAATATTGAACAATCTAGGCATCCATGAAATTACTCAATGACCATCTTTGAACATCTGTTCAACCATGATTTACCAAGCTTATTGGCTTGTAGTCTTGCTAATGTTACTTTTTTTTATTATAAGAGAGCGGTTCTTAGATCATTTTATATCTAGGAGGAACACACCATCATGGTTATGGCTCATAACAAACTATTTGAACTTATATAATATGGATTCCTAGATAAATGGAATGACAAACCACTATAATTAAATATTCCAGCAATCTGGCTTCTTAGTTTATCCCTTGCTTAATTTTGGAAAGCTATATCAATATGACCACCTCTTTTTTTAGCCTCCCTAAATGACAAAATAGTCTGGCATGCATTATCTAATGGTGTTAATCCATCGGCTTACATCTTTCTTCTACCAATGGAATCACACTTTGATTTCCTTAAATATTTTGGGGTTACATTAATTGGTGTAAACGCAAAACTTGAATCTTGGCGAGATACTTTAGAAAATAAGGGTTTTAGGTTGCGCAGAGCCAAGACAGAGTATATGAAGCTTAAATTTAGCAGTACAAGAAGGACAAATGACTTCATTATTAAGTTGGGTGATCAAGATATATCCCATAGTGAGTGTTTTAAATATCTTGGATCGATAGTTCAAAAAGACAAAGATATTGATAAACATGTGACATATAAAATCCAAGTGGGTTGGTCGAATTGGAGAGGTGCGTCAGGGATCTTATATGATCGTAAAGTACCACTAAAACTTAAGGGCAAGGTTTACCGTACTGCAATTAGACCCTTCAGGCTCTATGGTTCTGAGTGTTGGGCAGTGAATTGTGCACATGAGCAAAAATGGGAGTTGTGGAGATGAGAATGCTTAGATGGATGTGTGGACACACGAGACTGGATAAAATTAAGAATGAATGTCTCAGGGATAAGACATGAGTAGCACCAATTGCAGAGAAGTTACGAGAAGCTCGACTAAGATGGTTTGGACACATACAAAGGAGACCATTAGAGGCACCTATTAGGCATTGCGAGAGTCTAGTCACTAGGCATGTTAAGACCAATAAAGACTTGGAATGAAACTATGAGGAAAGTGTTATGGTCCTAACTCGGTGGTGGCCGGAGGTGGAGATGATGATGGTGGGGGATACCGTGGAGCCGGAACCGCGGCTGCCTAGGAGGGGTTGCTCGTTGGAGGAGAGAGCCACCAATATCTCACAACAAGGGACAAGGAAACTAGAACTTCATTTCATTCCCTCAAACATACAATACTCATGCCTTTATATATGCTACAACATAAAAAAGACAAGACACTAATGATGACACCTATTATTAGACCCGGGGCTCGAGGCTCCCACATAATGACACCATCATAACTCATAGCTTATAACACAACTCAACTCATAACATCTCACCCTTCCTAAAAAAAGCTTGACCTCAAGCTTTATCCGATGGCCTCGTCGTCAGAATCCTCAACGTGCGGGTAGAAAAGCCGGTTGCATTTGTGGCCGCGACTGTACTGCTCGTCGCAATTGAAACATAATCCCTGAGCGCGGCGGTGCAACATCTCAGGCCGAGATAATCGGTGGACCTGTGGTGTAAGACCCGAAGTTATAAAAACTAATAATAATATTTTCGCAATATATATAAATAAAAATTTATGTAAATAATCCCCGATGATGGAAAAATTGATTTCAGTGCCGATTCGACGTCGCACTTTAATTTTGATGTTCGGATTTTCCGTTTGATTTTGCGACAGTCGTTTCGTTTTCATTTAATTTGAATGGCTTGAGTTTGTCGGATTTGATATGAGCTTAATTGAACTTGGGCTTAGTTTGGATTGGGGTTTATGTATGAAATTTGATGTGGACCGACCGATGTGTGTGTGTGTTTGGTTGTGACTGTGCACTGGTTGAGCCGGTTTGTGTGGGCTTGACTGTGGCTGTGCACTGGTTGAACCAGTGTGTGTGGGTTGGCTGTGACTGTGCACTGGTTGAGACCGGTAGAACCGGTGGTGTGACTGGTTGCCTGAGTTAAAGCGGTGGACTTATCCTGTGATATAACACTCCCTGTCTTTGTTCTTCGACATTCTCGACGGAACGAGCCGACGGAGCCGCTCGTGCGCCGCTTACTCTAGTCGCCTCCAATCTCCTATGTTTCACACGATTTCTTCTTCTTTAGGAAGGTAATATCTTTCTCTTCAGTCCTCTCTCTTCATGCATGAAGTTATGGTATAGATTGGAGAGGGCTTGAAACCTAGGGTTAAGATTTCTGGAGTTTTGAGTTCATGAAAAGCATATGAAATCTTCCTATATAGTTTTGGTGCCCTAATCTATGATTTTGAATCTATTTAAGAACTTAGGGCTGTGTTGTGGGAGTGGTGTGTGCTGGCCGGCTGTTGTTGTTGTTGTTGGGGGTTGTGTTGTGCTGGCTGGCTGCAGTTAGTGTGGGAGTTGAGTGTGCTGGCCGGCTGCTGTGTTGTGGGGGTTGTGTGTGTGCTGGCCGATTTCTGTTGATGGTGGCTGTTTTAGATGAAAATTACACTTTCCTTAAGCTGCTAAGCTGCTATTCACAGCCCTTGACGTTGCCATTATGACAACCCTTGCATCAGTCTGTAGGAGCAAATGAAATTATTTCTGGTGGCATAAGAAACCTTGTTGATCTCATGATGCGCTTTCATTTTGAGTCACCCACGTTAGTCCTTCCCTAGACAACTCCTATAGGTCGTAGTTGTGCCCGTCGTAGGAGTCTGCTCGTAACTATTTATAACGCAACCCTAAAGTAAATGATTTATTGATACTGCAAAGGATGACGTCCGACGATAGACATGATGAGAATCCTACGAGGGACAAGGGCAAAGGAAAAATTGGGGTGAGTCCTTACTGTTTCTTTTATGCACCTGATACTTTAGTTATTTTTGAAATATTTGATATTATTGAAACTATAAATGGCTGAACACGCTAACGTGGCTTAATGAGTGATAGAAGTCTGAGGGGAAGCAAAAATAAATAAATTCTAGTTTTGAAATGAACGAATTGAAATACAATAAACGATTCAGAAATGAAATAAATGAAATTGAGAACGCGTCGACACATCAAAATGCTAAGTGTCGGCCTGGTAGGGGGGAATGCTTCAAACTCCTACACCTCGTGAGAGGGGTAGAACTCTCACACCTCGTAGGAGGGGTCGAACTCCTACAGAATATGAATCCAATTTAGGAGGCGTTGAAGCCTGTTGCGCGTGTGAGTGCCCTAAAAAGGATATTGATATGAAAGGTCGACAGACCCAAATGTTTGAGAAATGGAATGACCCTCAACATTTTGAGAAAAGAATCACTAATGAACGAACTTTGATATAGAATGAACGAAATATGATTTGATACTCGATATAGAATTATTGATTATACCTGTTTCCTAGCTTAAAACCATGAACACGCTGATATAAATTTTATTGCTGCTGACTCTCTTGTTTCCTTGCAGTGCAAAACTACGGGTAAGGGTAAGGAATTCACTTAGTTTTCAAAACTAATTGGTTCATAATTTATTTTATAGGAACCGAGCACCAGCGTATCGGACCCCGCTAGACAGACTCAGGCAGAGGTAGATAAAAGACCAGTCGAATACGTGGCTCGTCCACGGGTTAGCATATGTGTCTCTTTTTTGTTGTACACATTTTAGGTGTTTGATACATATAGGCACGCTTGTACTAGTACTTTCGTGGGACAATATGTATATTCTGTGTAATAGGGAAATATGGTTTTATGTTTTTACCTGGTACACCTTTATTGTATTATAACTGCTGCGCATATACTTATGAGAAATCTGCTCGAAATGAATAATTAAATTGTGGTGGATTTTGGGCCGTTACAATTAAGTGGTATCAGAGAGAGGTTTCTCGTGGTGCTTGTAATGCAGAAAGTACCAGAATGTAACATAAATCACAGTGATGAGATTCAAATATCTGAACATACTGAACTGATCCATGTTTATCCTCAGGAAACGTGTCAAGTGTATTCGAGCCGCAGGATGCGCGTGACTTTTAATGAACCTGAGGTCTCCAGGGACTCCAGGTCTGAAGAAAGTGTGAGTGGACAACAACCTTCCTCAGTGTATATCGCTGATATTGCCCAAGCCATCGCCGAAGCAATTAGGCTGGTTCGGGACACCCCTCCAGCTGTGCCTCCTCCTGTCGAACCCTCGGTTGTGACAGCTGTGCCTCCTCCAGCATTTGTGGAGCCTCAGCAGCCTCGCTTGATTGATATTGATATGAAGCAGTTCCTAGAATTGAAACCGCCAACTTTTCGCGGTGGTTTGTCCCCGATTGAGACAGAAGACTGGATTTTACGGATTGAGACGATATTTGATACTATGCGGTGCCCAGCAGAGAGGAAAGTGGAATTGGTTGTTTTCCTTCTGTAGGGAGAGGCTAAGCGATGATGGGTGAATTTAATGAAAGGAATGTTTCAGACTCGAGGTTTGACGAACGTGACTTGAATAGAGTTTATTCGCGAGTTTACAAAATGGTTCGTGCTGCGGACAGAAAATAGACAACTGCAGTAGAAGTTTTTGCGATTAGCGCAAGGAAATCGCTCTGTCCTGCAATACGAAACAAAATTCTCCAGCTTAGCATATTATGCAGAGTCCGCAGTGGCAACAGAGGAAGCTCGTTGTTTACGGTTCCATGAAGAGTTGCGGGATGATATTCGCTCTTCAGTGGTTCCGTTTGATATTACAAATTATGTGCTATTGGTGGAGAAGTCTCGATTAGTCAAATTGGACAATGAAAAGAGATAAAGGAGAATGGAGATGAGAAAGAGATTCAAAGGGGGTGCTAGCCAGGATAAATCGGGCAGAACTGGTGAAGCCCCGTGGAAAAAGAAGAAACAACAACAAGCAACTTCGTCAGTGAACACCCAAGTGTCCCAATCAACGACAACAAAGTGCGTCAAGTGTGGCAAGATGCACAGAGGTGAATGCTTGACTGGAGTCTGCTTTTACTGTCGCCAACCGAGCCATCGTTGAAGAGATTGTACAAAGCTACAAAAGGATGAAAGTTTGAGGGAAGCCCCAGCCTTACCGACCCAGAAGATGTTTCATATTGGGACCTCCAAGGAAGGGGAGTCGATTGCATCGACACCCGCTGAAGGGGCCAGAGATGAGAGACTGATTCAGGCCCGAGCTTTCAATCTCGGTCAGCAAGAGGCGAAAGCAGATGATACTGTTGTGACATGTATGCTGTATGTTCATGATCAAGTACTGAAAGTTTTATTTGATACAGACGCTAGTCACTCTTTTATTTCATCATATATTCTCGATACAATTTATACCCGACCATATCATATTGCAAAGCCATTGAACGCGTGTCTACCGAATAATACGGTTCTGATGACGCAAGAACGCGGCGTGGTTTTGTTGTCTTTTAACGATAAATAAATTGAAGTCGATATTGCAGTTCTACCACTTATTGAGTATGATATCATCCTCGGTATGGATTGGCTCTCAGATCGAGAAGCCGTTATTAATTGTAAAATGAAAGAAGTAGCATTCAAATACCCAGATGAAAGTTCGATGATCTACAGGGGTCTGGGCAAAGTTGCAGACTTAGAATCTCGACACTGAAAGACAGAAAAATGGTGCGGAAAGGCTATGAGACCATTTTTGGTAATGATTAAAGATGTGACAGAAGAGAAAAACGAAATTACGGCTGTGCCCGTAGTGCGAGAATACGTGGATGTATTTTCAGAAGAGTTACCGGGTGTGCCTCCAACCAGAGAAGTCGAATTTGAAATTAAAGTAACTGAAGGAGCTACTCCCGTGGCAAAGACTCAGTATCGGATGCCGCCAAGAGAATTGGCAGAATTGAAAGTGCAATTGCAAGAATTGCTTGATAAGAAATTTATCCGACCAAGTACCTCACCTTGGGGAGCTCCAATGTTATTCGTGAAAAAGGACGGATCTCTCCGTCTATGCATCGATTATCGCGAATTAAATAAGTTGACAATTAAGAATAAATATCCTCTGCCGTGCATTGATAATTTATTTGATCAGTTGGTGGGCGCCCGCGTATTCTCTAAAATTGACCTTCGGTCAGGGTATCATCAGCTAAGAATTCTGGAGGGAGATATTTTTAAAACAACATTCAGTACCAGGTATGAGCATTTTGAATTTGTCGTTATGCCTTTTGGCCTAACAAATGCTCCTGCAACTTTTATGACCTTGATGAATCGGGTTTTTAAGGCATTTCTGGATCAGTTCGTGATTGTGTTTATCGATGATATACTGATCTATTCAAAGACAGAGGAAGAGCATGCCCAACACCTGCGTCTTGTCTTGCAAACGCTGAGAGAACATCAGTTGTACGCTAAATATACAAAGTGTGCTTTCTGGCTGAACGAAGTGACTTTTCTGGGCCACGTGATTAATGCGGAGGGATTATCTGTTGATCCAGCTAAGATTAAAGTAATAATCAATTGGACCCAACAAAATCGGTGACTGAAGTACGAAGCTTCTTGGGCTTGTCGGGTTATTATCGGAAATTTGTCAAGGACTTCTCAAAGCTAGCACTTCCCTTGACACAATTGACTTGAAAGAATTTAGCATTTACGTGGGGAGATGATTGCCAGCAAACATTCAAAGCTTTGAAGGAAAGATTAACAACTGCTCCTGTATTTGTGATGTCTGAAGGCTCAGATGGTTTCCAAATTTATAGCGATGCATCCTATAAGGGGTTAGGTTGTGTATTGATGCAACATGAAAATGTGATTGCCTTTGCTTTCTATCAATTAAAGGAAGCTGAAAAGAACTATTCAACGCATGATCTGGAACTAGCGGCGGTTGTGTTCACTTTGAAAATTTGGCGCCACTACCTGTATGATGTTCGATGTGAAATATTCACGGATCATAGAAGTTTAAAATATATATTCGATCAAAGGGAGATAAATTTGCGCCAGAGAAGATGGCTGGAATTTATTAAAGATTATGATCTGGATATCCAATATTGCTGCGCTATCAGTGATACCGCAGTGCAATAAGAAGCTTCTTGACATGTTACAGGAAATGAAAATTTGTGTGATATTCACGCCTGAAGAAAAGCAAGCACAGATATTCCAGCTGCAGATTCAATATTCACTAAAAGAGAGAATTCGGCAGGCGATATCGCAGGACCCCTTCTTGGTGGGCATCTTCGAAAAATTGAGAAGGGGAGAAGCGAGTGCCTTTGTTGAAAAGGATGTCTTATTATTCCTGAACGACAGACTATATGCACCGGATGCTGATAATTTGAGGAATGATATCTTGTATGAGGCGCATAATACACCTTATTCAATTTACCCGGACCGAATAAAAATGTATCACGATTTGAAACAAGATTTTTGGTGGCCACATATGAAGAAGGATGTTATTCAGTACATTGCTCAATGTCACACCTGCCAGATAGTGAAAGCAGAACATCAGAAGCCGGCTGGATATCTTCGATCCCTTCCCATCCCAGAATGGAAATAAGATGATGTTGCGATGGATTTTGTGTTTGGTCTGCCTCGCAGTAAGGCACAAAATGATGGAATCTGGGTCATTATTGACCGATTGACAAAAAGCGCCCATTTTATACCCGATCAAGCAAAGCGGGCCGACTGAAAAGTTGGTGGAACTTTACGTAAATATGATTGTGAGATTACATGGTATCCCATATACGATCGTGTCCAATCACGATGGACGGTTTACGTCGGATTTATGAGAACAAGGCTTCTGTACAGTACAACCTTTCATCCACAAACAGATGGTCAGTCCGAACGCACTATCCAGATGCTTGAAGATTTATTGCGAATGGTGGTTTTAGATTTGAAAGGCTCCTGGGAAAAATATTTATCATTGGTTGAATTTGCTTATAATAATTACTATCAAACAACGATTCAAATGACCTCGTTCGAAGCTTTATATGGGAGGCGATGTAGGACTCCGTTGAGCTGGGCGGATGATGAAGAGAAGAAATTGTTTACCCAGAAGAAGACAGATAAGATTGAGGAAAAAAATTCGCATTATCCAACAACGAATGAAAATTGCACAGGATCGTCAACAAAAATATTATAATGCCCGACATCGTCTGGTGGAATTTGCTGTGGGCGATCAAGTGCGTCTAAAGATTAAACCGTTTAAAGAGATTTCACGATTGCGACGAATTGGAAAACTGAGTCCAAGATATGTTGGCCCCTTCCCAGTGATTGAACGTATTGGTGAGGTGGCGTATCGCTTAGCTCTGCCTACGGAATTACAAAAGTTGCATGATGTCTTTCATGTATCCGCACTCCGACACTATATTCCGAACCCAGATTTGATGATATCTGCCAGTGATGTGCAGATCGAAGCTATCCGCACTCCGACACCTTATCAAATTGTTGATCAGCAGAGCAAGAACATTCGGAATCGACAGGTGAACTTTGTCAAGGTCTAGTGGACCGACCACCCCGCCAAGGATGCTACATGGGAGCGAGAGGACTTGTTGATGAAAATCTTTCCCTCTTTCTTTGAGAATCGAGAAAATGCTTGAATTTTCGCGGACGAAAATTCTTGTAAGAAGGGGAGGATTTGTAAGACCCGAAGTTATAAAAACTAATAATAATATTTCCGCAATATATATTAATAAAAATTTATGTAAATAATCCCTGATGATGGAAAAAATTGATTTCAGTGCCGATTCGACGTCGCACTTTAATTTTGATGTTCGGATTTTCCGTTTGATTTTGCGACAGTCGTTTCGTTTTCATTTAATTGAACTTGGGCTTGGTTTGAATTGAGGTTTATGTATGAAATTTGATGTGGACTGACCGGTGTGTGTGTGTTTGGTTGTGGCTATGCACTGGTTGAGCCGGTGTGTGTGGGTTTGGCTGTGGCTGTAAACTCGTAAAACCAGTGTGTGTGGGTTGGCTGTGACTGTGCACTGGCTGAGACCGGTAGAACCGGTGGTGTGACTGGTTGGCTGGGTTAAGTGGTGGACTTATCCCGTGATATAACACTCGCTGTCTTTGTTCTTCGACATTCTCGACGGAACGAACCGATAGAGCCTCTCCTGCGCCGCTTACTCTAGCCGTCTCCAATCTCCTCCGTTTCACATGATTTCTTCTGCTTTAGGAAGGTAATGTCTTTCTCTTCAATCCTCTCTCTTCTTGTATGAAGTTATGGTATATATTGGAGAAGGCTTGAAACCTAGGGTTAAGATTTCTGGAGTTTTGAGTTCATGAAAAGCATATGAAATCTTCCTATATAGTTTTTGTGCCCTAATCTATGATTTTGAATCTATTTAAGAACTTAAGGCTGTGTTGTGGGAGTGGTGTGTGCTGGCCGGCTGCTGTTGTGGTTGGGGGTTGTGTTGCGCTGGCTGGCTGCAGTTAGTGTGGGTGTTAAGTGTGCTGGCCGGCTGCTGTGCTGTGGGGGTTGTGTGTGTGCTGGCCGATTTCTGTTGATGGTGGCTGTTTTAGATGGAAATTACACTTTACTTAAGCTGCTAAGCTGCTATTCACAGCTCTTGACGTTGCCATTGTGGCAACCCTTGCGGCTGTCCGTAGGAGCAAATGGAATTATTTCTGGTGGCATAAGAAACCTTATTGATCGTATGATGCGCGTTCATTTTGAGTCACTCACGTTAGTCCTTCCTTAGACAACTCATAGATGTCGTAGTTGTGACCTTCGTAGGAGTCTGCTCGTAGCTATTTATAATGCAACCTAAAGTAAATGATTTATTGATACTGTAGAGGATGATGTCCGACGATAGACGCGATGAGAATCCTACGAGGGAATAGGGCAAAGGAAAAATTGGGGTGAGTTCTTACCGTTTCTTTTATGCACCTGATACTTTAGTTATTTTTGAAATATTTGATATTATTGAAACTATAAATCGCTGAACACGCTAACGTGGCTTAGCAAGCGATAGAAGTTTGAGGGGAACCGAAGATAAATAAATTCTAGTTTTGAATTGAACGAATTGAAATGCAGTAAACGATTCAGAAATGAAATAAATGAAATCGAGAACGCGTCGACGCATCAAAATGCTAAGGTCGGCCTGGTAGGGGGGATGCTTCAGACTCCTACACCTCGTGAGAGGGGTAGAACTCTCACACCTCGTAGGAGGGGTCGAACTCCTACAGAATATGAATCCAATTTAGGAGGCGTTGAAGCCTGTTGCGCGTGTGAGCGCCCTAAAGAAGATATTGATATGAAAGGTCGACGGACCCAGATGTTTGAGAAATTGAATGACCCTCAGCATTTTGAGAAAAAAATCACGAATGAACGAACTTTGATATAAAATGAACGAAATATGATTTGATACCCGATATAGAATTGTGGATTATACCTGTTTCCTAGCTTAATACCATGAACATGCTGATATAGATTTAATTGCTGCTGACTCTCTTGTTTACTTGCAGTGCGAAGCTACAGGTAAGGGTAAGAAATTCACTTAGTTTTCAAAACTAATTGGTTTCTAATTTATTTTATAGGAACCGAGCACCAGCGTACCAGAGCCCGCTAGACGGATTCAGGCAGAGGCAGATAGAAGACCAGTCGAAGACGTGGCTCGTCCACGGGTTAGCATATGTGTCTCCTTTTTGTTGTACATGTTTTAGGTGTTTGATACATATATGCACGCCTGTACTAGTACTTTCGTGGGACAATCTGTATATTCTGTGTAATAGGGAAATGTGGTTTTATGTTTTCACATGGTACACCTTTATTGTATTATAACTGCTGCACATATACTTATGAGAAATCTGTTCGAAATGAATAATTAAATTGTGGCGGATTTTGGGCCGTTACATGTGGGGCTGGTGGACCCTCGATACAGCCTTGTTGAATAATATTGGTGGCAGGTGGATAGGCTTCCTGAGCCAGCTGGAGGCGACGGTCGCAGATCCGGGCCAGACCCAAGAGGTCACTAAGTCCGGAGGGGCCTCAAACTCAACATCCAGTCGCAGTCGCTCGCGAAGTCCGACGGTGAAAATGTCGACATGCATATCTGGGACAAGAGGGACATGCACTAAGAGAAGCTGAAATTGTTTCTTGTACTCGTCCACGGTACCAGTTTGACGTAGAGATGTGAGTGCGCCGAGGGAGTTACTGCAGATAGGAGGTCCAAAACGCAAGTTGCAGAGTCGCTTGAAATCGTCCCAAATCAGATTTGTCCTGTCGGCGAGAAGTCGAGAAGCCCATAAAACAGCAACGTCGAGCATATGGAAAGATGCTAAATGGATCCGATCAGCCGCCGGAATTTGCTGGTGGCCGAAAAATTGCTCACACTTGATGAGCCAACTCAAAGGATCGCTTTTCCCATCATAGGTTGGAAATTCCAATCTGGTATAGCGTGGTACAATCGTTTCGTCGGGGTGCGCGAAGACTGGTGGCGGCGGCTCGTGGACGGTCAGGGGCGGCGGGGCTGTGTGGAGAAGTGGTTGTGCCTGACTGCTGCTGACATGATCGTGTGTCGGGGCGGTAGACAGATCATCGATGCGCTTGAAGAGCGCAATAATGACCTCCGGTTGACGGTCCCCGAGAGCAGTGTGCGCAGCCTGTTGTTCCATGACGGTTTGCAACATGGTCATATTTGACTTAGTTGGTCCGAAGAGTCCCTCATAGTGCGGGATGAGCGAGAAGAGGAGCGGGTGATCGGGCGGTCGGAGTGCATCGATTCGGATGACTGAGAGTGGCCGCGAGAACCGCGGTGACGCCCAATACTGACAGCAGAGGAGATGAGCCCACTGGGCAAAATGAGACTTGGAGCAGGTCTGGCTGAGCGGTTTAAATATTAAAATTGGGATGCTGGATGGAAGAGGGGGTGGGTGAGTAATTAAATAGAAATCAGGTGGTTTAAATTATCATTGTGGCTGCTGGTTTGGAAAGGGGTGGGGCCCATTGCTAATAGGTTTAATAAAATGAAACTTATATGTGGAGGGGCTCAAGGCAGAAGAAATAAAGCCGCTTAAGGCGGGCGGTTCGATGGCGGTGGGCTCGATGGATAGAGATTTCCCGTGCTCCTCGGGATTGCTTCGACGGGTGATGCTTCGGTCGGCGGACGAAGAAGAGTCGGCGGGCGTGCGGCTCGAGAGAGCAGGGCCGACGACGAGATCGATCAAGAAGATGAACAGTGGTGAAGGTGCGTCCCTGGAAGCCGACGCGTGCAGCTGAAGCGGAAGTCGGAGTTGCGCAGGGAGGATCCGCCGACAGAGAAGCTTCGTCGATTTCCTCGGCCCGCGAGGGTGCTGCGCTGGAGTAGTGCTGCTGCCGAAGTGTCGCTCGGGAAGGACCCGTGGCTCTCGCCGTGGGAAGGGCTAGCTCGTGCGGAAGATGAGATGCGAGCGGGATCGATTTCGACGGAGCTGCACGCGACTGGGATGCAGAAGCAGAGGTGGTGTGCTGTTGCAGACCCGTCGGAAGAGCTGATCGAGAACGGGGAAAAGGGAAATGGCGTTGGTGTGGTGTTGGCGTGCGTCTGCGGGAGAGGACCGAGAATTTCTGATACCAAGTTGTTATGGTACTAACTCGGTGGTGGCTGGAGGTGGAGATGATGATGGTGGGGGATACCATGGAGCCGGAACCGCGGCTGCCTAGGCGGGATTGCTCGTTGGAGGAGAGAGCCACCAATATCTCACAACAAGGGACAAGAAAACTAGAACTTCATTTCATTCCCTCAAACATACAATACCCATGCCTTTATATAGGCTACAACATATAAGAATACACAACACTAATGATGACACCTAATATTAGACCCGGGGCTCGAGGCTCTCACATAATGACACCATCATAACTCATAGCTCATAACACATAACTCATAACTCATAACATCGTCTCCCACATAATGACACCATCATAACTCATAACTCATAACACAACTCATAACTCATAACAGAAAGACATGATGTACTTGGGCATTAGTGAGATTATGACAAAAGATAGGGTACAATGGCGAGAAAGGATCCATATAGCCGACCCCACTATAGTGGGACAAAGGCTTGAGTGTTGTTGTTGTATTAATACATACCTTAATACCATTCTCTAACATTTTAAGTAAATGTCTCTTAACTCTTGAGAATGAATCACTGTAATCAATATCGCAAAAATTACATTTCTATTTTCAAATTTCAATCCCATCATCCCTACTACGAATAATCGCCACATAAGTCCAAAGTGGAGAATGATCATCCCAATCCCTATCATTAGAAATAACTCTGCTGGTTGCACTAGACGATGAAGCAATTGTAAATGAAACAATAACAGTAGATTGAGATATATCTTAAACCATAATTCGCATAATAACAAAATACTGACCAGTAATTTATTTGTTATTAAATAAATAAACCCTATATTTATGAATGATACATGACAATTTATAAGAGTGAAGATAAGCAAACTACACCGTGGGGATCATATCACATAGTTACTATATGGATACCAGTGACAATTGTTTCCGAAGCATATGTCAGAATTTTGCATGTTGTGGGTGATGATATGAGTGGTGGTACTCCATCAGGGGAGGTCTTATTTCAGGATAAATTGCTATTTAGATTCAAATGTTTGGACGAGGACGTGGTGGACGCGGTCGTGATGGACGCGGTCGTGATGGACGCGGTCGTGATGGACGCGGTCGTAGGTTCATTAATATGGATAAAGTAGGCAGGGTCCGAGAAAGAGTTTGTTGCCATTATGGTGGAGAGGGCCACTGAATGCCAAGATGTTGGAAATTACATTGCAAATCCCTGGAGAGGGGAGTCAATGTTGTAACGTCCCGAATTCCGCCGCAATTTAATTCTTTATTTTGAGCGGTTTTTCACAATTAAATAACACAACAGTTCTAATATGTAAAACACAGGTGTACCAGTAGAATTATTAATCAACTAACATACATCATGTCCATGCAGGGTACATCGTAAAACGGCTACACATCTAAATACATCAAGTACAGATTATAACATATCTAAAACAAATAAAAACAATCGCTAACCCGTCGGCAAACCACGTCTTCCCTCTATCTTCGATCTGCCTCCGCAGGTGTCATCCCAGCGGGGTTTGGTACGCCGGCGGTCTGATCCTAAAAATAAAAATAGATAACCAGTTAGTTTAAAAAACTAAGTGAGTTTCTTATCTCTTCAACCGCACTACAAACAAACAAAAAGAGTTAACATCAATAGACAGTTATAAATTCTATATGAACATGTGCGTAAGCAGGTAAAGTACTATTCAGTGAGCCAGTAGAACAGAAATAAACAATTTCTGGTATCAAATTCTTCTTTCTTGCATTCTTATCAAATTTTTAATTTTGGTATCATAATATATTCTTATTCATTTTTGTATTTAATTTAGAATGCATAGCATAATTCAGAATTCATTGTTGTATTCAATTAAGAATATATATCATAATTTGTTCGTATTCATTCCTATTTAATTTGTATTCATTCCTATTTAATTTGTATTCATTCCTATTTAATTTGTCTTCAATTCAGAGTGTATATTCTAATTCATTCTTATGAATTTCAAAATGCATATCATGATTTATTCTTATTCAGTGTTGTATTCAATTCAGAATGCATATTCTAATTCAGTCTTATGCATTTTTGTCTTCAGTTTAGAATTCATATCGTAATTCGTTCTTTCGAAATGCTGAGGATCGATCTCAATTCTTTTCAATCATCTGGGCTCGTTGGCCCGTCACATCAATGTCTACTCTAGGATGCCTCCTAGATTCGACATTTCAGTATCAACATCTGTCGGAGTTCAACCCCCCTATTGGGTGTAAGAGTTCTATCCCCCTACTAGGTGTAGGAGTCTGTGGCTCACCCCCCTACAAGGATGATCTTTAGCTTTTCGATGCGTCGACGCAATTTCAATTCTAATTCTTTTCGTATTCAATTCAAATTCATTTATCACCATATTAAAAATATTATATAAATTTCCCCTCAGAGTTTTCATTGCTAGCTAATCCTTATTTAGCTTTTTGGCGATTCTATCTTTTCAGTGATGTCAAATCTTCGATTTTATTCAATTCAATTCATATTCAGTGTTCATGCAAGGAAGTAGTTCAGATTAAAGTAATTCTACATATTCATATTTCAAAATAATTCAAATGTATATGTAATCAAAATGGTAAGAACTCACCACTTCTTTTCCTTTGCCCCTGTCCTTCATAGGATTCTCGTTGTGTCTATCGTCAAACGCCATCCTCTGCAGTATCAAATAAATCATTTAATTTAGGGTTGCGCCGTTAAATAGTTACGAGTAGACTCCTAAGATGACCACGACTATGACCTTTAGGAGTTGCCTAGCGGAGGACTAGCTTAAGTGACTCACAACAGACGCAAACTCAATTCAAGATTAAGCCTCTAATGACTTTAAATTTCAGCCACTTTTAAACCCAATAAAGGTCAAGAGAGGTAACCAATACCCAACCAACCATAGGGGCACAAACTGCATTCCGGGCAGCCAATCGGCAGCACAATGGGCTGCTAACAACAACATCAAGGACTGCCAACAACAACACCAAGGGCTGCCCAAAAGAGGCACCAAGTCAAGGTACATCCCCTATCAAACCAGCCGGCCAGTAGGAGTAAAAAGAGCAAGCATATCAACAGCTAAAACAACCGAGAATACTTTCAAAAGCCCACCATAAATAACACAATTCTTTCGAGTTAACTGTGTCAAGAAAAGCGCTAACTTCGAAATATCTTTTACGAATTATTTAAAATAACCAGTCAGGGCAAAGAAACTCCACACTTTAGTTACACATTTTGGTTGAATCCAATTTACAATTACGTCAATTTTTGTTAGATCAGCCAACAAACCTTTTGCAATAATAACGTGGCCCAAAACACCAGTTCTTTTAGACAAAAGTTACACTTTGAAAATTTGGCATACAACTGTCGTTCTCTCAATGTCTACAAGGCTAGACGCAAATGATGGTCATGCTCTTCCTCCAACTTCGATTAAATAAAAACATCGTCGATAAAGACGGTCACAGTTTGATCGAGAAACGCTTTAAAGACTCGATTCATCGAGTTCATAAAAGTTACAGGAGCATTTGTAGACCAAAAGATATTATAACAAATTCAAAATGCCTATACCTAGAACTGAATGTTGTCGTGAAAATATCCTCTTCGTTAATTCGCAGATGGTGATATCCCCATCAAAGATCAATTTTAGAGAATATGTGCGCACCCACCAACTGATTGAATAAATCATCAATGCGTGACAAGGGATATTTATTCTTAATCGCTTAGCTTGTTCAATTCACGATAATCGACGCACAGATGAAGGGATCCGTCTTTCTTCTTAACAAACAAAATTGGAGCTCCCCAAGGTAAATTGCTCGATTGGATAAAATTTTTATCTAACAATTCTTGCAATTGCACCTTTAATTCTGCCAATTCCGTAGGCATCGTCCGATATGATGCCTTGACAACATGAACAACTCCTTTTGTTAATTTGATTTCAAATTCAATCTCTCTAGTTGGACGCATACCTGACAAATCTTCTGAAAATACATCCACGTATTCCTGCACTACGAGCACAAACGTAATTTTTGTCTTCTCTTCTTTCGATTTTTTAATCATTACTAAAATGATGTCACCGCCTTTTCGTACCCTATTCCACGGCTTCATAGCCAAAATCATAGTTCTTTAGACTTCTCCCAGACATTTAAACACATAAACATCCGTCTGGACACTTAAATGCAGTCTCTTTCGTTTTGTAGTTGATTACTGCTTCTTGATTCGACAACTAGTTCATACCAAGGAGAATATTGTATTCAATCAACGATAGGGCTGCAATATCCGCTTCAATTCTCAAAGACAAGGCACGCTTTTGTGCAAGCAACAATTGACATGGATTCAGTCGAAATATCTTTGTATCAGGATATCAGGATATCTTTGTAACAACTCCTTCAGAACTATATAATATATAATGGATTCAGTCGAAATCTAAAGATGCATTATTTAGAGGGAAGATGACATTACAATTCTCATAATCCAGTACTTCCTCATCATTAATTCGCGTACTAATCATCCTGAGTTACAATCTCCACGTCTACAACTGCAAACTCTCCTCGGATCAGATTATTCTACCAACGCTTAGCTTCTCCCCCAGCATAGAGGCAGCCAAATCCAACTTAATCTCGGTTGGACACTGGACACTGCATTGCCTCAAATATCATCTCGATCCGCGGGATCCAGTCCTCAGTCTCAATCTGCGAAAGGCCACCATGAAAGGTTGGCGACTTCAATTCCATAAACTGCCTCAATTCAGTATCAATCAAGCGAGGCTAATGCAAGTACTACCGATGCTGAAGGAGGCATAGCTGGCACAACCGGTTACACTACATGACGAGTGTCCCGGACTAGCCTAATAACTTCAGTGATGGATTGAGGGATATCTAAAATTTGTTTCACTTTCTTAAAACATACCTTCCCTGCTCCCCCAGATTTGTTTCGAAGAAACATCTCAGTTGTTAGATGTTCTCCATTCGGTATTCTTTGCGTCACACGCACCTGGATCTGATACCACTTAATTGTAACGACCTGAAGTCCGTCACAATTTAATTATTTATTCCTTGTGGTTTTTTACAATTAAATAACGCAGCAGTTCTAATATGTAAAACACAAACGGTGTACCAAGAGAATTATTAAACAACTAACATACATCGTGTCCGTCCAGGGTACAGGGTAAAACCACTACACATCTAAATACATCAAGTACAAATTATTGCTTATCTAAAACAAACAAAAACTACCGCTAATCCGTGGGCGAATCACAACTTTCCTCTATCTTCGATCTGCCTCCACAGGTATCATCCCAGCGAGGTTTGGTACACTGGCGGTCTGATCCTAACTCCTAAGAATAAAAATCAACAACCAGTTAGTTTAGAAAACTAAGTGAGTTACTTAACTCTTGAATCACACTACAGACAAACAAGAAGAGTTAACATCAATTGGTAGTTATAAATTTTATATGAACATATGCGTAAGTAAGCAGGTAAAGTATTATTCAGTAAGGTAGTAGAATATAAATAAACAATTTCTGGTATCAAATTCGTCTTTCTTGCATTCTTATCAAAATTTTAATTCTGGTATCATAATTCGTTCTTATTCATTTCTGTAGTCAATTTAGAGTATATAACATAATTCAGAATTCATTATTATATTCAATTCAGAATATATATCATAATTCGTTCGTATTTATTTCTATTTGTTAGAAAAGCCTATGTAAAAAAAGGCCTATTATTGGACCCATATATTTGATTCTTTTCCTCTTCTCTCATTAGTCCAACATCTTGTATATGACTTTCCATCTCCTTTTCTCTCCTATATATTTGTATTCTCTCCTTGTATTTTGATACACAAGAAATATATACAAGATTTTGAGCTCTTTCTACATGATATCAGAGCGGCTCGTTTCCTCCTGCGGACTCCTTTCTTCTGTTCGCCTCTCCTGATCAACCTGCGGCTTTCTCTCCTATCCGCTCCAGTCCGCGACCTGCTTCTTTGTCCGTCACTCTGTCTGCGACCTTCTTCTCCCTAGTCCGCTAGGCTTCCGCGGCCTGCTTTCTCTGACTCTGCTTCCACTTCTCTCCGTGGTTCCACCCTCATCCTCAAGCCTCTTATAACCTCCTTTCCCTGACCCGTGGGGCCCACTAATCCCTCTCTGCTTCTGTCCGCTGCGAGTTACTGCTTCAGTCCGCCACGAGGTATCTTCTCCCTGCTGTTTTTTCTCCCTTGCGAGCTCGCTCTCCTATCTCACGCGCCTCTTCTCGCTGTTGTTTCAGTCCGCTGCGAGCTCTCTTCTGCTCTGCTGCAGCCTGCTGTCTGCTTCAGTCCGCTGCGGCCCATTGCGAGCTCGCTCTCTTATCTCACGCGCCTCTACTCGCTGTTGTTTCAGTTCGCCGCGAGCTCTCCTCTGCTCTGCTGCGACCTGCTGTCTTCTTCAGTCCGCTGCGTCCTGCTGCCTGCTCCCTGCTTCAGTCCGCTGCGACCTGCTCCAGCACGCTGCGCAGGCTGTCCTCCAGTCCCTGCGAGCTTTCCCTTCTCTCCTTACGAGCTTCTACCCCTGCCCAGACCGCACTATCTCTTCTCGCTCGTGGTCTCTTGGTCTATCTCGCCGCAGACTGCTCATATCCGCTGCGCTCTCCCTGCTCGCTGACTGCTCCAGTCTGCTTCCTCTCCAATCGGCGAGCTCCTTTCCTGCACTTGCGGTCTGCCCTCTCTACTCGCTGCCGACTACACCGGTTCGCTGCGGACTTCCTCTCTACTTGCTGCGGACTTCCCCGGTTCGCTGCGGCCTGCTCCTCCTTGCCTCATGCCCTAGCCGCTGCGACCTGCCCCTCGGGGTCCTTGCTCGCTCCCTTCCCCGCGGGCTCCTGTGTCAGTCCGCTTCTGCACTCCGCCGGTTCTGCTTCCTCTCCCCGCCATGACTTCCAGCGACTCCACTGCGGCCAGCCCCTCTACAGGCCTCTTGAATCACCTCACTCAAGCTCCTCCTTCTCCTTCAACCGACGAATGGCTTCGCAATGATGACCGTGTTCAAACCTGACTCTTGAATTCTCTCGATGACGAACTGTATCAGATGGCTATGTATCACGAAATGGCCAAAGTTATGTGTGATGAATTGCACTCCCTGTACTCGGGTAAAGACAGTCTTCAACATCTCTATGACATCCTCACCGATCTTATGGCTCTCGACACGGGGGGGGGGGGGGGGGGGGGCTCAGACATGACCTCGTTTGTCGCTCGTGCAAAGACTCTCGCTGAGGCATGGATTTAACATCAACCGTCTACCACTGACCATGCTACTCATCGTGCTCAGAAAGAGGCCGTTTGTATTTCCATCATGATGGCTCGTCTCCCGCCTCACCTTCAGAATATTCGCACTCAGATTCTGGCTTCCTCCATTATACCTTCCTTATCTGATGTCTGCTCTATGCTCCTCCGTGTTTCACCGCCTCTTGATACTCCTGCGCCTCCGCCCTCGGTCCTTCTTCAGCACACCCCTTCTCCCTTACTGCCCACCCCTACTTCCGTTCGTGGTGGCCGTTCGGGGCCGCGGGCGCGGTGGTCGGGGTCGGCCGACTTGTTCCTTCTGCGACAAGGACGGTCATTATGCAGCGACCTGCTACAAGAAGTTTGGTTATCCTCCTCGTCCGACAACCGCGGTTGCTGCGGACACCTCCTCTGCCACTCCTTCTGACCTTGAGGTTGTTCGTCTCCAGCTCCAGCAACTACAAGGGCTGCTCACCCCGCCCTCTGCCTCCATCGGCACCGCTTCCGACGCAGGTACTGCTTGCTTATCCAACAGACCACGATGGATTCTGGACTCGGGTGCCACTCATCATATTACCTCACAACAGCCACCCAAGTACACAAATTCTCCTCATCCCAAATCTATCAATGTGGCAAATGGGGCAACGGTCCCCGTCTCCGGCGCGGCTGACCTTGTCCTCAACCCCTCGCCCTCCCTTCGCTCGGCTCTTCATGTTCCGAGCTCTCCGTTCAATTTATTTTCTGTTGGTCGCATTACAAATGATCTAAATTGCTCTGTCATATTCACCCATCTTCTTTTTTCATGCAGGATCACCAGACGCGGACTACCATTGGTAGGGGCACACTGTAGGGCGGGCTCTACCTTCTCGACGACCATCCGACCATTCTATCTTCTGTCTCCTCCAGTGAGTGACATCGACGTCTGGGCCACGCTCCTCTCCCGGTACTCCAGCGGGCTCTTCCAGATGTTTCTCTTCATCCTTTTCAGTGCGAGTCTTGTATCTTCGGCAAACAACCACGTTCTTCTTTTCCCGCACATTGTACCCGGAGCACTGCTCCTTTTTATTTAATGCATTCAGACATTTGGGGTGCTTATAAAGTTACTAGTATTTCTGGTTATCGCTATTTCCTTACATTTATTGATGACTACTCTCGAACAACGTGACTTTACTTACTACGTGATCGTACCGAGCTTACTCGTGTCTTTCGGGCCTTTATCCTTGAAACGCATACGCAATTCAACACTACCATCAAAACATTACGCACCGATAATGCTCGGGAGTACACTAGCCATGACTTTGCGGCCTTGTGCTCTGAATTCGGGATTCTTCATCAAACATCATGTGCTTCCACACCGCAGCAAAACGGTGTTGTCGAACGGAAAAACCGGCACTTGCTTGATGTTGCCCGCTCTCTCATGCTTCAAATGAATGTCCCCAAAAGTTATTGGCACTTTGCGGTCTCTACTGCGTGCTTCTTGATCAACCGTCTCCCTTCCTCTGTCCTCCACTATGCTACTCCGTTTAGCCTCCTCTTTCCATCTACTCCGGCTTTCCCTCTCCTGCCTCGGGTTTTTGACTCCACTTGCTATGTCCACCACCTGGGGCCATCCACGGACAAGTTGGACCCCCGGGCCACTAAACATGTCTTCGTTGATTATTCCCGTACACAAAAAGGCTATGTATGTTACTCTCCTGCTACCCACAAGCTTTTCGTTTCTGCTGATGTTACCTTCCGGGAAGATCAACCGTTCTTCTCTGCTCTTTTACCCACTCCTTCCACGCCAGCACCTCTACCACCACTCCTCCCACGGCCTGTTATTCCCGTTACTACCCCTCTACCACTGGGACCACCAGCACCGCCTCCTGCCCCCTCCAGGCCACCTGTCATCCGTTTCTACTCTCGTCGCCTGTCCGACTCCGTTGCCCCTCTGCAGTCAGCCTCGACCTCGGCTACTCCGCGCCCTGCTGATCAGGTTCCTGCCTCCACTGCTCATCCTGGCAAACTATGTATCTTTGCATCGCCTCTCTCCTCACCTCCACATATTTACTACTTCTCTTTCTTCTATTTCGGTTCCTAACCCTGTGCAGGAGGCAGTACAACATCCTGGATGACGGACAGACATGGAAGAGGAAATGACTGCTCTCTGGGTCAATCAGACATGAACTCTTGTACCCCTTCCTCCGGGTCACACACCGGTTGGGTGTAAATGAGTTTATGTTATCAAACATGCTGCTGACGAAACGATTGACCGCCTAAAAGCTCGTCTGGTGGCCCGTGGCTTCACCCAACAACAGGGGCTCGACTATGACGAAACTTTTTCTCCGGTTGCCAAACTCAACACCGTTCGAGTCCTCATCGCCGTGGTTGTCCATCGCCGATGGCCTTTATTCCAACTCGATATTAAGAATGCCTTTCTGAATGGCGATCTCCAAGAAACGGTCTATATGCAGCAACCTCCCGTGTTTGAGACCACGGGGGAGTCTCAGGTCTGTCGACTGACGAAGGCTCTGTATGGTCTCAAACAATCCCCTTGGGCTTGGTTTGACAAATTCAGTAAGGCTTTTCGAGAGGGTGGTTTTACTCGCAGCTCGGCCGACTTCTCGCCATTCACTCGTCATCGAACAACGGGAACTGTTCTTCTGTTAGTTTATGTGGACGATATCATAATTACGGGAGACGACTCGAAAGGTATACAGGAGGTCAAACTACACCTGAGTACAGTTTTTCAAACAAAAGATCTGGGGCCCCTTCGGTACTTCTTGGGCCTTGAGGTTGCCATACGGTCAGACGGTCTCATTCTCCCTCTGCGAAAGTATTGCCCCGACCTCCTTCGAGATGCTGGCTACTCAGGCTGTAAGACAATTGACACACCAATGGATGCAAATCACAAGTTGTGCGCTCAAGCATCTGACTCTGATCTCCTACTCCAGAACCCAGAATACTATCGTCGTCTCGTTGGGAAGTTGATCTACCTTACAGTAACCAGACCAGATATTTCCTTCGCTGTTGGTATTGCCCGTAGATACATGCATACCCCTCAAAGATCTCATTTTCAGGCTGTTGAACGCATTCTCAGATACCTTAAAACAGCTCCTGGTCATGGTCTGGTTTACAAAACCTCATCTTCAGCTCCAACGTTGGTGGCGTATTCCGATGCCGATTATGCTGGTTCCCTTGATGATCGACGGTCAACCAGTGGTTTCTGCACATATCTTGGAGGACATTTGATTACTTGGCGAAGCAAGAAACAAGCAGTCGTTGCTCGATCATCCGCCGAGGCAGAATACCGGGCAATTACATCGGTGGTTTCTGAACTAACCTGGCTTGAAGGTCTTCTTAATGATCTGGGTGTAAAGCTCCCTTCCTCAGCTCTCCTCCTCTGTGACAGTCAGACTGCCATACATATTGCCAAGAACCCAGTATTCCACGACAGAGCCAAACACATTGAAGTCAACTGTCACTTCGTACGGGAAAAAGGTTCAAATGAAGAAACTCGACCTGAAGCATGTTCCGGGGACGGAACAAGTTGCGGACATCCTCACAAAGGCCCTTCCTAGTACTCTCTTCTATCAGTGCTTGTCCAAGTTTGGCGCATACGATTTGTACGCTACAGCTTGCGGGGGAGTGTTAGAAAAGCCCATGTAAAAAAGGCCTATTATTGGGCCCATGTATTTGATTCTTTTCCTCTTCTCTCATTACTATCACATCTTGTATAGGACTTTCCATCTCCTTTTCTCTCCTATATATTTGTATTCTCTCCTTGTATTTTGATACGCAAGAAGTATATACAAGATTTTGAGCTCTTTTTACACTATTCAATTTGTCTTCAATTCAAAGTGAATATTCTAATTCATTCTTATGCATTTCAAATGCATATCAGGATTCATTCTTATTCAGTGTTGTATTCAATTTAGAACGCATATTCTAGTTCATTCTTACACATTTCTGTCTTCAGTTCAGAATTCATATTATAATTCGTTCTTTGGAAATGCTAAGGATCGATCTCATTTCTTTTCAAACAACTAGGCCCGTCAGCCTGTCACATCAATGTCTACCCTTAGCTCTTCGATGCGTCGACGCAATTTTAATTCTAATTTTTTTTGTATTTGTTGAAGAGAGAGCCGAACCTTGTATATACTTCTTGAATACAAAAATACAAGTATGAGTACAAATATATAGGAGAGAAGAGAGAGAAAGACAACTATATAAAAATGTGGGACTAAACCAGAATCCTAAAAGGGCCATATTAATGGGCATATACATCATTTTTCCTAATATTCTCTAGCACTCCCTCGCAAGCTGGAGCGTACAAGTCGTAGGCACCAAGCTTGGATAAGAACTGATGGTATATTTGTCGTGATAATGCCTTGATGAGAATGTCGATCATCCAGGGAGCCCACATAGTCCACATCTGAATATGCAATAAGAGATAGAAATGATGATGACTTATATACCAATTCTTGTACAGGAGCTGTCTTCAAATATCTGGGGATGCGTTCTAATGCCTGAAGATGAGAGATCCAAGGATCATACATAAATCGGCTAACCACTCGAATAACAAAAGAAATATCAGGTCTTGTAATTGTCAGATATATCAGTTTTCATACAAGACACCAATAATACTCAGGGTTAGTAAGCATAGAATCAGATTCAGGTCCATGAGCACATAACTTGTGATTGACATCCATCGGGGTTTCCACAGGTTTGCACCCATAGTAGCCAGCATCTTAGAGGAGATCAAGATAATACTTTCGTTATGAAAGGACAAGACCAACAGGCCGTCGTGCAACCTCAAGTCCAAGAAAGTACCTGAGAGCCCCCAGATTTTTTGTTTGGAAGACAAAGTTTAAGTGTTGCTTGATTTGTTGTATCCCTGTGGAGTCATCACCAGTAATCAAAATATCATCTACATAAACCAAGAGAATGACAATCCCAGTTGATTGATGACGAGTGAAGAAAGAGAAGTCAGTCGAGCTTCTCTTGAATTCAACTTTGCGAACGACCTTACTAAATTTATCAAACCAAGCTCTGGGAGATTGTTTGAGACCATAAATAGATTTTCGAAGATGACATACACGAGACTCCCCCGTGGTCTCAAACCCGGGAGGTTGGTTCATGCAGACCGTTTTTTGAAAAACACCATTTCAAAAGGCATTTTTGACATCCAGCTGATGGAGAGGCCAATGACGATGAACAAGTAAGGAGATCAGCACCCAAACAGAGTTCAATTTGGCGACAGAAGAGAAGCTTTCATCATAATCAAGTCCCTGTTGTTGTGCGAATCCCGAGCCACAAGTCGGGCTTTGAGGCGTTCAACTATCCCATCTGAAGCATGTTTGATAGCAAACACCCACTTGCAACTGACACAAGATTGCTTAGGAGGAAGAAGAACCAGATCCCAACTCTGGTTAGATTAAATTACTATCTCAGGGAAATTGGTTGTATTTATTTTCCACATTTATTTCATTCGGGCATATGTGAGTTACCATTTTAGTGCTAATTGATTATTTTATTTTGATCATACGTGAGTTTATCTTTAATTGCACTGGGATATTTAGTGGAGCAATAATAGTTTTTATTCATTTAATCAAATTTAGAATTACCTTGTATAGCAAATCCCACTAAAGCGTAGTTATCAGTGCATTAATTTAAGAATGGGTAGTTAAAATGAAGTAGTGCTTACAAAGTACCTTGTGATTTAATTTATAAAACCAGGTCTATAATTTAATTTGACCTGATACCATTGACAGGAGTATAACAGTGGAAATGGCAATGGCGAGGGGCAGGCTAGGGAGAAGAAGGATCAGGAGTTGGCCAGAGTTGGGAGTGATGAAAGGGACTAGGAACGAGAAGAAATGAACTAAACTTAATTATTTTTCCATCTTAATCTCATTACAACGCCTATGGTTATATTTATATCATCTGAATACAATTATCGATATTCTGTACTTGGCTTTCTGTCCTTTTGGACTTCATAATTGAATATTTCTTCTAATAATTTTGCAATCACAACCTTCGAAAGAAGAATCCATTTCCTCAGCTCTCCCTAACCGTGCAAAGATGAATCATTTTCCTTTATTCAAGTTGTTTTCTTTATAAGTAATAATATACTTCCTTTAAATTTTATTTGTTACTTAAATAATTTGAGTTTGTCTCTCTTCTAAACAATCCTAAATTACGGGACACCTTTATTCATGGTCCTACTGGTCAATCTAATAAGCCATCTTCAAACCGGATGCATACACGTGCGTCAAAAAACATGCATAGTAATATAATGCAGAAAATAACTAGCAGAAATAAAGAGCCATATTAAGGTGTTACTTCAGATATGTCGTAGGATGCTTCAATTCTCCCGGTGTGAAAGATCTCGACTCTACCGAGAACTCACGGAGACTGGCAATGGTTGGTGTGGTCAGCCATTCGAATCCGAGCTGTATTTGTGGGGATATTGCTGGTGGGCTGGGACTAGCACCGTGGATCAAGTCGTTTCCGAAATCACGACGGGTCAAACTTCCTTTGTTGGGGGTCCAGGTAGGAGTGTGAAACTCAACATGTTCGTCTATAATCAAATGATAATGCGGTGAAATAAAAGTGCGATCTCAAAATATAAAATCGATATAGTGATGCATTTGAGATAAGTGGTCATCAATTATAATCTGGGTAAACTAAGAAATACATGGTGACACATCCAAAACCAATATAGGTAGTATACTGGTATTGACTGCTCTTACACGCGGTTGCAAATCCTAATGGAGATGCCACAACAATGTACTGATTGAAGTAATAGAGTGTGTGAGTTTGTCAAATCCACAGGGAGCATAGAGTGAAGATACCCAAAATTATGACTCTAATAACTAGATAAGCTAATCGAATTTTGATTTTAAAGAGTTTTTCCTAAGTACTTCAAGAACACAAGCAACCAACAGAAAATGAGTAGCAACCATCCATCCATCGCACACAAGTAAAAATCGTAAAATTTCGCTACATCAAAAGACATGGAAGTACATAATTTCTACAAGATACGAAATGAGATTCAAGATTCTGGGCGAAGGGAGGATAAAGATACGAAGGGAGAGCTGAGTCTATTCCTCGTTACGAGAGACCAAACTCGGGTTGTCAATCCGTTGTCTCTTGCAACAGTTGCAAGCCTCGACTGCCGTCTGAGGTTGGGTAGGAGTTGTCACCAACCTAGATGGTCCCGAATGGAATAACGTAGCCCATTTAGGTAATATGATAGTTATGTTGTCGTCCCCGCGCAGGACAATTCAATGTGAAAGGATGAGGAATTTATTGTACTCTATTTTATTTAAGAAGGATACCAGTTATAATTATGGTTATTATTGTGTTCATTTTTAAATATCTTGTCCAATCAGTTTTTATGTCGGGTATTTTTTGCAAGAACTTTCATGTCAATTTTATTTCATGTCGATATATGTCCCGTTTGTGTATGAGCATCAGCATGTATGTTGGCAAATTTTCGATAAAACTTTTATCCTATGCATCAACTATCTGTTCATTACACTTCCTAATATTATTTAGCCGCCAAATTTATTGTTTTAGCATTACGGTTACTTTTGAACTTTGATACTTACTAATGCAGGAATGAGGATTGGTCTGTTCAGGGGAATAACAACGCCCTCTCATTCCCATCATACTACATCAGCGAAGATGTATATTTTCTATATTTTTAACTACAGCTGAAGTAAAGCGGACATATTTTCAGTCTGCTTATATGATGCTTTTGCCCTTGTATCTATCTGCAGGCAGTAAAATGTCTGGAAAATGATGGTTGCAAGATACAAAGTGCACTACCTGAAATGGAGGAGGATCTAAATTTTGATACCTCAATTGCTTGTGATTCATGTGATATCTGGTAAGACATTGATTTCATTCCTTATATGAAACTAGACTTTCTGCTATGGCAATATTTTCTCTGGTTTTTTAGAAAAGGTCTCACTTTATTTTAGTTCAAGGAAATCACCTCCAGTGCCTTCGAGTTTGTCTCATTTAACTTTTTATCTTGTTTGGTCTTGTCCTTGATGAATAGTCCGATGGCATGGAAGGTAGGGGAGGGGGCGCCGGGGTCGGAGATGCCCGCTGGTGGCGGAGTCTGGGCATGGAAGTTGTCCGTCTGGCGACAGTAGGCGGGATCGTCGAGGAATGTTGTGGGATATTACCGAGCGAGTGAACTACTCTGCTTGCTTTCTAATCACCTCTGCGTTCTTTCACGGGTGTCGGGTTGGCTGTTTATAAAAGGAATAAGGGGTTTTAAGGATATTAATTGATAGGGGTTTCAAAATGGCCATAATAAAATTGAAAGAAGGGGGGGGGGGTGAAAGTGGCGGGCTGTTTGGCTTTTAGTAAGGATTCTGTAGGCTTTTTTGTATTGAATGAAAATAAAGGATGGATTCAAAATTAAAAATAATTATTAAAATTGTAATTTTATAATGAGTAATATTGAATAATTTTATTTTCTTGCTTGCCTAAAGTAATACTAGTCCTTATTTGGCGGTTTTTTTATTTATCAGTCACATCAAGAAGTCGTACGATCATTACGCATGCACAATATAAATCACACATGCTAATAACATGCACGAAAAATGAAAGGCAAATTTGCACAAAAACATGCACTACAAAATATTAATAAAATGCAGTAAATTAAAATAGCGATACAATTCAGGTTGCATCAATTCTCTCGGGGTTGAAGGAATTCGACCCAGTCGAGACTGTGATGGAACCTACCACTGAAACATCCAAACATCGATCTAAGAAATGCATTACCTCCGCACTGCTGTGGTAGATAGTTAAACAATGTAAGAACTTGTCGCTGCAGCACATGATCTGTAGCCTGTAGGTGAACCCTCTTTCTTAAAAGGTACATGAAACATATCTCTATTGGAAATTATAACTCCAGGTGATAAAGTCAACTGATGAATTATAGTTTTCCAAAGATCCTCACAAACAGTTAGTCAAAATTTCATGCTAGATCTGTAATTGTTCAACAAAAATCCGAGCTTTAAAGAGGCGAGTACCACAAAGTGGGGAAGGGGGCGGGTCAAAAAAGCAGCGGCAAGACCGAAAGTAAGCAAGATCAACTTATGGAATCATTAAATCACATTGCATCTTACGCACACCTACTACACACATGCAAACACCTACTATTCCAAGATCAATTATCCCATAGACTTCACTTGCTAGAGTTTGATTAGAGCTACCACAAAAATTGATCTCAAATCTACCATTTAGAATCTCCCATAGAAATTCCTTAAAACGTGTTCCTATGAGAAATGAAAATCCTAGGGATTGCCATTATCATCCTAATACGGCTAGGCCCATATGGATCAAAAATCAGACAAAGAGACTCATCATGCTCACCTACAATCACATGATAGTGAGGTGAACTAAATGTGTGATCGCCAAATATAAAAACAATATAAGGCGGATATTACGAACACCGATGAGGCAGAAGAAGGCGAAGGGCGTTCTCCAGTGTGACGAGTATATCGACATCGCGAGCATTGTGCCAGTAATGTGTCGACTTTGCCGAACTTATTGTGTTACTTCTTGTATCTCTTTTATGTACTTAAGCACGACACCTATATAAGCCGATTGCTATTGTATTTTGAGTATCTCGATTTGGAATAAAAACTCATGGGACTTCTCTCTTCTATTTGTCGTAATTTCTCCTCTCCCTCTCCTTCTCATTTCCCTCGCCTATACATTTGATCCGACCTAGCCTCCTTTGGGCCACAGTTTCTGTCGCCTGAAGCATACCACATGCGCTCTCAGCTCTCAACTCCGACCGCCCCCCATCGTACGACCCTCAGCTCTTGACCCCAACCGCTCCCCATCGTCCGTGCTCGTCGACTCACGGTTTTCCCCTCCCGATCGCTCGATCACCGACTCCGTGCAGTCCGCTTCTCCGTCCAGCCAACACTGTGCCACTCGACCGCTCTTCAGCACCGCATCGGCTCCGTCGATCCCAACTGCGTCTAGATCGGCCGATCGCCTTCTCCGACATTTCGGCTCCTTACGAGCTCAGCTACGTCCTGATCTGCCAGATGAATTCTTCTACATTTCCTTACGCCCCTCTAGCAATCCTCGACTGCTCCTTACTGAGTGCATACCCCCTTGACTACGCCTGATGACTCATTCCGACGCACCGACGCCTGCTCCTGCCATAGATCCGACCATTCTCCGTCGTCTAGACGGTCACGACGATGCTTGCTCCTGTCCTTGATCCAACCATTCTCCGTCGTTTAGACGGTCACAACGATGCCATTACGTCTCTACAGGCTCTAATGTTACGCATGGATGCAAAACTCGATACCATCTTGGCCACCCGCCTCAGCGCATCTACAAATTCCAACAAAGACTCTCTGTCTGTCCTTGGAGTCCCCCAGACCCATACAAGGGCCCATCCCCTCTGGCCGCGATTTTGTCCCTGGGACCTCGCTCGTTCGATGTTCCTTCCTTCAATGACACCAATCCTTTGAGATAGATTGCCCGAGCTAAACAGTTCTTTGATATCCATCAGATCTCGAAACCACAGAAGGTCAGCACGACCCTGATCAACATGGTGGGTTCTACTCTCCACTGGGTGCGTCGGCTACGTCAATCCAAACCGATCATGTCTTGGTCAGATCTACAATAAGAGCTCATTCACCGTTACAACACTCGTTACTCGGGCTCCGCGGATGAGTGTCTCTGTGGCGTCTGCCAGGAGGGATCCTTTGACAATTACATTGATGAGTTCATCGCGCTCTCCACAAATGTGTCGGGCCTTCCGCCAGACCACTACCTCAGCTTCTTCATGCATGGGCTTGTTCCACACGTTCGTGCCCGGATTCGTACCCACCACCCGTCATTGATTGTTGACGCCATGTATCTTGCCTGCTTTGTCGAAGCAGATTTTAGGTTAGGCCTATGAACACGGGCAGGCCACCCATCATACTTCCTCTGCCCCCTGTCAATCTCCCTGTAACGTCCCATTGTCCTCCACAGTTGGATTCACCTCCGCCCCTCGGCCGTGCCGTACCTTCGCCACATCTTTCTAGGCTAATGACCCACCCCAGGATCTCGAATCAGAAATACCTTGATCTGCGTATCAAGGGCCAGCGTTTTTGATGCTAACATCCCTACTTTCCGACCCACGACTGCCCGTTAGAGGACCTTCAGATCCTCATTGGCGAGGAGGAACCCGAGGTTACTCTTGCAGGCTCTTGAGATGGACACGACGACCGAGGACCCCCATATGCCACCATCCACCGATTGAACCTTCAGCTTCTCGCCGTCGGCAGGTTCTCGGGCCCTCAGACAATGAAGCTTCTGGGGACGCTTCAGGGGCTCTCTGAGGTTGTGATGATTGATAGTGGAGCAAGCCATAACTTTAATTTCCAGCGTTTGGTGCACTGTCTGGCTATGGCTATGCAGATCGCAGACCGCTTCTCGCTGTGCTTAGGGGATGGTCGACATCATGCAACTGGGGGCCTTTGCTCGGCTCACTCTCACTGTTGGCCACTCCCCTTTTCAGGAAGACTTGTACGCTTTCTCTTTGGGCGGGGACTAAATTATTCTCGGGGTAGTGTGGATCCGCACCCTCGGTGATGTCAGCGTGAATTGGAACTGCATGACCATGCACTTCCTTTGAGAGGGGAAGCCTTGCTTGCTAGAAGGCGATTCAGCTTTTCTTTGCTAATCCGTCTCCCTACCGTCCATTTAGAAATCCACTGATGTGAATTGGGTAGCTTCCCTATTTAACGCGGTGGAGCAGGAGGCCCCCCGTTTCCCGAGTTCCCCAACACTACGGGTTTATTTGGACCTTTTCCGGACATATTTCCTGACACGACACACCTTCTCCTATCCAGGCCTACATATCACCCCATCTCCTTGCCCGGGAGTGTTTCCTCCATATCAGTTCATCGGTACCGGTATGGCCATGCGCAGAAGGATGAGATCGAGACACTAGCCAGTGATATGCTATCCACGGGAATCATTCGCCCCATCGCTAGTCCATTTTCGAGCCCCGTCCTGCATTTCCACAATAAGGACAATAGTTGTCGCTTCTGCGTGGACTATTGAGAACTCAATGAGGTCACGATTCCATACTAATATCCTATTCCGGTCATTCATGAATTATTGGACATGTTACGCCCGACAGTGGAATGTGCTTTTCCACTACTAGGTGGGTGTGCACACTACCAGACCTAGGCTTTACGTACGATTCAACGCTAAAACCAGCAGTGAATCACATACTCTTTGCTTGGCTAAACCAGTGGAGTCTTAATATCTAGTGGAAGGGTCAACGGGAAAATGCCACCAAGACACCAGCTAAGCTGCTACACAAGACCACAACCCCAATAGACTAGAGTCTATACCTCAGCCACCGCCAGTATGCTGACCGATTAAGATCATACAGCAATTTACGTAGGGCCGCCTATTTCTCAAAATTGGAGCTTCGCGCGTGTTACCATCAAATTTGGGTCAGGGAGGAGGATGTTCCCAAGACGGCTTTTCTCACGCACGACGACCACTATGAGTTCCTGGTCATGCCCTTCGGCTTGACGAATGCTGCCACCACTTTTTGGGCCATCATAAATGATCTATTCTGATCGGCCCTACGCAGGTTTATCTTGGTTTTCTTCGATGACATCCTGGTTTATAGTTCATCTTGGCAAGACCATCTTGATCATATCCGAGCGACTCTCTCTACTCTCCGGGAGCACTCCTTTCAGGTGAACCCCAAAAAGTGTGTTTTCAGTCAGACCAAAATTAGCTACTTGGGACACCATTTCCGCACACGGCTTGGCTATGGACCCCAACAAGGTTCGGGTTGTCCTTCAGTGGCCTGCACCCCGATCACTCTGCGATGTTTGTGGGTTCTTGGGTCTCACAGGGGTATTATCGCCGGTTCATCAGAGACTATGTCAAGATTGCCAAACCACTCTCCATCTTGTTGAAGAAGTCAGAGACTGATAACTTTTAGTGGACGCCGACAGCGGCCATGACCTTCTAGACCTTATACTTTGGGCACCACCCCTGTGTTATCTATGCCCAACTTCTCGCAACCATTCATGGTTGAGTGCGACGTGTCTGGCTTGGGTGTCAGTGTGGTATTGATGCAAGCGAGACAACTCATTACCTACTTCAGTCGTATGTTAGCAGCCACCATGCACACCCGGTCCGCTTACGAGTCTGAGCTGATAGCCTTGGTTCTTGCAGTATAGCATTGATGCCCCTATTTGTTGGGCCGCCACTTCACAGTCCAGACTGATCACCATAGCCCGCGCTACCTCCTCAATCAGAAGATTGCGATTCAAACTTAACAAGTTTGGGTAGCCAAACTTTTGTGCTACGACTTTTTGTTCGAGTTTCGAGTCGGGTCTTCCAATCGTGCGACCGACTCTCTCTCTCGACAGCCGCTTACTGCAAGTTTGATTACCATTTCTAGACCAGTTTGGGAGGATGCTTCGCTTCTTCAGCGCGAGGTGACGGCTGACCCTGTCCTATAGACAATTGTTTAGGCTTTGCGGGCTGACTCCATTGCCTGCCCGCCCTATTGCCTTACGGGGTAGCGTATTTACTATCGTTATCGTTTGGTACTCTCCGCGTCATCCCAACTGATTCCCCGCCTACTCACTGCATTCCACGCAAACCCGGAAGGTGGTCACGCCGACGCCTTCAGGGTGTACCGTCTCCTTGTAGCTTCACTTTATTGGCCAATGATGTTTAGACAAGTCAAGACGTTCATCGCCACCTGTCTCCCGTGCCAACCAAGGTTGAAGATGTCGGATGTCGGGTTCATGTCGGTTTGAGTTTGAAATGTCGGATGTCGGATTGCAGGGGATATATCAGGTATATTTTTAAATGTTGGATTTTAATATTTAAATAAATTTATTCAAATATATTGCACAATTTTTATAAATATATATAATTGTATACATAATGTATGTTTATAAATTACACAAACATATATACAAATAATGCATGTTTATAAATTACATAAGAAAGAGCCGTCGAGTGCAATAAACGAGATAAAGATCACCAAATGAGAGCTAGATGAGAAAGTAGTCGATACTAGACTAAGAGAGATGCAAAAAATGAGGCACAAAACAAATTATTTCTGTTTGGTCTCCTCAAAAGGGACAACCCAGTGCACAAAGCATCCCTGCGCAATGAGGGTCCAAGGAAGAATCCTACCACAAGGGTGAAATGTTGGCAAACCTTACCCAGCATTTCTGCAAAAGGCTGCTTCCAGGACTCGAACCCGTGACCTCAAGGTCACACAACAATACCTTAACCGGTGTTTCGTCTCTTCAAAAAAATGAAAAAAATTGTAATACTCTCGACGATATATCGGTCGCGAAATATCGCCTGATATATTGGGTTAAACGGATATATCAAGTGATATTTTGAAAAGTGACATATTTGCTTAAAATATTGACGTTGTTGCGTTTTACCCGCAAAACCTTTATGTCGGCCGACATGTCGGACATGTCGGCCGACATCTACAACACTGGTGCCAATGCGCTAAGTATGAGGCCACGTTTCCTAGGGGCCTCTTTCATCCGCTCCGTATTCCGACCCAGATCTGGGAGGACATATCCATGAACTTCATCTCCAGGCTTCCCTGCTCTAAGACAAGGGACTGCATCCTAGTGGTCGTATATTGCTTATCCAAATATGCTCACTTCATTCCACTCTGCCATCCATTCACAGCCCAATGGGTGGTTGCAGCTTTCGTTAGCAGGGTGGTCCGTCTACATGAGTTTCCTCACTCCATTGTGAGCCACTGTGACACCCTTTTCCTGAGCTCATTTTGGCAGGCGTTGTTCAAGATACAAGACACTCAGCTTCATATGAGTACAATATACCAACCGCTAACAGATGGACAGTTCAAGGTCATGAATTACTGTTTGGAGACCTATCTGAGATGTTTTGTGTGTGACCACCCACACACATGGGTGGAGTGGCTTTCTTGGGCCAAGTACTCTTTTAACACATCCCTTCATTCCAACTCGGTCACTACACCATTTGAGGCAGCCTACGGTAGACCTCCGCCCTCTTTCATGAGTGCTATGTCAGCGAATGCGCCTTGGTTGCCGTGGCCACCTGGCCGACCTCCTCCATAACCAAGATTCCATATTGCTTTAGCTTCACCATCACGTTGTAGATGTCAGATATCGGGGACACGTCGGTTTAGGTTTTTCATATCGGTTTCAGTATGTCGGGGGATATATCTGGGATATTTCACATAACAGGTTTTAATATTTAATTATTTATATGTGTAAGTATTTATAAATTTAATCTTTTTTAAATTTATATATATTAATATATTAATAATTTGATATTTATTGAACTCCTAAATTTATCAAACTAATATAAACATTGTGTTACACAAGTAATAACGATATAACACGTGAAATAAAATAAGAGAAAACAGAATGTCAAGAAGTTGTCGATGACAATGGAAGATAAAGAATTTTTAGTTCATAATTCAAAGATCATGCATAATTGAAGTCATTGACGAACTTGAGCAAGGAAAAAAGTCAGAGGTAGGGGAACAACAACCTAAACAATGAAATAATTTTGATGCATTGTCTATTAGACCATAGACACTAATTAAAATAAATTGAAAAAACCAGTCGATAAAATGTCGGGATATATCGGCCGATATATCGACGAATATATCAGTCAATAACAGACATATCAGAGGATATATTACAAAAAGGATATTTTACAAAAAAATATCGGAAAAGTGTCGTTTGGTCCATGAAACTTTTATGTCGGCAATGTCCGAGGATATCCACAACAATGCTTCTAGTGCACCCAAGACAGGATGTGGCCTGTCCCAACTACTATCACCAAAACATCTAGTTCACAGAGGGTGACACGTTGTTTATCAATTTTCGACCGCACCGCCAAGTTACGGTGACCTTGCGGTCCCACTCCAAGTTGGCAACCAAGTTGTACAACCCTTTTGAGATTCTCGCCCGGGTTGGCTCTCAAGCGTACCGCCTCCGCCTCCCTTCGAGGAGCCGCATTCACCCAGTGTTTCATGTCCCGCAGCTCAAGCGAGTGATAGGAGATCACCCAGTCGAGGTGGTGCTTCCCCCACCTCCACCCAATGCCACACCATTGGCGTTCCTTCCCTAGTACATCTCAGACACGCGTACGATCCTCTGCGCTAAGCGGCCAGTCGAGCAGGTCTTAGTGGTTTGGCAGGATTGCCCACCATCAGAGGCTACATGGGTGGATCGATCAGTCTTGCGCCACCAGTTCCCAGATTTTTGCGTTAAGGAGAAGACAAATTTCCCAGTGGGTGGTATTGTTACGAACACCGAAGAGGCGGAAGAAGGCGAAGAGCGTCCCCCAGTATGGAGAGTGTTTCGAAGTCGCAAGCATCATGCCAGTAACGTATTGACTTAACCGAATGTATTGGGTTTTGTTCTTGTATCTCTTTTATGTACTTGAGCACGACACCTTTATAAGTCGATAGCTATTGTATTTTTTGTAACTGAATTTGGAATGAAAACTCTTGTAACTTCTCTCTTCTCTCTCCTATTTTCTCCTCCCACTCTTTTCCCATGCCTATCAGTGGCACTTCCATTGCCTCTAAGATGAATAAATCATCAGAGTCAAGTGATTCTTGCTGGAGATGGGGTCTTGGTAGAAGTGTGGCATTGAAATATAGCTGTGTAGTGGGATCTATGGGAGGCGAGGACGATGTTGGCGAGGTCCTCCTAGGTTCCCTAGCCACAAGACCATTCTTTCTTGGAAGAACAATCTTGTGCCCATAGTGATCGAATGAATGAGAGTTCCTTACACCATTATTCATGACATGTTGGTTGTACTGCCATGATTTTTCAAATATGATGTGAGAGTCATCGATAGGGCCGACATCACATGAAACGTAATCCTTCTACGTGTTCTCTATAGAGAACTCTATAAAACAACAATGGAGTAATATGCATAGTCAAGTGACTATTAACTCTAGATAAGTTGTAGGTCTGCTCTAAGGGATGAGTCTCCAGTTCTTGCATGTCTACCATATGTTGAAAAACAAAGTTCTTTTTACTATCGCCATCAATGATGATGAAATAAAAATGTCTCTGAATGCGCGCAATAGTACAAAAAATAGTATTTCTCAAAAAATCAATCTCAGTGGTCTCACTAGGAGAAACCAATCTATAACGAAAGATAATGATCAACATGTTTTCCTTTGATCTTGACCACGACCTTATACTCGGGCTCCGATTTATGCTTGGATTCATTAAGGAGAACTCCATATTCATGCTCATGTCCATTTGTGGAGTCAGTAATGGCGACAAAGTGGTGTTGCAGTCACTCAAGTGATTTGTTCCCATGCTTCATCACTTGAAGCAACCTAATGCTCCTTTCTTTGGCTTGGACCAAATGTGCTGCTTACCTCGAGAGCGGTCAGTGGGAGGAGTCGTAGTCCTTGTATTGACATGAGGACGAGGGGGATCTAACACCCTAGGGGTGGGTGCAGTGATGGTTGTGCTCAGAGTAGCGCTATCAGTAGACCTAGGTGCATATGTCCTCTTCGGTAGTGAGGACTTTACTCTACGAGCTCTACTAGACACTTCACTCAATTCTCTAAAGTTGTGCAACTCGAGAGGGTCCTTTATATCGTATTAGATCCTGCTTCGATAATGGGACACCATCATATCGCATTCCTCACCAAGATCTAAACTAGACAGCAATACTAGAAACTTATGGGTGTACTCGTCTACATAATGTCTATCCTGACGGAGGTTGTGAAACCTTTGTTATAAATTTTGTAAATAGTCATGGGGGAACATAATGCTTCTGCAATTGAGTTTTAAATTCTACCCAAATGGTTATAGGAGATACGCATAAGGTGAATCATGTGCGCTCTTACTGAACCCACCAGACTAGTGGAGGTCCTTTTAGCCAAAGAGTGTTATATTCTACTTGTCGATTCACAGATATTTGTTTCCATGATATGAATCTCTCCATACGCTCACATCAATCCAAACATCTCTTGGGTTCAACTTGGCCTTGAAAATCACCTACATGCAACTTAACTCCATCCCAACGGGGTTGGTGGCAAAGTCCAGGTTCAAGTTTTGCAGGCTCTGCAGGTCTATGGATATGGTCCTCATGTCTGGGGATATGATGAGGTGCTTCTCCTAAGTGTATGGTGGCGTGCCGACATATATCCGACATGTCGGCCGACGTGTCATTTTTTTGGGGGAATCGCAACGTTACAACTGCAAATGTAAAATTTTGCGTTTTCCTGAATTGCGGCCGACATGTTGGTCCATTATTGCGGCTTGTGGCAGATTATAGCGGTTTGTGGCATTTTTAAGCGCTTTTATATTATTAATACTTGATTTACTTAATACTTAATAACTAAGTTAATAGTTATAGAATTATATATTACAAGTTTATACTTATTAAGTATTTTACTTCTCATCACCCCGCACTCCTCACTTTTCGCTTCTTTCCTCCTGGCTTGCCCTAATTTCCCTCTTTTGCGATTTCTTACTCGTCTGACGGCTCTAGTCTTCTTCCTAGCTCTCTGGTTCAGTAATTCTCGCACCTGGGCTGTGTTCTTGTGGTTGTTTGGACTTTGTCATCGGTCGTCTTTTTATCGACACTGATTCTCAACATTTCCTCTATCTCCTGTTCTCTCCTCTTCTGTGGCTCAACCCCTTGACACTGTGAGTTTTATCTTTATTTTTAAGTTATATTTGTTAATTTTTCGCATGATTTTCAACACTGAGTTATTAGTTATATTTATTGCATCTGGTTTTTAGCTCTAGTCTTCTTCTATTTCTCTTCCTTCTTCTTGGCTCTAGTCTTCTTCTATTTGCTGCATCTGGTTTTCCTTGAATCTATGACTTCTTCTCGGCTCTGTGGCAATTAGGTTAATTCTAGTATATTTACAATTAGGTTATTTGTTAATTAGGTTATTTTTAGGTTATTCATTATTCTCGGCAGGCTATTTACCTCTTCCTTCTTCCTCTATTTCTCTGATATCTCTTCCTCTATTTCTCTCTTCCTTCTCGGCTGGCATTGTGACATTGTTGGTGTGGGGGGGGGGGGGGGGGCGTGTGACATTGTTGGTGTGACAAAGTCTTATGACAGTAGGGCGACATTGTAGAATTGCGGCTGTGGCCAGTCCAGTAGTTGATATGGCAGTCAACTGACATTCTGACATTGTGGGCCTTGTGGGTATGACAAATTCTTATGGGAGTTGGTTGACATTGTGGTATTGTGGATGTGAAAAAATCCTTATGCCAGTCAATTGGCATTGTGACATTGTTTGTTCATTGATTGCAGGAAAACAATATATAGATTTATATTAGAGTAGCAGATTTTGTGGAGTAGTGCACTCACATTTTGGGAATAAGTTAAGGTATGATTATATTTTTAGTTTAATATGATTTTGTGATGTTGTATTACATGATTGAAAATTTGTAACATTTCTTTTTTATTATAAATTGGTTAGATACTTGTTAGTAGTTTAACCTTGTTATATGTATTTTAGTTTACATTTGATTAGATAAAGTAATTACAACTTAATTAATAAATGAAAAATATTATGGAATATATATATATATATATATAATTATAATATTATAATCCATCAGTTTGAAATAACCCCGATATATCCCACACAATTCGACATCCGACATAAAAAACTCAAACCGACATGAGTCCGACATCCGACATCTGCAACCTTGCGCTACGAGCTCTACTAGATACTTCACTCCATTCTCTAAAGTTGTGTAACTCGAGATGGTCCTTTATATCATATTAGATCCTGCTCAGATAACACCATCATATCGTATTTCTCACCAAGATCTAACCTAGACTGCAATAAGAACTTATGAGTGTACTCGTCTACGTAATGTCTATCCTGACGGAGGTTGTGAAACCTTTGTTATAAATTTTGTAAATAGTCTGGGGGAGCATAATGCTTCTTCAATTGAGTTTTAAATTCTACCCAAATGGTTATAGGTGTTATGCATAAGGTGAATCATGTGCACTCTCATTGAACCCACCAGACTAGTGGTGGTCCTTTTAGCCAAAGAGTGTCATTCTACTCGTCGATTCACAAATATTTATTTCCATGACATGAATCTGTCCATACGCTCACAACAATCCAAACATCTCTTGGGTTCGACATGACCCTCAAAATCACCTACATGCAACTTAACTCCATCCCAACGTGGTTGGTGGCAAAGTTCAGGTTCAGCTTTTGCAGGCTCTGTAGGTCTATGGATATGGTCCTCATGTCTAGGGATATGATGAGGTGCTCCTAAGTGTATGATGGCCTCTACATTGTTTACATATGTGCGTAGTTCATTCATTACGTGTCCCATGTCACTCATAGTGCCGGTGAGGGTCGTGACTGCTTTTCTCAAATTGCTCATGTGTTGGGTTACCTCATCGATGCTAGTCTCTAATTTGTCTACTCGATTTTCCAATTTTTTAATCGAAAACGTTCTCTTGTTTTTTTAAACAAAGAGAGGCTTTGATCGAATGAAGCAAAGAGAAAATTGCAAAACATTTTTTAAAAGAAGATTTTGTTAATATTGAAAACAATTTTTTAAACGATATTTTTTGAAATCGGACCGTGATTCACGATAGGAGTGAATCAACCCCGCTCTGATACCAAATTGATGTAGACTAAAATCTTGATATTGATTTTAAATAAAAAGAGTTGAGAATGATTTAATAAATGTGGTGTTATCTAAACTCTTCACGAGCATTATTGAGCGATAAGTGGACTACCACTTAGATAAACGCGCATAAGTGGACTACCATTTGTTTTGATTAATTCATACATAAGCAACCGTGAAGTAGTGGAGAATAGGGCAACAACCACTTGGCCTAGATCTGGAACATTGGAGGGAATCCTGGAGGAAAATCATGACCATGAGAAGACATAGCCGTGGGCAGGAATCAGTTGAGAAGTGGATGTCGGCGGCCTGAGGTTGTTCCGTAGCCGGAAATCAGATGGAGAGCTTTGGCGTCGGTTGCCGGGCAATGATACAAGAGCTCCAATTAGCTGTAGACGTCTAAACTGAAAAGGTCAGTCCTGTCCTCAACGAACAATTCAACGATTTGTAGGAGAGGGCACGCCGGGGTTGGAGAAGGCCTATGGCGGTAGAGGCAGAGCGTGGAAGGCGTCCATCAGGCGTTGGGAGGAGGAATCAGCAAGGAATGTTGCGGGATATTACCGAGCAGAGTGAACGAACTCTGCTCGATTTCTAATCCCCTATGCCTTCTTTCACGGGTCGGTTGTTTAAAAAAGAATATGGGATTTTAAGGATATTAATTGATAGGGTTTTAAAATGGCCATAATAAAATTGAAATAAGGGTGGTGGTGGTGGTGGGGGGGGGGGGGGGGTTGAATGTGGCTGGCTGTTTGGCTTTTAGAAAGAATTGAGGAAGCTTTAAAGTACTGAATGAAAATAAAGGTAGGATTCAAAGAATTTTTTATATATTTCCCTATGAATATTAATTCTGAAATTACAAATAATTATTAAAATGTTAATTTCATAATTAATAATATTGAATAATTTTATTTTCTTGCTTGTCCAAAATAACACTGGTCCTAATATGATGGATCTTTTCATTCATGATCTAGTTGATCGGTCACATCAATAAGCCATATGATCATTGCACATGCGCGATACAAAACATACATATGCTAATATCATGCACGAAAAATAAAAGACAAACATGCGCAAAAACATGTGCTACAAAATATTAATAAAGTTGCAATAAATTAAAAAAAAATGATGCAATTCATGTTGCATTTGTAGCGGTGACCAATCGTAGGACATCCATGAACGTCGTTGCGCACAAATTTTGTTACAATATCTAAGGTATAATTCTGCCCACTTTCTGCCATTATGTGAAGAAGAGGAAGGTTTAGGGAATCTGAGAAATAAGGTTTACTTCCTGAGTTCCTACGATGAGCAAAGTAAAGGAGAATGGGTGAGAGCAGCTGGTAGAACAACGTGAATTTGGATTAAACCCGTGCAATGGACTTTCATGCTTGTCTTCCATCGAGCTTTGCTTTTGTTGATCTTTCGATCTAAGATACGAACTGCAGGAGGCATAAGAGGAAGAAATCGATGGCTGGAGTCAGAGGGAGAATGACGATGGTGGGAGAAGCAGGATCATGCGATGGAGGCTGGGAAGTCCGATCTGTGGAGATCCTCCTTGAGCTCCGCGACTTCATTGTGTTGAGATCCTCCTTGAGCTCCCTCATGTTCTTGCAAATTGCCTATACCAGGGCATGAAGTACATTATCTCACCTTTAGAGCTCCGCGACTTCCGTATTTAAAACACTATACATCTCCACTTATAACTCCTTCAATCTGAATTCTTGCCCCTCGATGTGTTCGATGTGTCCTTGATCTTCTCTTGAACAGGCTTCATAACTAATTTCACCTTTGCCATGCGACCTTGGGATGCTGACACAAAAACTCTCGAACTCTCATGAGCCCCTTATCCTTTATACCTTGCTAGGTATCATCTTGGTTGTTCTTCACGGTCATGTTGGACATGCTCCATAGTTGGCAATCCTTCCATTTCAAATTCCCAATTTTGGTCTTGCTCTAAAACCACCCGTCACGAACTTTTTTCTTTTCCCGTCCTCACACATGTGGCCTTGGGATCCTCTGATTTTAAGTCTAGAGAGTCTTGATCATCTGAACGCTCCTTCCTGTCAAAGTGCATTTACTTTAATTTAAACCTTGTGAAAGATATTTTAAAGGTCGGGGCTGGACTTGATGCTTAGTGATTATGTTACGAATATGAGTTAAGGCGAGGAGCCGAGGACATGACACATATATTGATGTCAGGATCGAGACAACAAGGACAAGGATCCGAGGACATGACGTCAGACGTTGGCCAGTAACATAGGAGTATGCTCTATGTTTTATTATCACACATGTATTTCGGGCATGTGACTATTTACCTCTTGCAGCACTCTAGGCTCGAAGAAGGTTTGATGAAGCAATGGCGAGACTAGACAAAAGTTGGCGTGCTGCTTGTTCTAACCAGAGGAGGTTGGCTGAGCACGATACTGATGTGCGACTGGGACAAGATTAAATCAAAAGGTGCGATTGATTGATAAGATATCAGTCATTCTGATAGAGACCATACCTTCTTAGATTGAGAGATGGGAGACTCGATGTTGAGCCGAGAGAAGCAAGGTGGTCAATGAATCGTAACACGCGTGCATTGGCCGATGAAAACGAAAGAATACGATGAACTTGTGCTTCGAGATTGTGTCGTCTTCTGGTTGATTTGAAGAGGGGAGTTGGATTGCACAAACACGTAAGAGTGGGGGGGGGGGGGGTTGCTGGATGTCAATGACATTGAAAGCCGTCGTCCAATGCTCGCCGACAGAGACTATCACTGTTGGAAGGTTGTCAACAAAGGCAATTGGTGGAAGGCCTTTGATTGAATCCACGAGGGATCGTAAATAGATAATGACAACCGTGGTTGAGTGTTGAATTTCTGGGGGTCGTGGCTCTGTAGCAAATGAAAAGGGGTGGTCAAAAGCTTTGATACCAAGTTGTTACTGGCTAACCTGTAAGTCTTCAGTAACTTGCCGGAGATGGCGAGGTGGTGGAGTTACATGAGAGTTGTGCCACCCAAAACAGAAGAAGGGGGACAAAGGCGGAAGAGGGAAGCCTTGCTTAACCCCTACCCTAGCTTGAAGAGGGAGATAAGAAGAGAGGAGAAAACTAAGGGAGTGAGACTAACACAAAAATAAAGTCTCATTCAAGGCTTCCCTTGATTCATGGCATATGGGTCCATATATAGAATTGCAAAATGACACTCATAATAAGTTCGGACATTTGTACTTATATTAAATATTAAAAATGCTAAAATACACTAGTGACTTCTAACGACGCATAACATAACGATTTAATCATGCATACCTAAAATTTTGAAGCGTAACTAATGTGGGGACATAATGCACAAGCACACTATTCTTCATGTATTTCTTTATCTCCTGATTCCCCTTTTCTATATATACGCCCCTTGAAAGAAGCCTTGATCTTCTGCATCACTTATGTTTTGGTCAGAATGTACTAACCTTATGAAATTGATTTCAATAAAGTCAACCTCGTCACTTATGCATTACAAGATAACCAAATGTTGGGAGCGCATGGGGGCATTCAAGGACTCTTAGGAAACACAATACTTTGATTTTAAAATTTGGTTGTAACTTAGATGATTACAAATAGGAGGGATCTTGCCTTTATATAGGACTCCAAGATTCTCCCTTTAATGAATGAATGGTTCTTGGATACACTACAAGTAAAATATTCCCTGAATCATTTACCCACTCCATAGTTCTGTTTACATGTTTCATAATATAATCACACCCTTTTAGGATATTCTACGCACTAGAATTACCCAACAAATTCTACAACTCTCTAGATCTTTCTGTTTACCAAATTTTTCTATAAGGCTCTAAAAGCTTGTAGACACTAGAGTTGCTGATAACACTGTAAAAGATATTACATTACTCCAGTATCTACATGTTTCTAAAATCCACCATAAGGTTCATGAATCATCTCTACCTTTCTAGAAACTAAGCCTAAAGTGGCATAAGGTAATCGTGAGTGAGTCATGATGTAGCAGTAGAAAAAAGAAATTTTATTTTCTCACTAAAGCCTTTACATCTTGCCTCTATATATACACATACAAGAATAACTACAACACCATACTAGCGGTGCGGGACTAAATACAAAAGAAGGTGACCTGCTATCAACACACCAATTTGCGCTATTTGCACACCAAATACCAACACTCCCCCTCAAGGTGGGCGAAAGATATCCACTAAGCTAATCTTGTCACTCAATTTACATAAGTCCAGTGAGCTAAATCCTTTGGTTGGACAATCAACCACTTGCTCTTTTGTAGCAACATGTTCTAGCTTTAGTGTTACACCATCCAACTTTTGTTTGATAAAGAATCTGTCGATCTCTATATGCTTGATCCTAGCTGGATGTCATTGGCATTGAAAGCCGTCGTCCAATGCTCGCCGACAGAGACTATCACTGTTGGAAGGTTGTCAACAAAGACAATTGGTGGAAGGCCTTCGATTGAATCCACGAGGGATCGTAAATAGAGAATGACAACCGTGGTTGGGTGTTGAATTTCTGGGGGTCGTGGCTCTGTAGCAAATGGAAGGGGGTGGTCGAAGGCTGTGATACCAAGTTGTTACTGGCTAACCTGTAAATCTTCAGTAACTTGCCGGAGATGGCGAGGTGGTGGAGTTACATGAGAGTTGTGTCACCCAAAACAGAAGAAGGGGGACAAAGGCGGAAGAGGGGAGCCTTGCTTAACCCCTACCCTAGCTTGAAGAGGGAGATAAGAAGAGAGGAGAAAACTAAGAGAGTGAGACTAACACAAAAATAAAGTCTCATTCATGGCTTCCCTTGATTCATGGCATATGGGTCCATATATAGAATTACAAAATGACACTCATAATAAGTTCGGACATTTGTACTTATATTAAATATTAAAAATGCTAAAATACACTAGTGACTTCTAACGACGCATAACATAACGATTTAATTATGCATACCTAAAATTTTGAAGCGTAACTAATGTGGGGACATAATGCACAAGCACACTATTCTTCATGTATTTCTTTATCTCCTGATTCCCCTTTTCTATATATACGCCCCTTGAAAGAAGCCTTGATCTTCTGCATCACTTATGTTTTGGTCAGAATGTACTAACCTTATGAAATTGATTTCAATAAAGTCAACCTCGTCACTTATGCATTACAAGATAACCCAATGTTTGGAGCGCATGGGGGCATTCAAGGACTCTTAGGAAACACAATACTTTGATTTTAAAATTTGGTTGTAACTTAGATGATTACAAATAGGAGGGATCTTGCCTTTATATAGGACTCCAGGGTTCTCCCTTTAATGAATGAATGGTTCTTGGATACACTACAAGTAAAATATTCCCTGAATCATTTACCCACTCCATAGTTATGTTTACATGTTTCATAATATAATCACACCATTTTAGGATATTCTACGCACTAGAATTACCCAACAAATTCTACAACTCTCTAGATATTTCTGTTTACCAAATTTTTCTATAAGCCTCTAAAAGCTTGGAGACACTAGAGTTGCTGATAACACTGTAAAAGATATTACTTTACTCCAGTATCTACATGTTTCTAGAATCCACCGTAAGGTTCATGAATCATCTCTACCTTTCTAGAAACTAAGCCTAAAGTGGCTTAAGGTAATCGTGAGTGAGTCATGGTGTAGCAGTAGAAAAAAGAAATTTTATTTTCTCACTAAAGCCTTTACATCTTGCCTCTATATATACACATACAAGAATAACTACAACACCGTACTAGCGGTGCGGGACTAAATACTAAATTAGGAGACCTGCTATCAACACACCAATTTGCGCTATTTGCACACCAAATACCAACACTCCCCCTCAAGGTGGGCAAAAGATATCCACTAAGCCTATCTTGTCACTCAATTTACATAAGTCCAGTGAGCTAAGTCCTTTGGTTGGACAATCAACCACTTGCTCTTTTGTAGCAACATGTCCTAGCCTTAGTGTTACACCATCCAACTTTTCTTTGATAAAAAATATGTCGATCTCTACATGCTTGATCCTATCATGTTGGACATGATTATTTGCAATGCTAATAGCTGACTTGCTATCACACCATAGTGTCATCTGTCCTACTTGATCTATCTTTAGTTGAACCAGCAAGACTTTCAGCTATATCATCTCCCCTATGCTTAAGACCATGACACTATATTCTGCCTTGGCTGTAGATCTCGCAAGTATATCTTGCTTCTTGTTTTTCCAGGAGACAAGGTTGCCTCTTACAAACATGCAATATCCTGGTGTTGACCTTCTGTCATCTGCACAGCTAGCCCAGTCAGAGTCGCAATAGCCCTCGATGTTTAGATGTCCATTCTTCTGGAAGATCAGTCCCTTCCCGGGTGCGCTTTTCAGGTATCGAAGAATCTGATATATGACATCCAAGTGACCCTCCCTAGGATCATTCAGATAACGAGCTGCCACGCTTACGACGAAAGATATGTCCGGACAAGTGTGACGTAGATAAATTAGCCGACCTACTAGCCTCTGGTACCTTTCTTTATCAATTGGCTCTCCCACCTCCGCACCGAGCTTGGTCTTCTGATCAATAGTAGAGACAGCAGGTCTTTAACCTATCATACTTGTCTCTTTGAGTAGGTCCAATACATATTTCCGTTGGGAGAGAACAATTACTCGTGCGCCACATGCTACCTCAATCCCAAGGAAGTATCGTAGCTGATCCAAGTCCTTCACCTCAAATTTCTTGCCCAATATTTTCTTAAGCTGAGCAGTTTCATTCTCATCATCTCCTGTGATGATCATATCATCAACATACACAACAAGGACTGTGAATCTGTGATGTGAGCTCCATGCCTCCTAAAGAACAGGGTGTGGTCGAGATTGGTCTGTTGATATTGAACCAAGCTCGAGGAGACTGCTTCAGCCCGTACAGTGACATCTTGAGTCTGCACACCTTCCCTGTTGTTTGTTTTGTTATGAAGCCCGACGGTACTTCCATGTACTCCTCTTCCAACAGATCCCCATGAAAAAAGACATTTTTTACGTCAAGCTGGTGTAGTTTACATCCCCCATTTACCGCCAATGATATCAGTGTTCGCACCGCGCTTATTTTTGCAATGGGTTCAAATGTCTCATCGTAGTCGATGTTATAAGTCTGACTGTACCCCTTTGCTATCAGTCGGGCCTTGTAATGCTCGATTTATCCTTTTGGGTTCTGTTTCACGGTGAAAACCCACTTGCACCCAACTGCTATTGCTTGGTGGCAGCGATACAAGATCTCAAGTTTTGTTCTTCTCCAATGCTCCAATTTCTTCTAACATTGCAATTTTCCATCGCGGATCATCCTTAGCCACCTGCCAACATTTAGGAAGAGAGACTATGTCCAAAGATGCAATAAATCTCCCATGTGCATGTGATATATAAGAATATAAAACAAACTTAGCAATATCATGAGAAAAGCCATATCGATCAGGTGAGACTCTCACATTCCTGCGGGTACTCTTCCTTACCGGTATGAGAGTAGTAGTAGGATGAGTAATTATATCTCCTGTGAGTTTAGATGTTAAGGTGGATTGAACAAAGATTGAGGTTGATGGAATCAGTGTCGCAGGAGACGGAGTAGGCAGTGATAAGGGACTCAACACGGGTGGCTCTGTGGGCATTGTAGTCTCACTCTGCTTCCTTTTTCTTGAATATACTCTCGGCTCCCCCTGGGTGTAGTTTACACCCCCCATTTGCCGCCAAGGATATCAGTGTTCGCGCCGGGCTCATTTTTGCAACGGTGCAAATGTCTCATCGTAGTCGATGCTATAAGTCTGACTGTACCCTTTTGCTATCAGTCGGGCCTTGTAGCGCTCGATCCGTCCTTCTGGATTCTGTTTCAAGGTGAAAACCCACTTGCACCCAACTGCTATTTTTCCTGGTTGTAGCAATACAAGATCCCAGATTTTGTTCTTCTCCAATACTCCAAGTTCTTCTAACATTGCAGCTTTCCATCGAGGATCCTCCTTAGCCACCTGTCAACACCTAAGAAGAGAGACTATGTCTAGAGATGCAATAAATCCCTATGTACAGGTGATATATGAGAATAGAAAACAAATTTAGCAGTATCATGAGAAAAGCCGTATCGATCAGGTGAGACTCCCGCATTCCTGCAGGTACTCTTCCTTACCGGTATGAGAGTAGTAGTAGGATGAGGAATTATGTCTTCTGTGAGTTTAGATGTTAAGGTGGATTGAACAGAGATTGAGGTTGATGGAATCAGTGTTGCAGAAGACGGAGTAGGCAGTGATAATGGACTCAACACATGTGGCTCTTTGGACATTGTAGTCTCACTCTTCTTCCTTCTTCTTGTATAAACTCTTAGCTCGCCCTGGGTATGAGGTTCACTTTCCACAGTTGCATTCTGCTCATGCACTGGTATCACACCTGACTCCATGCCTGGCAATACGGAATAAGGGATACTTATTGCAGGTTTCTCACCACTACTGCTATCCTCCTCTTCCTTCCTTGTACTATCTGTAATTAGTGCATCACCAAATGGTAAGTCAACTGGAGAGGAATAATATGGATCTTGCTCGCGAAATGTGACATCCATACTAACAAACAATCTCCTCTCTACTGAGATCCAACATACATACCCTTTTTGGATATATTATTGGATCTCACGTGAGGACAAGTACTCCTCAAATGCCTTGTTGGTATACTGTGAATGAATTGGATCTCACGTGAGGACAAGTACTCCTCAAATGCCTTGTTGGTATACTCTGTCCCATTGTCCGACCACAACACCTTCACCACTGCACTGTATTGCGTTTGAACCCCTTTCTTAAAATCTTTGATGCATGCAAACACATCACTTTTATTTTTCATTAGGTATAACCAAGTCATATGTGAAAAACAATCATAAAAGACACGAAATATCAAAATTCATTCACAGTATGCGTGAGACTTGGTCCTCATACATCAGAATGAATTAGATCAAATAAATTAGAACTCCTTCTACCAGAACTTGAGTACGAGTTTTTAGTATGCTTTCCTAGCTCACATGCATCGCATACAAGTTTTTTTTGATTGAACTTTTTAAACAAAACAAATACATTTGACTTAAAATAGAAAATGAAGGATGACCCAGACGCCTATGATGAAGTATGAGTTGGTCCTCCACGCTCTTTCAACTTCTGCAGTATCCTCTATCAGTGTGGAAAAGGCCAAGTCCAAGCTTTCCCTATCCAGGTACCGCAAGCCCTTACGCCATGTGCTAGTCCCAAGTTTCCTGCCAGTCTCCTTCTCCTGAAAGATCACCTTGGGTTATCAAACAAGACAACACACTTTAGTTTAGATATAATGACACTAATTGATAAAAGATTTTCGGGAAAAGAAAGGGCATGTAAAATATTGGACATAGTCAAAGTGTTCGTACATTGTATGGTACCCTTTCCAACCACAGGTTGAGCTGTGCCATCGACAGTTTGAATGTGTTTTGGGACTACTAGGGGATTATATGAAAGAAATTCCCTAGCTTTCTCAGTTACATGTCGAGAAACGCCTGAATTGACTATTCACTCTGGTGATCTAGTGATTGATATAGATGTGAATGCACATGTATCACATGTACCTGTGACAGAGTGAGCAAAAGAGGCAATATTACCCCTAGAAACCGTTGGAGTAGGTGCGCCATCTGTCATACCTTTCTGCTTCCTTTGCATCAGCTGGTCGTATGCATCCAAAATCTCGTGCTCCTTCGGGTGACTCATATTAGCAATACCTTCTTCTGCCACTTCCTCTCTTTTTATGAGATTTGCCTGATAGCATCCTCGCCCACCACCTCTACGACCTCCACGACCGCGCCCCCGACCTCCAATCTTTCCCCGTCCACCCGCATCCCGCTCTTTTGGTGGCTTGGGACAAGTCAGTCGAGGATGTCATATTTCACCACAATTGTAACATTGTCGTGTCTCGCTCCTGTATCCCTTGTGCCCTTGATTGGTGATCACTAGAACTGATTTTCCTCCCGGAAGAGTGGTTCCACCAGACTGGAGCCTAATCCTGCTCTCCTCCTGCATCATGGCTAAGATCGTCTCATCCGGGGAAGGAATCTTTGACTGAGTGAGCAACATCACACTCATTTACTCAAATGTCGGGTTCAACCCTCTCAGAAAGTTCACAGTCCTCCGTTGAGCATTTTGCTCCCCTTTTGTGCATTCAGGGTCTTTACAGCATGCAGCTGGTGAGAAATAACCATAGTCTCCCCATAGTCGCTTTAGATCTGCGACATACTCCTGAATCGAGCGATCCCCCTGGGTTATAATCTCAATATCCCGTTCGATCTGAAACACACATATGTTGTTGTTGACTCCCGCGTAGAGCCTCTGTAACTTCCCCCAAACATCGCTTAGAGTCTTTATTCCATTCACCGTGATAGCAATAGACGTGACCATTGAGTTTAGGAGCCAGGTGTGTAGCAGACTGTGTGTAGTCTTCCATTTATTGTACCCATTCGAGTCTTTCTCTGGCCCTCTCTTTTCTCCAGCTAGATAGCCCTCCAGGTTCCTTCCGGAGAGTACCCTTTTCACTTGACGCGACCAACTCAAGTATGTAGCTGATCCATCAAGCTTCAACTTCATAGGGGGAAGATCCAGCTTTACCAGAGGCGACAGCGACTGATCCAATCCCTCGCCTTTTGACATCAGCAAGAATTCAAGGAACACTTTTAAATCCACCTCCTCCATCTTGGCAACCAATTTCTCCACGAGTAACCCACAAATTTGTCAGAACTTAAAATTGGTGTCTCGTCTCTCCGCTTCTTAATCAAAAACCAAAATGATGATCGAGTCTGGGAATAATAATCTCAAAAGGAAAATGGAGAATCGATAGTCCACGCAATTACAATCCAGGGATGAAAGTCTCGGAAAAAATGAAACAATTGCTTCTTCCCAGCGACTTGCTCCGACTGCCGCGCCTCCCTGCGCGATGTTTCACAACGTGATCCTTCTTCGCGCGTGTTTAGGGACAATCTGCCGTGATCCACCGCGATGCTTCTCTCGCGCACAGTTTTTCTTCCCGCAGAGCCCGATGTCGCAATGTTTTTCTTCCTACACAGAGCTCCTTCTTCCTGCGCACTGCGCAAGCCCGATGCCGCACTGTGCAAGCCCGACGTTCACGTGCTCCTTCCTGCACATCAGCTCGCGTCACACATGCGTTCCTTCGCCCTGCTCAGCCTTGCACAATGTTTTTTTCCCCGCAAGGCCGCACGTGTATGCCCTCTCCGCGCGCCTCCTACTCCCTCTGCGCGTTGCTCCTGCAGAGAACCCGTGGACTGCGGGTCCTTCCACCGCGCCGCACTTCTCCGCGCAAAGTTCCTGCTGCCGCGTCGCTCCTCCGCGCAATTGAGCGTACAAAGATCAGTCGGATTCCGCTATGCGATTATCCTTCCGCTCTCTCCAGGAAAGGAAAAAAATAAAAAACTAGCCCTCTCTGGCAGAAAATCGGTCCGCAAAAATCCCTTCAATCCCACTTCCGTGATCACAACCCTCTCTGACGGATTTTTATTTATTTCCAAACCTACCTCTGATATCAAGTAGAAAAAAAAGAATTTTATTTTCTCACGAAAGTCTTTACATCTTGCCTCTGTATATACACATACAAGGATAACTACAACACCATACTAGCGGCGTGATACTAAATACAAAAGGAGGAGACATGCTATCGGCACACCAATTTGCGCTATTTGCACACTAAATACCAACACTAGCCATCTGTGACAGACATGTAAAACAATCAATATTCTACCTTTAATACCGTTAGATATACAATTTATTTAACTGTGTTGAAATGAGTTGTATATTGGCCCATCCAATGACCCATTGAGGGCTCATTTTTTATATTTAGTGATTAGTCCCACGTCATAGGATGAAGTTGATTTACCATTCATCCTCTCTTTAAATATTTGTGTATACCTTTGTTGTAAGTTGTTTTTTTCTGGATAAGAAATAATAAATATTTCCTTTTTTTGTATAATTCTACATGGTATCAGAGGGAATCGTCTGCGGACCGATTTTATTTTTCGATTGATCCTTTGCTCTCGTTTCGGTCCCGCCCTTCACTAGCCGTTCCCGTCCTGCCCTTCACTAGCCGTTCCCGTCCTGCCCTTCGCTAGCTGTTCCCGTCTTGCCCTTCACTAGCTGTTCCCGTCGGCGTCCATCCCACTCGCTGCCTCTGTGGACATCGTTGACTTCCCTTCGGAGTCCATCCTTTGCTTCTACTAGCCTTACCACGCTCCCCGTCTTTGTCGAGCTCCCTACTTTGTCGAGCCCCTTGACTTGTCGAGCTCTGGCAGTGCTGGGCTTCATTCCTTTCATCGCTCCTTGCTCTGCCGAGCTCTCTTTTCTGCCGAGCTCCTCTCCCAGCCATGCTCCTTCTCCCAGCCGATCTCTCTCTCCCAGCCGCGTTTTCTCCCCACCGATCTCCTCTTTAGCGAGCTCCCATCGTTCCGCGACCTCCTTGCCGAGCTCCGGTTGTTGAGGTGTCCTCCCTGTCAAGCTCTCCTTGCCTGTCAAGCTCTCCTTGCCGAGCCCTGGTATGCCGCAACTAAGTGTCATGGTTAAGTGAAAACTCAGCAAGGAGAGCTTGGCAGGTAGAGCTTGGCAGGGAGAGCTTGGCAAGACTTTGGACTTGCGGGAATGTGAGCTCGTTAATTGGGCCACTTTAATATGAGCTCTCCCTACCGAGCTTTCCTTGCCGAGCTATTGGGACACTTTGTTGTTCTAAGGGGATCTGATTAAGAACAATTGGGCCACTTTACTATGAAAAATTTACTGTTACTAGACTTTCAATACTTTTTTCGTAAGCTCCTGTGATTCCTCGTATTTGAGAAAATAGCAAATGACTTCTGAATATTTCATTATTCTCTCTATTATAAATAGTTTGTGTCTGTCATTTATGGGGTTTATTACCCTCTTCTTAATCATCTCAAGCAAGGCGGTGGAGACTATTTTTACCCGATTCTCTTCTTTTGTTGCATTTTGATTATGAAATTTCCACATAAATACTGATCTAAAACTTATTCTGCACTTCCTTTTAGTTAATGCCTTCATGCACTACATCTTCATCCTAAATTGCTGATAATTCTGTGTCCACATGGAAACAGGTATCATGCTTTCTGTGTTGGATTTAATCCTGAATTTACATCTGAAAATTCATGGTTGTGCCCAAGGTGATTTTATAAGAGCCAGTGTAATATTTTATTTCTCATTCATCCTGGTCATTCTCGTTCTTGGTAGATTTGGAGGTTGAACATTCTAATTCTTACCTGCAAATTGTTTTGGTACAAGGGCATGATGCATGCAGAATTGCTAAAGTTGGTATATTGAATTCTAAAGCTGGTTTCTGATAGGTGTATAAACAATGAGATGCTGCAACAGTCAGGTGCTATTTCTTTGCAAAGCCTTGTGAAATATTCTTCTTCACAAACTACTGAAGTTGGATCAACAGTCAATCCGTCTCTCTCTGGCAAGATATCTGTATCAGTTGCTGATGCTGGCGAGACAGCTGTTGTCGTCTCAATGATTTCAGGGAAGCAAGAGACACATTGTGAGAGGTCTGAGGATGCCAGGCTTGATTCCAACATCGATATAGAGAATGCACAACCCCTATATTATTCTGATAATGAAACTTCTGGAACAGCGTTGCAACAGAAAGATGGAAGCTGTATTCAAGTTCCTATTTTTAGGGACTATCAAGAGCAATGCACCAATGCATCTGATATTGATAACAGCTCTGAAATGTTTTTTGATCTTTTACCTGAGATTATCGATTTCAAACCTTATGTTGAATTAAAAGAAGCTTCAATACCATCCTTTTCTCAGGATGCTACTATAGTCAAACCAAGAAACGATAGTACCGAGTTGAGATCACCACTAAGATTAGAGGATATGTCATTTTCTTTATGTGATTCAGAAGCAAATGTTGAAGGGAAGAACATCAATGCTCCAGAAACAAGATTTGATTCAGCATATTCTTATGATTATATGGATGTATCTTCTGTGTCTCTTTGCACATCCGAAGTTGACGAGGAACCAGACAAAAAATCTAGTCACAATGCTGATACCTGCTTAGTTGCCTCTACTTCAGGTAATAATCAAGAATTTTGTGACGCCTATCGGACCTTTATCTTATGGTTTAAATAAATATATTTGGGGCATTTCGCTTTTAGGCGATTTATGTGTGTGCCATCATATTCTAACTTATTTATAAAATTAACACCCGAGCATTTAACTGTACTAAAATTAGTTGTATTTTCTTGTCATACAACCAAATCATTGTGAAATTATTTAGTAGTTGAGAATGATAGTTGGTATTTATGTTGTACCTTTAAATATTTGGGCTATATTATTGTAATAGAAGCACTTAGTTGTTATTTCTATAAATATTCACGCACGTAATTGCCAGTTTTGGTAGACTTTTGCAGTCTTTAAATAAAAAATTCTTTTGTAAGAAAGTTTGCAATATTGCTATTATATATGGCATTATATTGTCTAGCTTTGGAAAATATTTTAGAAGGTTAAGGGCATGTGGTGGCTAGAATTTAGATAAAATCTTATTGGATGGGGACGACCGAGGGATAATGTTACCGGGCCAGACCTCATGCTCCACTATCCTAAAAGTGAACGTTAGGTCTTGCATGAAGTCGCGCACCAGTCATATATGCAATCAAAGAGGAATGCGATGAGACTATTTTGTAAATTTGCCATGCCATTATGATAAAGCGATCCCACTACATGAGCTTCAAGAGCCACATTCAGAAGAGACGGAAGGGAAAATTTGATAATCTCAACATTAAGAGAGAGAATTATGAAACTGAATTGCTACTTTCTTCTTTTTCTTGAGTTCCTGCACCTTCACCCGTGAAACTGAATCGCTACACTCCTGCTTACAAAGGACTCCTTCCCAAACGAACTACTGAAGCCCGATCTCGATTACACTTGTGGGAATTGGAATAAAAAAAGCATTCCTCACCTCATAACCTACAGGGCACATCCTCACTCGTAATAGTTGCAGAAAAGCCTTTATTGTCATCAGCTGCCTTAACCAACTAAATTCTGTTGGGGAAAATGTGTGCGACTCCAAGAGGTGACTAAAATACTTGTGATATGAGAGATTAGGGTTTTATTGGAGGATTATATAAAAACCAACTATGGTGTTGGATCGACTTTTGAGCAGCCCTCAAGCATTTTTCCTGTGTTTTCATGGTATTGGCGCAGGTTTGGCACACTCGTTGTCTGTTCGATGTCATTAAGGATCTATACTCACATCGAATAGCCAGATTACCCTTGTAGATCGTCTGTTTGGTCTCCCGGACTTTTTCAAGGCTCTCGTAACATCGTATCGTGTTCTCGTCGAACCTCGACAGTGTATTGTTCAACACGCCCGCTCCTCAAAGATGCTCTCTCTGTCTTTCCCTTGCCAGGCCTCGATTGGATGTTCGTTGGTAGTCAAAGGAACACTGGATTTATTACTGGTACTAAAGTTCCCCATGCTGTTACATTTTTTTACTATAAATATTGGGAAAGGGACATTTTAACTGTTATGAATTTACTTACTTGATGGGGCCAACATTGCTTGTCACTTCATGTTTTGCAATACTGCCAATGAAATGTGGGATCTTGTGAAAAATAATTACTCTTATGAAGAAATATCTGACACAGATCTTTCAACTTCAGAATGAACAAATCCTCCTTTCCATGTTGTAAATTTTGTAATAGTAAGCTAAATTGCAAGTGGGCTGAGTTAGATTAATACTTCAATGTTCACTAGATTGAAGATTATAAGGGAATCTGCAACGACGGGTCTTTGAGTTGCTCTACGGTTCCTTCTATACTGGAGTTCCAAAAGGCCTAGATGTCGGAAAAAGACTGCTTGATCTGGATATTGCGACACACTACCTTAGAGTGGAGTACAATTGGATGTCTATTGCTCCAGCGATTAGGGTGGTCATATTGAGAGATCTGCTATGGCCGCCGATCATAGGAAATACCATTCTAAGAGCACTAACTCTTCTGAGAATAAGGGTTATGATGATAAAAATGGGTTGAAAGTGCCTCCATTGTGGAAGAAAGTGACGCATGAAGGACAAATGCTGGGAATTACACCTAACCTGGTTCCATAAAGATGGATACGTGACAATGACATGTTATGTTCGGCCTTAGACCACCCTATATAGTCATGTTGAACGAGATAATCTTGCTTGTGAATTGATGGCCCTGAATAAATCTCCTGAACAAGCTACTTATATGTTGCTTTTGAGATTATTGACTCTGGTACTTCCAATCACATGTCTCAGAGTTCCGGTAAGCTCATGTATTTTGTTTTTACTGCAGGTAGTGTTAAGTTGGTTGATGGTCCATCCACTCATGTTTATGGTAAATGATCTGTTTATGGTAAATTATTATCTGTGAGTAGAATCAATCGTCACTCCTTGAGATATGGTCACCACCCGACGAGTCTAGGATAGCTTGCCTTTTAACACCCCTCTCAAGCTAACATCATAAGCATCCAACATCCCAAGCCCGAGAGAGTATGAATAAAGATATTTATCAGAGACAACTTTGGTCAGTATTTTAGCTAGTCGATCTTCATATGACACAAACACCGTAGTAATAGTTTGATCATGAATTTTCCCCGCACGAAGTGACAATCAATTTCAATGTATTTTGTCTTTTCATGGAAGATAAGATTGTTGGCAATGTGAATAACAGCTTGATTGTCACAGTGAAGGTGCATGACCTCTATTACATGGAAGCCCATTTCTCTCAAGATAGATTAACCCAAATCAGTTCATATATAGTGACGACAATTGCACAATATTCTATTTCAGTTGAGAAACGAGCAACCACATTTTGTTTCTTACTACTCGATGAAAGAAGATGACCACCCACCTAGTTAGAATATCCACTCGTAGATTTTCCATCCAAAGAGGAACCAACCCAATCAGTATTGCAGTACCCGTAAATCTTAAGATGGTCATGATCTTGATAGATAATACCTTTTCTGAGTCCATTTTTAAGTATTTAAGAATCCGAAAAACCGCTTGATAGTGATGAACAGTAGGAATGCTCATGAATTGACTAAATAAACCAACAACAAAGGATATATTGAGTCTGATTATAGTCGGATAGATCAATTTTCCCACGATGCGTTGAAATTCCAACTTCCTCTCAAAATCTGGAGAGTTATCCTTGTGAATATCAAAACTAGGGTCCACAAGACTATCCACATGTTTTACTTCCAAATATCCAATATCACTGAAAAGATCTAAGACATTTGCATTGAGTGATTATGATTTTTCCGACAGATCAAGCAATCTCAATCACAAGAAAATATCGAAGAAGACCCAAATCCTTGATTTCAAAGGCAAATGTCAATTCGTCTTTTACAAGAGTAATGTAATGATCATCAGTTCATGTAATAATGATATCATTCACATATACAATGAGGATAGTGATACATTTCTCCTTCTTGTAGACAGAGACCGAGTAATTAGAGGCACAACAAGAGAAATTTTAATTCGGGAGTTTGTCACTTAGCTTGGCAAACCAGGCACGAGGTTGTTGTTTGAGGTCATGCAAGACTTTCTTAAGACGACACCCATATCCTTTAGGAACATCCATGCTCGGTAGAGTCATGTATATTTCTTCTTCCAATTCACCGTCGAGAAAGACAATTTTCACATCTAGCTGGTGTAAGGGCCAAGACTTTTGGGCCGCGATAGATAACAAAATTATAACAGAATTCAGTTTAGCAACTGAATCAAGTGTCTCTTGGAAGTCAACTCCATCAATCCGAGTAAAGCATTTAGCAACCAATCTTGTTTTATATCTGTCAAGAGTCCCATCTTGAAGAAATTTTGAAGTATATATTAATTTGCAAACAACGGGGTGACGCCCACGCAGGATAGAGACAGTTTCCCAAATCTTTTGATGTTAGAGTGCATCCATCTCCTCATCAATAACCTTCATCCAGTAGGGATTCAAGCTAGCTTCTGAAAAATTATTAAGAATATAAATAGAAGAAACTGATGCAAGATAGGGTTTCAAAGAATGAGAGATAGAGTGATACTTAATATATTTATCAAAAGGATAGCTAGTATGACCATTATGAATTTGGAGAGGAGATGTGGTCTCTTGAGTGGTGCTGGTGTTTGGATCTGACGTAGTGGTGGTGGATGGTGGAGCATGAGTATGACATTCTTGCGCAATATTTCTGTTTTGTCTTCTCTGGTAGACTTGTAGGTTCTTCCTTCTTTTTTACACAGATTATTGGTGGGATCTTCCTTCCTAACCGGAACATCCACATTACTCGGAGTAAGAATATCTACCAGAACAGGTAGGGGGCATCATATTACTCTCCTCTTTAGATTTCTCTTGATAGGTAACAATTTTGCCTTCATTAGAATTGTAACACCCCTTCCCAGTTTTACAATAATCAGTCATCCGGCCGGGTCAGCGATATAAAGAGAACTAGGAAACAATATTAAAAATAGTATGCAGCAGGTATAAAGTAGAAGCTACTAAAAATTCTATAACTTACAACGGAAGCTAAGGGTAACGACATACCTGAAATCTGGATTCACAGAGCTACTAATCATGAATATAATTGAGATGACTGAAAATCTGTAATAATATCATAAGTCTGATACATGACATATAAAATGTTAACATGTTACATTGTCCACAACTACAAGTATATACTGAAAGTAAAGGAAAACTGAATGGAAAAAAACATTACAAACTGACGCCACCAACGCTCATCCTAGGCGTAGTTTCCCACCTGAGACACCTGTAAAAACATTGCCTACGAGGGGTCAGAGTAAAGAAAAATAATTCCTCCTAGTGACACTAAAAACTTTTCTCATATGATGAATGCATGCCTTTAGAAAATGGTTTTGTGCATTAAAATATTTATGCTATATGTTATGCATGCTTTCAGAACACATGATCAAAACATCTACATGTTCTACGTTCGTGACTTTCAGTTCACTAACCCAAGTCCCGACGTTTACTAGTAGTGTACTGTCTCACGTCAGGTCTATACTTGAGTTCTATGCGACTTCTAACCTGCACCTCTAATAGTAAGGCTCTAGGCAGAGTAGCTGCTAACGCGCAAAATCAGAAACTGACGACCCGAGACCATCTGACGAACTTAAATGTTCTAATGTCACGCGAACACGGTCTCGAATCTACTAACTGTCTCAAGGGGAGTCAACTCCCAAGACACTGCTACTCATAGGATACCATATGCCATATGAGAAAGGTAGTGCGCCTCTACCAAGCACAAAAAGACTGAAGTGTGCTTACTGACCTTTTGGTCAAATGCTACTCTGCTTGGGACTTCTCTTTTGGTGTACTACTGAGCGACCCTTAACTTTCTTATGACCGACTAGAAGGGACATTCACGCCCTTGGTTGAACAAATTCCAAACTTACGTACACGGGTATAGGTTTCGTACCTAACGTTACTGTTCATGATCTGTCTACTTGGGTATTGGAGAAAAGTGTCATTCTACACGTTTTCCGTGACCATTTCCCTATCACCACACCTTGTTATGCATGGTCATGATACTTGTACAAAACCCTACACATGCGTATACAAAAATATATTTCTTTACTATGTCTAACTAACAGAAATTAGGTTTCCTTACAGTGGTGCTGCGACGCTCGTACACTCGGCGCGACAACATTTTCTCTTCCGAAGGCAATCCTACTGCTGGGGACTTCAGAATGCTGCCCCGACCCCACCAAAATCCTGCAAATTTACAGTAGCCCTATTTTTCATAATTTTCCCTTTACGATTTTCCGTGGAAAATTTCTGTACAACTAGAGTTACAAAAATTTCAAGCGCTAAACTTCAAATATTACCTTTACGTGGAGTGATTGAGACTCTCAAAGCGCCCAAACCAAATTCTGCAGAGGATCACGAACTCCAAAACCTAATTAGGGCACAAGGATGAAAACTTAGGTTAGACTAACTCCGAAATCGAAGGATTTCCCTGAAGAAATGGAGAAAAAGAAGAAATAAACTCACCGGAAACGAACGATTCCGAGTTCCACCGGTTAGGGTTGAAATCCGGCACTTCCACGGCCAAGAAAGGAAAAGGAATGTCCACTGGCGCTCGTAGAGGAAGGAGGAGTGGTCGGAGAGGGATTCCGGAGGCGCATCGGCCGACGGAAAGGGAGCGGAAGGCGTCGGCTTGGCGTCGTCGCGACTTGACCATACAATTAAATAAATTTCTGCGTCAAATAACGGATGTTACAAACCTCCCCTCCTAACAAAAATTTTCGTCCTCGAAAATTGTAATCATACCTGAATCGAAGAGAAAAGAATAGTCTGCATTGCTCTTAAGCTCATCCTCTCGCTCTCAAGTATACTCTGGCCTGCCACAGTTCATCCAAAGGACTTTGACCATACAAATCTCTCTATTCTTGAGCTTCTGTATCCTTGAATCCACTATTCTGACTGGTCGAACCCCAATACTATGATCTGTCTCTACTAGTGCTTCTTCGGTACTGATGATCTGACTGGAATCTCTGACTGCTCTCCTCAGATAGGAGACGTGAAAAACATCATGTACACCACTCATTTCCTCAGGTAAGGCTAACCTATAAATAACCTCACCAACTCTTTCCAGCACCTCAAAAGGACCAACGAATCTGAGGCTCAGCTTTTTCATCCGCTTTATTCTAGAGACTCCTCTGACTGGTCTGACCTTCAGATAAACATAGTCTCCAACACTGAACTCTACTGACTTGTGCTTCTGATCATGATACTTGGCCTGACGATTCTGAGCTGTCTTCATACGCTCCTGAATGAGCTTGATCCTGTCAGTGGTCTTATCAATCCATGACTCCATGATGGTAGACCTCTCTTCACTTTCAGCCCAACATAACGGTGTCTGACAACGTCTACCATAGAGGGCTTCGAACGGTGTCATTCCAATACTCGTCTGAAAACTATTATTGTAGGAGAATTCCACAAGAGTAACATACTTCTCCCACTTTCCTCCAAAGTCCAAAATGCATATCTGTAGCAAATCCTCCAAAGTCCTATTTGTGCGCTCAGTTTGTCCATCGGTCTGGGGATGGAAAGCGGTGCTGAAGTGTAACCTAGTATCCAACCGCTCCTGTACGTATCGCCACTCCCTGGAGGTGAATCTGCCATCTCGGTCTGAAACTATAGTCCTGGGAACACCATGAAGTCGAAGTATCTCGTCTATATATAACTGTGCTAATCTGGGACCTTGATCTGTCTTCTTAAGAGGAATGAAATGGGCAACCTTAGAAAGACGATCTACTACAACCCATAAAGAATCATTTCCACTCTGCGATCTCGGCAGACCATGGATGAAGTCCATGGATATATCATCAAAAGTCCACTCAGGAATGGGAAGTGCCTGCAACTTGCCTCCAGGCCTTTGGCACTCGGCCTTAACCAATTTGCACGTCTCGCACTTCCCTACATAATCTGCAACATCCCTCTTCAAGCCTGACCACCAGACTACCTTCTAGAGATCTGCATACATCTTCGTGCTATCCGGATGTATAGAATATCTGGAATTATGTGCCTCAAATAGAATGTCCTCGCTATGGTGGCTAACATCGGGAATACACACTCTGCCATCAAACAATAATAAATCACCCTGAATAGTGAATCTCTCCTTCTGACCTGTCTGCACTGCGGTCCAAATCTCTGCCATCTTCGGATCCAATGGTAGAGCTGTCCTGATTCTATCCTTAATGTCGCAAGTAATATCCATCCAACTCAACCTTGCAGAACTAAAACTACAACGTGACACAACGGTAATATCCAGTCTCTCTAGCTCTCGCACTAACTCCTCCTGCTGAGTGAGAAGGAAGAAACATGAACCTCTACGGCTGAGGGCATCAGCTACTACGTTCGCCTTTCCTGGATGGTACTGAATGTCTACGTCGTAGTCTGATAGAAACTCTAACCATCTGCGCTGCCTCAAATTGAGCTCTCGCTGATCAAAGATATACTTTAGGCTCTTATGATCAGTGAAGATCTCGCAACGAACACCATAGAGATAGTGCCTCCAAATCTTCAGAGCATGTATGACTGCTGTAAGCTCCAAGTCATTCACTGGATAGTTCCTCTCATGAACTTTTAACTGTCTTGAAGCATATACTACGACCTTTCCATGCTGCATGAGAACTCATCCCAAACCCTGACCTGATGCATCACTATAAATTTGAAACCCGTCAGGCCCTGAAGGTAAACTCAAGATCGGTGCGGTCATCAGCCTGCCCTTCAAGTCCTCAAAAGCCAACTCACACTCAACTGTCCAATCCAAGCTCTTACCCTTCCTAGTGAGGGAGGTCAGTGGTAAAACTATTTTTGAGAAATCTCTGATGAATCTCCTGTAGTAACCAGCAAGACCCAAAAAGCTTCGAACCTCTGAAACTGTCGTTGGCCTTGGCCAATTCTTAATGACCTCTATCTTCTTCGGATCGACACTAACTCCTTGCTGACTGATGACGTGACCTAAGAATGCAATCTCTGAAAGCCAGAACTCACACTTTGAAAACTTTGCATACAACTGGTTCTTCCTGAAGGTGCTCAAAACAATCCTGAGGTGTGCGACATGATCTTCTGCACTCCTTGAGAAAACTAAGATGTCATCGATAAAAACGCTAACAAAATGATCCAAGTACTCCCGAAATACCCTGTTCATCCGGTCCATAAATACTGAAGGGGCATTGGTCAGCCCAAACGGCAAGACCACGAACTCGAAGTGTCCATACCTGGTACTGAAAGCCGTCTTCTGAACATCCACGTCCCGAATCTTTAACTGATGGTAGCCCGACCTCAAATCTAACTTGGAAAAGGTGCACGAGTCCACCAACTGGTCGAACAAATCATCAATCCTGGGAATCGGGTATTTGTTCTTTACTGTCAGCTTGTTCAACTCACGGTAGTTTATGCACAATCTCAGACTACCGTCCTTCTTCTTCACGAAAAGTACTGGAGCACTTCAAGGAGAAGTACTGGGACGTATAAAACCCCAATCAAGCAACTCCTGCAACTGGCTCTTCAACTCCGCTAGTTCCCTTGGAGCCATCCGATAGGGGGATTTGGCTACCGGTGTAGCCCCGGGCTGCAAGTCTATCGGGAACTCAATCTCTCTATCTGGAGAGGCACCAGAGAGCTCTTCAGGGAAAACATCGGGGAACTCCTGCACCACTGGTACCTCTGTTAAGTCAGCCTTAGCCTCTGCATTCATCATACTACAAAGGTTTCACAACCCTTACTGATGCACCTTCTAGCTTGGACTGCGGAGATGATCATCTTCACAACTCCCTTCAAGCCCTGAAAAGAAACTACAGTCTGATTAGGGCCCTCAAACTGTATCTGCTTCGCCCTACAGTCAATCATGACGTTGACTGCCGAAAGCCAGTCCATTCCAAAGATCAGATCGAATCCTGCAATAGGTAGCTGCAAAGCTTCCACGATAATCTCGGTGTCACCAAACTGACCTTGCACTTATCTCTGGTCTGCAGAAGGGATTCATTCAGCATCATAACATCCAGCGCTACAGTCTCTGGGAAAACTTTTAAATTCAGCTTACGCACTAGAGATTCTGCGATTAACGAGTGCGAGACGTGCGTATCAAACAGAATCTTGGAGGGTATATCACGAATCATAAGGATGCCTACATGAATGGTTTACACAAATGAAAAAAAAGTGTCACTACGGAGGATTAAATAAACTCGTTAAGCAAAGTAAACGCTTACCTGTCACTACATCCTCCTGATCCTTTGCCTCATGCTGACAAAGCCCATAAGCTCTGGTATACACCAAATCTCGACCCTGCTGTGGTCTTCCATCAGTAAGCAACAAATCTTTGCCCTTGTCTACTCTGCTAGGGCCACCAACCTCGTACTTCGACTGCAGCAACAAATTACATTTGTCATCTACAGTAATTTCATAAATGTACAAAAAATACAACTAGGTTTTGATTACCTGATTTGCACCAACTTCCTGGCAGAAACGAGCAATGTGTCCAGGTTGACGGCACTTGTAACACACGCCCGCGCTGGCCAAACACTCTCCTGGATGGCGACGCTGACACTTGGGACAAAGGGGGTAGTCCTTGCTCCTGTCACCAGATTGACCATTCTTCATCGCATTGGACTTCTGTTTCTTGTTTCAGTTCTTCCCTTGGTTATTTCTGATCTGTTGCGGCTGATGCGAATCCTGAGATCGCTTCGCACGGAAATTACTTCGCTTCTGAACCTTCTGTCGATCAGCCTCCAGACTGCCAGTTGTATCCACTAAGCTCCTGTAATCAGCGTTGACCATAGTCATCAGCGGCTGCCTCAACGTGTCACGGAAACCATCCATAAAACGGCTGCACTTTTCAGCCTGTTCTTCCTGCATCACGCCCGCATAACGAGCCAGATGGGTAAGCTCTCGCTCGTACTCAGCAACAGTCTTGTCCCCCTGGAAAAGCCTAAGGTATCTCTCCTGTAGACTTCGTCGCGCGGAAGGAGTCACGAACCAACTTGCAGGGGCTCTAGAAAATTCACCCCATTTAAACATGTCTGGTGTACGAGCTGGTCAAAAGTACGGTCATACTATTTAAAAATAACGTATCACTTTCAAAAATAAAAGGAATTTTCATAACCATTTACCTGCAGGGTCATCTGCCCGGTACTTGTCCCACCAAACCTTTGCCTCACCTCGGAGGAGAAAAACTGCCAGAGGAACCTTCCTGTTCTCTGGGTACTCCAAAACATCCAACAGGTCTCTAGTGTTTGCTATCCAATCATCTGTGTCCATCGGGGTCTCATCCCCACTGTAGCTCGAGGGTTGAAGCTCTCTAAAGTTCCTCAAATAGCGCTCCAGGGTCATCTCCATGGGTGCTGGGGCAGGAGCTGGTGCAGGGGCTGGTACTTGTACTGGAACTGGAAACCCTGCAGCCAGTACTCTCTGAAACTCCATCAAGGCAACAGTAACCGCCTTGGCAATCTGAGATGCTATGTCAGTGCCCTCTGATGCTGCTGGAACTGGTGGTACCTGTGGCACTGCAACATCTCCCCTAGTCGAGTTAGGAACAGGGTCCTGACGTGAAGTTTCACCCGGTTCGCTGACTCGAGGTGCCTGAAAGAACATATAAAAGAAATCTGGTTATTTATCAAGCATCTGCAAAATCTGGCTCGACAACTTTATTTCGTACCCTTGCGAAAACTAGGTCTTAAACGTAACTTAAAATACTTTACTAACAAGAGTTTACTCTTACACAATTCTATGGCTCTGTGAAAACCTTCTAGGGTCCAGGGATCCTAAACCTGGCTCTGATATCAATTTGTAACACCCCTTCCCAGTTTTACAATAATCAGCCATCCGTCCGGGTCAGCGATATAAAGAGAACTAAAAAACAGTATTAAAACTAGTATGGAGCAGGTATAAAGTAGATTATACTAAAAATTCTATAACTTACAACGGAAGATAAGGGTAACCACATACCTGAAATCTGGATTCACATAGCTACTAATCATGAATATAATTGAGATGACTGAAAAATCTGTAATAATATCATAAGTCTGATACATGACATATAAAATGTTAACAGGTTACATTGTCCACAACTACAAGTATATACTGAAAGTAAAGAAAACTGAATGAGAAAAAACACTACAAACTGACGCCATCAACGCTCATCCTAGGCGTAGTTTCCCACCTGAGACACCTGTAAAAACATTGCCCACGAGAGGTCAGAGTAAAAAAAATAATTCCTCCTAGTGACACTAAAAACTTTTCTCATATGATGAATGCATGCCTTTAGAAAATGGTTTTGTGCATTAAAATATTTATGCTATATGTTATGCATGCCTTCAGAACACTACCTGGTCAAAACATCTACATGTTCTATGTTCGTGACTTTCAGTTCACTAACCCAAGTCCCGGCGTTTACTACTAGTGTACTGTCTCACGTTAGGTTTATACTTGAGTTCTAGGCGACTTCTAACCTGCACCTCTACTAGTAAGACTCTAGGCAGAGTAGCTCCTAACGTGCAAAATATGGAACTGACGACCCGAGACCATCTGACGAACTCAAATGTTCTAGTGTCACGCGGACACGATCTCGAATCTACTAACTGTCTCAAGGGGAGTCAACTCCCAAGACACTGCTACTCATAGGATACCATATGCCCTATGAGAAAGGTAGTGCGCCTCTACCAAACACGAAAAAACTGAACTGTGCTTACTGACCTTTTGGTCAAATACTACTCTGCTTGGGAATTCTCTTTTGGTGTACTACTGAGAGACCCTTAACTTTTTTTATGGCCGACTAGAAGGGACATTCACGCGCTTGGTTGGACAAATTCCAAACTTACGTACATGGGTATAGGTTTCGTACCTAACATTACTGTTCATGATCTGTCTACTTGGGTCTTGGAGAAAGGTGTCATTCTACACGTTTTCCGTGATCATTTCCCTATCACCACACCTTGCTATGCATGGTCATGATACTTGTACAAAACCCTACACATGCGTATACAAAAATATATTTTTTTACTATGTCTAACTAACATAAATTAGGTTTCCTTACAGTGGTGCTGCGACGTTCGTACACTCGACGCGGCGGCATTTTCTCTTCCGAAGACAATCCTACTGCTGGGGACTTCAGAATGCTGCCCCGACCCCACCAAAATCATGCAAATTTACAGTAGCTCTAAATTTCATAATTTTCCCTTTACGATTTTCCGTGGAAAATTTCTGTACAACTAGGGTTACAAAAATTTCAAGCGCTAAACTTCAGATATTACCTTTACGTGGAGTGATTGAGGCTATCAAAACGCCCAAACCAAATTCTGCGGAGGATCACGAACTCCAAAACCTAATTAGGGCACAAGGATGAAAACCTAGGTTAGACTAACTCCGAAATCGAAGGATTTCCCTGAAAAATGGAGAAAAGGAAGAAATAAACTCACGAGAAACGAACGATTCCGAGTTCCACCGGTTAAGGTTGAAATCCGGCACTTCCACGGACAAGGAAGGAAAAGGAATGTCCACCGGCGCTCGTAGAGGAAGGAGGAGTGATCAGAGAGGGATTCCGGAGGCGGATCGGCCGCCGGAAAGAGCGCGGAAGGCATCGGCTTGACGTCGTCGCGACTTGACCCTACAATTAAATAAATTTTTGCGTCAAATAACGGATGTTACAAGAATAGTATGAAGTGTGTTCAAAAAAAGTAACATCTTTAGATATAAACCTTCTCCGAAGAGTGAGTGAGTAACACTTATACCCCTTTGGATTAGCAACATACAACAACAACAACAACAACAACAACACTCAAGCCTTTATCCCACTATAGTAAGCAACATATCCAACACAAATACATTTGGGCCTAATTTATCTTTATGAGGTCCCACAATATGAACAAACACAACACTTCCAAATATTTTAGGAGGAAGGTTAAATAATGACATATTTGGACAAATAAGTTTTAGGGGATACTTTCCCTCCAAAGTATCAGTGCCCATCCGATTAATTAAGTAGACAGACGCGGGAACACCTTCATCCCATAGCCCCTTAGGGATGTGTATCTTTTGCAATAAGCAACAAGTAGTCTCAATGATATGATGGTTCTTCCTTTCGACCACCCCATTCTGCTGAGGTGTCCCAGGACAAGAGGTTTGGAAAATTATGCCATGATCTCCTAAGAACCTCTAAAGATCACCACCTCAGTCATGTCCACCGCCAATCGTCTTCCCACTCGCCAGATCCTGAAAAACACAATGGGAAGAGAAAAAAGTGATAGCAACTGCTCACAGAAAGCAGGTTTGTAGGGAATAAAAGATCAATAACAACTGATTTGATCGAAATAAAGGGAGAGAGTTGAATATTCCCTTTAATAAACACCGAAGCAAATGATTCATCTGCAAGTTTAACACTGTCAGATGCTGGAGAAACAGAAGAAATACCCATAGAAAATCCTGTCATATGGTCAGATGCTCCCGAGTCAATGATCCAAGGAGAAGATAACTCTTTAGAAGATAAAGAGGTAAGTTCGAACATGAGCAGCAGTACCAGACAAGTCTGCTGCAAGAGGTCTACCAACAACACGAACCTTTTGGGCTTTGATTTCTCTAGTTAAACTTTCATTTTCCGCTAGAAGGTAATCAATGTTCTCTAAATTGCTATACATGGCAGTTTGAGATCTCACATACTTCCTATCAGTATCACGAATCCAACCTGAAGGAACCAAGTTAGGATGTAAGTCCCAACACTTCTCTTTCCCATGTCCTTTCTTCCCACATTGAGGACACTTCATCTTACTTTTATCTTCTTGTCTTATATTTCTTGAATGCCAATTCTTTTGTTCAACAACAAGAGCAAATTTATTATGGCCAATATGGACATCCATATGAAGTGAGTTTATATGACTCACCTTCTCTAAGCTTCCACCCAAATTCTTTAGGCTCATTTTCTTCGTTCACATTATTGGATCTGACAACTACAAACTAGGGGCTTATGCTGTTAAGTGTATGCTTGTAGGCTATCCAACAAACGTACGGCTTATACATGTTATTCTATGTAATTACGTAAAAGATTGATCTCCAAGAATGTTATATTTTAAAAAACACCTCGCACTATTCCCAAGATGTAAAATTATTGCTTCCTTCTAGCATGGGGGGAACAAATTTGTGGAGATCTTATTCCCTTACCTATTCTTGTTGGCTCTATTCAGAAGAGAAATACTGATATTGTTGCCTAAGAGATTCCAACTGATTAAGAAAGGGTATACAAGACCTACAATCGTTGGAAGTACAAGTTTTTCGCAGAAGAAAAAAATTCGAGCTTCTCAGTGCGAACGCCTAAGTGACTCAGACAAGACCACACCATCTTATATCTTCTCAATACCTGAAAATTTTTCTGCTTCCCTGTGTACCTCTGGCTCCTACATGCTCCTTAAAGTCGTACCCGGTCTCCAATTGAGCACTTTGTTGGGTACCATGCAATATACCCCCATTTTAAAGCATATTTATCCTCCATTGCTACCATCGTTGTTCCTAACAGTTTTTCAGAGGCTAATTCTTCTTCCGAATGGAGAAATGCTATGAATATTGAAATGACAACCCTTATATAACAAACTTTTGATTTTGTTCCCTTTCCTTTCAATCGTCGTCCCATTGGATATCATTGGATTTACTTTGCTAAATATTTTCAAGTTGACACTCTTGAACGATACATTGTTCAGCTTGTGGCCAGGTATTTACTCATGTAGATGGAGTTTCATGTGACGTTTTCCCCTGTGGATAAATTGAATTATATAAGGTGTACAACCTCGGGCTCGCGAGAGACCCTCGGGGAACAATTAGGAGGCGCCAGGCGAGAAGAGTAGTAGGCGAGTGGGACCAAGGGGGGTCCACTCGCAGGCGACACGAGAGAAAAGTAGTAGGCGAGTGGGACCAAGGGGGTCCACTCGCAGGTAGCAAGACGCCCCACCTGGGGGCGAGAAGACCTCCAGCGGCGAGATGACCTCATGACAAAGGTTTCCGGCGAGACGGGTAGAGGGGTCCGTCTCGCCAATAGGTGCTCTTCCACTCGCCAGGTAAAAAAGAGACCATTTTTATATTTCCATGTCAACAGGGGTTTTTACTCTTCTACCCCGGATATTTTTACCCTTTTTTCCCTTGGTGGCCTGTACATAACTCCTCAGAACAGCGGAGTTTGGCTGTTGGCAGGCCCAGCCAGGGGTACCCTGGTAATTTCAGATCAACCCAGTTTGGTTATTGGCAGTTCAGATTCAGAAATCTATAAATTGGCCCACAGGGGTTCTTCAGAAGCACACCTTTTTCACTCCCGGGGATTCGTGGCATCATTTTCTGTGCTTTCTGAGGAGCTCCAAGCCCAGCTTTTGGCTTTGGAGGGGAAGCTCTCAGTGATCTTCCGGGTAAGCGGAGGGACCTCCCTGCTACGGCTTTTGGGCCAGTTTTCTAGTCCTTCACGACCAGTCGGAGGTCGGAGCTTGGGCCAAGTAGGTGTCGGCTACGCCCTATTTTGCGAACTTTCGTTGAAGTTAAATTTTGGCTTCAACAGTTCTGGTGCGGTGAGCGTGGAAGGTAGCGAATACAAGAAAAGTTTGAGTTTGGTACTATGGCAGGAGGTGAAGGTGAAGGATCTGGTTCCGGAGGTTCCCCCTCCCGGGGAGAAGAGGCGACAAGGAAGATGCTGGAGGACTTCAGGCGAGAGGTCCTGCAGACCATAAGCTTGGCCTTCTCGGCAAGGAGCGAATGGGCGACGCCTCAGGTCCCGATAGAGGTGGTCCCGCTCTTAGGCGAGAACGCCCCTGCACAGCGCCCGGGGAAGGAGGTCCCGGCGGAGGCTGGCGAGAGGGACGTGGCGGCGCGAGAACTCTTCCCAGGCCAGCGTCCCGGAAAGGAGATCCCGACAGAAGACGGCGAGAGCGAGGCAGCTGTGCGAGAGCTCTTCCCTGGGCACGGTCTCGCGGATCGGGCCAGCCAGCCGAGACCGCAAGACGTGCCCTCTCGGCAAGCAGTTGGCGAGAGCCCGTTCAGTGAGCTCGTCATCTCGGCTCCGGTGCCGGAGGGGTTCCGGGAGCCCGACATGTCCTACTACTCAGGAAAGGATGACCCTGTACAACACGTGCAGTGGTTTGAGGATGTCGTATCGATAAGGAAGATGACAGATGCCTTCAAGTGCCGGCTATTTGCCATCACCTTGAAGGAGAAGGCGCGGGACTGGTTCCACCAGTTGCCGGCGAGATCAATCTACTGTTTTGAGGATCTGCGGAGGGGTTTTTTGTTGAGGTTCTCAACATCAAAGAAGCGTAAGGAGGCGGAGTGCCTGTTTTCGGTAAGGCAGAAGCAGGATGAGACGTTGGGGCACTATGTGGATCGGTTTCAGGAGGAGATCCTCCTGGTCCAGGAGCTTCCTGGGTATACGCTGATGCTTGCGTTTACCTTGGGACTGAGGCCGGGCTTCTTTAGTATGAAGTTGAAAAGGGTGCCCCCCTCTCTTTTGAGGAGCTTATGGAGAGGGCGGCGAAGGAGACAGATTTCGAGAGAGCCAATCTGGCGTTTGCAAGGAAGTTGGCCAGGTTGGCGGAGGACGATGTGAAGGAGTCAGGAGCGGGAAAGCAGAGGGAGCATAGGGAGCAGAGGGAGCAGAGAGAAGAAAGAAGGAGAGAGGAACCCCGAGGTCAGGGGCAGCAAGGACAACACCATCGGGGGGCCCGAGAGCCGAACAACCGGATAGGTTGGAGGCCTCAGGAGGGTCGCCCCCAGGAGTTAGGAGGAGGTTTTCAGGGAAGAGATAACTTCCGTGAGCCAAGGAGGTTTGATCAGCCGGCATGGAGACAGGGGGCGAGGGATCGTTTTCTGCATCAGCAGGAGGCAATGGGGATCGGTCGAGGTAGAGGAGGAAGGAGAGGAGTTCGAGGAGCTGGAAGAAGAGAGGATGGAGAAGGAAGAAGGGGCAGGGTGGCGTTGCCTTTCTGTGACTTCCATCAGGAGGAAGGTCACGCAACGGCCACCTGCCCAGAGTTCTTGGAGATGAGAGAGGCTAGAGGATTGAGAAGGAAGGATCCGCCAGTAAGGATCGTGGAAGTACAGCAGGGGGAGACGGAGGATAGATGCGAAGACCGGGTGGATGTAGGAACCCGGGGAGGGATCAGAGCGATCCATGGGGGGATTGAGATCGAGGCCACCCGAAAGGGGAGCCTCCAGACCATGTTCCGGAGGGGGGTAGCCTCAACCTCCCAGGCTCCGCCCCCGAAAGAAAAAATTACTTTCTCTTCAGAGGACATGCCAGATTATGAGGATCCGTTCTGCGATGCCTTAGTGATCCAGACGGCGGTGGAAAACTTTACACTCTCCAAGATCCTGGTGGATAATGGGAGCTCTGTGAACGTGATCTTCAAAAGGGCCTTCGATGAGATGCAGGTAGAGACCAAGAGAGTGATAGCTTCGGATGGACCGTTGTTCGGTTTTTCGAGGGAGAAGAAAGAGGTAGAGGGAGGAGTGGGGCTGCATGTGAGGTTGGGGGGCGTGTGACGGAACTGCAGGTTCGTGATCGTGGACGCCCCGAGCAGCTACATCGCCATCTTTGGGCGCCCCCTCATCAGTGCCTTTTGCTGCGTCCCCTTCTCTTTCCATCAATGTCTCAAGTTCAACAACGGAGGGGTGCAAGTCAGGGTCAGAGGGGACCCGAAGGTGGCAAGGCAGTGTTACGTTACGGCAGTCAACACCATATCTTGGATGGCAGAGGCGGAGGAGTTGGAGAAGGAGATGGCGGCGCGTGAAGAAGTTGTCAGGGAAGAGGAGATGAGCCCAGGAGAGGCGAGGAGGGAGATGACAGAGGAGCAGGGGGAAGCTGAGAGAGAGGCCCAGAGGGGCGCAGAGGCCGAGCAGCAGCAGGAGGGCCCGGAGGAGGCAGTGGAAGGAGAAGGAGCTGAGAGGGAAGCCCGGAGGGGCGTGGAGATTGAGCAGCAGCAGGATGAGGCGATGGAAGTTGAGGGAGCAGGAGGGGAGGAAGAGTCGGGGCGAGAAGAGGAAGACAGGGCCGACTGGGAACAGTCTGAGCTGGAGCCGGCTGAAGAGGTGGTGGAGATGGAAGTCTTCACCAGCGCTGGGCAGGTGCAGAGGATGCGAATCAGCGGGGGCTTGAGTCCCGAGGACTAGGAGCGAGTGCAGGCCTGCATTCAAAGCAACATCAACGTCTTCGCTTGGAGCGCCACATACATGCCGGGTATCGATGCGGACGTGGCCTGCCACCGCCTAAACCTGGACCCCAGGACACGCCCCATACGCCAGAAGATGAGGACCATCGCGACAAAGCTGGAGGAACCAATACGCGAGGAGGTCAAGAAGCTCCTGGAGGCTGGCTTCATCTCAGAGATCCAGTATCCAGGCTGGATCTCTAATGTGGTAATGGTGAAAAAGAGAGGTGAAAAATGGCGAATGTGTATTGACTTCTCTTTATTAAATAAATCATGCCCTAAGGATTGTTACCCCCTGCCTCGGATCGACGCGCTGGTTGATTCAGCCGTCGGTTTTTCTATTATGAGTTTTTTGGATGCATTTTCAGGTTACCATCAGATCCGAATGCACCCTCCCGACGTCAAGGGCGTCTCCTTCATCACAAGGGAGGGGTGTTTTAGCTATATATCATGATGCCCTTTGGGTTGAAAAACGCAGGGGCTACCTACCAACGAATGATGGATCGAGTTTTCCAAGGCCAAAGGGGCCGGAACCTAGAGGTCTACGTTGATGACCTTATGGTAAAGAGCAAGGATGTGAACTCGCACCTCCGGGATTTGGAGACGTTCGCCACCTTGAGAAAATTCAAAATGAGGCTGAACCCCTTAAAGTGTGTTTTTGGGGTAAGCCGTGGGAAGTTCCTTGGGCACCTTCTGACCCCGGCAGGAGTAAAACCTAATCCAGATAAGGTAAAAGCCATCCTAGAGCTAGAATCACCGCGAAATGCTAAGGAGGTACAACGCTTGACTGGCAAGCTGGCCGGCCTAAGTAGATTCCTCTCTAGATCGGGAGAGAAGTGCTCACCCTTCTTCAAAGTGCTACGAGGGAACCAAAGGTTTGAATGGACCGCGGAGTGTGAAGAAGCTTTCCAAAAACTGAAGGAGCAGCTCTCCCAGGCTCCTCTGCTTCAAAGCCCGAAGGAGGGGGAGGATCTGACCCTGTACCTGGGGGTAGGGGCAGAGGCGGTGAGCTCCGTCCTGGTTAGAGAAGAAGGGAAGAAGCAGTTGCTCATCTATTATGTTAGTAGAATCCTAAAGAAGGCGGAACTCCGTTATCCTATTCTAGAAAAGCTGGCGTACGCCTTGGTCATCTCGGCCAGGAAGCTCCGACCGTATTTTCAAGCACACTCGATCAGAGTGGTGACGAACCATCCTCTCCGTAAGATTTTCGAAGGGGTGGAGCACTCGGGTAGACTAGCCAAGTGGTCTATCGAGTTAAGTGAATTCAATATCTCATTCATGCCAAGACTCTCCATTAAAGCACAGGTAGTGACCGACTTCTTGGCGGACTACGTTGCAGAAGTCGAGGCCGAGGAATCGCGGCCACAGGAGGCATGGAAGATGACGGTCGACGGAGCCTCGGGAAGGCACTTCCTCGGAGCGGGGGTGGTATTGACGAGTCCCCAAGGGGTGACCATAGAACAAGCAGTGGTTTTGCACTTCCCAGCAACTAACAACCAAGCAGAGTACGGGGCGGTGATAGCCGGCCTTCGTCTGACAAAAGAGCTCGAGATCAAGGACGTTGAGGCTTTCACGGATTCATTGGTGGTGACATCCCAGATTCGAGGAGAGTTCGAAGCTCGGGAGCCCACCCTTGTGAAGTATTTGTCCAAGGTGAAGGCAATCATCGGGGGGTTCCGGACGTTCTCAATTCAACACGTTCCCAGAGAAGAGAGTGCTGCTGCCGATCGATTGGCTAAGTTCGGACCTCGGGGAGGGGGTACCTTGACTGATTTGTTCCATCCGACGATCGAAGAGGGGGAGCTAATGGAAGTGGATCAGCGACCCTCGTGGGTGGATCCCTTCGTTACCTTCTTCATGACAGAAACCCTCCCCGAGGAGATCAAGGAGGCGAAAAACTTCCGGCACAAGGCGGCTCATTATCTCATGCATGAAGGAAAATTGCACCGGAAGATGCTTTCGGTCCTCCTAGCTCGATGCGTGACGGAGGAGGAGACCCGACATGTTTTGGAGGAGGTACACTGCGGGGAATGTGACAGTCATTCCGGAGGGAGGACATTGGAAGCAAGGGTGGTCAGGCAGGGATACTTTTGGCCCACCCTGAGGAAGGATGCGGCAGAGTTTGCGAGGAGGTGTCAAAAATGCCAGCTCTACGCCCCCCTCCAGCTCTTGCCGGCTCAAAGGCTCCGAAGTATCACGGCACCATGACCTTTCGCCATCTGGGGAATGGATCTAGTTGGGCCTTTCCCTCCGGTTACTGGACAAAGGAGGTTCCTCCTGGTTATGATAGACTACTTCTCCAAGTGGCTGGAGGTTAAGGCGCTAGCCAAGGTGACCTCTCAGATTATCAGGAACTTCGTCTGGGGGGAGATCATCTGCAGGCACGGGCTGCCTCGGGCCATCGTCACAGATAATGGTCCCCAGTTTGCTAGTGAAGAGTTCATCAGCTTCTGCACTCAGCTGGGCATCGACCTCAGGTTTGCCTCCGTCCACCACCCCAGGAGCAACAGTCAGGTGGAGGCGGCAAACAAGATTATCGTGAACCAACTCAAAAAGAAGGTGGAGAATTTGAGGGGGAGAGGGATAGAACAGCTCCCCTCGGTTTTGTGGGCCTTGAGAACGACCCGGAATACAGCCACCGGCGAGACCCCCTTCAAGCTTTCCCATGGATGTGAGACGGTCCTGCCCATGAAATTCGAGGTCCGGTCCCCACGAGTTGCGGCTGCAGGTGATGGAGACGAGGCTTGGAGGATGGAAAATGAAGAAAGCTTGCGCCTCTCGCTAGACCTGGCAGAGGAGCTGCGAGACGTGGCAGCCATCAGACAAGAAGAGATCAAGCGTCGGATGACAAGGTACTTCGACAAGCATATCAGGATAAAGCAATTCGCGGATGGAGATCTGGTATTGAAGAAAGTTGATGCGGCAGGAAGGTCTGCCCCTGTGGGAAAGCTCAACCCAAACTGGGAGGGGCCTTATATTGTAGAGAGAGTCCTGAGAGCAGGAGGTTACTACCTCCAGGACGCGGAGGGTAGGACCTTGAGCCACTCCTGGAATGAGGATGACTTAAAACGCTTCTACCCATGAGAAGGGAGAGCACAAGATGCATGCTCAAGGCAAGTTCAATATAATATATTTCTCAAACTATGTCATGTTTTTTTCTATTGTGAAGTACTAACGGCAGAAAGATGACCACTTCATCGGCACCCCGAGCTCGGCTCGGCCCCAGGTAGACCCGCTGCGCAGGCTGTCATCTAGCTGGCAGGACCGAAGGCTCGCCTGTGGGGGATAGGTTCGGTTTGAGAAATCTTCATCGGCACCCCGAGCTCGGCTCGGCCCCAGGTAGACCCGCTGCGCAGGCTCTCATCTAATTGGCAGGTCCGAAGGCTCGCCTGTGGGGGATAGGTTCGGTTTGAGAAATCTTCATCGGCACCCCGAGCTCGGCTCGGCCCCAGGTAGACCCGCTGCGCAGGCTCTCATCTAGCTGGCAGGTCCGAAGGCTCGCCTGTGGGGGATAGGTTCGGTTTGAGAAATCTTCATCGGCACCCCGAGCTCGGCTCGACCCCAGGTAGACCCGCTGCGCATGCTCTCATCTAGCTGGCAGGTCCGAAGGCTCGCCTGTAGGCGATAGGTTCGGTTTGAGAAATCTTCGTCGGCACCCCGAGCTCGGCTCGGCCCCAGGTAGACCCGCTGTGCAGTCTCTCATCTAGCTGGCAGGTCTGAAGGCTCGCCTGTGGGGGATAAGTTCGGTTTGAGAAATCTTCATCAGCACTCGGCTCGGGTAGACCCGCTGCGCAGGCTGGCAGGTCCGAAGGCTTGTGGGGGATAGAGAAATCTTCATCGGCACCCCGAGCTCGGCTCGGCCCCAGGTAGACCCGCTGCGCAGGCTCTCATCTAGCTGGCATGTCCGAAGGCTCGCCTGTGGGGGATAGGTTCGATTTGAGAAATCTTCATCGGCACCCCAAGCTCGGCTCGGCCCCAGGTAGACCCGCTGCGCAGGCTCTCATCTAGCTGGCAGGTCCGCAGGCTCGCCTGTGGGGGATAGGTTCGGTTTGAGAAATCTTCATCGGCACCCCGAGCTCGGCTCGGCCCCAGGTAGACCCGCTGCGCAGGCTCTCATCTAGCTGGCAGGTCCGAAGGCTCGCCTGTGGGGGATAGGTTCGGTTTGAGAAATCTTCATCGGCACCCCGAGCTCGGCTCGGCCCCAGGTAGACCCGCTGCGCAGGCTCTCATCTAGCTGGCAGGTCCGAAGGCTCGCCTGTGGGGGATAGGTTCGGTTTGAGAAATCTTCATCGGCACCCCGAGCTCGGCTCGGCCCCAGGTAGACCCGCTGCGCAGGCTCTCATCTAGCTGGCAGGTCCGAAGGCTCGCCTGTGGGGGATAGGTTCGGTTTGAGAAATCTTCATCGGCACCCCGAGCTCGGCTCGGCCCCAGGTAGACCCGCTGCGCAGGCTCTCATCTAGCTGGCAGGTCCGAAGGCTCGCCTGTGGGGGATAGGTTCGGTTTGAGAAATCTTCATCGGCACCCCGAGCTCGGCTCGGCCCCAGGTAGACCCGCTGCGCAGGCTCTCATCTAGCTGGCAGGTCCGAAGGCTCGCCTGTGGGGGATAGGTTCGGTTTGAGAAATCTTCATCGGCACCCCGAGCTCGGCTCGGCCCCAGGTAGACCCGCTGCACAGGCTCTCATCTAGCTGGCAGGTCCGAAGGCTCGCCTGTGGGGGATAGGTTCGGTTTGAGAAATCTTCATCGGCACCCCGAGCTCGGCTCGGCCCCAGGTAGACCCGCTGCGCAGGCTCTCATCTAGCTGGCAGGTCCGAAGGCTCGCCTGTGGGGGATAGGTTCGGTTTGAGAAATCTTCATCGGCACCCCGAGCTCGGCTCGACCCCAAGTAGACCCGCTGCGCAGGCTCTCATCTAGCTGGCAGGTCCGAAGGCTAGGTTCGGTTTGAGAAATCTTCATCGGCACCCCGAGCTCGGCTCGGCCCCAGGTAGACCCGCTGCGCAGGCTCTCATCTAGCTGACAGGTCCGAAGGCTCGCTTGTGGGGGATAGGTTCGGTTTGAGAAATCTTCATCGGCACCCCGAGCTCGGCTCGGCCCCAGGTAGACCCGCTGCGCAGGCTCTCATCTAGCTGGCAGGTCCGAAGGCTCGCCTGTGGGGGATATGTTCGTTTTGAGAAATCTTCATTGGCACCCCAAGCTCGGCTCGGCCCCATGTAGAACCGCTGCTCAGGCTCGCATCAAGCTGACAGGCCAGTAAATTCACTTTGGCAGAATAGTGTGGGAAGTCTTCTTAAAGCGACATTACACCTTAGCATCTCAGCTTAGCCCTAGGGAACAAAAAATAAACTAAGGCAAAACGGTGTGGAGTAAGGCGAGTGGCGGCACTCGCAGCGGGCGGTTTCGAGGATCGTCTCTCCATTTGCGAGAGGACACTCGCGAGACAAGGTATTGCGTCGTCTCGCGGGCGTGAGCGCATCGAGGAGTCGTCTCGCGTAAAGCAGAAAAAAGGCAGAATACAGAAAGGGCTAGGCGGCGAGACGGAGGGGTAGCACCGTCCCGCAGGCCGGGGCAAGCCAAGGATTAATTTCACAAAATAAAGAACAAAAAATAGAGACATGACAAAAATGAGCATTCGCTCGTTACTTGACAGGTACCCCAAAAAATATATGATTTAAAGTTTTACAACAATGAAAGGTGAAGGAGAGAGTGATTCTAAATCTTGGAATCGGCACGTCAGTCCTCCTCGCCAGATGAAGAATCATCGCTCTCCTCGCTGTAAAGTTCGTGAACCAAGTCGCGAGCAGTCACAGTTTCAGAATCGTCTTTTACAACCCCCAGATCCTTCATCATTTGCAGCACCAGCTCCGCCGCCCGAACGTCGGCGTCTCGGCATTTCTCCTCGACTTCCTCATGGGAGTAGTGTGGCGGGGGCGTGTGGAAGGGCTCGCGGCGAGACGACGACGCGACTTCAGCCTGAAGACGCGCGTTCTCAGCTTTTAGTTCCTTAACCTCCTCCTCCAAGGCCGTCGCGCGCGAGCGCAATTCCTCCTCCGTCTCGACATCCTGCGAGATGACCCATCAGTTAGCTAAAAATGATTGAAAAAGGAAAAAACCTAAGGAAAAGTCTAAGGCTTACCACACCGCCTTGGGCCTTAGCGAGGAGGGACTCGACTTCAGATAACTTTTTAGCGAGACCGCTAGACATCTCTCGCTCCGCCTCCAGGTTCTCCTCGCTGGCTTTCCATTTAGTGTTGATATAAATGAGGCGGCGAGAGGAGCGGTGCGAGAACTCCAGGGCCCGCATTTGAATATGAGAGGTTTTCATCACAAGGTCCCTGGAGGACTCGGTTTCGGGCGAAACGGCGTCAAGGCCGCCATAGAGGCCATACCCCACAACGAAGGCATGGCTGATGGGGACCTCTTGCTCCTTCCAAGGAGGAAGGAGAGTGGAGATAGAAACACGGTTGGCGTCCCGCCCCCACAGCAGAACTGGGTCGCCGGCGGCATCGTGGACCACAGGACCCAGGTTATAGTTCATGTGAGAGGAGGGGGCGGGACGGCTGGAGGAAGCGCCTTCACGAGAGGAGGTGGCGGCCGGCTGGTCGGGATGAACAGCTGGCGGGTTGGATGCAGTAGCAGGTAGGTTGGAGGCGGCAACCGGCTGACTAGGGGTGGCGACTGGTTGATTGGGGAGCACCGTCTCGCGAGTAGGCGAGACGGCCTGGTGGCGAGGCGAAAGGGGCGGGGGAGTTTCCCCTAGAGAGATGGGGCTCCCTGGCGGGGCCTTCTCCTTTCCCTTGGAGATCTCTATTGCTTTTTTCATCTTCTTTTTGGGGGGCTGGAGCGGGAGGGGGCCGTGTCGCCCATGGGCCTCTTCGGGGGGATGGGCGCCGGGAACTCTCTCGCCGCCTCCGCCGCTGCATTGGCGAGATCGAGACCCTTCGAGGGGTGGATGTTGCTCTTAAAAGGAGGGTGGACTGGAATGATTCGCTCCCCTAAAAGACAAAGCAAAGGTTAAATTATGGCGAGACGGCAAATAGCGAGACGCGAGATAGAGGCGCGAGAATACCTTCGCCAGGGAGCACGGGAGGAAGCGAGTCGAGGTCTCGCCGCAAGAAGTTAACCTCGAAGTTCTTGCCGACGAGGTATTCACACAACAGCTTCTCTGGGCCGCTGACCTGCGGGGTGGCGTAAAAACTTTCTGGCGGAGACACCGACGCGAGAGGGATGCCGCCAAAGTCAGCGCGACCTCCCCGGATGAAGACGAAGCGGGTGAGCCAGTGGTCGTTCTTATTGGGCGTCTCGCATACTTTGAGCCCTTTCCCGGTAAAGTAAGAGACGCCGTCGGCGTTGGCATGATAAATGAAAAGCTTGCGAAAGACCGTCAAGCTGAATTCGATGCGCTCCCGGCGCATGTAGCAGGCGAAAGCGATCAACACCGAGATGCGTTTGGGTTGAATTGCGCCGGGACGACGCCAAAATACTTAAAGACCTGTTTTACCTCAGGCCACAGCGGCAACCTCAACCCCGCCTCGAAGTGCGAGACGGGGAAGGCGAGTTCCCCTGGGTAGTAGGTATTGATCGACTCGCCAACCTTTGGGGGTCGCGACTCAAGCCCGTCCTCCAGGTATTGATTGACAAAACTGAGGTAGTCTTCCTTTCGGAGCCGGCCGAGCGGGAAGTCATGGTCTGTGAACCTCTTCCCGCAGCGACTGCGCCCCTCACCTTCCTCAACTTTCTTCTTGCCCATCTTTGGTGGCGAGACGGCCTTCGGGGAGACGAAGAGAAAAGAAGAGTTGGCGAGAGAACCGAGGGAGAACGGCGAGAGGGGCCGGCGAGAGGGGCCGGCGAGATGAAAGAAACAAAGAAGCGAGAGTTTGGGTAGCGGCAGGAATAAAGAGTGCGGTGTCTTTTTAACCCAGGGCGGGTGTATTTATAGCGGATACAGAACAATGATTGATGGGCGGGAAAAAAGTACAGGGGAAGGGGAAGAGCCGGCGGCAGGATTTTCTCTCTCCTAAACCTCGATCGGCGCGATCCATCACAATCACAACAAATAAATTAAAAAAGTTAAAGAAAGAAATAAAGAGCAGCAATAAAAAATATGTATTCAGAGATCGTCCCGCGAACGGCGGGCACCGAGTTTCTTAACGTTCTTGGCAAGACGATGCTACAAGATCGCTATTATTACAACATTCAAATATAGAAGTAAAAAGAGAGGGGGCGAGACGGGCGGCCTTTAGTACGGGTGCCACTGCCAGCGTCCGCCGCGAGCTCCGGCGCAAGGAGGCCTACTCTGCGAGTGAAAAGCGCGAACAGATTCCAACCCGCGGCCCGCGAGACGAAGCTGCATGTCCACCTCGCTGATAATGGTGTCAGGGTCAGTCCCGTCAACATCCAGCTCGACCCCCGTCTTGGCAGAAAGGCGAGCGCACTCGTTTTCCAGCCATTCGATACGCCTCTCCGAAGCTTGCTTGTCCTGCGCCAAAGAATGAATGATGCACGCGTGCTTCCGAAACAACTCAGCTGTCTTGCGCTTCATTTTCGCTGGGTTCGAAGGGTCACCCAGGTAATCTTCAATTCCATCTACAGGAGGAGGGGGCGAGACGAAGAGTCGCCTTGGTTGCTCATCAGCAGGCGAGTTGGCCCGAGAATCTGCGCAAGGAGTGCAGAGGCAGGGTGGAAGAGGCTCTCGCAGAAGGGTGTGAGAATAGCGAAGGGGATTCAAAAGCGCGAGAGAAGGTCTTTTACCAGGAAGGCGAGAGCTCCCGACGACCTGGGAAGGATCGTCCCTCCTCTCGCTGGGAGTAGTTGGAGGAGTGGAAGGTGGCTGCGAGTCAGAATCCTCGCAGTGGGCAGCAGAATCGTTTCGCGGGCTCTCCGGGTGCTGCGAAACCACGAGAGCTCCCTGAAAAAACCAATCAACAATAAAGAAAAAACACACTGCGGAAATGACAGAGGCAGAAGCAGGGTACCCACCTCTTTCTCCCTGGAAGATGTGGTATGAGGAGTGGGGTCGGTTTCCTGAACGGCGCGAGACGGATCCACGGTGGCAGGCGAGAGACCACTGACCTTCATCTTTTTTAGGCGAGACGATGAGGCTAGAGGACGAACTAATGAAGAAGTAAAATTGGCCACGTTGGCCTTATGCTGCTCTCGCACCAGTGCGAGACGTTCGCGGAAGCTCTGGCTGTGCGTCATGACGAAGAATTCGGGCTGAGGAGGAAGGATGTGCAAAGTGAGGGATCCGTTGTGCGGGGCAGGAATCTTATATTTATAGGCCCCGGTGGGGGCCTCATAAAAGATTCCTCATAAATACGTTTTTAAATGCGCTTTAATGATAAAGTCTCGGTTGGACATTCTTTCCGAGCTTAGGATAACTTCAGAAAGAGCGGGGATTGTGTACAACCTCGGGCTCGCGAGAGACCCTTGGGGAACAATTAGGAGGCGCCAGGCGAGAAGAGTAGTAGGCGAGTGGGACCAAGGGGGGTCCACTCGCAGGCGGCAGGCGAGAAAAGTAGGAGGCGAGTGGGACCAAGGGGGTCCACTCGCAGGTAGCAAGACGCCCCACTTGGGGGCGAGAAGACCTCCCGCGGCGAGATGACCTCATGACAAAGGTTTCCGGCGAGACGGGTAGAGGGGTCCGTCTTGTTAATAGGTGCTCTTCCACTCGCCAGGTAAAAAAGAGACCATTTTTATATTTCCATGTCAACATGGGTTTTTACTCTTCTACCCCGGGTATTTTTACCCTTTTTGCCCTTGGTGGCCTGCACATAACTCCTCAGAACAGTGGAGTTTGGCTGTTGGCAGGCCCAGCCAGGGGTACCCTGGTAATTTCAGATCAACCCAGTTTGGTTATTGGCAGTTCAGATTCAGAAATCTATAAATTGTCCCATAGGGGTTCTTCAGAAGCACACCTTTTTCACTCCCGGGGATTCGTGGCATCATTTTCTGTGCTTTCTGAGAAGCTCCAAGCCCAGCTTTTGGCTTTGGAGGGGAAGCTCTCAGTGATCTTCCAGGTAAGCAGTGGGACCTCCCTGCTGCGGCTTTTGGGCCAGTTTTCTAGTCCTTCACGTCCAGTCGGAGGTCGGAGCTTGGGTCAAGTAGGTGTCGGCTACGCCCCTATTTTGCGAACTTTCGTTGAAGTCAAATTTTGACTTCAACATAAGGGTTCTTATTTCTATTGTTGTCCATAAAGCTGTCTTCATCTCAAATGAGTGTTATAATATCTTACTTTATGGAGATCTTTAAGAAGAAATCTATATGACTTCTCCACTTGCTGTCTTTGTACCTCAAGGATCCATGCAAACTTAAAAAGGTTATATATGAGCTCAAGTAATCCTCCAGGGCATGGTTTGAAAAGCCAAGTGTTAAAATCTTACCATGGGATTCACTCAAATTATTGAAGCTGGGAAAATCCCAACCACAAAATTCAGATCAAGACAGCCTAAGGTTACCGGCTCAGCGGTTGGACTCGACGGCTAACGGGCTAAGACACGAAAACTGCCGAACAACAAACAAGACCCCAGTCGCTGCGGCAGGAAGGTCTCACCACGTACCCGAAAGCTTAGAAGAAGCAACCCCTCTGCAACCAAAGATGGACGAGCAAGGTATGAGGAAGACTAGCTGGTAACTAAGTCGCGGCGACTAAGACAGATAGTCGCAAGGTCACGGCCGAGTTTCTCTGAAAAAGGAATCCAAAGGCTTAGTTGATGTCCAAGAAAAAGAGATCTCGAGATCTTTGCGAGATTTCGAAGTCCGTCTCCTCATACCCTTGTGGTCATATTTATAGGCAAATCCAAAGGGAGGGGGTGAGTATTATTTATAGCCCACCTTCTGGTGACTAGGCGACTTCTCTGGGGAGAGCTCGCCTGGCTGGGCGAGTAGATGACCTAGTCTCCTACCTGGCGTGTATGCGAGTGGAGCTCTCCATACTCGCCCAGGACTTATGCTGCCTTGCGCGTTGACTCTGACTGCTGTCTTGATTTGCTGACTTTGACTTCTGCTGACCTGACTCCGGAGTGATTCACCCTCGACGAATATGGTTGGTACACAAATAACTTTTGATCATTCTGTTTTTATCTATAGAAACACATACCATGTTATGCTCCTTGTCGTATATGTCGATGATATCATCAACACGGAGTTGATGACTATCACTTTGTGGATATTGAAAGAGACATGACTTCTACTTTTGAGATAAAAAATCTAAATTTATGTAGATATTTTTTGGGGATTGAAGTGAGTAAATTCAAATGTGGTATTTTAATTTTGCCAAAGAAAATATTTGCTGGACCTGCTTGCTTAACATGAGTATGTTCGGGTTAAACCTCTGAATAGTCTTATTTATCCAAACTATTCATTTGGACGACTCTCCCTCATTAAATTGGAAGGTTATATTTGGAAAGAGTGGGAAATCAAATTTCACTCATGATTACTAACCCCGACATCACATTTGCTGTTAGCCTTGTTAGTCCTTTTATGCATGACCCCAAGGTGCATCACTATGAAGATATCCTCAGCATTCTTAAATATCTCAAGAAGGCCCCGAGTAAGGGTGTTGTGTTTAAAGATCATGGTCATCTGAACATGTTTGGCTATTATGATGTTGATTTGGCCGGGGTGTCTAATGATAAGGGATCTACTACTGGGTATTCATCTTCATCGAAGGAAGCTTGGTGGCTTGAAAATGTAAGAAATAGAACAATGTTGCTAAGTCCTCTACTGAATTAGAATATAGAGTCATGACCCTGACTACTTGTGAATTGATTTGGCTTAAATCCCTAATTAAGCCTGGATCTGCAACAAATCATCCCATTTGGTTTTAAGCCGGAAACCGCAGCAAATCATCCCATTTAGTTACAATTATGTGTGTAAGTTACTAAGTTCTAAATTTGGATGTTTATTTTCCTTTGTATTGATTGCTTATTGAAAATCATATGTTTTGAGAATATTAATACGTAAAAGATTGCTCTATTACTCAAACCTACATGAAAGATTTATTTGCTAAGTATTTAATTAAGCAATTATTTTTTATTATAACTTTCTCATTGTTTTTAAAGTTAAATTCGAGGTGCATTCTAGCGAGTCTTAACTTAATGTCAAAACATATTATAATTGCACGTGCGGACTTTGTATATTCATTGCATCATTTTAGAACCTCACTCACTACCACATTCACATCCATACATTAGAGTATCATTAGTGCATACTCACTTGAAGGCTTTCACTTTATCCCGCTTTAGATTTGATATCAGAGCCCAAATTTAGTGCCATTTCTATGCTTAGTAGTCGTAAGGTGTTTTCTGTTTAGGCATACTACGCCAGGATTTCCCCCCTTAGATACCTTCTTGTAGCTACTGGTTCTAACATTGATCTGCCTATGCCCGATTTTCAAAAAAATTTGGCTAATCGCTTCGATCAAATGGCCACACAGTTTGATGACCTTGGGGAAAAATGTGGAGTCCTCACTACTATAGTTGATTGTCTAGATCCTTTTAGGAACCCCCATTCTCAAGAAGTCATTATGCTGAAAGTTATTAATTGTGACATATAGGGACATCCTTACCATATGTTTATAAAGACCATTACCAAGGCTCCTCCTCTACCCTTCTATATGGGACTAAAGCCAGCTTATGGACGTCATAGAGATCCTAGAGTCTATGAAGCACCGACACTCTGAAATGGCCAGAGTGTCGGTGTCAGACTCTCCGACACGCGTGCGACACGCCGACACGCGTGTCAGAAGTCCGACATGTTTTACTCACGCGGGACTCGCATGTCCCGCTCAATTGGACACACGAGTCCCGCGCGAGCCAGGTATTTAACATGCCCATATCTTGTCTAGAAGGCTGTTTTATGGATATCTTCTTTTTTTATTCTCAATTGATGGAAACTTAACCTGAGATCAATCTTGAAAAATACCTTTGCATTCACTAATTGATCAATGCATAGGCACAAAGAACTATCTTTCTTCTTTACAAATAGCACTGGGCTCCCCATAATGATGTGCTTGGTCGTATAAATTTTTTATCCAATAACTTTTGCAATTAACTATTCAACTCCGCCATTTGTTTAAGAGACATACAATATAACGTCTTAACTATTGGTGCTGCTACCTCAAAGATTGATTGTAGATTCAACTTCTCTTACTGGTGGTACTGGTAATTCTTCTGGGAATATTTTTGGAAATTTACATATCACATGGATTGTATGTAATTCACGCTTGACCATATTACTTCCTGTAATCATTTCTAACATCACCTTACATTCTTTTCTTATTTTTTTAATTGTCGTCATTGATGATATTGTTGGATCGTCAGGTGCTCTTAGATGGGGAGGGGTGTGTGAATAAAGGTGTTTATGAAATTTAATTTTAACTTGAAACTTAGATTAAAATATTTTTCTAGAACATTTTAGAGAATTGAAAATGAAATTTTCAATGTAATAAAAACAAGATGCATGATTTTATTCCACTAATATTTTGATTACAAAAAGATGATTTCCATGACGCTAGAAATCAAGGTGGTGAATATAAGAACTCTTTGATTTTTTATACCGACCATTCTCCCTAAGAACCGGTTGACGCTAGCATCTCTCCCTAGATAGACCTCAAGTCGCCTCCAGACCTACTTCCTAGATCTAGTTGCCAAGTCACAAGGAGAATTCCTCCCTACTCCGCACACAAACCTGGTCGCCCACACGGGCAAATTCTACTACCGTTACACAAATATAGTCACCACAAGAAAAGATAAAATATAAGATGAGAAATAAAATTTTTGTAGTAAAACACCCTATGAGAGATCTGAAGGTGTTGACAAAGGCACGATAGAGATCGACATTGTAGTTGCGTTCGTACTTCGTGTAGAATGATAGTTGATGAACTCCTTCAAGATCTCCCCTTTATGATTAAGGCTTTGTTTGGCGCCGCGTTTTTATCGCTGCATGCCGCAGATTTTCGAGAATCTGCGCCAAACGAAAAACTAGCACTAGATTCTCCCGTCGCCACCGCCCATGAATCGCGCAAAACCTGCTATCTGGAGTCGTGATTATTCCTCACGATTCCAGATCGCGGAAAGCCGCGATTTGGAATCGATCTTTCTGCGGCGGAATCAATCTTCTTCCCTCAGCCTACTCCGGCGAGAGAAGCTTTCTTCCGGCGGATGCAGTGTATAGCGAGGGGGTGCGGCCGCACCCCCTGAATTTTTTTTTTAAAATTTACAGCTCGAATAGACCGCGGTTTTTATAAAAATCGTTGTCTATTCTAGGGTTCAGGGTAGAATAGACAACTGTTTTTATAAAAACTGTTGTCTATTTTAGGGTTCGTGGTAGAATAAACAAAAATCGCTGGCTATTCCCCTATTTTTTGCTATAATAGACATCAACTGTTTTCCTTGCAAAATTTCACAAAATCCAGCGCTATACTGTTCTGCCCTAACCCTCGATCCTCTTCCAACGACTGTTTTCTAGAGGCTGTCTTCCGACGGCTGTTTTCCAGGTCTTTTCCTCTTCTTTCCTGGCAAAACGGGTCGTTCTTCTTCGTTTAAGTGATTTTTCTGCCCTAACCCTCGTTCTTATTTCCTCGCAAAATTTCACAGGTCTATAAGTATTTTTCTGGCCGATTTCTGCATCACATAGTTGAGGTAATCCTAGATTTGTGTTTATTTGCAATTTCTGCTTGATTTCTGCTTGAGTAGTGCTTCATTAGTGATTGTTTTGTACTATATTTTTTTTGATTTGTGCATGATTAGTGTTTGAGTAATGCTTCATAGTTAAGGTAATGCATGATTTGTGTTGATTATGTGGCTATGCAAACACACACAATTGAAACCTAAACTATACAATTCAAGCAAACAAGATAGTATGAGCATTATGTACTTTGAAGTTGTATGTTTTTTTTTTATTTTGGATTGATGTTTATTATTGGTCCCGTAGATGAGCATATCAAAAGATGGTGGAATATTAGCCAATTGGGAGTCATCCCATGTTCCGTTATTCCGCGGTCTCTGTATCCGAGAGATTGATTTAGGGAATATGCCAACCACTCATTTCAATAAAGTAGGTTGGACCAAATGAAAAGCTTCAAGGAACGAACCAGTTTGGAGTACAGTTGTGCACAAATGAAGAATAAGTCTGATCAATTGAAGCGAGATTGGAAATTATGGCGCGAACTAAAAATAGACGAGACAGAGCTTGGTTGGAATCATACTAAACGAATGATAGATGCTTCCGATGAATGGTGGAAGGAAAGAATTCAGCTTAGTTATTATGAATTTTTTTTTAGTTTATGTAAGTACTATTTTCTATGTCATAACATTTTTCCCAATTTTGTAGATGATTCCCAATGAGAAAAAATTCCAGTATGCTGGAATATCATGGGAGCTTGAAGAGAAATTAGATAAAATGTACAACTTGGTTGTTGCTACATGAGATAATGTATGGATGCCTTCGTCTGAAGAGTTGTCTTCTCTTTTCTCCCAGCCTGACACCTTGTCAGGAGATGATGACCAAACACAGGAACAAAACAACCCAGAAGCTTTTGCAAGTGATGATATTGGCTCAGCTACACCAGGACAAACTTCCCATAGTGATGATTTTTAAAAAAGAAAACGCAAGGGGAAGAAGCTGGATATGTGTGTAAAAAAGGTTATGCTCTCACATGTTGAGATGTTGTGCAACTCTTCTGATGTTTTGTTGCTGCGTGTTGCAGCACCTGTCGTTCCACCAAGCATATACCTACTGCGAGATGCTATTCAAGAACTTGAGAAATATCTATACATTTTGAGGATAAGCGGTTGTATCGTTTTGCTAGTCCTTTTCCAAACTCCGGTGAATCGAGTGACCTTCCTGAGTATACCAGAGGATAGGAGGGTGGAGTGGTTGCAGACCACAACATTAATTCACTTAACGACTAGTTTTTGATATTTTTGAAAATTCCATGTTACTTATGTTTTGGATCTTTATGCTACTTTGCACCTTTATTTTGGATTTGTACTTTTATGCTATTTCCGCACATTTATGCTATTTCAAACTTTTATGCTGATTGTATTAATAATGATTAATGTTGTGTTTTTAAGGTTCTATAATGGCTACAGAAAATCATGATGATCTAAACATGAGTGATGATGATGAACTCCTACTAAATTATTGTGCAAATCGTCACCAGGAATATGCTCACTTTCTCAACCTTGTGGCATCTACTGTGTGTGTGATCACTGAGTATGCCTCTCTGTTGTGTGATAAAACACCCTGCATGACCTCTTCTCAGACCAGGCATAAATGGATATGTGAATTATTTGCAGGGCATCCTGGGAGGTTTCATAACATGTTTTGAATGACAAAGGTCATATTTTTTGATTTGTTAGCACTATTAGAACAAACACATGGGCTAAAGGGAACACAAAGAACTCAAACAAGTCATATATTGACAATCACAATTTATATTTTGGGTCACAATGAAACATTCAGGAAAGCAAGTGAACGATTCCAACATTCTACAACGACTATCAGTCGGTTATTCATGATAGGACTTTGTGCTCTAGCTAACCTGTCCATGAACATTATTGCTCCTACTGATCTACATTTTCGTGCCACTCCTTCACACGTAAGAAATGACGAAAAATATATGCCATTTTTTAAAGATTGTATCAGAGCAATTGATGGTACACATGTTGATATAAGAATACCAGTTGAAAATCAAGTGCCGTATATAGGACGTCACAGAAGTCCAACACAAAATGTGATGCCGGTTTGCGACTTTAATATGTGTTTTACTTACGTTGTGCCTGGTTGGGAGGGATCTCCACATGACAGTCGCATATACCACCGTGCAGTTAGGGATCCAACGAGTAAATTTCCATTTCTTTCAGGTACAAATTCTATGTTTATTACTATGCTTATTGTTTTGCCATATGTTAATATTGTCTAATCTTTTCCAACAATCAAGGTAAATATTATCTGATTGATGATGGTTATCCATTAGAAAAAGGACTTTTGAAACCATTTCCAAAAACTAGATATCACTTGCCGGACTTTGCTCGGGTAATCGACCGATAGAGGGACTTCGAGAGATATTTAATAAAGCACACTACTCGCTTCGTAGTGTGATCAAAAGGAGCTTTGGTGTATGGAAGAAAAAGCGGGTCATACTTGGCAAAATGCCTCTGTTTGATTTCTCAAAGCAGTGTGTCGTTGTGGTAGCAACGATGTCGCTGCATAACTTCATTAGAAGACATCCATCACATTCAGTCCCCGAGTTTGATGTATGTGATGAAAACGAAAGCTATGTTCACGCAGAGGCCTACGTACTGTGACCAAACAATCGTCAAAGAACAATCGATCCAAATCTGAATAATGCACCTAGTACATTTGAAGGAACAAGAGCTACTAAAATGACAAACATCAGAGACTTCATATCGGATCAACTGATGACATATCACAGGTAAAATATTATGAGACATTTAATATTGTATGGTTATATTACTATAAAATTATAAAACTGATTAATTACACTACTCTTACTTAAGCAGTTGATGTTTGATGATCGAGAGCGTTGGTGCACGTTCGAGGCGGATCACCCTTACGATCCTTGTATGGGAAAAACCTTTTAATTAGTGTGTTTTATTTTGTAATAGAATATTGGAGTATCTATCATGTACATTAAGTTAATTAATTTTCTTTAATTAATTGTTGTTTATCTCTAATTTTTTTTAAAAAAACTTTCAAAACACATAGTTGTTTTGTCAAACAGTTTCTCCTTTTGAAACAACACCAAAACAGCTGTTCTTCTAAACAGATTCACAGATTCTGTCACCACTCTGCAAAAAAACTGATTATTACACCATTGCTTCTCACCACTGCTTCTCCAGTCGCTGCAGCTGCGCCAAACAAAGCGTAAGAGTGTTGTAGGGATAGCTCTGAATATTTGGGAAGAAGCCTCACACAAATAACTGCAAAGTTGTGGCTCAAGGCCTCTTGAAATGAAATAGCGGAGTGACCTTTAAATAATATCAGAGAGCTAGCGACATCGGTACGTGTTACCGCCCCACGGTACCTGTAATGGTAAGAGTTCTACGCAATCATCTAGAAATGGCTGTCCCTTTTCATATTTTAGGCAACCGCTCCCGCGTCGCATTAGCTCAATACACACTCTCGCCGTTAGATGAATCTCTTGCTCTATTTGGCTCCTCAATCAACAGATGATTATCGGCTTGCCTTTTAGTTACCACGGTGTGTTAGCGTTGATGTCACACGGTAGCTGCATTACAAATTGTCTTTGCTGCTTCCGCCAATGATTTCATTTGAGTGTGTTGTGCTAGCTGTCCGACTGTCACTACCGCTACTGCCATCGGTTGGTTGTATCGCCGTGCGGTAGTACATACTTCCGGGCATATGTCCATTTTAGCATCGCATTTAATTTCACACATTCAATGTGATATTTAATCTGTATTTCCTGCACACTATAAACACAAAACTTGATCAAATTCATAATGAGATTTGTTATTCTCAAACAAAAAAATGCGGAATACATGTTCCAATAGATATAAGAGCTTTAGATACTTTAATCATTCCTTGGAACACACATTGAGCCCGACCTACTAGTTTAAGTGTAATTTCTTACTTACAATCGATAACATCCTCGTACTTTGTTAACCAATCCATTCCAAGAATGTTATCAAATTCAGATAAGTTCAAGAATTCAAAATTTTCTTTGACTAGCTTGCTCTCCATGGCTGTGTTGTGACCCGATAATGGCAATTTGAGTTTAAATAATAAATTCGAGTTCTATTTCAAATTATGCTGCGCGAAACGAGACTATCACGAAACATAGCTCGTGTTTTCAACTCAGGGATTGTATGACTTATTCAAGGACCTAACAATTGTTCATATTTAACACTGAAATAATCCATTTGCAAGCAAATGAAAAAATGACAATTGTTTCTTCTTAACAACAAATAGATAATAAGACAAATTAGGTCAAACAAGCTTTGAATTGGATGATCATTAATACTCAAGCATTTAATTAGACCTAACAAAATAGAATCAAGAAAGAGAGAGGTATACCATATGCCCAAGAACAACATCGATCCCGCTCTGTTGCTCTACTACAGAATGGGATACACGATAGATGGAGCTATGGACATTGAGAAAGGGGAGCTGGTGACAGTAGGGCGTCAGGATTTATAGTATGTGAGCCGGACATTGCCGGAGTTAGGCGGAATTGGAGGATAGGGGCTCTAGAGACTAATCAGAGGAGGAAGTTAAATCAGCGGCAGACAGGTGGGCGTCTATTCGAATAGTACACGATTTGCTCATTTAAGTCGTATGAGGGACAAAAGTACAGGAGAAGGCTCGCAGGCGTGGTCGCTGGAGTCCTAGGTGGAGTCAGCTGGTGGCTGTGAGACCAGCGAGAGTGTCTGAGAGCGGAACAAGGGCGAGGGAGTAGTGAGGAATTGGATTGCTTTGCCTGTAGAATGTCGGTTTGGACCTCTCAAAATAGAGAAAGAATTCCTCTATTTCGAAAATTTTCCACATGGGTCATTTTGGAGGAAGGGGGTGGCGTACATCCTTTTAATAGATAATATCATTTTGATATTTTAGTAAATTAAAATGAGTTTTTAAATTATGAGATTTCAGGGATCAAATTTAGGGATTTCCAAAAGTTTTCTTCTCTACTTAATTTCCATGATGTAGATTATTTTTGAAAATAGAACTTAACTTTAATTGCAATATTACCTTAATTGAAATGTGCTAAATTTTAAAAGATCATTTTTGAGTGCTTACCTTAATTAACATAATTTGACAGATCTTTTTATTCAGGGACTTACCATATCATCACCCTAATAAGCTTTCACAACGAGCGCATGCGATATGTGCGATATAAGACAAATAAGTACATGAGGGATTCAAAATAACATGCTCTAAATAAAATGCGCTAAAATAAAGATATGCGATACATGTGTGGGTAAAAATAAAGAAATAATGCAATGGTGGGACGCATGCTGAAGTCTGATCGTCGATTCGAACAATGCTCTGTAATTGCCATGTTGTTGCATAACTAAAACCCGAGCAAACTCTTCCAAGAGGAATTTGAAAATCAGCAAGGTGTGGGGAGCTCTGAGATGTGGTAGATAGTGGGGCGAATGACAAATCCTTCGTTGAAATTTATGACCTGTAAGCAATTTCTTTCTATACCTAATAGATAGAAAGCCAATCTCCTTAGTAAAATTATAAACGCCGATGATAGAGTCCGCCGTGGAGTTATCATTTGTCGAAAATTCTCGTAAACGGTTAGGTATAATGTCATGCATATCATTTAATAGATCAAGAGAATTCAGAGCATCATGGAGACAGGCGTCGGAAAGTGAGAAGGAAATGAAAGCAAATAAGCAAGACACGGCGCATTCAAGCTTGACATGTAGAAGCATTAGATCATGTTGCATCATACCCTCTTTTGTTAGGCACCTACATGTGATTACTAGACTTAGATAAAATACCTCAATTTTATCATTTGATTGACTCTGGCGAGTGTCACAATTTCATTTTGACCCCAAATTTCTTTTTTAAAGTTTTCCATAAAAACTCCTTAATGTCCATGTATTTATGATGAGTGACTGTCTGTGTCGTACTCTTTATCTTCTTAATACGGTGACTCCTAAATAAATTAATAACATGACAATGAAACTCTACTAGTTCGCTTATAATCAGAAGATAATGAGGTGGAAAAATGTGTTTGACAAATATAAAATTAATATAGTGAGGTGCCTTTGATAAGCGACTATTAGATATAACGTGTGCGAACTCAGAAATATTAGGTGATGCTTCAATAATCGATAAATGTGGTATCGAGTCATGACTATTTGACCCATTGGAGTCGCACTATTCTTCCTGGAGTGGAGATCCAGGAGGGAGTGTGACAGTGAATGAAAAGAACGCAGTGAGATCAACTGGAGGTGGGCTAGATGTTTGTGATGTCCTCCCGGATGTCCATGTAACAAGAAAGTTCTTCTGGGAAAAAATAGTTTTGCGCCCATTGTGCTCAAAAGATTGAGAGTTCCTAGTGCCACCGTGCATGACATATGTCGTATTGCCAAAGTTCTTCCTAATAGGATGTGAAAAACGTCAATAACAACAACATGACATAATGCTCTATCCTGATACATGTTCCCAATGGAAAACTCCACTAGACAGTAGTGAGTAACAGGTATAGCCAAATGAGTATTGACTCTGGATAAGCTGTAGGGTTGTTTTAACAGGTGTATCTCAAGCTCTAATATGTTCACCATATGTTGAGAAACAAAATTCTCCATACTACTGTTGTCGATGATAATGAATCAAAACTGTCTCTGGATACGTGCAGTAGTATTGAAATTATCGTGCCTCTTGTAGTCATCTTTAGTAGACTCTCTAGGAGTGATCAGACTATAACACAGACTAAGTGATCAATGTGCTCTCTTTGTACATGCTTAGACTCGGGTCCGAGCTCAGGCTTAGGATTGGAGGCATTATTGTAAACTCCTTGCTCAGACTCACGTTCATCAAGAGAATCAATAGTAGTGATGAAGTAGCATCACAGACTCTTAGATGATCTGTGTCCCAGATCCCTACACTTGAAGCACTAAAATACCCTAGTGTTGGGTTTAAACCCAACTATCTCCTAGTGGGAGGGATCAGTATGATGGATGGGAGAGGGGAATCTAAGATCCTAACAGTGGAGGCAGTGGTGATACTCAGTGGAGGTCTGTCAGTAGACCTATGTACGAATATCTACTTCTCTATGGGCTCTTCTCTATAGGCTCAACTAGAGATTTCTCCTAAGTCGCTATAATCATGCATCTCTAGTTGGTCCCGGATAGACTATTGTAACACATTTATATAACGAGATATGATCATGTCATCGTCTTCACGGAGGCCGAGTTGAGACATAAGGACGAGGAATTTATTGTTATATTCGACCAGTTGGCTGCCCTTTTTTACTCGACCACCAATCACTGCTCCTGTCGTAGATTATGGAATCTACAATATAAGGTTTGGAGATAGTCAGGGAGAACATATCACTTCCTAATTTGTGCCTTGAACTCAACCTGTGTAGTGATGAGGGGACATCTCCAAGTTAAATATCGTACGTTCTAATTGTCCCCACATAACAAATGCGGATCCCTTCAATCGAAGCGTCGCATATTTAATCTGCTTATTAAGTGCATTTACTTTCAATTCATGAAGTACTCCATATGAACGCACCGGTCTAAACATCCTTCTGGTTCTAAATGCCCTTTAAAATCGCGCACATCGAACTTGACTCTAATATCTCAACGAGTTTGTATACAAAGTTCAGGATTAGGTTGTGCAGGCTCTAGACGTCTAGGGTCAGGGCTTACTTCGACTGCGGGGGGAGGTGCTCGTTCTAGGTGCATGGTGACCTCAATCACATTAATACTTGTGCGTAAGCCGTTCATTACTTGTCCAACATCCCTCATATTTGTATTAATACTCGTAATTAATGCTTTGATTGTTTTTGTCAAATTCTTCGTTTGTGCACTCAGATCATCAACACTATCCTCTAAATGTCCCACATGATTCCCCATTAAAAATCCCCTTATTTTCTTTTTAATATATAAATAGAATTTTTTCCTTGAGAGAATGTTAGATTTAAAATAAATCTATTTTTTTTAAAACCCCTCTTTTTTAGAGGAGGGATACAAAGAGAATCTTTTTTCTTTAATTATTAAAGAGATGAAAAATACTTAAAAATATATATTTTTTGAAATAATATAAAAGTCCTTTTTTTAATGAGAAGATTTTTTTTTTGAAAACTTAATTTCAAAGAGAATTAATAAAAAAACAAAATCCATTTTTGTAAATAAAGAAAAACTCTTAAATTTTTTTAAATTAACAAAGGATGGACTGGTGCAAATTATTCTGCTCTGATACCCAATGTGACTCGGTAAATGTGATTTCAGTTTAATTAATAAATTCAGGATCTATTTCAAATTATGCGGCTCAAAATGCGACTTTCACGAACAATAACTTGTGACATTCGACTTGAGGATCGTAAGACTCATGTAAGGACCTAGTAATTGATCTTTATTTAACACTATGAAATAATTCATCCACAAGCAAATGTAAAAAAAAATAGCTATGGTTTCTTCCAAATCTTAGTCAAATGGATAGTATGGAGAACTAGGGCATGCAAGATTTGAATTAGATGATCATTAACAAGAAAGAGCAGGTATTTCAAGAAGGTGAGCATGCGATGGTGAGAATTCGCGATGAGGCTCCTTGGGAGGTCTGCTAAGAGTTTGAGTGTTAGTTGAATGGATCCCTACATAATAATGAGACGAATCAGAGCAAATATTTATGATCTTTATATACAAACGAGCATGAGTATTCGTCACAAATTTAATGTTGAAGATTTGACGTCATACTATAAGTCTCGCGAGCATGTGGACCCACTTCATGGAGATCGTATTGATTTTACACCTCTAAAGCCTTTTGATCATACACCTCCACATCCTCAGACACGATACACTTGCTAGAGGAAAATCAAATAATGACCGGGATGTCTCTAAAGTGTGGTGGCATGTCAGGAGGTTCTTTCAGTGGAATATAAAATTATTCATCTAGTGCGCGACAAATACCTAAATGTCTCCTTGATACATTGGTACGGGGTTGTAGAACTATGGGATTTCAAATGCATTCCAAGGGTTGCGAGCCATCACGAGGCTCACTTGTTAGTAAATAAAAAAATTCATCGTGAATAATGTCATCTCCCAAAGGACTGATGCAGATGGTGACAAAAGAACTCAACAAAGGAGGTGTATCATGTACTACTCAAATGGTATGGCCCGTCAGGTGGCTCTCTCGGAGGTATATATCAAAATTCATCTCGAATGTTCAACTCCCTAGTGCGAAGGAACAAGCCAAGCATACGAAAGTGCTCCCTGGGAAGAGAGGCTCGTCAAATGGGTCTCTCGGGGACTAAACAAAGGGTTTCCCTAGGGGTTCAATAATGACAGGATGATCATCTAAAAGAAAACCGTCACTAACAGTAGTGTGTATGAAAATAAATGAGACATCCATATCAAAGTCAATGACCCTCCCAAGGGAGTAGTGACTCATCAGGAGGCTCGTCGGGGGGGGGGGGGTCAACAATGAAATCAATAATAGTGGGATGATCCTCCATATGATTATCGTCGATGGAGGTCGTGTCCTCATAAGCGGGTGTGGCAGTCACTATGAGGTCAACATTGGCTCTCGGTCTCCATGTGGCTCGGCATAATGATAAGGGAGAAGTGGGAAAAGTCCATACTCAATAGTAGGCTTCTTGGTATAATGTCGAGTTTTGCCTTTCTAGCCGAAGGGGAAACTAAGTCTAAGTGAGGTGTAGAGGGCGAACAATGGGTCACTCTTCCCCACTTTCGTAACCACGCTCACTAGTCAGTCTAATATCACTCTCCACCTGCATGAAATGGTCTTGATCAAACTTGACTCCAAGATCAAGTGGGAACTAAGTCTCATCCGGACAAGATGAACCAAAATAAGGTGTTAGGCCTCTCTTGTCAGTGGAAGCACTACTAGACACATCAGTGGCTTGGCCTAAATCCCTAGGCTTCCTCATATTGATTTTTCTTATGGCCGACCTCATGTGATTAAAACGAGCATCCATGCGTTCAAGTTGATCAAGAACTATTTGCTAAAATTCAGCCTCGGGTGTCTCAGATTGTGGGACACTACGAGGGTCTTGACATGTGATGTGATCTTGACGATGGTGACCTCTATAGGGCTCCTAAGTGTCATTTAGACGGTCATGCCTAACATAATCAGATCGTGCTTGTGGGTGGACGTAATCCCTACGAATGGGCGACGACGGACGAGGATGATCAACGTGATAGTATGAGGACCTCTCTGGAGGAACTCTATAGGGTCGAGCATATACAAACTTTGATTCCTCTTATAGTGGATAAGTGTAACGATGATGAACCGAACGGTACTTAGTCCTACCGTCATAAGATCTTCGAGAGGTGTAATTATGATAACATGAGGTTCTTTCATCATGATGTTCATCTCTGACATAATGTAATCGTCTCGAGGGTGAACATAATCTCCAGAAGTTGTGTGTCGCGAACGATAATAATCGTCATAATAATCTGAAGATTATTCTAAATGGACTCTATGTGATCGAGTATAGATAGACTCAGGATCCTCAGATAGAGGAGATGAATGAAGTCGATAACTAGCCATAGTGGAACCTATAGGCTCAATGGCTGCGTATCATCGAGTGCACGCAACCTAGCTCTGATACCATTGACACAAGACATATCTATAGGCGGTGGTGGGTGAACGATGCCCTAACCCCACATGCAATACAAATGAGCACGTGACAAATACAATGAATCTAAACACCGTCTAATGAAGGGTTAGAGGTTTGCTGTATGACTACTAGAATGCAACCCTAATCTGACGTGTGTGAAGATTACTCTACTCACCTTAACACTACATGTGAAGTGCATTATTCGACAACGAATTCAAGACATAATAATAAATGATTAAAACACATGTATATGATTTTAGCAATTAGCAAAATAAATCTTTAGACAAGTGAGTTTAAACTTTCCTCCACGTAGAGGGCCAAAGAAAGTGTGCATGATGAATAGTTCCTGCAAATCAAAAAAAAAATCTAGAACATAATCCTATGATGCTATTTATCCAAACAAGTATAAGATCATAACACAATATAAAAATGATGAAAAAAAGAGTTGGTACAACAAGAAAACTCACAAAAGAATGAGGGCTGCCCAAGGTGTAGAGATCTGGAGGAGCACACTGCGATGGAGACGATCCAAAAGGAAAACAAGGGGGTTGGGCTGGTTCTGGCTGTATGGAGCAGGATCGGTTATGGAGATCGACACCAAACTACGAGTCACCAATCAGCGGGGCTTCCTTTTGTATATTCACGCAGGAGGCGACTATCGGATCGGCGATCCAAGATCACAAGCGCATTCGGCTCGTCACTTTATTATTTATATGTATTTTATTTTATTTTTTTTGTTATTGTTTTTGGTGTTTTAGGGCATTATGCGTAACAACCAATCATAGCCGTTCACGCTCGGTGCCCCCTCATGTTATAAATAGGGGCAGGTTCTACAGTTTAGATTAATTATTTGTTTGTGAGAGAATCCAGACAGACAATCGTTCGCGGTGCGATGCTCCGAGACCATGGGGTGCGACGTTTCAGGTTAATTATCGTGAACTCCTGTTTTATCTTTTGTTTCCCATTGTTGTCATGAAACATTCCCCAGTATCCCACGATTTCTACTATTAACCGCTCGAACCTCCCAATCTCCTTCATAGTTCAGAAGGAGATAACCGCCCTCCCCTCCCATTCATCTCCTTTACCAGCGACGGAAGAGACTATGGTCTCCAATCGGGTATCCCGCGCCTGAAGGCGACAACCGGCTTCCAACTTCGACGGTCCTGGTCATCTCCTCTCCCCTACAGTCGCAAAATTACCACTCGATTTCACGTATACGCTTCAGAAACCACCCTCCTTCGTCTTCTTCCTCCCGACGAGAATGAGAACCGACTGTAAGCAACAACCTGTCGTTGTTTCTCCTCTGTGTCACTTCATCCCGTCCCGTTTCCAGTCTTGCATTCTCCCGCATGCCATAAGCAGTAGCCTGACCTCCCTCTCCACCGTATTTCCTCCTTCCCCCCATCTCTATCGTAGAACCACCCTCAAATACTGTAAACCACGCCTGTCTCCCAACCTCCATCGCAACTCTCCTGTTATTCCCCAACCTTAATCCTAATTTTCTCTCTATTGCGCTCCTGCCTTCAGACGCCCTGTGACTCACACCAACATCCTATTTTAGTACATCTCCTTTGCTGTGAGCATGGTGTGCCGCTACTTGAATGACCCAAGGAAGGGTCGTATGGATGTTGTGTACCAGATTCTGTGGTACTTGAAGAATGCTCTTGGAATGGGACTGACGTTTGGAAGGAACAAGCACGTGAAGATTGAGGGCTACTGTGACTCTGACTGGGCAAGCTGTGCGGATGACAGGAGATCCACTTCAGGCTATTGCATATTTGTGTGAGGCAACCTGGTCTCCTGGAGGAGCAAGAATAGTCAGTAGTGGTTAGATCGACAACATAGGAAGAGTATATAGCCATTACATTAGGGGTTGTAGAGCTTCTGTGGCTGAATGGGTGCTTGTGGAGCTGAAGTTGGTTCAGAGAGATAAGATGAAGCTATGATGTGACAGTCACTCAACCATCAGTATTTTAAATAATTCAGATCAACATGATCAAAGCAAGCATATATAGATTGATAGGTTTTTCATAAAGGAAAAGCTTGATAGTGGGCTACTGGAGCTGAGACACGTTTCGACCAAGGGCCAGACAACAGATTGCTTGACCAAGGTTCTCTATTCAGAGGATATTATCATGGGTTGTGTCAGGATGGGCTTACTGAATATCTATAGCCAATCTTGAGTAGGAGTGTTGTAATATTAATTAAGTTAAGAGTGTTTAGTTGTAGGATATATATAGCCACTATATTTGCCCTAATTGAAATACGATTCATTTGCAATGTATGCCACAGAAAGTAACCATAGACTGCTTTATTCCTTCAAGAAGAAGTTTTTTAGTTCTACAATTTATTCGTGCACCATAATTTGGCAACCTAATCCATTCTCAGAATTAGATCTTTAGAAAATGACCCAAAAGCTTGTATGTATTATTTCAGTATATCAATACAATGCGAGAATACAAATATATAGGAAAGAGGAGAGAAGAATAAATCCTATACAAGATGTGAGACTAAAGAAGGGAGAGAGAAAGGAAGAAAGAGGGCCCAATAATGGGCCCTTTACATGGGCTTTTCCAATACTCCCCCGCAAGCTGGAGCGTACAAGTCGTATGCGTCAAGCTTGGATAGGCACTGATAGAAGAGGGTACTTGGTAGAGCTTTTGTGAGGATGTCTGCGACCTGTTCAGTACCCGGAACATGCTTGAGCTCGATCTTCTTCATGTGTACTTCCTCTCGGATGAAATGACAATCTACCTCAATATGCTTCTTTCTTTCGTGAAAAATCGGGTTCTTGGCAATATGTATAGCAGCTTGACTGTCACATAGGAGGAGAGCTGGTGAAGATAGCCTTACACCAAGGTCGGTAAGGAGACTCTCAATCCATGCGAGTTCTGAGACCACAACAGTCATTGTCTGATATTCTGCTTCTGCTGAGGATCGAGCAACCACTGCTTGTTTCTTGCTCCGCCAAGTAATTAGATGTCCTCCAAAATATGTGCAGAACCCGCTAGTGGATCGTCGATCATCAAGGGAGCCAGCGTAGTCGGCATCAAAGTATGCCACCAATATAGGGATTGAAGATGAGGTTTTGTATACAAGTCCTTGGCCAGGAGCTGTCTTGATGTATCTGAGAATCCGTTCCACTGCCTGAAGATGAGAGCTTCGAGGAGAGTGCATATAACGACTAACGAGTCCCACAGCGAAGGATATATCAGGTCTTGTTACTGTTAGGTAGATTAGTTTCCCAACAAGACGACGATAATATTCTGTATTTTGTAGAAGAGTATCAGAATCCGAGCCCTGGGCACATAGTTTGTGATTGACATCCATGAGAGTGTTTACAGGTTTGCAGCCGGAGTAGCCTGCATCATGAAGAAGATCCAGGCAGTATTTGCGCTGAGAGAGAACCAGGCCATCTGATCGTCTAGCCACCTCCAGACCCAGGAAGTACCGAAGATGTCCCAGATCTTTAGTTTGGAAGACAAAGCTCAGATGTTGCTTAACGACCTGTATGTTGTCCAAGTCGTTTCCAGTAATAATGATGTCGTCGACATATACCAATAGGAGAACCGTACCCGTTGCCCGGTGGCGAGTAAACAATGAGAAGTCAGTCGAGTTTCGGGTGAAGCCAATTTCCCGGAGAGCTTTGCTGAACTTGTCGAACCATGCCCGAGGGGATTGTTTGAGACCATATAGCGATTTGAGAAGGTGACATACCCGAGACTCCCCCGTGGTCTCAAACCCGGGAGGTTGCTGCATGTAAACTGTTTCTTGAAGGTCGTCATTCAGAAAAGCATTCTTGACGTCTAGTTGAAATAAGGGTCATTGACGATGGACAACTACTGAGATGAGAATGCGGACTGTGTTGAGCTTAACGACCGGAGAGAGTCTCGTCATAGTCGAGACCCTGTTGCTGGGTGAAGCCACGAGCTATCAAACGAGCTTTAAGTCTGTCAATGGTCCCATCAGGAGCATGTTTGATGACAAAGACTCATTTGCACCCAACAGGTTTCTGTCCGGGAGGAAGGGCACTAGGGTCCAAGTCTGGTTGGCCCAAAGAGCAGTCATTTCTTCTTCCATGGCAGCGCGCCACCCAGGATGTTGAAGAGCCTCCTGTACGGAGGTAGGGATAGAGACCGAGGATAGTGAAGTAGCCAATGTCTGAAGAGGTGGAGAGAGGCGATGTAGAGAAACATAATTAGCCATCGGATGAGCTGTAGAGGCGGGCACCGGAGCAGCAGAACACGGAGAAGCCGAGGTCGAAGCCGACTGCATAGGGGCAACGGGAGGAAGAGGGCGACGAGTATAGACCCGAATGACGGGCGGCCTAGGAGGAGCAATAGTGCGAGGGGGCTGAGGGAGGGTTGAAGGCGAGTGGACGGGGATCACCGGCCGTGGGATGGAGGGTGGTAGAGTGGGTGGTGGTAGAAGAGGTGGTAAAGGAGGAGGGAAGAAGGGTTGATCCTCCCGGAAAGTAACATCAGCGGAGACAGAGACCTTCCCGGTGGCCGGAGAATAACAGACATAGCCCTTTTGGGTGCGGGAGTAGCCGACGAAAATGTGTTTCGCCGCACGAGGATCGAGTTTGTCGATAGTGGGGCCCAGAGTATGGACAAAACAAGTACAGCCAAAGACCCTGGGTATGAGAGGAAAGACAGGTGCAGAGGGAAAGAGAAGGCTGAATGGGGTAGCATTTTGGAGAACCGGAGATGGGAGACGGTTGATAAGAAAACACGCAGTGGAGACCGCAAAGTTCCAGAAGACTTTGGGAACATGCATGTGAATCATGAGGGAGCGAGCAACATCAAGAAGGTGACAGTTCTTTCGTTCTACGACCTCGTTTTGTTGAGGGGTGTAAGGACACGATGTCTGATGAATAATACCGAAGTCTGCGCAGAGATTGGCAAACTCGTTGCTAGTGTACTAACGGGTATTATCAGAGCGGAATGTTTTGATAGTAGCAGAAAATTGCGTACGAGTCTCCAATACAAAAGCCTGAAAGACACGAGCAAGCTCTGAGCGATCACGAAGTATATACAACCTGGTGGTGCGAGAGTAATCGTCAATAATCGTTATAAAGTAACGATAACCAGAGATGCTGGGAACCTTGTACGGTCCCCAAATATCAGAATGTATTAAATCAAAAGGAGCAGAGCTCCGAGTACAATGTGCGGGATAAGAAGAACGTGACAGTTTGCCAGGAATGCAGGAATCACATTTAAATGCAGGAAGGGAGACGTCAGGAAGCGCCTTCTGGAGGATAGGTAGAGGGGCATGCCCAAGACGACAATGCCAATCCGTAGAGGATACAGAAGAAATGGCGGTAGAAGAGACATCGAGGAGGTAGAGTTCGTTCTGCAGTCGACCCCTACCAATGGTAATCTGCGTCTGCCGATCCTGTATCAAAAAACCAGAGGAGGTGAAGGTAATATAGCAGTTCATATCAGTAGTAAGACGACCAACAGATAGTAAATTAAATGGTGAGACCGACACATAAAGAGCGGAGCGAAGAGAGAGAGATGGGTGGATCAAGAAATCAGCACATCCGGAGATCGGAACAATCGCACCGTTGGCCACAGTAATAGACGTGGGATGAGGAGCATCGGAGAACCTTGCCGGCAGCAGGGAGGTGATGTGGTGGGTGGCTCCCGAGTCCAGGATCCAACGGGAACTGGAGGAAAGACAGGTAGTACCTGTAGTGGAGGTGGAGGCAATACCAGTGGGTGGAGAGCTATCAGTAGCAACAACAGTAGGCGGGCGAGGAGGGTAGCCATGTTTCTTGTGACAGACTGCTTCAGTGTGTCCATCCCAGACGCAGTATGTGCACTTGGGGCGACCTGGACCACCACGGCCCCGTCCGCGGGAGCCCGTACGGCCACCCCGAGTAAAAGGTGGTGGGGGAAGTAAGGGAGGAAGGGCCTGCTGAAGAAGGGCCGGCGATGGTGGTGCAGACGTCTCCAGGGGAGGTGGTACTCGAAGTAACATAGAGCAAACATCTGAGAAGGAGGGGGTAGCAGGTGATGCCAGAACCTGGGCCCGGATACGGTGAAGGCGTGGCGGGACTCGAGCCATAATCATAGCAATACAGACTGCCTCCTTCTGGGCACGTTGAGCAGCGAGATCAGTAGTGGATGGCTGATGTTGAATCCAGGCCTCCGTGAGAGTCTTAGCACGAGCCACAAAGGAGGTCATGTCCATAGCTTTGCCAACATCCAAAGCTTGAAGATCGGTGATGATGTCAAAAAGGTGCTGAAGGCTGTCCTTGCCCGAGTACAAGGAATGAAGTTCATCCCACATTGCTTTGACGGTCTCATGATACATGATCATCTGGTAAGGCTCACCCTCCAGAGAGTTCAGGATCCAGGTCTGGACGTGACCGTCATTTCGTAGCCATTCATCAGTAGGAGTCGGAGGTCCCTAGGTAAGGTGACGCGCAAGGCCCTTGGCTTGCAGGACCCTCCGAACGGAGTGAACCCATGGGATGAAGTTCGACTTTCCAGAGAGGGAAAGAGTAGTAATCCGAAGCTCATCGCGGAGTTCATGAGGAGCCACGTGGTCTGCCGTGGGGGTAGCTGTAGTGGAGTCGCTAGAGGACATGGCGACCTGGAGGAGAGGAAGTGGGCAGAAACAGCGGACTGATGCAAAGCAGAAGGCAGGCCGCGGCGAGTACAAACACGCTCGGCAAGGTGCGGGCTATTGGAGGCCGCGGCGGACTGGATTAGGGCCGCGGCGGACTGGTTCAGACCGCGGCGGACTGGAGCCGGCCGTGGCGAGTAGAGCACAACAACTGGCCGAGAAGAGAGGGCAGGCCGCGGCGAGAAGGAGAAGGAGAGGTCACGGGGGAGCTCGGCAAGTCGCGACGACTAGAGGAGGAGCTCGGCAAGTCGCGGCGACTAGGGGAGGAGCTCGGCAAGTCGCGGCAAAACGCGGGAGCTCGGCAAGTCGCGGCGACTAGAGGGCGACCGCAGCGGGCTGGACCAGTCCGCAAGACAGAAATCGCAGAGAGGAGTGAGCCCGCGGCGGACAAGGAAAAGAACTTGTCCACCAGAAGAGGAAGGAGAACAGCCGCAGGCAGGGAAAGAAGCGCGGACAGAAGGAGGCCGCCGAGCTCGCAGCGGACATATGGAGACCGCCGAGCTCGCCGCGGACCAAAGAGAGTAAGAAGAGGAGACGAAGTCGCCGAGCTCGCAGCGGACAGAAGGAGACCGTGGAGCTAGGGAGCGAGTTCGCCGAGCTCGCGACGGACAGGAAGAGGCCGCAGCGGACTATGGGAAGCAGTGGACCCCACAGATCAGAGAAAGAGGGCTATAAAGAGGACCAAAAGAGGATTGAAGAGGAGTGGTTCCACTGGAGGAGAGGGAGCGGATTGGACAAAAACAGGCCGCAGGGGCTATGCGACTAGGAGGTGTGGCGGACACACAAAGTCAGGCCGCGGAAACCGCAGGTCGCGGGGCGGGTAGAAATCGGAGTCCGCAGGAGACGGAACCTCCCTCTGATACCATGTAGAGAATGACCCAAAAGCTTGTATGTATTATTTCAGTATATCAATACATGGGGAGAATACAAATATATAGGAAAGAGGAGAGAAGAATAAATCCTATACAAGATGTGGGAGTAAAGAAGGAGAGAGAAAGGAAGAAAGAAGGCCCAATAATGGGCCCTTTACATGGGCTTTTCCAATAAGATCAAACTTCTTAGAAAGAAGTCTTAGAAAGAAGAGTAGACAACATAGAAAAATGTATTCAATTAACCCTAACTCATGACGAGCATACATATATAAGACCCCAAACACGTGACATAACACGCGACATATCATGTGGCATATAACAAACTAAAAATTAAAATAAACTAAAAATTAAAATACGCCTATTCAACTAGAAGTGCTGCGCCTATTAAAAGTTTTGATTCTCTTATTTGAATCACAGCTTTGCTTCTATAATTAGTTGAAAGAAGAGAATCATTAGGCATCATAATTTCTAACATTGAATCTATTAGATAGTTTTAGAGTCTAACAATGTCTGGCTTTACCTTCTAATATGAAAGTAGCTAAAGTTCTTATTTTCAGGGTAACTTGTAACATTTAAGAATTCTGTAACTATAAAGAGACAATCTTCTCTTTTATATATTGGTGGTCGAAGTTCTCTAAAACAAAGAAGGTAAAGATTCATACCCACTTGCATTGGTGTAGGTGCAGGGATAGGAATATGAGCTACTACAGGTGAAGCATTCCTAAAATTGGTTCGGGCTTCTTCCATAGCCTTTACAATTTCCCCCGCAATGCCTGCAGGACTTGGAATTGCTTCATGATTGACAACTTCCACAACAATTTCTCGAATTTGGATTGACTAAAAGGGTTCCTCAATTTCACTACAAGAAATAATTGTTCTCTCAAATTCGTTTTCCTGTACAAATGTATGACATAATTCACACAACAAATTGTATATGCTTTATGGCTCCGTGACTCCTACGTGCAAAAGGATCCTAAGTCTTCTCTGGCACTCAAATGTGGTACCCTTCCAATTTAATAGCATAAAATATGACATAAAATAGAACATCCGACCATAATCCTGGATATGACATAAAATAGAACATGCTTTTAAATTGTGCGAGAGAAAGATCAGCACATGCTAAAATTTATTAAACTAATCAACAGATACTTACCAGAGGAAGCAAAAAACAATTAAACGTGTCATAGCATACCTAAAACGAATCACAGAACCATCTAAGGGTAGTTTTATACATTACATTATTTTCTGTACGTGCACAAGTAATATACATCAACTACAATGACTCTTACTAATAAAATTAACCTAGCTTGAGTTTCTGTCCCGTATAGCTTGAGTTTTGTTTATAAAACTGAATCAATCCACTGACAAGTTAGAAAATTATTCTTCTAAAATACTTATTTAACAGATCAAAAGTATTATACTAAGCTAGAAGTAAATAATTCATTTATTCGAGTATGCACAATATGAAAGTTCTGAACTATATTTCTACACGTAACTAATGTCAGCAATGCATCTGCTTATGCAATTGTGTTACTTTAGTTCTTTGTGATTTTTTGAGCACATATATAGGCGTCATGAAAAAAGTTGGATAATGACGCAGGGCGAATGTATAGGCGGCGGAAAATCGGCGACCTAACCCGACATGTTATGCGAAGCCTGACGGATTAAAGACACAGTTAGATAATAATTAAAACATCCCACACAAAAAAAATTCACAGCAAGGCGTAATAATTAATTAGGGCGAAACAAACTTATACTTTCCTCCACGTAGAGGGTCAAAGCGAGAGCACGCGGCGAATGAATCCTGCAAATCGCAATAATAATCTAGAGCAAAATTTTACGATAATTTTTCTCCAAGCAAATATATAATGTCCAACCCAATAAATAAATGCCGAAAATAATAAACCAATATGACAAGGGACTCACCAATGCAGTGAGCTGACCAAGGAACTGAAGAATCCGTAGCCGAAGATACGTGTACGACGATCCGTGGTGGATCCAGAGGCATGTAAAGCGATGTAGGTGGCTGTTACCGACGGTGGAAGATAGAATCGGGCCGAAAATGAATAGATCCGACCACGTAAGGGTAGATCCGGGGGAGGGATGGATGAATTCAATGTTTTGGAACGGATCCGGGCTGTGGGGTGGGGTTGTATAGTGGCTCCACGTGAATGGTGGAGAATGGCGGCAATGGGCTATTACCAGGGAGGAAGCGACTGTTGGGGTTGCCTGAGAGGGGCGGTGGAGGCTCCAGGCAATGGGGAAGCCAGCGGTAGGGGTGGGGAGGTGGTGGAAGGCTGGCGACGGCTTGCTGGGAGGGGATTGAGGGTGGTGGCTGGAGGGCTTTACTGCAGAGGAGGCGGCTGTTTATGGGAGCAGCGACAAGAACTTTAACCGCTGTTTAGAGCTGTGGAGGCGGCGAACTATTGTTGACCGACGATGGACAGGGAGGGAAAACATAAACTCTAGAGGTAATAAATATCATTAAACAGTGCAATAGACGAAGACTAAAATCTGGACAACAGGGAAGTGGATCTGGGGGGGGGGGAGGGGGGGTTGGGAGGTGGCGGCAAGGGGATTTGGCGGGGGAGAAAGTGGCCTAGGGTTAGGGAAAAATTTGGGGAGGGAGATACACACCTAAGAGTCGTAACCTAGGGTTCCACAGAGTCAACACCATGAAGTAATCGCGGGAATCTGAGAAAATCTTTCACCAAATTCTGCAATAGGCTCAATCAGCCCACTACCTATCTATTTATAATAAAATAAAGGCTAGAGCATCCCACCTTCAACGACTATGATTGGCTGGAGGTGGAGCCACCCAAATACATCAATATACAATGCAAACTAATGAAGTAATATATCAAATCGATTCGCAACGCGAATCCAGACACATCTGCAGAGTCAGATCATCAATCCGGGCACGACATATATGGAAAGTCGTCAATTTTCCCCGAACGGGCCCAAAACTTGTCCTCCACTGCAGGTCCTCGTCTCTGCTTCACATCAATCCCCCCGACTTGAAAGAATTCATCTCCCGGTGAATATGGTTAAAATTTTCTCAATGTATGCCATGTAAGACTCGAAGAGTTCCACAAGAAGTTGTGCAAGTGTCGTCGACGGAAGAGTGTCCTCGCCAATCAACTCCTCCCGACTGAAAAACTGTCATCTCCGGTGAATGGAAACGTCCGTACTGAAGTCGAAGTTCATGGGTGAATCGATCAAGCTCTACTGCAAGTATCCAGTATCATCAACCTCAGTAGTAGGAATGTACTGGCGGAGTCTGATCTCCATGATGCTCTCAACGCTCAACTCACGAGTTGTGGATCCCGGTGCGATCGACGACGTCGTGGTAGAATCAAAAAGACGTGTCACCAGGTGGGTGGGTGTCAGAAGTGGGTGAATAGTGGTGGCCATCAGACGTGAGTTGACTATGAGGGTGGTAGGACAACAAGAGTGGAGGTTTGGGCGACTGGGGGTCCCCACTGCATGAGTCCACATATTCGCGAGGCTCGTAGTATGACATCAGATCTCCAGCATTAAATATCAGATGGATGCATATACTTGCAGGGATATCAAGATCATATGTATTTGCTTCGATCTGTCTCATGATTATATAGAGATTCATTCGTCTAACGCTCAAGCTTTTTGCAAGACTCGCACGGAGCCTCACAATGCAGATTCTCACCATCACCTGCTCGCCTTCATGAAGTACCTGCTCTTGCCAGTGAACATCCGCATGTGACTTACAAAATTTATTATCATCATGGATTCTCCGTCGGACCGACTCATAACACACATGCAAACGCTTAACATACAGTACATCAGTCTCATAAAATGATGAAGAAATGACTTGACTGACGCATGAAAAGGATGCAAATGAAACATGATAGACACGACATTCCCTCTATGAGAAAATCTAATAATGACCTAAAAATTTATCATATGAGGTGGCCTGTCAGGAGGCTCTCTCGGGGTAGTGTAAAAAACTCATTCCGTGTGTTCCGAGTGCTCAGGTGACCGTGCGAAACATCTACACTAAAGGGCAAGCTCATAAAGAGCCAGATGTTTCTCAAAGAGCGTGACACATCAAAGGGCTCACTAGGAGGTGTGTAAGAAAAATCATCGCAAATGCGACGATCGCCTAAGTGAAAATCACGTACTCCAACTAGAAGACATGACTCTATAGTGTGGTGCGTGTCCCCGAAAGTAAAGAACTCGTCAGGTGGGTCAGCAGGCGGTGTGTCCCAAATCACATCAAGTGTGTGATGTGTCATAAGGTGGGTCCTCAAAATGTGAGTATGCTCTAGTGCACTCATGATATGCCCTACATACGTTATGCTCCACACAAAATCGATTCTCTGTGGCAAGGCTATAGATGATAGAGAAAACGACGCCAATAGCTTAAAATTCATAAACGAGCGGCTCACTCGAATCGCATCCTTACCAGGATGTGGCAACTCATCAAGAGGCTCAATAGGGGGGTCGTCATAGAACTCATCACTGAGGTCCTGATCCTCCATGTGAGTACCATCGTAAGGGGTCGTGTCCCCATGAATAGGTGACAGCCAATACAAGCTCAACACCAGGCTCTGGGCTCTCGATCATGATGTGACTCAGGGCAATGACAATAAAAGAGCGACATAGACCAACACTCAAGAATGGGTATGTGGGTGCAGTGTTAAGAAATAACTCTGTGGTTAAGGCGCTAACTAACCCGGTGTTTGGAAGAAGAAGGGGTGTGGGTGAAGGACACAACACTACAGACTTAATAGGTCTTTCAGGCTCACTCTCAGCTGGGGTCACAATAGGCGGGTCAGACACAAAAGATAGGTCACTTGCTGGGCTAAGCACCTCACTGGGGCGAGAGCAATCCATATCAGGTATCACTTCAGTCATGTTTGATAGAACAATGATAGGCATAGTGGCGTTTTCGGTGTGGGAGGAGCTCATACTGCAGAGGTCAAGGTGTGGATCCAATCTACTAGCTCTTGCTGCTCTCAAAGACTGTTCATAATGAAGGGAAAACTGATATGTCGACTCGAGGGACTTCAAGCTATGATAAACCACCTTAGTACGAATGTTAGATTGAAGCCTAGATCAAAATCTAGAAGTGGTCATGTCTGGGTCGTCTCGGATATTGCTCCTTACAACTAACTCATCAAAGAGATCTATGTACTCAGCGACAGACATAGATCCTTGTTGAAGGAAAAATAATTATTCGAGCAAGCGACTCTGATACGACAAAGGCAGATACCTCTGACATAATATACGCTTCATGTCCACCCAACTAGTGATGCGACGAAAACAATCTCGCTTGCGGGTCCTCTCAACGCTAGACTAATATGCGCTCGCCTGATCTAAAAGTCTAAGTTTCACAAACTTGACACGGCGCTCACTGAATAACTCAAAATGATCGAGATGATATTCCATATCCATAAGCCAATAACTGAAAGACTCGGGACTCGATGAACATCAACGGAAGGGGCAACAGTACGAAACTGACTCTCAAGATATCTCTCAAAGTAACGATCCTTGTAATCGTCATCCCTAAGGTAATCGGGTCTTGTCGAAGGGTCAACACGATCCGCTCACGTGCAAGGATATGAACGACGACAATCATCATACCGATCGTCTCTAGTGTAGTGCGGTTGTGTCGGCGGGTCAACACGATCTCTAAAAGTGAACGATGACAATCATCATACCGATCGTCTCTAGAATTTGAGGGTCTCCCTGAATGGGATCTATGAGGGCGGGTGCAAGTGGACTCAAGACCTCTAAATTGAGGAGAGGAATAATTTTGACACCTAGACATAATGAAAAAATTGTAGACTCTACGAATGTTTGTCAAAAGAGCGCGTAACCTAATTCTGATACCAATTGATACATGGCGAATCTATAGGCGACTGAAAATCAGCGACCTAACCCTACATGTTATGCAAAGCCCGACGAATTAAGTCACAGTTAGATAATAATTAAACATCCCACACAGATAAATTCACAGCAAGACATAATATTTAATTAGGGCGAAACAAGCTTAGCCTTTCTTCTGCGTGGAGGGCCAAAGCGAGAACGGGCGACGAATGAACCCGACAAATCACAATAGTAATCTAAAGCAAAATTCTACGATAATGTTTCTCGAAGCAAATATATAATGTCCAACCCAATAAATAAATGCTGAAAATAATAATCCAATACGACAAGGGATTCACCAAAGCAGTGAGCTGATCAAGGCACTGAAGAATCAAGAGTCGGAGATAGGTGTACGACGATCCGTGGTGGAACCAGAGGCGTGGAGAGCGATGTAAGCGGCTGTCCCTGGCGGTGGGAGGTAGAATCGGGCCAAAAATGGATAGATCCGACCACGTAAGGGTAGATCCGGGCGAGCGATAAATGGATCCAGTGTTTTGGAATGGATCCAGGCTATGGGCGGGCTGTATAGTGACTCCACAGGAATGGTGGGGAATGACGACAAGGAGGGTGTTGTCACTAGGGAGGAGGCGGTTGCTGGGGTTGGCTGAGAGCTGTGGAGGCTCCAAGCAATGGGGATGCCGACGACAGGGGAAGGGAGGGGATGGAAGGCTGGCGGCGGCTTGCTGGGAGGGGATTGAGGGCGGCGGCAGGAGGGATTTACTTTAGAGGAGGAGGAGCCTGGTTATGGTAGCAACAACAAGAAGTTTAGCCGTTGTTTAGGGCTGTGGAGGCTGCAAACTATTGCTGGCCGGCGGTGGACAGGGAGGGAAAACAAAAACTATAGAGGTGAAAGTAAATGTCATTAAATAGTACAATAGACAAAGATTAAATTCTGGACAACAGGGAAGTGGATTTTTCTTTAGAGGGGGGGGGGGCTGGAAGATGGCGGCAAGGGGATTTGGAGGGGGAGAATGTGGCATAAGGTAAGGTCAAACCTTGGGGAGGGAGATATGTACCTAGTAGACATGACCTAGGGTTTCACAGAGTCGGCATCGTGGAGTGATCGCGGGAATCCGTGAAAAACTTTTACGTAATTCTGTAATAGCCTCAATCAGCCAATTACTTACCTATTTATAATAAAATAAAGGCTAAGACATTCCATTTTCAACGACTATAATTGGCTGAAGGTGGGGCCACCCAAATACATCAAAGTACAACGCAAACTAATGAAGTAATATATCAAATCGATTTGCAACGCGAATCCGGACACATATGCGGAGTAGATCGTCAATCCAGACACGTCATATATGGAAAGTCGTCAATTGCCCACAAACGGGCCCAAAACTCGTCCTCCACTGTAGGTCCTCGTCTCTGCTCCGCATCAGATAATACCAGCACTTTCAATCCTCCCCTTATGGATCCCATGAGTCTCTTTGCCCCAGATTGTATCACCGGATTGCTTCCCCTACGACGTATCAAAATGCTTGTCGTAATGCAGGCCTTTTTTGCTACCATTGGTTTCATTTTGTGGTCGATCTTTACCGCGCTACACACATCTCTCTGCCCCCCCCCCTTCTTTGGGGCCCTTTTGCTTGCGTACCATTAGGAATTAGGCTCATGATGATTGTCTGATATATTGGTTGGATACTATAATTATGTCCTTTATATCTATAAATCAAAATGAAATTATAATTTGCTTCAATTGAGAACAAATTTCATCAACTAGATTTCTGATTAGAACAAAAATTTTAATCAAAGCAATTTCATAAATATTCGGATAAATATTTGAGATGTTACACTCCCTAGCTTGTTAGACTTAATCTTGTACAGATACAATGATCGCTGTTAAAAAATATTAGAAAACAATCTTGTAAAGACCCATTTAGTGGTTCATTATATCCATTCTTCTTCCTCGTGTAATAGTCTCACATCTTGAAAATGGGATCACTCTCTCTCTCTTCTCCCTATATATTTGTACTCATACTTGTATTGTGGTTTTCAAGAAGTATATACAAGGTTTACACCAATATTCTACATGATATCAGAGCTAGGTTACGATCCCGAGACTTGTGGGTTATGGGCCCACCACGCTTCCGCTGCGCGACGACTATACAAGGATACAACAAATCAAATAACATTTGAACTCAGCATTTCAAACGAAAGATCTAATAAATCTTCAATACTTCCTTGGGCTTGTAGTTGCAAGACGACCTGATGGTCTCATCTTATCCCAACAGAAGTACTGTATTGACCTCCTACAAGATACTGGCTACTCAGGGTGTAAACCTGCGGACACCCCTATGGATGTAAATCATAAGCTTTTTGCACAGTTCTGATTCCGACCAACTGCTTACAAATCTAGAATACTATCGACGCTTGGTGGGGAAGCTGATTTATCTTCTGGTTACTCGACCTGATATTTCATTTGTTGTGGGGGTTGTGAGTCATTTTATGCATGCTCCTCGGACATCTCATCTCTAAGCTGTTGAGCGCATTCTCAAATATTTAAAGACTGCTTAAGGACAAGGACTCGTTTATAAACCATCTACCTCTTTATCACTTGTTGCGTATTCTGACGCTGACTACGCAAATTCTCTTGATGATAGGCGTTCCACAATTGATTTTTGTACATACTTCGGTGGACACCTTATTACCTGGCGTAGCAAGAAGCACACTGTTGTTGCTCGCTCGTCTGCTGAGCCCGAGTACCGGGCTATGGTTGCGGTTGTATCTGAGTTAACCGGGCTTGAAAGTCTTCTTATTGATTTGAGACTCAAACTATCATCTTCGGCGACCTTATTTTATGACAGTCAAACAACGATACATATTTCCAAGAATCTCGTCTTCCATGAACAAACAAAGCATATTGAAGTTGACTGTCACTTCATTCGAGAAAAAGCTCAATCAAAAAAGATAGAATTGAGCATGTTTTTGCTACAAGACAAGTTACTGATATTCTGACTAAAGCTCTCTCTCGACTGTTATACTATCGGTTCTTATCCAAGTTTGGCGCCTACGATTTGTACGCTCCAGCTTGCGGGGGATTGTTAGAAAATGTTAGAAAACAATTTTGTAAAGGCCCATTTAGTGGTCCATTATAGCCATCCTTCTTCCTCATGTAATAGTCCCACATCTTGAAAATGGTATCACTCTCTCTCTCTCTTCTCCCTATATATTTGTACTCATATTGTATTTTGGTATTCAATAAGTATATACAAATTTTACACCAATCTTCTACAATCCCAAAACATAAATATTGTATTTATATTTGCACATGCATGTGTAGGCGCACATTGATGCGCAAGTGCACTCAAATGTACATTAGTTTTCTTGTACCTTCTGTCTCCCTGCCAAATTAATATCTGAGTCCTGAGTTTGGTTCACCTTCTTATTTTACCAATTATGTTTTCATGATGTTACTTTTTGCAAGAATAATGTTTTTTTAATTGTACTTGATATTTTGATCAGGTTTAGCTGGCGATATAGTGACTAGCTGTAACATGCATGCAGTCGTAGATAATTGTCTTAAGAGCATGGAAAGCGTCAACTTGACCGCAAAGCCCTACATGGACAAAGCACACACAATGTAGGTTCCCTCTTAGCTAGATTTTTTTTCTTTTACATTCCTAAAAACAAATCAGTTTTTTGTAATAAAATTATTGTTGTTGAACTCTGTGTTATGCTAAAGGACTAATTAAGTTTGCATAGTTAGCTTGTATACCTCACCAGTCAAAATATCTTACTTTTTATGTGCTTCTTGGTTCATGATTCTCAATTTGCAATTTATTTTGAGTTGTTTGGAAGATTTTTTAATATTTCTAAGATATTAAGGGTTATGCTTAGTTTATGCTCATACAATTCTTTCTTTTCAGAAAGATGGATGAAAACAGTGATTGCATTAGGAAAAGGGAACACGAAGATATATTTCCTGTGAAGAAACCAAAATTAGATGGAAAATTTAAAACTTTACCTGGTGGAAATCAATCTACTTTGTCTTCTTTAAAAGATTCTCCAGTGTTTTCAAGGAAAAATATGTCTGGTTGTGTAAGATATGCTAAACAAAAGGAAGCTGAGGCCCCAGATATCATGAGCATAATTCAGGAATGTAGCAGAACTGAGATTAAGCTTGCTGGTGACAAGAAAAGTAGTTCTTGTGGGTTGAGAGTGAAAAAGATCATGAGAAGAATTGGGGACAAAAGAGAAACAGCCATCCTAGCTCAAGAAATTGGGAAAGAGATAAGGGAAGTGGTTAAAAATAAAGCTTCGAAAGAAGTTGGAAGGAATGACATTGATGAAAAACTCCTGGAAGCATTTAGAGCTACAATGGTAAGACCAAAGGCTGAATTAACTAGCAGATCTGAACATGTTCATTTAGGGTCAATGAAATATCTTGTGAAAGGAAAGAAACGTGAAAACCTTACCAAAAGAATTTATGGAACTTCCAGTGGTAGGAGAAGACATGCATGGGCTAGGGATATGGAAATCGAGTTTTGGAAGCATCGATGTAGCAGGACACAACATGAAAAGGTTGAGACATTGCAATCAGTTCTTGAACTCTTGAAAAAGGCTACAAATCCTAATTGGAATAGTTACACGAAAAGAGATTCTCAAGAGGAAAGTACAAACTCCATCTTGTCCAGAGTATATATAGCTGATGCATCAGTTTTTCCAAGAAAAGATGATATAAAACCTTTGTCTGCATTGTCAGGAAGTTCTCATCGTGCTGACTATAATCTAGACAAGGAAAAAAGCTCAATGATTGTAGCCATCGGACCGTTGAATGATAATAGAAGCATCAACAAAAATCCAATTCAAGTTTCCCGAAATTCCGTGCAACTTAAAGCTAACTCTGCTGACAGTATATCTTTAAGTATTAATGCTGCAGGTTTCGAAGGAGTACCTTTAAACCGAGAAGAAAATTCTTGTAAAGCAGCACCAGAAACAATTCAAAGTTCTGTCTCTAGTTTCTCTAAAGAAAATATAACAAACTCAAAGGTGCATTCTTTCCCATCGGATGCTAGAAGTGACAAAAGGAAATGGGCCCTGGAGGTTCTTGCTAGAAAAACTTCTTCTGCAAACATGAATGCTAATAAAGGTCAAGAAAAAGGTTCTTTGCTTAAGGGAAACTATCCTTTATTAGTATGTTGACCTTCACCCTACCTCGTCATCCATGTCTTGATTGCAAATGCTTTCTTACTTTATCTCTGCTAATAAAGAATGCGCTATTTTATTTTTTGTTTTGTTTTGATAGGCACAATTACCTCAAGATATGAGACCTATGCTAGCATCCACTATACATAATAAAGTTTCTCGATCAATTAGGCAGGTATGGATATTCTCTCTAGGCACCTTTAAAGCTTAATTTACAAACGTTTTTGTAGGTTATAATTTAAGTGAGATAGCTAGTTAATGCTTCTACACCATTGTGCTCGATGCGAGAAGTACCTTGAGGCATGAATGAAGAGACCAGCACACTGCTCTGGTTCCTCAAAGCTCTGAAAATTATATCTCACGAGCATTACCTGCTGTTTCAGTAGAGAACCTAATCACGCTAGTCATCTGGTATATGGTCACCATGCAATAAACTTACCCCAAATTGCTTTTATTTCAACAACCCCTTAGCACTATAATCGTCAATCATTCACAAACGTAACGAGCTCCGATAGAAGTTTATATCAAACGATGTCTATTTTTCAGCATGCAGGGGGAGTGTTGCAACCTATTGAAGGAGGCCCATCAAGAGGGTCCTTTAAAATCTTATTCTTATATGTTAGTCTCACATTGCCTAGAATATTCTTTGGACTATGTTGTGTGCGCGCATCTCTTTCTCTCTTTCCCTCTCCCTCTTTCTATATATATATATACACTTGTATTTACAATAAGATACTATTAGAAGTATAATTTCTGTAGGATCTGTGTGTTGAACATCATATTTTGCAAGTGAAATTTTGTAAAGTCCTTACTCGAGCTCATGTTGAGTTGTTGGCATCATTGCTAGTTTTAATATTAAACATATTCAATCTCTTGAATAGTTCTCTTAATAACTCATTCCATATATTCATGTTGCGGGATTGAAAAATAGACTTTGTTACACGAGAGAGCCCTAATCCCCTCTATATATGGAGGCGGATTCGGATAACAAATACAATATTGCAAGTCACATAAATAAACCACACATAATAACACACATATTGTAACATTCCCCCTCAAATTGGATGTGAGATGTTAATCATGCACAACTTGTCAACAAGTCTTCCAAAGGTACTTCCACTCAGTCCTTTCAAAAGTATATCAACAAGCTTCCTATTTGAGGGAACAAAAAGAGTACAAACAACCCGCTTTTCAATGTTCTCTTTGATAAAATGATGATCCACTTTAATATGTTTAGTTCGATCATGTTGAATAGGGTTATGGGCGATGCTGATAGTAGCATTGTTATCACAATACAGCCGAATGAGCTCATCTTCTGAGAGTCTCGGGTCACTTAGCAAAGAGCGTAACCAAAGACCTTCACAAACACCATGAGCCATATCTCGAAACTCTGCATCAGCGTCAATCTTGCCACAACATGTTTTTTACTTCTCCAGGTAACAAGATTCCCACCAACAAGAGAATGGTACCCTGAGTTAAATCACCAATCGTTGATTGACCCGACCCAATCAACATCAGTGTAGACTTCAATTTTTAGAGTGAATTTGGGGAAAACAAGATCCCACTCCCAGGCGAGGACTTGAGGTACCTGAGGATCCTTTGGGCAGGATCTGCATGACGAGTCTTCGGAGTATGCATAAACTGGCTAACAACACTTACAACATAAGCAATATCAGGACGAGTATGAGCCAGGTAGATCAGTCTTCCTACCAATCTCTGAAATTTAGGAACATTTTTAATCTCCTTTCCAAAATCACGACTCATTTTGTTGTTCGCTTCAGTTGGGGTATTAGCTGGTCTACAACCACTCAAACCAATCTTCTCAAGCAGGTCCAGAGTATACTTCCTTTGGGAGATGAAAATTTCATGCTTGGACCTTACCACTTCAATACCAAATAAATATTTGAGTGCACCCAAGCCCTTGACCTTGAACTCAGAAGCCGATTTTTGCTTTAGGAGCTTGATCTCTTCCACATCGTCATCTGTTATAACAATATCATCAGCATAAAATATGAGAGCAGTGAGTTTATCGGTCCGATGTTTGATAAACAATGTATGATCTGCATTGCCCTGATGATACCCAAATGATAACATGGCTCTATGAAATCTCTCAAATCAAGCTCTTGTAGACTGTTTTAGCCCATATATGGCTTTGTTTAAGTTGCAAACATTTCCTGTTGAAATTTTCAGAGAAAGACCTGGTGGAAGGGACATGTAAACTTTCTCATCAAGTTCCCTATGGAGGAAAATATTTTTTACATCAAGTTGCCAAAAGTCTCATCTTTTGCAAGCAGGACAGGATAAAAGGACTCTGATAGTGTTCATCTTTGCTATAGGGGCGAACGTTTCCTGGTAGTCAATCCTAAGGGTTTGAATATACTCTCTTGCCACCAATCTTGCTTTACACCTTTCAACAATACCTTGATGGTTTTGTTTAGCAGAGAACACCCATTTGCATCCAACTGGCTTTTTCCCATGGGGAAGATGCACAAAATCTCATGTGTTGTTCTTTTCAAAAGCATTCGTTTCCTCAAGCATCGTCTCTCTCCACACGGGAATCTCCAGAGCACTCTGCCAAGATGCTGGTACGGACAAGAAAGCAAGGGAAGACACAAAGGTCTTATGAGAAGTGGAGAACGAGTCATCAGAAACATAATTGGAAAGAGGATATTGAATACATGATCGAATACCTTTCCCGAGAGCAATGAGAGGTTCAGAAGGCTCTTAGTCAGGATCCTGTGTTTGATCTGGTTGCACAGTCCGGTCAAGTGTGTTGGTGGTCCTCTGTTTCGCCTCGTGCACACCTGCAAATTAGGAGCAGTAGGAGCAGTAGAACCACCTCCAACAGGTGACGATTCTTACCCCCGCAACACCATTTTGAGCAGGGGAATAAACACAGTTAGTTTTATGAATAATGTCATGTTCAGCCAGATACTGAGCAAACTACGAGTCCAGATATTCACGGTCATTGTCACTGCGAAAAATCTGTATGTTGGTGTGAAACTGAGTGCAGATCATGTTTTAAAATTTTTTGAAGGTAGTAAAAACATCACTTTTCTTACGCAGTAAATATAACCACGTAGTGCGAGAAAAACAATCAATAAAAGTGACAAACCAAACACAACCAGAAATGGATGATACAGGACAAGATCCCCAAACATCAGAATGAATCACAGTAAACGGGATAGAATTTGGCAACAAAATACGATTAAAAGTAGTCTGACAGTGTTTGTTAACAGTACAAACATCCCACATAAAGGAATTTAAAACAGTAGTAGACATAACAGGAAACAATAATTTCTTAACAGGAATAGTCGGGTGACCTTAGCGACAATGCCAGGAATATAAATCAGATGTGCTGGAGTGAAGAGCCAAAGAAGGTGTCACTGGGCCGGAGTCGAGCACATATAGACCATTGACCAAGCAATTAGAGTCAATCACCGTCCCCATCTTCAGGTCCTGAAAAACAAAAGAGGATGGATGAAAAGTTACAGAACAGTTCATGTATTTAGTCAAATGGCTAATATAGAGTAGATTACATGTAAAGTTTGGGACATACAAAACAGATGATATGGCGAGGGAGGAATAAGAGACAGAGCCCTTTCCAATAATAAAAGAAAGGGACCCATCAACTGTGCTCACCTTATCACGACTAGAGAGAGGAGTGTTGGATATGAAACATGAGGCAGATCCATTCATATGGTCAGTGGCTCCAGAGTCGATGATCCACTGAGTGGAAGTGGCAAAGTGAGCACCTGGAGTCCCTTTGTGGGTGTACGAGGTCAAGGTAGCAAACTCCGTGGAAATCCCTTGCATCATGCGGCGAAGTGCAAGAACTTCATCAGCCGAAAAAGCACCAGAAAGGACAGAAGGTTCAACACTAGACAGTGCATGAGAAGCATCCATAACAACATCAGTGAGATTGACAGAATGAGGAGAAGTATGTCGACCAGGGAAGCGCCCAAAATCACGACCACCACAAGGAGCTCCACCTCTCAGTGGAGGAAAACCAAGGAGTCTGAAGCAGGTGTCTCTGGTATGACGGATCTTCTCATAATAATCACAAAGGAGATGGTCTTTATCACTGCCCTTCAGCTTAAAATCATGGGTTGGACGAGCCCCCAACAAAGTTGTACTTGCAACAAGAGCAGAACTCTCAAGAGCTGGGTTAGGAAGTAGAGTCTGGCGACGATCAACTCCTGTTGAACAATGCTATAAATCTCAGGAAGATATGGTAATGGCAAACACCCCAAAATCTGAACACTAATCTTATCAAAATCCTAATGAAGACCATGAAGGAACTCAAAGATGCGGTTGCGATCCTCCTGAGCACCGACCATAGCCTCATGCATCCGCATAACAAAGGTGAGGGAATCAAAATGATCATATTCCTGATATAACTGAGTCAACTCCAAATAATAAACATATGGAAGATGATCACCCTGACGGAGTAAGGATATCTTTCGTCTCAACTGAAAGATCTGGGCAACATTACCCTTTCGAGAATAAGTATTCTATGCACGCCGCCAAATATCAACAGCAGTATCCAGAAATAAGTAGTTGCGAGCGATGGACTTTTGCATGGAATTCATTTGTCAAGACATTACTAAGAAATTATTTGAATCCCATTGAGGCCAATCAGGGGTAGTCATCTCCGGTTTCTTGGTTTGCCCAGTCACATAACCAAGGAGGCGACATCTCTTAAGAGCAAGAGTGATAGAGCGAGACCATGAGAGATAATTAGAATCATCTAACCGGTTATTAGTAATCTGCGGAGTATTGTGATCATGACTCCCACGAAAAGAACTTGCAGGAGGAGGAACCGACAGGGAGGAGGTAGTGGAATCACTGAGAGAAGGCATAGTGGCTCAAGAATAGAAATCTGGAGACCACAATCCACATAGGGCAACAAAGAACGACCGATTACGCCAAACACATACAAGTGTAGAAGAGGAGAGGAATAGAAATTCACTCCATACAATGACGAAGAGCACAAGCGGCGCCGGAAGGAAGCAAATGCTTCACAACATGTCCGACGCCAGAAGGAGAGAGGCTACAAACCCTAGAGATAAGTAGTAGAAGAACAGGTGGAAGAAGAGGGAAGGCGGGCTGGAGAGACCGGAAGTCCCGGGAAAGCCGACGAAGGGGCTCTGAGAGAAGTATACGAAGAAGCACCGCCATAAGAGGAGAAAGGGAGGCGCAACCGGAAACAGAAGAGGAACCCTCGACGGGATTAGGAGGCGGAAGCGGAACGGACGCGCGCAGCGACAATCGGTGAACAAGCGCATGCTGCGATCTACACCGAACGACAGAACAACGCGAGGGGCGGCTAGGGCACCAGAAGTCGTGGCTCTGATGCCATGTTGCAGGAATGAAAAATATACTATTACACGGGAGTGCTCTAATCCCCTCTATATATGGATGTTGATTATGATAACAAATACAATATTGCAAGACACAAATAAACCACACATAATAACACACATTGTAACAATTCCATTTATCACTAAAGCTGTATAGTTGAATAAGTTTGTGTGAAATTTGGAGTAATTTTGAGTTGAAATATCTTTATAATTTGTATGAATTTATAATGTCTTTCGTGATCATTCTTAACTCCAATTGCAAATACTCATGTAAACATGATTATTTCTTATAGCACATTTTTATAAAATCACGGAGTATCCAACTAAAAACCACCGGTTAGAACGGAGGGCCCCCTAAAACCCTATAAAGCACAGGAGACGAACACTGGTAAGCAATGTGGGACATATGCGACAGATGGTCCATCCACCAACACACACTTGGTCCCAAAAAACTCTTTTGGCACCACCGTGCCTTCAACTATCCAACACGATCCCTCGTCTGAGAAACACTTGAACAAACCTCATTTTGTTGCCATGTAGAAAGTCCAACTCAAAAAACTAGCTGAAACAATATAACAAACCTCGTTTTGATGCCATGTAGAAAATCATTGAGAATACAACTCAAAATCTGCCTATTAGAATGGAGGCTCCCCAAGACCTAATGCCAATGAGGCTACTCATGATTCAAGTTGTGGAACTAATCTTGTCAACCAACCATCAGGAAAAGCTCAACCATGCACAAGCTACATAATGCCCACCTAGGCGAAGTCTAGCGGTATGGAATCAACACCAACTTGTTACATTAGGGAGAACGCCAATGCGCCCTATCACGTAGATAGCCACGTGGACTAGAGGCATGTGCCCCGAAAACCTCTTTGATGCCATATTGAAAATCAAAGAGCATCCAACTCAAACTTATCTGGTCAGAGTGGAGAGACACCCTAATACCTATAAAGCACATGAGACGAACATTGGTAAGCAATGTGAGACTAATGCGCACACGCCTGGGAAAAGCCAAGACATTTGGTCCCACACAACAACCAGGACAACGCTACACCTACTCACCAACATGTCCACTTTAGTAGGAAACATGTAAAACAAACCTCTCCTCCCTTGTACCATGTCGAAAATCAGGGATTTAACTAACACACTTTATTTTTGAAACTTTTTTCAGTAGCCTAGATGACGCAGAACGAATATATAGGAAACAAATTAAAGATGCCCTAACCCTATGCGCAATGCAAATGAGCACATGACCATGAACTTAAGTACTGTCTACCTAAGGGTTGTATGAGTGGATGTGTGACTTACATGCAATCCTAAATGAAGTGTCGCAGAAACAACTTGACAACCTTAAATGGCTATGTAAAATGCAAGATCAGACGGCGAAATTAAATTAAGCAAAAAATAATCACACTTAGATAGTTTTAGCAAAAGAAAAATAATTTCTTTAAGAAAACAAGCAATGATTTTCCTCCACGTGGAGGGTCAAAGCAAAGCACGCTGCTGATGATTCTTTCATATCACAAAGATATCTAAAATAAAAAAACACAGTACTAGATATCCAATCAAGCCAACGTCACAACACCATATAGTAATGCTGAAAACAAGAGTCTGTACAATAATAAAACATTCACATGATTTCAGGGCTGTCCGAGGAGCGGACATCCGGTGGATGATAACACGGTGGAGATGATCCGGAAGGGAAACAAACGCTTGCTGGACTAGATCTGGCTGTACGGGGTGGGATTGGGGTGTAGGAGGGTAGATCGGGGTGGTTGCGACTGTTTTGGAAAGTCAGGTACTGGTTTTGGGCGGATCTAGGTGGTGATGGCTGTTTTGGAAGTGGGGGACTGGTTTTGGGCAGATCTTGGTGGAGGTGGTTGTTTTGGAAGGTGGGGACTGGTTTGAGCGTACTGGATGGACAGCTGGGTTGCTGGGAGGAGCCAGAGATTGCTGTTGTGGGGCTGGATCTGGGTGGAATGGCTGGGCTGGCTCGACATCAATGTGTGCGGAAGTTTTGGGGGGAAAAGTAGGGAGGAGACGGGCTGGTTGGAGGGCTGTAGGGGCGACAGTAGTGGGGCTTTGGGAGGCGGCGATGACGGGCTGTTTGGAGAGCCGTAGGGGCGGCAGTTGGCTGTTGGATAAATGCGGGGTTGGCGGTGAAGGGACTTGAGGGTGGAGTAAGGTGGCTAGGGATATGGGTTACCTTTGGAGAGCGGGAGAAGGCCAATGAGTCATCACCTAGAGTTCCACAGAATCGGCATCGTGGAGGGATCATCAGATTTCAGGATTCTTCTCTTTAAAATCTGCAATAGCCTCCAAGCTACCCTCATGCCTCGTATTTATAATAAAACATAATTAGGGCACCCAACATCAACGACTATGATTGGTCGTGGATGCGGGGTCCCGATTACAATAAATATTACTCAAAACAACAAAATGATATATGAATTCATAGGTAGACGACGAGCTGGATGCATCCGTGGACTCAGATCGTCGATCTAGAGATGCTATGTATGACAGGTATCCAATTGGCCTCAAACGCGCTCAAAACTTGTCCTCTATCGTGGTTCTGCATCACCATTCCATGTCATTCTCCCATGCTTGAAAGAATTCATCTCCCGGTGAATAGAGATCAAAATCCTCTCGATGTGTGCCGGGTAAGAATCTAATAGGTTCATCAGAGGTCATCCCATTGTCGTCGATAATAGAGCATCCTCACCAATGGTACTCCTGTCTCTGTCTGTTAAGCATCCGTTCCAATGGTGCTCCAATGTCTGTCCGTCAGGCGTGGTTATATACTCGTAGGACACATTATCAGTAACGCTCTCAAAAGTCAAAAGGTGTGATGTTGGTACTGGTGCGATCACCAGATTGTGAAGCCATATGCAACCGACCTTAAGGCGGGTGGGGCTCAGAAGTGAGTTGTGTGCAGGACTGTGGATGTAGAGGTGTAGACTCAAAATGATGTAGAGGTGTAGACGCAAGAGGATCTCCATGAAGTGGGTCCACATACTCGTGAGCCTTGTAATATGACGTCATATCCTCAACATTAAATATGAGACAGATACTCATGCTCATAGGGATATCAAGATCATAGATATTTGCCTCGATCCTTCTCTTGATTTTGTAGGTATCTATTCGTCTAGCGCTCCTCATTGCGGTTTTTCACCGTCGCCTACTCACCTTCTTGAAATACATGTTTTTGCCAATGAACATCTGTGTGATTTATAAGACTTATTACCAACATTGATCCTTCGTCTGACACACTCATGTAACACATGCAAATGATGAGCATATGATTTCATAGACTCATTCAAATGAAGTAAATGATGCACTCGCTAGGGTAAATCTAATAATGATCAGGATAAATCTAAAATGTGGTGGCTTATCTGGAGTTTCTTTCGCTGGAATATATAAATATTTGTCTAGTGAGCGGCGAATACCTAAATGTCTTCTTGAGACATCAATATTGAGTTGCAGAACTATGAGATTCTAAATACATTCCAAGTGTTGTGAGCCATCGGGAGGCTCACCTGGTGGTAGATAGAAAAATTCATTGTGAATAATGCCTTCACCCAAAGTACTGACGCAGATGGTAACAAATGAACGCAACACACGGGTCTGTGACGCAGCACAAGTGCGATGAGTACCACTTAAATGATAAAACCTGTCAGGTAGCTTACCCAGAGGTGTATGTGATGGGGAACCATCATATGCACCTGGAGGGGTTTGCCACAAGGCGGGACCCACGTACATGTATTCGTGCAGGAGGACTTGATCAGATCGCCGATCGGACTCCGCGGTTACGTCCGGGACGTCGCCGCGAGTCAAAAAACTATATTACTTTATTTTTTTCAGTTTATTTTTGATGTATTTTAAGGGCGAACCCACCGGCCAATCATAGTCGTTGATGGGAAAACGCTAGCTTGTCTTTTCTTATAAATAGGAGTTATGAGGGCTGAAATGAGTCATTATTGGATTTGGAGAAGAAGCATTCCCGGATTCCAGCGATCCCTCCCCGGTGCTGACGCCGTGGAACCCTAGGTGACGACTCCTATGCCACCAAATTGCTTCCCAAGGTAAATCCTACCCATACGCCCATTTTTCACCCTCCAAACTCCACTTCCAGCCGCCGGAATACGATCAAACTCCCTTCCTACCACCGCCGGTCTGCTGGAATTTAGCAGCCGCCACTCCCAAACCCTCCCTTGGTTCGGCCGCCCAACCCCCTCCCTCTACCTGTACAGTCGCCCCTTCCCTTCCTGTACAGGAAGGCCGGCCTGCTGTCCACATCCCAGCCCCCCTTCGCCCCCTTTCCTCCCCAAAATCGGCCACCCCAAGGGTTTGCTAACCCTAGCCGGCCACTCCTCTCACCTTCCCTTCGTGGATCCACTCCCCACCGCTCCGAAAACCCTAGATCTACCTTGATCTAGTGCTACCACCCTCCGATCCATCATTTTCCCCAATATTCATTATCCCGTAGCCCGGATCCGCCGTCAAAACATCGGATCTATCCACCTACATCCGGATCCATCCCCTAGTGGCCGGATCTTTCCGTTCCCGACACATTTTTCCTCTTTTCCACCGCGGGCAGCCACCTCGCCGTCGTCGTACCACCGGTTTCTCCTCTGATCGCCCGTCTACATATCCAACCCTTCAAATTCTTCAGTGCCTCAGTTCAACCCTCTACGTTGTGAGCATTTGTCGTATTGTATTCGGTGATTTGACATTTCTCATTTGGTGTTTTATTGTACTATGTTGAGATTATTGTTGCGTGAAAATTGGTTTTATTATACTAATAATTGCAGGAGTTATTCGTCGCACGCTTGCTTCGGCCCTCCGAGCGGAGGAAGCCATTACTTAATTGCTGAAATTAATTGCTTGTTTTTTATTTCAAATATTTGCGTGATGCTAAAATTTACATTGCTTAAATTATTTGTTAAATACCGATCATTGCATTACATTTAGAATTACATTAGTGTGTCACCTCCGCACCAACACTAGAGTCGTAGTCTTCATGCACCACTAGCCTAGCCCTACATCATTTTGGTATCAGAGGTCAAGGTTAGAGCATTTGCATGCTCTGTAGTGTTAGGACATTTGGAGAAAGCATGGTAGAACCCCAAGTCACCGACGACCGTATGACGGGATCAAATTCGGGCGCCTCTTTTGCTGAGTTTTAGCGCCTTATCCTAGACCGTTTCGACGCCTTAGGTGCCCAGTTCAACGATGTGCGTCATGATCTTCCTGAGGTGAACCTTCGCCTAGACCACTTGGGGATTGCCAGGGACACTCCGACACAACGTGACGAGTCACTTGAGGATGACCCTGACGCTCCACGTCGGGGGCAACGTCCGAGGGATGGTCCACCTCCCGCAGACCGTCACCATCGTGATATTCCTCATTGAGCCCCGATTCCGCCGGTAAGGCGAAATCCTGATTTTGCGATAGATCATAGGCAATTTCCGGCGCGGGATAGACTTCCACATCAGCATGATGAGTACCGTATGCCACGTCAGCCTCAGCCTGACCTCAGAGATCGTGTGCCCCCACACGATCGCCGTGACCATCACCAAGATGAGTATTATCCCTCCGGGTCGGAGAGAGCGTGGTCCCCCACCCGCTCGATACGACTACGCCCATGATGATTACTCCGAGGACTATCCAGACCCACGGAGAGGGGGCCACTACCATGACATCACTCGTCGCATCCGACTCGACGCCCCTTTGTTCGATGGTCGCCTAGATCTGAAAGCCTTCAGCGATTGGCTCTTGGACATGGACCACTACTTCGAGTGGTATGACATAAGTGACGAGCGTTGTGTCCGCTTTGCGAAGATGAAGTTGATCGGGCAAGCTAAGATATTCTGGATCAATGTTGAGAGAGCCTTAGAGCGGGATGGTTACTACCCAATCGGCAGATGGGAGGAGATGAAGGAGAGACTGAAAGAGAAGTACCTCCCCGCGTCATACCGAGATCAGCTATTTGAGGAGCTACAGAATTTACGGCAGGGGACACTTACCGTCGCCGAGTATATGACTTGCTTCGATGAGCTGATCGTCAGGAGTGACATTTTAGATGAACCTATTGCCACTTCCTCCCGTTTCAAGGCGGGTCTTCGTTCCGATATTCAGAGAGAGCTGATTCCTCACCGCTTGGAGACTGTTGATCAGATATTCCAGCTCTCCCTCGAGTACGAGAAGTACCTCCGATCGTCTAGCACGAGGCAGTTCACTTCGCGGACTGATTCCTCGACTTTTAGGAAGCCCGCTCCGCCCCAGACCACCCCGACTGCACCCTCACGTATCCCCGCGGATGCGAAGGTCAAGGCCATAGCCACTGATAACCATCGATCTGAGGCATTGTATGTTTTAGATGTTATGGCAGAGGACACATGACGGCACAGTGCCTCACGCGGAGCCTGCTAGTTGAGGAGGAGGAGCAGGGTTTAGAGGACGAAGAGGAGGCCCCGGAGGAAGTTAAGGCCACAGTAGAGGAAGGTTGGGAGAGTGACGCCGAGCGATCGTTAGAGGTGAGAGTGATTAGATGCCGCCTACACACCACACGTTTGGATGAGGATTGACGATGCACCACCATCTTTTACACGTACTTTCCTAGTGCAGTCGGCCCCTGCAAGCTCGCTTTCGATAGCTGGAGTTGTGTGAACATCGTAGCCCAGAAGGGGCTTGACCATATGCAGGTGAAGGCAGCGCCTCACCCCCACCCATATCGTGTCGTCTGGGTTGACAAGACGGCGATTCAGGTCACCCAGCGTTGCTTGGTCCCGATTACGACTGCGTCCTTTCAGGACAAGGTCTGGTGCGATGTCATTCCCATGGACGTCGCTCATGTGCTGCTTGGCCGCCCCTGGATATTTGATCGTGATGTCATGTGCTTTGTCCGCTCAAACACGTGTGTCTTTTATGATAAGGGGCGGAAGATTACATTGACGCCCACCCAACCCCGAGATCGATCCAAGGTTGTGGTAGAGCCATTTGTGAGCACGAGCGCCTCGCGGCCACTACATATTTTGAGGCGAGGCGAGTTTCTGTGAGATAGCGCTGAGTCAGACGTCATTTATGTGGTTGTCGCCACTCAGGTTACTGAGGACACCCCTGCTGACCACCCACCCACGATGCGTCCTCTTTTAGGCGAGATTGCGGACATCATGCCGGACGAGCTCCCCGATGAGCTGCCTCCCCCACGGGACATTCAACATGTCATTGATCTAGTCCCGGGAGCCTCCCTCCCGAACCTGCCCCATTATCGTATGCACCCGGATGAGCACGCTGAGCTCAAACGGCAGGTTGACGAGCTTCTCCGGAAGCAGTTCATTCGTGAGAGTATGAGTCCTTGTGCGATCCCCGCCCTTCTTACCCCTAAGAAGGACGGTAATTGCCGTATGTGCATCTATAACCGCGTCATTAATAAAATCACGGTTAAGTATCGTTTTTCCATTCCACGACTCGATGACCTTCTGGATACTATGTCCGGTGCTCAGATCTTCTCCAAGATAGACCTTCATAGTGGGTACCATCAGATACGAGTTCGTGAGGGAAACGAGTGGAAGACAACATTCAAGACCAAGGATGGTCTGTATGAGTGGTTAGTCATGCCATTTGGGCTATCTAACGCCCCTAGCACGTTTATGTGAGTTATCACGCAGGTGTTGTGGCCCTACATGGGCAAATTTCTGGTGGTATACTTTGATGATATACTAGTCTATAGCCAGACTCAGGCTGCTCACCTTGATCATCTGAGACTTCTCTTGACACTCTTCGCCAAGTGAAACTGTATGTGAATCTGAAGAAGTGCGCGTTCCTGTCCGAGTTTGCACACTTTTTGGGCTTTATTATATCCTCTACTGGAGTCTCCGTAGACCCCGAGAAGGTCAAGTCCATTCGGGATTGGCCTGTGCCTAAGAATATTCACAAGGCTCGTAGATTTCATGGGCTTGCCACCTTTTATTGGAGGTTTGTCCAGGGATTCAGTACGATCATGGCCCCCTTCACAAGCTTCGTCAAGAAGGGAGAGTTTCAGTGGACCCCCGCAGCCACTAAAGCTTTCGAAGAAATTAAGGAGAGATTGTCGACGACCCATGTCCTACGTTTATCGGATTTTAGCTGCGCCTTTGAGATCGCATGCGACGCGTCAAAAGTTGGTATAGATGGCGTATTGAGCCAAGAGGGACACCCAGTTTCTTACTTTAGTGAAAAGCTCAATAAAGCTAAGCAAAAGTACTCGAATTACGTTCGAGAATTTTTCGCTATATTCTAGTCTCTGCGCTACTGGAGGCACTATCTCCTTCCCCGGGAATTCGTGTTCTACTCCGACCATAAAGCCCTACGTTACCTTGACTCGCAACGCAAGATGGGCCACCAGCATGCGAAGTGGGTCGAATATCTGCAGGATTTTCATTATGTTCTCAAGCACCGCGCTGGTGTTGAGAATAAGCCGGCTGATGCGTTGAGTCGTCGCGTATCCCTGTTGCAGACGATCACTGCGAGTGTTGAGGGACTTGAGAGGTTGATGCTCGACTACCCGACGTGCCCTGATTTTGTCGAGATTTACACCGCCCTATCCCGAGACCCACCCGACCCTGTTGAGGGATACCAGATCTATGAGGGATATTTGTACCGGGGTTCCCGCCTATGCATTCCCCAGACGTCTTACCGAGATTATCTGATTTAGGAGTTGCATGCGGGCGGAGCAGCGGGCCACTTCGGGCGAGATAAATCCATAGCCATTGTCGAGGACCGTCTCTACTGGCCCGACCTTAATAAGGATGTAGCTCGCGTTGTGCGCCAATGTCGTATCTGTCAGACGACAAAGGGTAATAAGCAGAACACCGGTCTTTATACGCCTTTACCCGTGCCACACCGCTCTTGGGAGGACATTAGCATGGACTTTGTTCTCGGACTTCCCCGCACCTTACGGAAACACAATTCCATCCTCGTGATGGTTGATCGGTTTTCGAAAATGACATACTTCATTGCTTGCCACAAGACGTCAGATGCGACTCACGTTGCATCCATATTCATGAGGGACGTCTTTCGACTGCATGACCTGCCATGGAGAAGTATATGAATTAGAGACATCAACAATTACAGTTATCTTTGTCTCAGGATATTAAATCCATAAGATTTGAAGTGAATCAAAAAAAGAAGCAGATGACAGATTGCTTCCACAAAGGAGGTAATGCTGTGGTTTTCCTAGCCAAACAACAAGAAGGAATAAAGACTCAAGTTGATGATCTGGTAGTCAAACAAGACTACATTTTGGAAAATCAGATCAGAATGAATGACAATCTGACTGAATCTCACAATGTGGTTGTCACAGAAATTCAAAGACAAGCTCCCACTGGGAATGAACAACTTATTAAATTGAAGTCAGCTTTTGATAATCAATTACAGAAAGAATTAGCTGTTGTACAAACATCTATTAAGAATTCTCAAAAGATCATTTCTGATCAGCTACTGAAGATAAGGTCATTTTATAAAGATGGTGTCAATTATCTAGATGTTCAAGTAAGATTTCAGAAAGATGACCTCAGAGCTCATATTGAGTGAGAAGTCATAAAGGGGGAGATGATGTTAGTCAAAGTCGGCTCAGATCATGCTAAATGGATATCAAATAGCATCAGAGCCACTCTTGGATATTCACCCCTATGTGATGATGACAATGTTGCTGAGTCTGGTGTGCAACCTGCCTATTTTGAAGGAGATCCACCTGAAGTTGCTCAGGTCATTTACCCTCCAGCTGATTTTGACATGGTTCAGCAAGCAGTTCAGTCAATGTACAGCCTTCCACAGGAGGTTGACAATATTATTTTTGAGAAAGTGGAAATGTCAGTGACTGCTAAGGAAGCTCAGAAGGAAGCTCAACTGTCCAAGAAAAGGTTTAGAGAACAGGCTGAGTTGAAACCTGATTTTGAGCAGTGGAGCCCTACTTTCAGGAACATTATATTGACTGCCTGGAAAGCTGTGAAGGACCAGACCCATGAAAGGGGTAAATGGTATACTGAACAAGAATGGAACAAGTATGAAGCCAGGCAGGAAGTCATTCTTCAATACAGAAGGAAGGCAAAAGCTGAGAAGTTACTTGTTAATGCTTTGGAGCCTAGCAAGTACTTCCCAAAGTCTTTTCATTATTTTGAAATGCAAAGGATAAAAGCTGAAGAAATGAAGAAAAGAGATCTGAAAGGGAAAAAGCCAGCTGAAGACACACAGACCAGTGTTCAAGCTAAGATTCAATCTGGCAAAGGGATTGTGATCAAGGAACCTGATCAATCTTAGGATAGGAATTTACTTGATTTTAACAATGTATAAATCTGTGTAATTCCTTGAATATAATCTTTGTAATTCTGAACAAATATTAATATAAATTCCCTGATTGATCTGGAGTTCAATTCTCAAAATTTTGTGATGCATTTTCATTACTTTATATCATATACTGTAATGATGATTGTTACCTGCATTATTGTTGTTTAATTACCCTTATCTATGGAGTATGTGTACATCATAAATCTGTTTTTATTATAAATGGTGTATATCATTGACTAAGGTTTATGACTTCTCCAAATATGAGTAGATTGTTGGGTACATTGGAAAATGTGTACCAGATTTGGACAAGGCTCACTTAACTCAATGATATTCATCAAGGTGTATTTAATGTTGTTTTGAGTTTATATGTGCAGGTTAAGAAAATGCAGCAAAAATTTTTAAGTTCATGTGTCGACACCAGAAGAAGTTGTGTCGACACTTATGAAGAATTGTGTCGACACCTGGAGTCAATTGTGTCGACACTTGAAAAAGCTGTGTCGACACCAGAAGAAATTGTGTCGACACACAGGACTTGTGTCGACACACAGAAAGCTTAGTCGACATCAACTGTGTCGACACACAGGACTTGTGTCTACACACAGAAAGCTCAGTCGACATCAACTGTGTCGACACACAGGACTTGTGTCGACACACACCAGAATTTCTTCTGAGTTAATTGTGTCAAGACAAGAAGTGACTGTGTCGACACACAGGACTTGTGTCGACACATTCTTACAAAAGCTATGTCAAGAAGCAGTGTCGACACCATGAGAGTTGTGTCGACACCACCAAGGATTGTGTCGACACTTAGTCTACTTGTGTCGACACATGTGAAGTTCAGACTCGACACTTTGCTGACAGAGATCTAGTTTCAAGAAGTGACTGGAGACTTGATAGCTGCCATAACCAACAAGTGTACTGCAACTGTCAGATCTGTCAGAAGTTGGTTAGCAACCGGATCAGCCGTTAACCTTGGATGAAGTCTATATAAAGACTGATTCTATCAAATGAAAAGCATGAACAACAACGAGAATTACGAAGTACAAAAAACACAATTACAACAAAAGATCCAACATACACAAGGAAATCCAGTCAGAGATTTCAAGTGGATCTAAGTGAAGAATTTCTTCAGAAGAATTTGTAGAGAGAGAGCTCCAACAATTCAAGTGAAGAAAGAGACTATCATCAACTAGTCTCTTAAGTGCAGATCCTGAACTAATCTGCAAACAAGAATTCAGATTGATTTCTGGATTTTAAGAAGGAAGCTGATTGAAGATTCAACTTCAAGAAATCCAACCTTACTGTGTTCAGATTCAAGAAGCTTTGGAGAAATCCAAGACATGTTGATTTCTGTGTAATCAGATTCTTCAAGAACTGATCAAGAAGACTTTCTACCCTTCTCTCTCAACTTGGGTGAAAGATAAAACTTATTTTATATCATTTTTCTGTAAGATCATTATTGATCTGAGTTGTAAGCTTAATTTATAAAGGCTGAGGTAGGGGCGAGTGCCTGAAGTAGGATTCTGTGGAAGAATCTGAGTTGTAGGCCTGTGAAGAGGCTGAGGTAGGGCTGTTTGCCTGAGGTAGGATTCTGTGGAAGAATCTGAGTTGTAAGCCTTGTTGAAGAAGCTGAGGTAGGACTTAATTGCCTGAGTTGTAGGAGTGTGGATTCACTCTGAGTTGTAGGAACCTTGACTGGGTTCTTAGCTGTAAGATCTGCGGATCTTAGAATAAGGAAGGGAGTTAGGCCGAATCTAGCACATTGCTAGATAGACGAATGGGGAAAGTGAATGTACCCATCATTTGGGGAACCACTATAAATATGTGTGTCATCTGTGATTGTGTGTGATATTGTGATTTCTGTGCTGTGGTAGCTGTAGAACTGAATGATTCTATTTGATTAACTGAATTATTATCCTGTCATAGAGTAAAAAAGAATTGAACCTATTCACCCCCCCCCCCCTCTAGGTGTTTAGGTTATCTTGAAACCAATTCTTTCAAGTGGTATCAGAGAGAGGTTGCTCAAAGATAGACTTAATAGTTTGAGTAAGATCTGTGAGGCAGAATAAATTAGAAAAGATGGGTTCATGAGAAAATCATAAGGAACTTGGTTTCATGAAGTTGCCTATATGCAGGAAAAAAATCTTTAAAATATGGAAAGAAAAGGTCAGATTGTTTATGAAAGCATCTGATCCAAGAATATATATAACTGTTAAGGAAGGGTCTTATATTCCAATAAAAGTCTCAGTTCTTGATGCTAATCAGAAGACACCAAAAGACTTTTCAGAAATGACTAATGATGAGATTATCTTGGCTAGTATGGACAAGAGAGCTCAGAATATTATAGTGAGTGTCATATATGACTCAACATTCCAAAATCTGATTCACTGTAAAACCTCCAAGGAGATGTGAGACACATTGATAGTCTACATGGAGGGATCAGAAGAAGTTAAGCAAGATAGAAAGTCAATGCTTAATCAGGAATATGAGAGCTTCAGACAAAGCAAATCAGACAGCATCACTGAATGTTACAAGAAGTTCTTCAGAATTCTGAATGAACTAATGTCATATGAAAGGGTCTTTAGTACATATGAGTTGAATGATAAATTTCTTAGATCTTTGACTAAGGATTGGGACACCAAGATCTGTGTCATCAGGGAAGTGGCCAGACTGGCAGAAATCTCTCCTCCAACTCTATTTGGCAAATTACTTTCTTATGAAATGCAACTCATTGTCAAAAAGGAGGAAGAGAAAAGTACTAAATTTGACCATAGAGAAAAGTCAGCGGCCTTCAAGGCAGAAGTCACAAGAAAGGACAGGAGGATGTCTCCATCTCCTCCTAAGAAAGCTGCAGAAGTGATCTCTGAAAGTTCTGATAGTCACACCTCAGACAGCAATCATTCTGATGAGGACTTTGCTTCCTTCACAAGGCAGTTTCAGAGATTTTTGAAGAAGAAGCAGTGGAGATCTAAGGCATCCTCCTCTCAGTCCAAGGATGAATATTATCAGAAAAGAAAGTCATCTAGAAAGGACAAGAGTAGGTCAAAACCTAGCAAATCAACAACTACAAAGATTGTGTGTTATTACTGCAACAGACCTGTACATGTAGTAGCTGATTGTCCAAATAAAAGAAATGAATCTGCAGATAAGAAGAAGTCTCAGTCTAAGAACAAGAAGGAGAAATCCTTTGTAGCAAAGAAAGAGAAAAGCTGGACAGATCCTTCATCTTCAGATTCTGAATCTGATGCTGAAGCTTATATTAGTCTGTTTGCAACAGAAGAAGAGACTAAGTTCTTGCAATTGCTGAACTCAATAAATGGGACTGAAGATCATCAGTGCAAAGGGTTGATGGTCATGACTGATGAAGATCACTGTCAGGATCAGTCTGGTCTCAGTAAGGTAAAAAGTTTATCTGAAGACTCTGATTATTACACTGACTCAGAATCAGAAGCATCTGCAAGAGATGTGGATGGATTTAAATCTGAAGCAGATATTCATCAACTTATAGATGAATATGGTGATTTGCTGCAGGCATTTAAGAGATGCAAAAACCTGACTAAAATTCACGCTAAGGAAATTGCAGCTCTTAAGTTGACTGCATCTGATTCAGAAAAGCTGCTGGATCAGAAGATGAATGAGATTGCCAAGCTGAAAAACATAACTTTTATTCAGATGAGAACAATTACATTCAAGAGTGATCAAATCAAAAGTCTGGAAGTCAGACTTCAGAAGGAAAATGATCTAGTGGCTAGTTTCTCTAAGCCAAAATCTGTCATACCCTTAATTGATGACTTTGTGTCTCAAAATGGTAAGGCAGGATTGAGTTTTAAGGGAAATACTACGACAGCTAATTTCAAAAGGAAAAGGAAAGCTCCAGTTAAGCCACTTGTCTTCAATTCCCCCATTGCTGTCAGAAAAGTACAACAGCCTACCAATAGACATGGTCATGGTAAGCCTGATATTCTGAATGACAAGGTGTATCCAGCATTCAAGCAAAGAAACACTGTACCTACAGTATTAAGAACAGCTGACAGCAAAGCTGTTAAAACTGTACCTAAAAGAGGTATAATAGATATGAGTGCTGGTGTTGTGGCAAGGTGGGACACTTTGTCATTGACTGTTGTCACAACACTAGTGTCAGGATGAATGTCAGCTTACCTGGAAGAAGGGCTGCTACAAATTATGCTAAATTTCAGTCTAACATGAACCAAGGACTCAATAACAATTGGGGTTCTAAGGTAAAATAATTATTTGTTGCAGGTAAGTCCAAGTGGTCATGTCCCTCTATGGTACTTGGACAGTGGATGTTCCAGACATATGACTGGAACAAGAGGATTGCTGAAGGACTACTCACCCATATTGAATGGACCTAAAGTAATCTTTGGTAGTTCTGAAAAAGGAGTCATCAAAAAGTTTGGTAACATTTCTAACAACTCAATTACTATCACTCAAGTGGCTTATGTGAAAGGTTTGAAACATAACTTGATAAACATAAGTCAACTGAGTGATCTTTGATATGACATTTCATTTATTAAGAATGATTGTCATATTAAAAGGTCAAGTGATCAGAAGATCATGTTGACTGGTTATGGGAAAAAAATGTGTATTGTCTAAACTTTGTGAGTGAGAATAAAGATTCTCCTATTTATCTGGTAGCTGATGAGAAAGCTTCTCATTGTGTCAAATGACATAAGAGGCTAGCTTATCTAAAGTACAAGACTATTGGTCAACTCTTTAATAAAGAGTTAGTGAAGAATGGTTCTCAAGTTAAGTGCATTAAGGATGGAATATGCTCAGCTTGTCAACAAGGCAAACAGACCAGATCATCCTTTTACAGCCTTGAAACCAAATACTCAGTGAGGTGTTTATACCTCTTGCATGTAGATTTATTTGGTCCAATGCCAGTTCAGAGTCTCGGTAGGAAAGTCTACACATTTGTGGTTGTAGATGACTATTCTAGATTTTCATGGGTTTTCTTTTTGAGGCAGAAATCTGAAACCCCAACTGTTTTCTGCAATTTTGTTAAGCAAATTCAGAATGAACTGAACAATTTTGTGGTCAAAATCCGAAGTGACCATGAAACTGAATTTCAGTCTGAAAGTATGACAAAGTTGTGTGAAGAGTTTGAGATTCATCAAAAATTCTCCTCACCAAGAACTCCTCAGCAAAATGGTATTGCTGAAAGAAAAAATAGGACATTAATAGAGGCTGGAAGAACTCTATTGAGTGACACTTCTCTCCCAGAATATTTCTGGGCTGAGGCAGTAAACACTGCATGTCATGTGCTCAATAGAGCTTCCATCACTAAGAGCTACAAAAAGACACCCTATGAGGTTATGAAAGGCAGAAAATCAAACTTATCCTATTTTAGGATCTTTGGTTGCAAGTGCTATGTGCTTAACAATGGTAAGTCTTATCTGACAAAGTTTGCTGCCAAATCCCAAAATGGGATATTTGTTGGGTACAACAACAATAGTAAGACATATAGAGTTTATAACTTGACTACACAAGTTGTAGAAGAGTCTGTTCATGTTATATTTGATGAATCAAGACTTATTAACAGTGAGTTGTCTGGTACTTCTTGTAGCTCTACAGGTATAAAAGAGAAGATGAACATGCTGACTATCAAAGAAGATCAAACTGTAAGACAGGAAGAGGAAAATGATGGTTGTTGTCCAAGGGGAGTACAAGACTAACAAGATGCTGATGAAGAGTATGAAGTACAGCAGAATGAAGAAAATGGAGAAAGCTAAACTGTAGACAGACTTCCTGCAGCAGTTAGACATTTAAAGGATCATCCTGTACACCAGATTATTGGTGATCCTAGACAAGGGGTTCAAACTAGAAGCAGGAGCTTGAACACTGTACTATGCTCAAGCTTTTTGTCTCAACAGGAACCTAAAAGATTTGAAGAAGCTATACAAGACACACATTGGATTGATGCTATGCAGGAGGAGTTGAATCAATTCAGGAGATGTAAGGTCTGGAAGTTAGTTCCTAAACCAAAAAACCACAATGTCATAGAGACTAAGTGAATCTACAGGAACAAGGTAGATGAAAGTGAGATCATAATTAAGAACAAGGCAAGACTTGTTGCCAAAGGATACAGACAGGAAGATGACATAGACTTTGATCAAACATTTGCCCCTGTAACAAGGTTAGAAGCAATAAGACTATTCCTAGCATATGCAGCTTATCAGGGTTTCAAAGTGTTTCAAATGGATGTTAAGTCAGCATTCCTGAATGAAGACTTAAAGGAGGAAGTCTATGTAGAACAGCCATCAGATGCAGACTTTGCATGATGCAAAGAAGATAGGAAAAGCATAACTGACACCTGTCAATTTCTAGGAGGGAGATTGGTGTCATGGAGCTATAAGAAGCAGACTAGTGTGACAATCTCCACAGCTGAGTCTGAGTATGTAGCTGCAGGGAGCTACTGTGCACAGCTGTTGTGGATACAACATCAGCTTAAAGATTATGGTATCCAGGTAAGTAGAACTTCATTATTCTGTGATTCTACAAGTACTATTTTTATTGCTAATAATCATGTTTCTCATAGTAGAACAAAACATATAGAAATAAGATATCATTTTCTTAGGGATCATGTAAAAAAAGAGTATATGTTTAGAATTTGTCAATACAAGTTTTCAAATTACTCGCATGTTCACTAAGCCATTGGATGAAACTAAATTCAATAATTTTAAAATTGAATTAGGTATGCTGAACATAGAATAGATTGACAAATTTGTTTAAGTAATTTTATGGTGACACAAAAATAAGTCTGTGACGACACATAGAAGTGGTGTCGACACAAAAAGAAGTCTATGTCGACACAGAGAAGTTGTGTCGACACATCTAGAATATTGGTGTCGACACTTCAGAGAAGTTTTGTCGACACATCCAGAAGTTGTGTCGACACTTAGAATTAGTGTCGACACAGAATTTCTGTCGAACTAATACGTATGTCAGTGTCGACACATCATCAATTGGTGTCGACACTTAGAAGTCAACACTTCTGTCGAGACATTAGAAGTCTGTGTCGACACCATCTCAACAGTGTCGACACACTAAGTAAATTTTGACGCGCCTTTTGACCTTCTATGTTTAGACTCATATAAATAGGTCAAGAACAAACCCTGTCGACACGCTCTCCAAATTTTTGAGACTAGATTCTTGTGTCGACAAACTCTCTCTTCTCCATTCAAGATTTCTCACCATCCCAATGACGCCGAAACTTGACGAAAACGTGAACGAGTGATATGAAATGGTACAGAATGTCTTTGACGATGCTGAACCAGCGATTAAAGTTATGATAGCTCTAATTGCAGAAAATAGCTTGGAGTATTTGGCATCAGAACCTACAAAGATATGGAGGAAGGAAATCCTTGAGTTCTATGAAGCTGCAACTCAGGATTCAACTGAACTAAAGATTAGGTCTTCAGACTAGGGTAATAAAATCAAACTCACCATGAAAAGCATACGAAAAACTCTTCATCTGCCCAGAAATCAAGAAGACGAAGAAGTTACCTCTTCCAAGACCAGGGAAGCACTCCAGTGGTGTGGATTAAATCCCACCATGAAAATTGGATCATCCGTGAATAGAAAAGGAATGAATGTACAAGAAAAATTCCTTTCTGAAGTAGCTGACAAAGTAATCTTATGCAAACCAGGTGGACATGATAGGGTCTCAGCCTACATGTTCTGCCTAATGACCAGGATCATCTACAAATCAACACCAATTGGTCTGCAGTCATATATGAGAAGATTAGAGAAAGCATTAAGAAACCAAATCTGGGAAAGATATTAAGTTTATACTTGGCTGGAGTAATTTCAGAAGTGATGCAACAGGCTGCTGGATGCAAGATCAATCACACGAGGAGAATGGATCTAAGGATAATCTCTAGATGGGATAGAGTGCTGATAAAAGACATGGCTGATGAAGAGAGGCCAGAGAATACTAAGAAATCACCTGCTCAAGACATTAGACATGATGACCAGATGCAGGGGGAGCCTCATCTTGAGGAAGAGCCAACACACTTAGAAAGTGAAATGACTAATCAAACTATTCTTGAGGTAATCCAAGAAATTAATCAAACAATTTTCACTAATGAGTATGAAACACTAACTGTGCCCTTAATTGATGTTGACCAGACCACTCAACTCAACATTCAAGCACAGGATGTTATCATGGAAGATACATCTACAACTGTTGATGCTCCAGAGTTAGTGGTACCTCCAGTACTACCGCAACAAGAGTTTACTCTTGAAGAGTTGTTTCCTGATATAGAGCAAGCAAAAGCTGAGGGGGAGCAAGCCAGGACTGGGGGGGAGCAAGCTGGAATTGAGGGGGAGCATACTAGGACTGAAAAGGAACTGCCTCCTAGTTCTCAGGAAAGAGATGATATAACATGTACCTCAGCTTCTGAAGATGAAGCAGAATCTCAAGCAAAGAAGAGAAAGCTGATGGTTTCAAAATAAGAAGCCAAAGCTATAAAAGGGCATTGCAAACTGCTCCACAACCAGTTTCTGCACATGATTATAGCTCCTTACTGTATCTTTGCAAGTAAAATTAGATGAACAAAGAATAACCTTGAAGAAGTATATGGATGAGAGACATCAACAATTGCAGTTATCTTTGTCTCAGGATATTAAATACATAAGATTTGAAGTGAATCAAAACAAGGAGATGACAGATTGCTTTCACAAAGGAGGTAATGCTGTGGTTTTTCTAGCCAAACAACAAGAAGGAATAAAGACTCAAGTTGATGATCTGGTAGTCAAACAAGGCTACATTTTGGAAAATCAGATCAGAATGAATGACAATCTGACTGAATCTCACAATGTGATTATCACAGAAATTCAAAGACAAGCAAGCTCCCACTGGGAATGAACAACTTGTTAAATTGAAGTCAGCTTTTGATAATCAATTACAGGAAGAATTAGCTGTTGTGCAAACAGCTATTAAGAATTCTCAAAAGATTATTTCTGATCAGCTACTGAAGATAAGGTCATTTTATAAAGATGGTGTCAATTATCTAGATGGTCAAGTAAGATTTCAGAAAGATGACCTCAGAGCTCATATTGAGAGAGAAGTCATAAAGGGGAAGAGGGTGTTAGTCAAGTCGACTCAGATCATGCTAAATGGATATCAAATAGCATCAGAGCCACTCTTGGATATCCACCCCTATGTGATGATGACAATGTTGCTGAGTCTGGTGTGCAACCTACCTATTTTGAAGGAGATCCACCTGAAGTTGCTCAGGTCATTTACCCTCCAGCTGATTTTGACATGCTTCAGCAAGCAGTTCAGTCAATGTACAGCCCTCCACAGGAGGTTGACAATATTATTCTTGAGAAAGTGGAAATGTCAGTGGCTGTCAAGGAAGCTCAGAAGGAAGCACAACTGTCCAAGAAAAGGTTTAGAGAACAGGCTGAGTTGAAGCCTGATTTTGAGCAGTGAACCCCTACTTACAGGAACATTATATTGACTGCCTGGAAAGCTGTGAAGGACCAGACCCATGAAAGGGGTAAATGATATACTGAATAAGAATGGAACAAGTATGAAGCCAGGCAGGAAGTCATTCTTCAATACAGAAGGAAGACAAAAGCTGAGAAGTTACCTGCTAATGCTCTGGAGCCTAGCAAGTTCTTCCCAAAGGCTTTTCATTATTTTGAAATGCAAAGGATAAAAGCTGAAGAAATGAAGAAAAGAGATCTGAAAGAGAAAAAGCCTTCTGAAGACACATAGACCAGTGTTCAAGCTAAGATTCAATCTGGCAAAGAGATTGTGATCAAGCAACCTGATCAATCTTAGGATAGGAATTTACTTGATTTTAACAATGTATAAATCTGTGTAATTCCTTGAATATAATCTTTGTAATTCTGAACAAATATTAATATAAATTTCCTGATTGATCTGGAGTTCAATTCTCAAAATTTTGTGATGCATTTTCATTACTTTATGTCATATACTGTGATGATGATTGTTACCTGCATTATTGTTGTTTAATTACCCTTATCTATGAAGTATGTGTACATCATAAATTTGTTTTTATTATAAATGGTGTATATCATTGACTAAGTGTTATGACTTCTTCAAATATGGGAAGATTGTTGGGTACATTGGAAAATGTGTACCAGATTTGGAGAAGTCTCACTTAACTCAATGATATTCATCAAGGTGTATTTGATGTTGTTTTGAGTTTATATGTGCAGGTTAAGAAAATGTAAGAAAAGTTTCTAAGTACATGTGTCGACACCAGAAGAAGCTGTGTCGATACTTATGAATACTTGTGTCGACACCTGGAGTCAATTTTGTCGACCCTTGGAAAAGCTGTGTCGACGCCAGAAGAAATTGTGTCGACACACATGACTTGTGTCGACACATAAAGCTTAGTCGACATCAACTGTGTCGACACACAGGACTTGTGTCGACACACAGAAAGCTCAGTCGACATCAACTGTGTCGACACACAGGACTTGTGTCGACACACACACCAGAATTTCTTCTGAGTTAATTGTGTCAAGACAAGAAGTGACTGTGTCGACACACAGGACTTGTGTCGACACATTCTTACAGAAGCTATGTCAAGAAACGGTGTCGACACCATGAGAGCTGTGTCGACACCACCAAGGATTGTGTCGACACTTAGTCTACTTGTGTCGACACATGTGAAGTTCAGACTCGACACTTTGCTGACAGAGACAAAGTTTCAAGAAGTGACTGGAGACTTGACAGCTGTCATAACCAACAAGTGTACTGCAATTGTCAGATCTGTCAGAAGTTGGTTAGCAACCGGATCAGCCGGTAACCTTGCATGAAGTCTATATAAAGACTGATTTTATCAACTGAAAAGCATGAACAACAACGAGAATTACGAAGTACAAAAAACACAATTACAACAAAAGATCCAACATACACAAGGAAATCCAGTCAGAGATTTCAAGTGGATCTAAGTGAAGATTTTTTTCAGAAGAATTTGTAGAGAGAGAGCTTCAACAATTCAAGTGAAGAAAGAGACTATCATCAACTAGTCTTTTAAGTGCAGATTCTGAACTAATCTGCAAAGAAGAATTCAGATTGATTTCTGGATTTTAAGAAAGAAGCTGATTGAAGATTCAACTTCAAGAAATCCAACCTTACTGTGTTCAGATTCAAGAATCTTTGGAGAAAGCCAAGACAGGTTGATTTCTGTGTAATCAGATTCTTCAAAAACTGCTCAAGAAGACTTTCTACCCTTCTCTCTCAGCTTGGGTGAAAGATAAAACTTATTTTATATCATTTTTCTATAAGATCATTATTGATCTGAGTTGTAAGCCTAATTTATAAAGGCTGAGGTAGGATTCTGTGGAAGAATCTGAGTTGTAGGCCTGTGAAGAGGCTGAGGTAGGGTTGTTTGCCTGAGGTAGGATTCTGTGGAAGAATCTGAGTTGTAGGCCTTGTTGAAGAGGCTGAGGTAGTGCTTAATTGCCTGAGTTGTAGGAGTGTGGACTCACTCTGAGTTGTATGAACCTTGACTGGGTTATAAGCTGTAAGATCTGCGGATCTGAGAAGAAGGAAGGGAGTTAGGACGAATCTAGCACACTGCTAGATAGGCGAAGGGGGAAAGTGGATGTACCCATCATTTGGGGAACCATTATAAATCTGTGTGTCATGTGTGATTGTGTGTGATATTGTGATTTCTGTGCTGTGGTAGCTGTAGAACTGAATGATTCTATTTGATTAACTGAATTATTATTCTGCCTTAGAGTAAAAAGGTATTGAACCTATTCACCCCCCCTCTAGGTGTTTAGGTTATCTTGAAACCAATTCTTTCAATATCACTCACAGACGGACGGACAAACCGAGGTAGTGAATCAGAGTTTGGGGAATCTGTTGCGGTGTCTAGTAGGAGAACATGTAGGCAGTTGGGACCTAGAGTTACCGATAACAGAGTTTGCTTACAATAGCTCAGTCAATAGGTCCACCGGGTTGAGTCTATTTCATGTAGTATCAGGATATGACCCTAGGAAACCTATAGAACTTGTCCCGAGCCCTTTAGTGTCCCGCCCTAGCGAGTCAGCGGAGTCATTTGCACAACATTTACGTGATTTGCATGAGTCGGTCCCCCGACGAATAATCACAAGCAATGAGAATTACTAAGCCCATGCAGATAAGCGAAGGCGAGAACAAATATTTAATGTAGGCGAGAAGGTAATGATGCGAGTCCGCCCTGAGAGGCTCCCTTCAGAGCCTGCAAAGAAGTTAAGCGCGAGGCGAATGAGTCTATACTCCATTATTAGTCGTATTGGGACCAACGCCTACCGACTTGACATCCCGGTATGAGAATTCACCCTCTGTTCAATGTTGAAGATCTGACTCCATACTGTGAACCTCATGAGTATGTGGACCCAAGCAGTGGAGATGCCCAGCCACCCCCATTGTCGTTACCATACCACTCTCACACATTACCACTATCTGATGGCCATCCCAGTTCACCCACTGTTGCCACCCACCCACCCGGGAATTCGTCCACTTTGCTTCCATCGCAGGCACCCCCGATCGCACCGGGATCCACCTTCTGAGAGGCGAGAGATGAGAGTATCATGACGATCAGATCCCACCAGTTTGCTCCCACCTCGGACGGACCGCGCTACCGCTACCTGGTACATTGGCGGGGCCGCCCAGACACAGACGACACTTGAATACTACCGACAGAGCTCGATCGGCTCGCCCCCGGACTTCGACCTCAGTACGATCATCTCCTTTCATCGGAGATGAAGACTTTTCAGTCGGGTCCAGTCCCCACCGCTCCGAAAACCCTATATCTACCTTGATCTAGTGTTATCACCCTCCGATCCATCATTTTCCCCAATATTCATTATCCCGTAGCCCGGATCCGCCGTCAAAACATCGGATCTACCCACCTACACCCGGATTCATCCCCTAGTGGCCTGATCTTTCCGTTCCCGACACATTTTCCCACTTTTCCACCGTGGGCAGCCACCTCGCCGTCGCCGTACCACTGGTTTCTCCTCTGATCTCACATCTACATATCCGGCCCTTCAAATTCTCCAGTGCCTCGGTTCAGCCATCTACGTTGTGAGAATTTGTGGTATTGTATTCGGTGATTTGACATTTCTCATTTGGTGTTTTATTGTACTCTGTTGAGATTATTGTTGCGTAGAAATTGATTTTTTTATACTAATAATTGCAGGCGTTATTCGCCGCATGCTTTCTTCGGCCCTCCGAGCGGAGGAAGCCATTACTTAATTGTTGAAATTAATTGCTTGATTTTTTCTCAAATATTTGCGTGGTGCTAAAATTTACATTGCTTAAATTATTTGTCAAATACCGATCATTGTATTACATTTAGAATTGCATTAGTGTGTCACCTCCGCACCAGCACTAGAGTCGTAGTTTTCATGCACCACTAGCCTACCCCTACATTAGTATGCCAAAAGTCATCATGAACGTGGTGATCACTTGTGTGAAAATACAAACAATCCATATTGGTGTGAATGTTCCCTAGGAAGGGAGGATTGCAAAATGAGCCTCTCGAGGACTGATGAACGAATTTCATATAGTAATTTAGGCTCTATTCTACCTTAGTTTTCCTATGAGTTAGCTAATCATTTGGTATTTTTACTTGTCATTTCTTTCATATGTGGAAAAGTTATCTTTTGAGCGCATTTGAGCTTGTAGAAATGGAGAAAGCCAACCTTGTATATATGTCCACTTGGTACAAATACAAAGAATGAGTACATATATATAGAGGAGAGAAAGATGGAGAAAAGTCCTATACACAATGTGGGACTAAAGAGAGGAGAGAAAAACAATAAATGCTATACAAATGGGCCTAGTTTAAGTGGGCTTTTCCAACACTCCCCCGCAAGCTGGAGCGTATAGGTCATATGCACCCAGCTTGGACAAACACTGGTAGAACAGGGTGCTTGATAAGGCCTTTGTGAGGATGTCGGCAACTTGATCAGTTCCTGGAACATGCTTCAATTCAAGTTTCTTTAATTGAACCTTCTCACGAACAAAGTGACAGTCAACCTCGATATGTTTTGTGCGCTCATGAAACACCGGATTCTTTGCGATGTGTATGGCGGCTTGACTATCACAAAATAGAACAGCAGAGGAGGGGAGTTTTACTCCCAGGTCAGTAAGGAGACTTTCAAGCCATGTGAGTTCTGAGACAACCGAGGCCATCGATCGGTATTCAGCTTCTGCAGAGGAACGGGCTACCACAGCCTGTTTCATACTCTTCCATGTAATAAGATGACCACCAAAATAAGTACAGAACCCACTAGTTGACCTTCGATCGTCCAGAGAACCCGCATAGTCGGCATCAGAATAGGCAACCAATGCGGGAGCAGAGTCCGAGGTTTTGTAAACCAGCCCTTGACCCGGAGCTCCCTTAAGGTATCGAAGAATCCGTTCAACCGCTTGAAGGTGAGAAGCCCGGGGGGCATGCATGAACCGACTGACAACCCCAACTGCAAATGTTATATCCGGCCTCGTGACTGTTAGATAGATCAACTTTCCCACAAGGCGTCGATAGTATTCCGGGTTCGGAAGCAGCAAATCGTCATCCGAAGCATGAGCGCATAGTTTGTGATTTGCCTCCATCGGGGTACAAGCTGGCTTGCAACCAGACTGACCAGCATCTTTGAGAAGATCGAGACAGTACTTTCGTTGGGAGAGCACCAACCCGTCCGGCCGCCGGGCAATCTCGAGACCCAGGAAGTAGCGAAGTTTCCCCAGGTCTTTAGTTTGAAAACAGTGCTCAGATGTTGTTTGACATCTTGAATCCCCTTTGAGTCGTCCCCAGTGAGAAGGATGTCATCAACATAGACCAACAGAAGGACGGTGCCAGTGGCCCGGTGTCGGGTAAAAAGGGAGAAATCTGCAGAACTCCGAGTGAATCCCATGTCTCGAAGCACCTTGCTAAACTTGTCAAACCACGCCCGAGGGGACTGTTTGAGACCATAAATCGACTTTCTGAGGAGACATACCCGAGACTCCCCCGTGGTCTCAAACCCGGGCGGTTGGCGCATGTAGACGGTTTCCTGAAGGTCACCATTTAAAAAGGCGTTCTTGATGTCGAGCTGATGAAGGGGCCAGTGGTGGTGCACCGCGACGGAGAGAAGAAAGCGGACAGTGTTGAGCTTGGCCACCGGAGAGAAGGTTTCCTCATAATCGAGGCCCTCCTGTTGTGTGAAGCCACGGGCCACAAGACGGGCCTTCAGTCGGGCAATAGTGACATCCGGAGCATGCTTGATGACGAACACCCATTTACACCCAACAGGGTGCTGACCGGGAGGTAAGGGAACCAAGTCCCAGGTCTAGTCGGCCCAGAGGGCCGTCATTTCTTCGTCCATGGCAGCCCGCCAGCCAGGATGGTGAAGCGCCTCCTGCAAAGAGTTATGGACCGAAACAGAGGATAATGAGGTGGCAAAGTGAAGAAGAGAGAGAGAGAGGCGATGGAGAGAGACGTAGTTCGCCGTTGGATGAGCGGTAGAGACGGGAGCCGGAGCAGCAGGGAGCAGAGCACCAGAGGGCGAAGCCGACTGCAGAGGAGCTACGGGATGAGGAGAGCGACGAGAGTAGACCCGGATAACCGGGGGTGGTGGACGGACAGGAGGTAGAGAAGGCAGAGTGGATGAGGAGTGAGGAGCAGGAATGACAGGACGAACGACGGGAGCTGGACTCAGAGCATCATCGAGAGCAGGGAAGAATGGAATATCTTCACGAAAAGTCACGTCAGCCGAGACAGTAACCTTGCGGGTAGCAGACGAATAACAGACATAACCCTTCTGAGTGCGCGAGTACCCCACAAAGATATGCTTGGTGGCACGAGGGTCCAATTTGTCTGTGGAGGGACCGAGGTGGTGAACGTAGCAGGTACACCCAAACACCCGGGGAGGAACGGGAAAAGGCGGAGTTGTGGGAAAGAGGAGGCTGAAGGGAGTAGCATACTGGAGGACGGAAGACGGGAGACGGTTGATGAGGAAGCAAGCCGTGGAGAGCGCGTAGTTCCAGTATGGTTTGGGAACCTGCATTTGAAGCATAAGGGAGCGAGCGACATCAAGAAGGTGACGATTCTTGCGCTCAGCGACCCCATTCTGTTGTGGAGTGTATGGACACGAGGTTTGGTGAAGAATGCCGAACTTAGAGCAGAGAGTGGCAAAGGTATGCCTGGTGTACTCCCGCGCATTGTCAGTACGAATAGTGCGAATAGACGCAGAGAACTGAGTGCGAGTCTCAAGTATGAAGGCCCGGAATACGCGGGGAAGTTCAGAGCGATCCCGAAGGAGATATAACCACGTCATGCGAGAGTAATCATCAATAAAAGTAACAAAATACCGATAGCCAGAAATACTAGTAAATTTATATGGACCCCATATATCGGAGTGAACTAAAATAAAAGGAGCGGAGCTCCGAGTACAATGAGGAGGAAATGATGAACGGGGCTGTTTGCCCAAAATACAGGTGTCGCAGCGAAAAGCAGGGAGAGTAACATCAGGAAGAGCCTTCCGGAGGACTGGGAGAGGAGCATGTCCCAGACGACGATGCCAATCCGAAGAGGAGATAGAGGCGAGGACAGTGGGAGAGTCGTCAAGAAGATAGAGCCCATTCTGCAGCCGTCCTCTACCAATGATAGTCCGCGTCTGCTGATCCTGTATGAGAAAAGAAGAAGAAGTAAATGTCACGGAATAATTAGAATCAGTAGTAAGGCGACCAACAGAGAGTAAATTGAAAGGAGAGCCCGAAACATATAGAGCCAAGCGCAGGAGGAGAGAAGAGGTGAGAGAAATATCAGCACATCCAGAGACTGGAACCGATGCCCCATTAGCGACAGTAATGTACTTCGGGTGAGGTGAAGACAAGTACTGAGGTGGCCTAACAGAGGTGATATGATGAGTGGCACCAGAATCAAGGATCCAGCGCGTGCCAGAGGATAGACAGGCGATACCTTCATTGGAGATAGAGGCAGCAGAGGCAACCGAGGCAGGCGGACGGCTGAGCAAGCCATGAAGATGCTGGAGCTGAAGACGAACCTCGTCGAGATCAGTACGAGAGGAGGCAGAGTCGGTAGTAGCAGCAGAGGCCTGTGGACGAGGAGGTCGGCCATGTTTGCGATAGCAGGTGGCCTCAAGATGGCCATCTTTACCGCAGAACGAGCATTTGAGCCTAGACCGGCCACCGCGACCCCGGCCGCGAGAGTCAGAGCGGCCACCACGGGCAGAAGGGGGAAGAGGCAATAAGGGAGCTGGTGCCTGTTGAACAAGGGCCGGAGAAGGAAGACCGGGAACATCCGGAGGCGGGGAGACTTTAAGAAGCATTGAGCACACATCAGAAAAAGATGGTGTAACGGTAGAGGAGAGGATGTGAGCCCGGACACTGTGAAGATGAGGAGGTACCCGGGCCATCATCATGGCGATACCCACAGCTTCCTTTTGGGTACGTTGAGCAGCGAGATCCAAAGTGGGAGGCTGATGGTGGATCCAGGCCTCAACCAGAGACCGGGCCTGAGCAACAAAGGACGTCAGGTCGGTTGCGCCACTGCTATCAAGGGCTTGGAGAGCAGTGATGATATCATATAGATGGTGGAGACTATCCTTGCTAGAGTAGAGGGTGTGGAACTCGTCCCACATGCCTTTGGCCGTCTCATGATACATGGCCAGGCGATAAGATTCGCCATCAAGAGAGTTGAGAAGCCAAGTCTGCACACGCCCATCATTGCGTAACCATTCCTCAGTAGCGACACCAATAACGGTCTGAGTCAGGTGATGAAGAAATCCTTTTGACTGAAGGACACGACGAACCGAGTGTGCCCATTCCACAAAGTTCTTCTTGCCAGTGAGCGAAATAGTAGTGATCCGAAGCTCGTCGCGGACTTCCTGGATAGAGGCCGGGCGTTCAGGAGGAGGAACAGCCGTCCCGACTGAGTCTGCAGACGTAGACATGGGGGCGACCTGGATGAGGTCGCGGCGAGCTGGAGGAGGCCGCGACGAGCTGGAGGAGACCGCGGCTGACTGGAGGCAGCAGCTAGAGGACGCGGAAGACTGCGGACTGGATGAGGTCGCGGCGAGCTGGAGGAGGTCGCGGCGAGCTGGAGGAGACCGCGGCTGACTGGCGAGCTGGCGGGCTGGATCAGATCGCGGCGGGCTGGATCAGACCGCGGCTGACTTGAGCGAGCTGAGAAGAGAGGACAAGCCGGGGCTGACTGGCGAGCCGGCGGGCTGGAGGAGACCGCGGCGGACTGGCGAGCTGGCGGGCTGGATCAGAAGAAGACCAATGGATTGGCGAGCTGGCGGACTGGCGAGCGGCGGACGCTGCGCTTACGGCGGACGAAGGAGACCAAGAAGAGGAGGCGAATACTGAGTTCGCAGCGGACAGAAGAAGACCGATGGATTGAGGTCGCCGAGGTCGCGCCGGACAGAAAGAGGTCGCAGCGGACAAGGGGAAGCAGTGGACCCCACAGGATGGCTATAAAGAGGGGGCCAGAGGAGGAAGAAGAGGAGGGAATAGAAGTGGATCCACGGGAGGAGAGGAAGCGGACTGGACAAGGGAGGCCGCAGGAGAGAAGCGACTAGAAGGTGCGGACACACACACGCAGGCCGCAAAGATCGCAGGCCGCAGGGCGGACAGAAGAGGGAGTCCGCAGGAGTCCGGAACCTCGCTCTGATACCATGTAGAAATGGAGAAAGCCAACCTTGTATATATGTCCACTTGGTACAAATACAAAGAATGAGTACATATATATAGAGGAGAGAAAGAGGGAGAAAAGTCATATACACAATGTGGGACTAAAGAGAGGAGAGAAAAACAATAAATGCTATACAAATGGGCCTAGTTTAAGTGGGCTTTTCCAACAGAGCTAAATAGAGCATATTTTGATTCATTTCATGCATAAAAGAGACCTCCTCTCTTTATTCCATTTTCGTACTTAGATTTTATGATTGTGGCTGTGGATATGGAATTTCAGAGGTATTAGATGTTTTTCCTGCAGGAACAGTGCGCGTGTCGCTTCCTTGGGTGTTTTGGCCCTTTTTCATAAAGGAAGCCACTAGTCGTGCATTTTTTCTTCATGCACAGACAGTGGACTCCTCTGTGCACGACCACTGTTCGTGCACGTTCATTTGGAAAAAACTTCCTGAGAACCCTCTCAACTTCGCACGGGTGGCCGCACAGGTGCTGGTCCTCCTTCACGTATGACCATTGTTCATGCGCGTTCAATATTTTCCCTCCTAGCGCCAAACTTTTTCCGCTAGTCCAAGTTTCTTCTCGTATGAGTAGGGGAATTTTCCTTCACACACGACCACTGGTCGAACGCCTACTTGTGCTCAGTCAAATAATTTGCTCGTCCTATAAACTTGCGTGTCACGATTTCCTCTGTATCCTTCCGTCTTTTCTTCCGTCCAGGTCGTCCTTTCCACCGTTTTCTCCCTCTAAGGACTAGGGATCATCCTCTAAGCTCTCCGCATCAGCCAAGAGCTCCACGGTGAAGATAAAGCCCTCCTCTCTCTCCACGTGTTAAAATCTTGAAGAGGAAATGTGGACGGTGCACAATCCTATAGAAGAAGAGTCCATTGGGAGGTTGTGACAATGATTCCTCTACCCCGAACGACAACCGACGATCTAGGCCAACACGGAGTCACACTTCGGAGTTCCTTCGCATCCACGAAAGAGTCTCGAGCATTGTTTGTATTTCTTTGTTCTTTTTTTGCACACTAGATAGAATTAGTTGGCTTTTCTTCTATAATGATGATGGTTGGGATGAACTTTAGTAGTTGTGATGTGTGAATGTTATTTGTGAAATCTTATGCTAGTTTGTTCATTTACATTGGAGTAGCCAAGGAGATCTAGCTTCTTGTATTGTGTTTTTCCTCTATTTTGAGCTTGTGGTTTGTGTGTGTGAGAGCCAGGCTGCACTGTCGTTGAGGTAGACACGAGCCGACGAGCGAGTGGATGGCCTTGCTTTTGCAAGGTGTAACGAGTGAAGCGGAGTCCTGCAACTCGCAGTGGTGCAAAGCGGCGACCCACGAAGGTGTCAAGCGGAGGCTCGTGACCCGTGGAGGTGTGAAGCAGAGGCTTGCGACCCGTAGTAGTGCAAAGTGGAGGCTTGCAACCCGCGGTGGAGTGAAGCGGTGTCGGCGACCCTCATTGTAATTAGTTTTTTATTTATGCATTTAGTTTATAGGGAACGAACAACCCGCCGAAATCCCGACTTAAAAACACTTTGATCTCAAATCTTGTCTCGATCGTTAAATACACCTTTCCGTATTCCTCGAGATATTCGATGCTTGGGGGTTTACTCCTTGTTTTATGTTACTTGAACGATCGTGATGCACTTTCCTGATGGTTCATACCCATCAGAGACGTAATCCCGAGGTGGTTAACAATAGTAGGATGGTCTCTCAAGAGGAAAACACTAATAATGATAGTGTCAATGAGAATAAGTAGGACACCCACAACAAAGTCATTGCTAGCCCCTTGATCCTCATAAGGGTGTGGTGGTTCATCAGGAGGCTTATCAGGATGTTCAACTATGACGTCAATAATAGTGGGATGATCCTCCAGATGAGTATCGTCGATAGAGGTAGTGTACTCGTAAGCGGGTGAGACAGTTACTATGAGGTCAACACTATACTCTCAGTTCTTAGTAGTGATGTGACTCAGAACAATGATAGGGGCAGAGTAGGATGAGCCCCTACTCAAGTTTGAGTCAATCAGTATAGTGTCGAGAATCTTTATCGTTCTTTCTCGATCACCTTAACTTTTCTGTGCACACTCAAAATTTTCTCGGTTACCTAGCAAAAGGACGATGACGGGCTTAGTTATAAAAATATGACTAAGTGAAAAACATGTCTTTTCATTGTTATACATGGAGACAATAATCATCAGAAACAATATGCATAAGGATTCTTTTATAATTCAACATTCTTATATTCGTTCAATTCCTTAGATCTTTTTGGTTCTTCAAGGATGTCTCGTTTCTTTATTCATGTTCTTTATTCATATTCTTTTCATTCATATTTGTATTCAGTGAATTCATAGTTTATTCAATTCATTTTCGTACTCAAAACGTATTCATGTTTATATTCTTTTCTTTTCATCTTGTTTTCAATTTTTGTTTATATTCATTTCTTATTTGTTCATATCGATTCATTTTTCGTTCACATTTCATGTGTTTCACTTTCTCATCAGAATCTTTCTTCATATTTGGTTCCCTGTCTCAAATTTCTCAATTATCTTATCTTTTTTTTCAATTTAGGAAATCATAAGGGTAAGTTGAAATGCATCTGGGTCTTCAATGACCCCCGAGCCTTCAACGACTTCTGGCCTTCAATGACTTCTGGCCTTCAACGGTTTCTAGCCTTCAACGACTTCTGACCTTCAACGGCTTCTGGCCTTCAACGGCCACTTAAAAAATCTCAAAAGTATTCTTCCATGAGCATTCATACCCCCCCCCCCACAACAGTGAGTTAACCCTTATTATTTCCCTTTGCAGCGTCTTTTATCTTTTCTTTCTTTTCATGTCGCTTCAAATGGTCATATTCGCATGAATTACACACAAGTACGGTATATTTACAATTTCCCTCAGAAGTTATCGCTTGCTAGCTCGATTTTAGCATCCTTTATTGATTTCCATTTTCTTATCACTGATTCGAAATTCAAACTATTTTAATCTCACGTCAATGCACATTCACTAAATTACTTTCCATATGAATACTATGCAAATATATTTCCGAAAATAATTTAAATCTAAGCATAATAAAGAGGTAAGAACTCACCGCGGTCTTTCCATTTCCTTTGTCCCTCTTATCATCTGCATTGTGTCTCTCGTCTCCTTGCGATGCTATGACCTATATTGTACCATTCTTAATTACTTAAAAAACATCAAATTGACACCTTCAATTATTGGCTAACACACCACAACTCAACTTGATAGGTCCCACTTGACCTAATTAGGCCAAATGAGTCTCAAGTCTTAACCAGACTAGGAGTTGGCTGCCCTATATTGTAAACAAGGGATTTATTACTTCTTGAGTGAGGGAACATCATTCCTAACCTCATCTTGCCGATTAGGAGTAACAAGATCAAAATCCCCAAGAACTGAAGGCCATGGGGGATAGATTTTTACTCCAAAAGAGAAGTACATATTCTAGAAGTAAGTTTCCAACACTAAACACACAAAAATTTCGAAATTAACATTTCTTCAACTAGGGTTTCACTGAAATTACTTGAAATCATGGATTAGGACATGAGAATTCATTTCAGAAACTTTTGATACCAAAATAATTGAAAGAAATCCCAAAAACTCAAACCCTAGATTTTCTACCACCGTCAATCTATGCACAAACATCATAAAAGAAATAAGATGAGTGGAGATGAAAAGATTACCTCTCGAATGAAAGAAAAATCACTAAAATTGGAGCTGATTTGAGCTCTCAGGAACTAGCAACGGCGTGCGGCTTCCATCGGCTTCAGCGGGCTCGCGTGCGGTTTGTGAGAGAAGAATGAGTGCGGGCATTCTTTTATTTTTGTCGAGCGGCACCGCTTATCCCTTGGACGCCATGCATACCCCTTTTTAGCATGAGCCAAGATGAACCGTCCGATTCACTTTTCTTTTACTAACTAAATCAATTTATACACATTCATAATATTATGTGTACCTTTTAAAAACATTTTGAATACCCCGTAGACTCATGGTTATGTAATAAAATAGTACCTGTATAGTTGGCGGTGTCACATTAGGTCTCTCATGTCAGTGGGAACACTACTAGACACATCAGTGGCTTCTTCTGATTGATTCTTCTTAAGGCAGACCTCATGTGATCAAAATGAGCATCCAAGTGATCAAGTTGATCAAGAGCTAATTAGATCGTACTTGTGTGCAGACGTGGGACCTACGAACGTGTGCTTGTGGTCGCGCATATAAAGACTTAGGTCCCTCAAATTGAGGATGCGTAATGACTATGATCCGAATGATGCTCAACTCTACTATCATAAAGTCGAGGAGAGGTGTAATGATGATAACGCAGGGACCTCTCATTATGGTGGTCGTCTCTAGCATAATCCAATTGTCTCGAAGGATCGACACGTTCACTGGAAATGGTGTGGCGCGCATGAGGATAATCATCGTAATAATAAGGGTGCCTCTCAAGTGAATGTAAGAGGTGGCGTTAATAGTATGACAGGGAGGAACCTATATACTCAATATTCGCGTATTAAAAGAGTGCTCGCAACCTAGATCTGATACTATTTGACGTTGTACGAATCTATATGCGGCGGATTAATGATGCCCTAGTCGTACATGCAATGCAAATGAGCATGTGACAAACCCAATGAACCTAAACACCATCTACCTAAGGGTTTGATGTGTGGATGTGTAACTAACATGCAATCCTAAGTAAAGTGTTGCGGAAACAAGTCGACAACCCTAAATGACTATATGTAAGATGCAATATCCAATGGCGAAATGAAATTAAGCAATAAATAATCAAATCACACTTAGATAATTTTAGCGAAAGCAAAATAGTTTCTTTAAGCGAACAGGCAATGATTTCACTCCGTGTAGAGGGTCAAAGCAAAGCATGTGGCGAATGATTCCTATAAATCACAAAGTAATCTAAAACAAAATACCGCAATACTAGATATCCAATCAACTCAAACGCACAACGCCATATAATAATGTCGAAAACAAGAGTCCGTATAATAATAAACACACACAAGATATGGGGGCTGCCCGAGGCGCGGTGATCCAGTGGATGATAGCGCAGTGGAGATGATTCAGAAGGGATACAAGAGCCGATTGTACTAGATCTGGGTGTATGGAGTGGGATCGGGCTGTGGGAGGGTAGTTCGGGATGGTTGGCATCTGTTTTGGAAAGTGGGAGACTGGAGGATCTCGGTGGAGGTGGCTGTTTTGGAAGGTGAGAGTCTGGTTTTGGGCGGATCTGGGTTGAGGTGGCTGTTTTGGAAGGTGGGGAACTGGTTTGAGTGGACTAGATGGACTGCTGGGTGGCTGGGAGGAGCGGTTGGGTGCTGGATCTGGGCGGACTTGCTGGACAGCATGGTGTGTGGCAGTTTTGGTGGAAAAAGGAGGGGGGAGGCGGGCTGGTTGGAGGGCTGTAGGGGCGCATGTTGCGGGGCAGCTGGGTGGAGGTGGCGACGGGCTTTTTGGAGAGCTCTAGGGGCGGCTTGCTGTTGGAGAGATGTGGGGGTGGTGTTGGAGGGTTTTGAGGTCGAGGAAGGTGACTAGGTATAGGGGTTACCTTTGTGGAGCGGGAGAAGACCTAGGAGTCGTCACATAGAGTTCCACGGAGTCGGCACCATGGAGGGATGACCGGATTTCCGGATTCTTCTCTCCAAAACCTGCAATATTGTCCAAGCAACCCTCATGCCTCTTATTTATAATAAAACATAATTAGGACACCCAACATGAATGACTATGATTGGCCGTGGATGTGCAGGTCCTGATTACAATAAATATAACTCAAAAACAACAAAATAATATATGAAATCATAGGTAGACGATGAGCCAGACACATCCGTGGAGTTGGATCGTTGATCCAGAGCAGACCCAAAAACCGTCCCCTGCCGCGGGTTCGCGTCTCCATTCCGCATCACTAGACCTTGTCATCTTAGATACTCCCCTCCAACCTACCATTAATAGAATCCATTTTAGTTGTTTTGATCTTACGTTATTGTTGTCTTATCTTAATTTGTTACTTCTGCTGGATATCTCTGGTGCTGCATTCTTTTTAATTAGAAATAGTTTGTTCAATAGTTAAGAACATTCACTTTTGGTATCTGATTGGCATCTGAATTATGTGCTGTTTCTTTTCCAGTTATTGACATTTTCATTGTTTTTTTTCTGCAATCCCAACTTGGGGTTGTATGTCTGTATTTCGCCATATTTACTGTGAATCTAGCAAAGTTCTTAAGAAGAAATGGTTCCATAAAGAACTGGACAGAACTGATGACTGTGAAAACGTCTTTAAAACATAGTCTTCGTCGATATAATTTTTTTTCAGATGTGGCTTTACTGCAAAGATTTTATTTTTGTAGCGTTATTCCGTGCTTTTAATCAATGTCTGTATGGTGCAACACTTATAATTTTCATTCATGGTAGTAGTATTGTTTATATGATCGATTCCTTATAATTTTCATTCATGGTAACCCTTTTATATCGATCCCTTTATAATGACTCTACATTGAAAGGTGTGACCTTTTTCTTTAGAAATATTGGTGGAAAGTCATCAAATATGCGAAGTTATTTAATTATATTCCAATTTTATCTTTTGTAATAAATCTACATTTAAAACTGAAATATCATAAAATAATTTGGCTGATTATATCATTTGCCATCCATATTTCTAACAAAAGGGGCATTTTTGTAAACCGAAAAACTTAGAGGTGACGTAAATGTAATTTTGAAAGATAGAGAGGTGCGACTTGTAATTATGCAAATTCGCAGGGAAGCTCCCGGTAATTAACCTTATATATAGACACACACACAGCTAGATATTTGTGTATGTATATCTTTCAGCTAACATGATTGATTTTTTTTCTTTAATTATGCAGGCACAACTCTACCGTATCACTGAGCATTACCTGAGAAGAGCAAATCTACCAGTCATTCGAAGGACTGCCGAGACAGAGTTGGCTGTTGCTGATGCAGTTAATGTAGAAAAGGAGATTTTTGAAAGGTCAAATAGCAAGTTAGTTTATGTAAACCTTTGCTCACAGACTGTATCTCAACTTGCTAACATGCAAGAATCAGATGAGCCAAGCATCCCCGATTCCTCAAAGATGGACCGTGAAACTGGTCACAAGTCAGAATGGACACTGAAAAAATCAACTGAAAGCACAAAGATGGACACTGAAACTGATCACATGTCAGAATGGGCTGATACAAATATCTTTGGTTTAACATTGCCCACTTTAGAGATGTCCAATGGGGCCTGCGAAGACACAAATTCTGATCCTGAAGCCCCTGAACAGAGCATTATCGAAAAAGCATTGAGAATGGCTGGCCTGTTCTCTGATTCTCCTCCCAGCAGTCCTGATTGTGCTACAAAAGATTCTAATGAAGATGAGTGTGCTAATGAAAATGTCACTGAAAGCCTTAATTATGATGCTGAGGGTAATGCCCAGCGTTTCATTTATAAAGAAGTGAATGCTCCAACAACTCAAGATCCTGGGAAAACAGTCTATGATTGCATCGGTGTCGAGGTCAAGGTACCATGTAGTTTTTCAAAGTTGTTGGGGCAACGACATGAAAATCGGCAAGAAAACTGTGATGCAGAACTCAGGATTGACAATTGCCTTCCAGCAACAGTTCCTCAAACGGGAATATTTGTTAGTCTGTCTATTGAAGAATGTGAGGGTGGAACCAAAGAAGCTGTAGTGAGCCAGATGTCTGAGGATTCTGTACAGGTGCTAACGAGACCCCTGGTAACAGGAGAAGAGCAAATTTCAAATTCTGGTTCAAAAGAAGATAGCAGAGTTTCTGTGATAGACAGTAAGTGCTTCATGAGTGACGCATATGATAGTGTCTCTTCACATCTTGATGAAATATCAGCTGAAAAAGAGGACATAGAAACACGATCAACAGAAAATATACAGATTGATCCTGATACTATTCCAAAGGAGGATATAGCAGAGTCAAGCAACTGCAAATCTGAAATGACAATATCTGTTTCTAAAAAGGTATGCTAATATTAACTAAAAGGCAGGTATTACTATCATCATAATCTTAAATTGTCATATTTGGAAACCAAGCCTTGAAAAGTGTTTAGGTAATCTGCATTGTGAAAACGTCGTTCTGAGTTTGTTCTTAAAAAACAATCTCTTTGGATTATGTTCAAGTTCTACATTTGCACTTTTTGAAGCAGTTGTTAAGTGCTAGCCTTATCATACATGAACATTCTATCCGTTTGTCCTCTCCTAGAACTATAATTTTAATCCTAAGCTATATCATCTTCATGTTTACAATGGCGATACATGTCTTTTGTGCCAACATCAAAAGATAACTAAATGTTTTCATGCATTATGACTGCTTATTTTTCATTCTACTTATACCTATTTTGTTAATTCTCAATTGACAAGCTATTTAGTGTAGGTTAGAATTTGATGGAGATTGGTCAGTGTCTCTTTTAATCAGTTTTTATTTTTTACAATTTTTTTGATCTCTAGATGGATGATCGGAGAACGTAATCTCGTCCAATGCAGTTTTTCATGTTCTTAAATATTTTTATATATTTTTTGGAATTGTATTTCGAGAGTTAAGGCAAATGTTCTACTCAGTTGATTTGCGCCTGCCTATCCATTTACCCCAAATTCCTCCTATATTTTTATCAGGTTTTTAAGTTAAGTATCAATAGTTAATGAAGTCATCGGTCTCCTCTCCTAGGTGCTAAAGCCCACGACCTTGACCCGGTGCTGGTTCTAGGAGTCCCCACCTCTCCATCCTCCGGTGAGTTCCCCACTTCCTCTTCCAACTGTTCTTGATCCCCTGGTGTTGCAAACAGTCACACCTTCATCTTGTACCCCTCCTTCCCACAATAGCTTCCCTCCCAGCTACTGAGGGCCCTGTCTCTGCTCATGGACACCTCTGACAACCTCTGTGGAGGCCCTTGCCTCCTCCCAACCCCTCGTATAGCCCTCTTCTATCCCTTCCACTACTCTACTAACCCAACCCCCATCTACAATTATCTTTGTTTTCGGAAACCCTCGTGACACAAAAATACCTTAAGTTCCCAAATCCACCAAAATTAGCAAGCCCCAGAAATACCCCATGTCATTTCCATCTAACCATGCACTCGATGCTTCACATGGCACCCATGTTTACTCTAAGTACACTAAGATTAAGCTTTATCGTTAGGCTAAGATTTATTTGACTGTGCATGGTAGAGAGTGACAGTCTTCACCCCATATCTCGATGGGCAGACATGAAATGGGAGTTAAGAAAACAATATATGTCAATATTCTATTGAAATTGTCTCCTTGATCAACTACATATTTTGTGGCAAGGCACTATGTTCGTTGTCGATTATATGGTTTTATTTGACGATTTAGTTGTGATTATTGATATTCCGAAGGATCCCAATGTGACCGCGTCTTGATTTTGATTTGAGTTCCGAAGCGCGATATGTTGGGAGATGATTCCACGTGGCTCATAGTCAATTGATCTAATATTTCAGTTCACTGTCCAACACGAGCATTAATTGAGATCCACAAGATTGAGGTGAGTTGACCTGCATCTTGACCAATTCACTTTTAGGAATCATTGCCCACCAGAGGCCACTACTACACTAGTCGTGTGACCACTAATACGGGAGTCCTGAACCCAGAATTCAACCCACCCCATCCTGCAGAGATTTGATAACCGATGAGTGGTATACTTCTTGATTATCGGATCGAGTACGACTCTTGGTTTGTATTGCATGCTAAGATGATACCATTGTGGCTAGTAAATTTGGTCGAGAGCGTAACATCATACGACCCAATGTTCCAGTAGTGGTATGTCTTCCTATTATGTGCTATGCTGACCAAGCCAATTTCTCAGCCATAAACCCAATTTTGAGTGCATGTTCCTCTGTGTCTCTTTACATTGTAGTGAAGAGTCATGTTCAAACCATGTAGGGGATGCCTAACCAGTTTCTAAGGATATTATCGTCGTCGATGATACTCATCTACCCCCTCTTGATGAATTCTTTGTTGATCCTCCCGATGAGCACCCCTGATGAGGTGGTCCCACTCTTGATGTGGACGAGATTTAAGTGAGCAACTCGTCTACAATATAGGATCCATGAATTATCTTCAAGTCATAGCCTCGAGGCCGCTTTTGAGTGAGGACAATTAATAGGGAATCATAACCGTTCATCTTATGTGGAATGACGATCGTAGCATTGTTTGTTCTTTTCATTTTTCGTTTTTAGTTGTATTTTTATTTATTTGAGTCAGGACGACTGGTCAATCATAGTCGTTCGTTGCCCCTCCTAGAGTCTATATATTGAGCGTGAGAGCTCTCATTTTTTATATTGAAGGATTGGAGCATTGAAACCATCCTTTGGTCATTTCGGTACCTAAGCAAGTCCCGGGTGCGAATCCTTGGATCTCGACCACCACCTTGCCGTCCACTACCTCCTCCCTTTATTCCTCCACAAAGTTACCGGCCACCACCTTCACCCCCCACTCCAACAGTTGGCCTCCATCTCCCATCCCAAAATCATTGGCAGATTCCCACCCAGGAGTCCTCACTACAGTCAGCTACAACCCCTCCTTTCCTCTCCATTCCTCAAATTCCCCCAAAACAGCCCATTATTCCCTCTCTGACGATCACCAAAGAATGCTTTCGGCCTCCTTTGATGATCTACTATCACTTACACTTATATTTCCCATCATTTTGCATTTTTCGGCAATTGTCGGAAAACATCTCCGGCGGCCACCATCACCACCAGCGGCCTGCACCAGCTGGCAACCACCTACACCACTCCATAGGCACATCCCGACTCCCTTCACTACCTAACGCCCCTTAATTTTAGGCCTCTTTCCTAAAAATCATCCCCACCTCTCATTCTCTCCACTTCCTCCATTATCCCCCTAATCTTTCTCACGTGGAACCAAATTCTCGGGCAAACTAAGCATCATTTCTCCATGTTTCCATCTCTCATGTTGTTGCGATGTCGGGGGACGGTAGGCGGTGGTGGGGAGAACCGTGTGTGAGAGAGAGAGGGGGAGAGAGAGAGAAGGGAGAGAGGATTAAGGTTAGAGATTAGAGGAAGGGAAAGACATACATTCATCCAAGATAAGAATTACATGGTCCTTTTGCACTCTTATAGTGACGAGGTGCGAATACAAAAGGAAATACGCAAAATAGGAAATACAGAAAAATACTAAAAACGCCTCAAGAAAATAAAGCAACATATTTAATTAGCAACATATTTAATATTTAAATATCCCCCGCACCGACCCCTCCTGGGTCATCCTCGTCGTTCCAAGCCGCTCCCGACGTGCCCAGTTTGTGTTCATCGGTTCGCGCCGCGTCCGCCCCGCATATCTGTAACAATGTCGTCATCTGAGAAATATGTCTTGTCCCTAAGGCAGTCGTCGGAGTGGCCGTGACCGAAGTGTTCCTGGGGCAACCAGTTGGCATCAGACTTCGAACGGGAAGACCTAGCGACATGGACCATTTGCGAGCCAGAGTTCCCCACTGAAAGTGGTAGCGACGACCAAGTAGCTTGGTTGGGTGGTTCGGCGTCAGCTGCCATCTTTCTTCCGGACCAATGAAAGTTGGGCTCTTGGCAGTCCCGTCGGAGGCTGGATGGCATTGGTGAGCGCGGTCGAAAGCTCTTGGTTATTTGTCGGGAAAGGAAGAGGCACAACAGATGTTCCCGTGAGGTCCCACGGCTTCGTGGAGAGGCCGACGTCCGTGGTCCGCTGGATCGTGTAGAGGGAACTCAGAGAGCGTGGGGGGGGGGGGGGGGCGGAGTTGCCGTCGAGGCGACATGGCTGGCCCTTCTGCAGGAACTGCATGGACATAGTCTCCCAATTAACGCACACATCGCCGAGGGTAGCGAGCCATGCCACTCCAAGAATGGCGTCGAGACCGCCTAAGCCAAATATGTGGAAGTTTGCAGTCACAGAACAGGTCCCCACCGAGACGGAGACGACAGCGGAATGTCCCAGAGACGGACGGTGGCGCCCATCGCCCAAACGGACCACAACATCCGGGGAGGGAACTGGGGGCAGACGGAGCTGCTGCACCAGGTGCTCTGAGATGAGGTTGTGGCTTGTGTCGCTGTCCACCATAATGATGATCTGGCGATCACATAGTGTGCCCGAGAGCTGCATGGTTTGTTGTCTAGGGATCTCGTCCATCGAGGTGCAAGATAGCTCCACCCGGTGGAACAAAGTTGTGGTGGAGTCGAGAGGTGTGTCCTCCGGTGAGAGCTCCACAGCCTCAAAGTCGATCAAGGTAACCTCAGGGTCGACGTCTGAAAGTCTTTAGTTTCAAGGATAGTTAAATCACCTAGGTGGGGGGGATGATTAGGTTTCTTAGTCTCTTGTGACTATCTTTAGTTTTCCTTCTTTAAGTGTTTTGTGAGTTAGTAGTTTTTTGCTTTCAAGACACCACAAAGTGCACACAGAATTTATAGTTGTTCCCCAAATTATGGGTACGTCCAATTTCCGTCCCACAGTCTCACTTTTCTAACAGCTTTTTAGAGAAGGCACTTCTCCAATCTCAGCTCCAAAGAGCTTGCAACACGATCCCGCAGCACCACTCAGTCTCCTCCAAGACTTACAACTCAGGCACAAAGCCCTACAACTCAGTGATCCTAAGATCACCTACCTCAGGCCCAAAGGCCCTGCAACTCAGGCTGGGAGGACAGCTCTGTTGGGTTTTACTAGATGGCACAACATTTGTGCGCTCAGCAGAAAACAAGAGAACAAGAAAACCTAAAAGAGTTCCGATCAGGCAATATTCATGAATCAAGAAGTAAATCATGTTGTAAATAAAATTATCGTTATGAGATTGAGACTATACTCAACCAAGATGCCCCAGAAAAAATAGTCGGCCACTAAGCTACTCGAGTTCTGAGCGCAGAAAGTATATCCGCGCCTCTACAAGATATCCACATGATCGGGAGAACCCGTAGCTACTTGTCGAACAAGCACTAGGTCGGGCGAGGACACTCAGCGTTTCCACAGACTGCTAGATCTGTTGAAGGATAGGCGGCGGCGACACTCGCCGGGATCGGGATCGGCGACGGCGGCGGGATCGGCGGAACGCTTCCGTCGGGTTCTAGGGCTTCCGTCTTTTCACACCTTGCGACTCATGTTCTTTAGACAGAATGAACAGTAAGTCCTCGACAAAAATCCCCTTAGAAGAAACCCTAAAGACTTCTATTTATACCCAAAGAATAAACAGAACATTTCCTGTCGCTATTGGCAGACCCAGAGTTAGAATCCAGAATTTTGGCCAAACAACGCTTGTCTCAACGAATCGTCGAGTATTTATAGGATACACGACGAATCGTCGAGTATCATCACATACTCGACGAATCGTCAAATATCCATGGGATACATGACGAACTCAACGCTGAATCGACGTTTGACTCTGCGAAGACGTTGAGTGAACTCAACACTCTCAACGCTTTCTGCGTCATACTCGACAAATCGTCGAATGGCGTTGAGTGCACTCAACGCACTCAACGCCAAACACCAGATTCGTCGAATGGCGTTGAGTGCACTCAACGCCTAAGTGTCAGATTCGTCAAGTAACTTTTTACTCGACGAAGGCGTTGAGTGAGCTCAACGCACTCGACGCCTGAGACTCAGACTCGTCGAAACAACTCCTTGACTCGACGAATCGTCGAGTATAATCAATACACTCAACGCTTAAGTGTCATACTCGTTGAATCAACACGTTGACTCAACGAATCATTGAATACACTCAACACACTCAACGCCGTCATTCGTCGAGTTAACGCTTAACTCGGCGAAGGCGTTAAGTAGTCTCAACGCACTCGATGCTTTTAGTCTGATTGAGCTAAGTTTTTTCAACTCATCATATGAGTCAAAGCATACAAATCCAATCTCCTAATTTCTCCACAATCTTATGTGCGATCCTGATAGACTCATACTGAGTTGGCAGTGAGGCCACATGTTTGATCACTTACAGATCACAATGGTAACACCAATATGCCCTAGCTCAGAGAGAATGACTCTCATATAGCTCAGGCTCAAAGACCCTACCTCAGATCCAAAGGATCCTACAATTGAGGAACAATTGCCCTACAACTCAGAGAGAATGAATCTAATACCTCGGGCTCAAAAACCCTACCTCAGATCCAAACAGGATCCTACACTCAGGCCAAAGCCCTACCTCAGGCACACAGGCCCTACCTCAGATTCTCAATAGAATCCTATCAGTTAGCCTTTATAGTTTCAGGCTTACAACACAGATACACAAGGATCCTACAGGATGAAAGTGAGTTGGTAATGTGATTTGACACAAGAAAATTTCTCTGTGTCTATCTTCCTGGACTGAGAAAGTCTCAGCCCTACCTTCTTCACAGCAACAAGAAACTGATCTTCAGATTGATTTGGCTTGTGCTGGAAGTGACATGCAGAACTCTGCTCTGCTTTTCCTTTCCTTCCTGGACTGAACTAGAAGCTCAGTCCTATCTTTTTCTCAGCTCCAGAAGTTGATCTTCAGGATTAGGCTTGGTTGAGCTAAGAAGACACTGATCTGACTTGTCTGAAGTTATCAGACTTGCCCTACTACAGCTAGGGTAAAACCTTTGCTGCTACCTCTTTCTCTCTCAGAATTTATTCTGATTTTGTTGTTGGTGGTGAAGATGACAACAACTACCTTTGTTGAGCTTTCAGATGCAGCAGCTAGGTTAAGACCTTTGCTGTCTCTTCTGTTTCAGAGAATCACTATGATCTTGCTATTGCAGGTGATAATGACAACAACTTCATTGTTTCAGCTTCCAGATGTTGCAGCTGGGGTGAGCCCTTGCTGCTACCTTTTTCCTCAAAGAAATACTCTGAACTTGTTGGTGAAGACAGATGAAATAACAGTTCTAAATATTCTTCACTCAACTAACCTTGACTGCAGAAATCATTTATCTCTACTTCTTTTTCTTCTTCCTCATAAAGTAAACTTTCTGAACTTGCTGGTGCAGGTAAGAATGACACCAGCTATCTTTTTGAACTCTTACATCTGAAGCTTGAACTTCTTCTTCAGGCCTCTGCAAAGGAAGAAGATGAAGTCCAACTGTCTTTTCCAAAAGCTCATATCTTCGTTCTGGACTCCGCCTTTTCTATTGCGCCGATCAACGGCTATTTTGACCCGTGGGCCCCACTGAAGTTGACAGCTGTAACTTTATCTTTTACAGGAAAAGTCATACTGTAGACCTGCGGCGCTATTTGTCCTGTATCGTGGCCATCCCGCCACATTTTGAATTTTGTTGACTTTTGCTAACGTCAGCATCTGTGGATTTAGTCAAATTCAAGCTCTTTAGTATAGACGTTGAGTGACCAACCAACACTCAATGCCAAAACACTTAGACAAATTTTCTGTCACTAGGCGTTGAGCGAGTAAGCTTGACTCAACGCCAAAATACTTATACATCTTTTCTTTCACCTGACGTTGAGTGAGTAAGCTTGATTCATCGTCAAAATACTTATACAGATTTTCTGTCACTAGGCGTTGAGTGAGTAAGCTTGACTCAACGCCAAAATACTTGTACAGATTTTCTGTCACTAGACATTGAGTGAGTGAGCTTGACTCAACGCCAAAACACAGACAGATTTTCTGTCACTAGGCGTTGAGTAAGTAAGCTTGACTCTGTGCCAAAATACTTAGACAGATTTTCTGTCACTGGGCGTTAAGTGAGTAAGCTTGACTCAACGTCAAAACACTTAGATCAATTTTTTTGTCACTAGGCAATGAATGAGTAAGTTTGACTCAACGCCAAAATACTTAGACAGATTTGCTATCACTAGGCATTGAGTGAGCAAGCTTGACTCAACGCCAAAACATCTAAACAGATTTTCTGTCCATTCTTTCCTTGAGCTTTGAGTGAACACGACGTTATCATCTCTGGCGTTGATTGAGTCTTCATCACTCAACGTCATCTAGACTTTTGTAGTCTTAACTGCTTTGGCGTCAAGTGAGCCTTCATCACTCGACACATCTGGATTTGACCAGATTTCATTACTGTCAAACACAAAGCTTTGACATCACACGACTCCTTTGCTGTATTCACTCGACGCCTTCTGTTATATGGCGTTGAGTGAACTGTATTCACTCAACGCTTGTGGACTTGGTCGATTTTTCTGCTTGCCAATGCAGAAGCTTGACAACTTACGACACTTCTTGGCATCTGGCGTTGAGTAAGCTTGTTTGACTCAACGTCTGTGTACTTAACCACATTTCTTTGCATCTTGCGTTGAGTGAGCTTGTTTCACTCAACGCCTGTGCATTTAGCCATATTTCTCTGCATTTGGCGTTGAGTGAGCTTGCTTCACTCAACGCTTGTGTACTTAGACATATTTTTTGTCTCTCCACCAGCCTACCTTGTGACCACCTGTCATCATCACTTAGACAGCTTGTCTAACCTTATTTCAAGAAACATCCTGCACATGATGATGTTAAACAACATCAAATACAACTATGCTCATAGTGTTGTGGATGATGGCTCTTTAAATCAAGTCTAGGGAACATTGAGGGTAATATTCCCAACAATCTCCCCCTTTTGAAGAAGGCAGAACACCTGACAATACTAAGAAGCATTATCATAAAAATCATATTAATATAATGCGGATGTAAGTTATATCTGCTACATCTGCTAGCTTATGCTACATGAATTTCCAGCATATCAATTCAATGTACTCCATTTAACTGTATTGACTCAACATGTCATGTCAACCTCTCTCTGATACCACTTGAACAATTGCTCAAGTAATATGCACTTTCTTTTATACCACTTAATGTTTAAATGAAGCACCATTAGAAGCACTTACCTTATAATATGCACTGACTCAATCATGATTCAACATGTAGTCATTGCATTTCTCATACTACCTGAATCTTTTCAAGTAATATGAACTGACTCAACATGATCTAGTCATGTCAAGTATTGCTTCTACATCTCCAATCTCCCTCATTCCAAATATTGCCACACTTCTCCCCCTTTCTGGCTTCTTCAATATGCATGTATCTATTGAGGGAGGTGAAAGTATCATGGGAGAATTTATCTCTTGATCCTAGACAAAGTCTCATGTTGATACCTCTAAGGAAATTAGCCTAGTGATCAAACCACTTGATTAGGAGTCATACCTTTTGTGTTGATACATTGATACAACACATCACTGCAACACTTGAGCTAGCTGCTAACATAGTTCCACTTGAGCCAATGCCACTCCATATACCACTTAAAGTTTCTGCAGAATGGAGCTGTAGTAAGGGAGGTGCAGGATTTTACTCTTGACCTGCAGCAATATGTCTTTACAGCAGCAGCAGTGGCTGCACAGCAGCAGCCATCCACTAGGGTTGATCTCCCCCTCAGACTGTGCATAATCCTGAGGACCTGCTGATCACTTGTGATGATCCTTGATCCACTGTAGCTGCTGGCTGCCTCTTAACAGGAAGACTTGTTCCTACAACATCTGGATTTGCTCCGACTCAACAAAAGCATCTATTTTCATTCCCTTTACTGGACACTTGAGTCCATCTTTGTCTTGATACCACTTGATATCACTTGAGAGTCTTGATATCAAATGTCAGACTTGGCAGTCTTGATAACATTTTGAAGACCTGTCTACCTGCAAGAGAGGTGAGTTCTGCAACTGAGAATTTACATGGAGCAACTGAAGCTATAGCAAGTTCAACTTACCCAACTTGAAGGTGTTGAACTTTACTTCAATTAGTGGCTTAGTAAATATATTAGCCACTAACATGAATGTGGGGACAAACTCAAGACTGAGTTCTTTTTTTTCACATGCTCCCTAACTAACTGATGCTTAATCTTCACATGCATAGTCCTTCTATGAGAGATATGATTCCTAGCAATTTAGATTACACTAGTAGAATATCAATATAAAGGAGTTCTACTTATCTGGAGGTTATGGTCCTAATACCATGAAGCTGAGATTGCAAGACTGGTATGTTTCTTTTTTGTCCATTGACATTAGCCTACTCTCTTGGAATAGATAAGTTTCATCCTTGCTTTTCATATCTTCCTTGCATCCTGTGGTGGAGGTGCTTCTTCTCACTTGTTCTCCTTTCATCTGACTGGGAAGTCAGCACTGACATGCTCAGCCTTGCTACAACAATAACATATTATGTTAGAGAAATATGTTTTCTGGGTTTAGGATCATACATGTCTACTTTGGAGAGCATCTTCTCAGATTTGTCGTGATCCTTCTTGTGATACCAGGAGTAGGAAGACTTGTTCTTCCACTGCTTCCTCTTCTTGCTGAGCCAGATTTCTTTCAGTGACCATCCACTTGAAGGTTTTTTTCTTGGTGATCCAGATCTCTTTCACTTCTTCAGCAACAGATTTGCCTCTGGCTCTAGCTATCTAACCGTTTGATTTGGCTGTAATACCACTTGGACTATTTTGTCTCTCTTGTATATCATCTCTGCTTGCACAACATACTCCCTCTTGATGACCATCTCCCATTGCCTTCTCCCACTTTATGAATTCAAATAGGACAGGGAGATCTTGGCCTGATCTATCTCATCATCCAGATGGATCACTGTCCTTTGAAGCATCTATGGTCATTTCAATGACACTCATTATCTTAAGTAGAGAGATTTGTTGGAATCTCCCCCTCATTCTTAGCGTTGTCCATAAAGACATTTCTGAACTTCAGCAGTATTGAAGATCTATTTGGTGCAGGAGATTCTCTGACACCAATTCTCTAGGCAAGACTTAAGTTTTCCAGCTTACCAGACTGTACTAGCTTTCCCTTAGTGTTTGCACTGATCTTCTACAACCTTACTTTCAGTTACCTTCCCAGATACATTGATACAACCTTACTTTCAGTCCCTTTAAAAAATAATAATAATAATAATACAATTTTATTATGTCCTTTTATTTTAAGAATTTCAATTTTATTTAAAAATAAAAAAATGTTTACCTTATTTAAAAAAAATGGAGAGTCTCGAAGAGCGAATGAAAAGTTTAATGAAGAATGTTGAGTTCGTCACTACTGAACTCACGCAGAATTTGAAGGGGTTTTGCACCGATGTACACAATCTTGAAATGACATTGTGCAAACAAAATAAATTTCCTGACTACATCCCAACTACGTATCAACTAGTGGAACCCGGACTTTGAATTGTTAATAGTCCTCTTTCTATACTCGACATTTCCCCCACGAGCACATTGGCCCCACTTGTCTCTACTGAAGCACTCACTTTAGTCGAGGAGGTTCTTCCTGAGCCCCAACTCTAGGAAGAAGTGCTTCCTCCTCATCCCCTCATCCCGACTGAAATGGTGCCCCCACATGCTCACACTAAGGCACCGCCTCTAGTCGCTGAGATTATTTTTGAGTCCCCGTACCGAGAAGGAATTATTAGTGACCTATCACTCACATTAGAATCACCACCATATATTGATTTTATATTTGAGGAACATCATTTTGTGTCATTACAGTATTCCATAATTATAAACATGTCTAGAAAATTTTATTATCAAATTATTGATTTATTTAAGAAAACTCGTATTTTAAAGATAATGAGAACTCCAAAAATCTTCACTCCCAACAAGGATGAACATTTTAAAGGATTTCTTTGGAAATTTTTAAAAGATAAAATTGGAATCAACTTTAAAATTTGAGACAGTAAGTTACACGTGAGCGGATTTGTGGAATTGCCGCTGTAGAAATGGAGAAAGCCAACCTTGTATATATGTCCACTTGGTACAAATACAAAGAATGAGTACATATATATAGATGAGAGAAAGAGAGAGAAAAGTCCTATACACAATGTGGGACTAAAGAGAGGAGAGAAAACAATAAATGCTATACAAATGGGCCTAGTTTAAGTGGGCTTTTCCAACACTCCCCCGCAAGCTGGAGCGTATAGGTCATATGCACCCAGCTTGGACAAACACTGGTAGAACAGGGTGCTTGATAAGGCCTTTGTGAGGATGTCGGCAACTTGATCAGTTCCTGGAACATGCTTCAATTCAAGTTTCTTCAATTGAACCTTCTCACGAACAAAGTGACAGTCAACTTCGATATGTTTTGTGCGCTCATGAAACACCGGATTCTTTGCGATGTGTATGGCGGCTTGACTATCACAAAATAGAACATCAGAGGAGGGGAGTTTTACTCCCAGGTCAGTAAGGAGACTTTCAAGCCATGTGAGTTCTGAGACAACCGAGGCCATCGATCGGTATTCAGCTTCTGCAGAGGAACGGGCTACCACAGCCTGTTTCTTACTCTTCCATGTAATAAGATGACCACCAAAATAAGTACAGAACCCACTAGTTGACCTTCGATCGTCCAGGGAACCCGCATAGTCGGCATCAGAATAGGCAACCAATGCGGGAGCAGAGTCGGAGGTTTTGTAAACCAGCCCTTGACCCGGAGCTCCCTTAAGGTATCGAAGAATCCGCTCAACCGCTTGAAGATGAGAAGCCCAGGGGGCATGCATGAACCGACTGACAACCCCAACTGCAAACGATATATCGGGCCTCGTGACTGTTAGATAGATCAACTTTCCCACAAGGCGTCGATAGTATTCCGGGTTCGGAAGCAGCAAATCGTCATCCGAAGCATGAGCGCATAGTTTGTGATTTGCCTCCATCGGGTACAAGCTGGCTTGCAACCAGACTGACCAGCATCTTTGAGAAGATCGAGACAGTACTTTCGTTGGGAGAGCACCAACCCGTCCGGCCGCCAGGCGATCTTGAGACCAAGGAAGTAGCGAAGTTTCCTCAGGTCTTTAGTTTGAAAAACAGTGCTCAGATGTTGTTTGACGTCTTGAATCCCCTTTGAGTCATCCCCAGTGAGAAGGATGTCATCAACATAAACCAACAGAAGGACGGTGCCAGTGGACCGGTGTCGGGTAAAAAGGGAGAAATCTGCAGAACTCCGAGTGAACCCCATGGCCCGAACCACCTTGCTAAACTTGTCAAACCACGCCCGAGGGGACTGTTTGAGACCATAAATTGACTTTTTGAGAAGACATACCCGAGACTCCCCCGTGGTCTCAAACCGGGCGGTTGGCGCATGTAGACTGTTTCCTGAAGGTCGTCATTTAAAAAAGCATTCTTGATGTCGAGCTGATGAAGGGGCCAGTGGCGGTGCACCGCGACAGAGAGAAGAACGCGGACAGTGTTAAGCTTGGCCACCGGAGAGAAGGTTTCCTCATAGTCGAGGCCCTCCTGTTGTGTGAAGCCACGGGCCACAAGACGGGCCTTCAATCGGGCAATAGTGTCATCCGGAGCATGCTTGATGACGAACACCCATTTACACCCAACAGGGTGCTGACCGGGAGGTAAGGGAACCAAGACCCAGGTCTGGTTGGCCCAGAGGGCCGTCATTTCTTCGTCCATGACAGCCCGCCAGCCAGGATGGTGAAGCGCCTCCTGCAAAGAGTTAGGGACCGAAACAGAGGATAATGAGGTGGCAAAGTGAAGAAGAGAGGGAGAGAGGCGATGGAGAGAGACGTAATTCGCCATTGGATGAGCGGTAGAGACGGGAGCCGGAGCAGCAGGGAGCAGAGCACCAGAGGGTGAAGCCGACTGCAGAGGGGCAACGGGATGAGGAGAGCGACGAGAATAGACCCGGATAACCGGGGGTGGTGGACGGACAGGAGGTAGGGAAGGCAGAGAGGATGAGGAGTGAGGAGCAGGAATGACAGGACGAACGACGGGAGCTGGACTCAGAGCGACATCGAGAGCAGGGAAGAAGGGAAGATCTTCACGAAAAGTGACGTCAGCGGAGACAGTAACCTTGCGGGTAGCAGGCGAATAACAGACATAACCCTTCTGAGTGCGCGAGTACCCCACAAAGATATGCTTGGTGGCACGAGGGTCCAATTTGTCTGTGAAGGGACCGAGGTGGTGAACGTAGCAGGTACACCCAAACACCCGGGGAGGAACGGGAAAAGGCGGAGTTGTGGGAAAGAGGAGGCTGAAGGGAGTAGCATACTGGAGGACGGGAGACGGTTGATGAGGAAGCAAGCCGTGGAGAGCGCGTAGTTCCAGTATGGTTTGGGAACCTGCATTTGAAGCATAAGGGAGCGAGCGACATCAAGTAGGTGAGGATTCTTGCGCTCGGCGACACCATTCTGTTGTGGAGTGTACGGACACGAGGTTTGGTGAAAAATGCCGAACTCAGAACAGAGAACTGAGTGCGAGTCTCAAGTATGAAAGCCCGAAATACGCGGGGAAGTTCAGAGCGATCCCGAAGGAGATATAACCACGTCATGCGAGAGTAATCATCAATAAAAGTAAGAAAATACCGATAGCCAGAAATACTAGTAAATTTGTACGGACCCCATATATCGGAGTGTACTAAAATAAAAGGAGCGGAGCTCCGAGTACAATGAGGAGGGAACGATGAACGGGGTTGTTTGCCCAAAATACATGTGTCGCAGCGAAAAACAGGGAGAGTAACATCAGGAAGAGCCTTCCGGAGGACTGGAAGAGGAGCATGTCCCAGACGGCGATGCCAATCCGAAGAGGAGATAGATGCGAGGACAGTGGGAGAGTCGTCAAGAAGATAGAGCCCATTCTGCAACCGTCCTCTACCAATGATAGTCCGCGTCTGCTGATCCTGTATGAGAAAAGAAGAAGAAGTAAATGTCACGGAGTAATTAGAATGAGTAGTAAGGCGACCAACAGATAGTAAATTGAAAGGAGAGCCCGGAACATGTAGAGCCGAGCGCAGGAGGAGAGAAGAGGTGAGTGAAATATCAGCACATCCAGAGACTGGAACCGATGCCCCATTAGCGACAGTAATGTATTTCGGGTGAGGTGAAGACAAGTACTGAGGTGGCCTAACAGAGGTGATATGATGAGTGGCAACAGAATCAAGGATCCAGCGCGTGCCAGAGGAGAGGCAGGCGATACCTTCATTGGAGATAGAAGCAGCAGAGGCAACCGAGGCAGGCGGACGGCTGAGCAGGCCATGAAGATGCTGGAGCTGAAGACGAACTTCGTCGAGATCAGTACGAGGGGAAGCAGAGTCGGTAGTAGCAGCAGAGGCTTGTGGACGAGGAGGTCGGCCATGTTTGCGATAGCATGTGGCCTCAAGATGTCCATCTTTACCGCAGAACAAGCACTTAGGCCTAGACCGGCCACCTCGACCCCGGCCGCGAGAGTCAGAGCGGCCACCACGGGCAGAAAAGGGAAGAGGCAATAAGGGAGCTGGTGCCTGTTGAACAGGGGCCGGAGAAGGAAGTCCGGGCACATCCGGAGGCGGGGAGACTTTGAGAAGCATTGAGCACACATCGGAAAAAGATGGTGTAACGGTAGAGGAGAGGATGCGAGCCCGGACACTGTGAAGATGAGGTGGTACCCGGGCCATCATCATGGCGATACCCACAGCTTCCTTTTGGGTACGTTGAGCAGCAAGATCTAAAGTTGGAGGCTGATGGTGGATCCAAGCCTAAACCAGAGACCGGGCCTGAGCAACAAAGGACGTCAGGTCAGTTGCGCCACTGCTATCAGGGGCCTGGAGAGCAGTGATGATGTCATATAGATGGTTGAGACTATCCTTGCCAGAGTAGAGGGTGTGGAGCTCGTCCCACATGCCTTTGGCCGTCTCATGATACATGGCCAGGCGATAAGATTCGCCATCGAGAGAGTTGAGAAGCCAAGTCTGCACACGACCATCATTGCGTAACCATTCCTCAGTAGGGATACCGATAACGGTCTGAGTCAAGTGATGAAGGAACCCCTTTGACTGAAGGACACGGCGAACCGAGTGTGACCATTCCACAAAGTTCTTCTTGCCAGTGAGAGAAATTGTAATGATCCGAAGCTCGTCGCGGACTTCCTGGAGAGAGGCCGGGCGTTCAGGAGGAGGAACTACCGTGCCGACAGAATCCGCAGATGTAGACGTGGGGGCGACCTGGAGGAGAGGAAGCGGAAAGACAACGGACTGGATGAGGCCGCGGCGAGCTGGAGGAGGCCGCGGCGAGCTGGAGGAGGCCGCAGCGGACTGAGGAGGCCGCGGTGTGCACACAGACGCTCAGCAAGGAGCGGGCTAGGTGAGGCCGCGGCGGACTGGAGGAGGCCGCGGTGAGCACAGAGACGCTCAGCAAGGAGCGGGCTAAGAGAGGCCGCGGCGGATTGAAGTGGCCGAGGCGGACTGGATTAGACCGCGGCGGACTGGATCAAACCCGCGGCGGACTGTAGCGAGCTGATAAGAGAGGACAAGCCGGGGAAGCACGGCATGACGCGGGAACAAGAGAGCGACCGCAGCGGGCTGGAGCAGTCCGCAAGACTGAAAGAACGCAGAGAGGCGAGCCCGCGGCGGACAGGGAAAAGATCTTGGCCGCCTGAAGAGAAAGGAGAGCAGCCTCAGGCAGTAGAGAAGAGCGGACAGGAGGCCGCCGCGCTTACGGCGGACGAAAGAGACCAGGAAGAGGAGGCGAATACCGAGTTCGCAGCGGACAGAAGGAGACCGCGGAGCTAGGATTGAGTTCGCCGAGGTCGCGCCGGACAAGAAGGGGCCGTAGCGGACTAAGGGAAGCAGTGGACCCCACAGGATCAGAAAGAGGGCTATAAAGAGGGGCCAGAAGAGGAAGGAAGAGGAGGGAAGAGGAGTGGTTCCACGGGATGAGAGGAAGCGGTCTGGACAAGGGAGGCCGCAGGGGGGGGGATGCGACTAGGAGTTGCGGACACACATACGCAGACCGCAGAGACCGCAGGCCGCAGGGCGGATAGGAAAGGGAGTCCGCAGGAGTCCGGAACCTGGCTCATGATACCATGTAGAAATGGAGAAAGCCAACCTTGTATATATGTCCACTTGGTACAAATACAAAGAATGAGTACATATATATAGATGAGAGAAAGAGAGAGAAAGTCCTATACACAATGTGGGACTAAAGAGAGGAAAGAAAAATAAATGCTATACAAATGGGACAGTAAGTTTAAGTGGGCTTGAATTGCCGCAATATGTTAAACATTTTATAATAAATTTTTTGAATATATTATAGGGTCGAGAGGACGCTACATTCGAGTTTAGTAGCGCTTATCACTCTCTAATCGACGAACTGACTGAAATCATTAATAAGAGTTTGGAGAATTTTCTTAAGCGTTTAATCGAGATGAATTTAAAGCAACGAGATTTTGTACCGCCACAAGCAAAATTTGCATGTAATAATTCTAAACGCCGCTCCCTTACTATGTCTCCTTTCGAGATTTTCCATGCATTGCCCCGCCCACCTGACCGTCATCTTCCATTTCATAGACGTATTTCCTTCGAGGCACAAGCTCATATTGATTATTTAAAAGAGCTGCATAAAATTACTGCTAATATTTCGCGAGCAACCTTTGAATATTGCAAAATCACGGTCGGTCGTTATCGCCATGAGTTGTTCTCTTCAAAGTGAGGTCATGTGATTGTTTACTTCACGAGGGATGACCTAGTTCATGAACAACAACGCGATTGACCCCCAGTTGAACCACCCGTCGAAGCTCTTGATATTCCACCCGATCTAGCTCTAATAATGATGAAAGATCTCCTTGTTGCCGGTTTTTGCAAAGTCTCGTCGGGGTCGAGCTCTTTCAACCCCGGGAGAATTGATGCATCTTGCGTCGCATAGTATATTTATTTTTGTTTTTCATTCCACGTACCCATTTTTCATTCCATGTACTCGTTCTAATTTCATGTACTTGATTTGACTCGTCGGTTTGACCGCCCGATGAGACCCTGAATAAATAGATCCGCTAATTTAGATAGTTAGGGCGGAAGGGCAAGTTTAATTTATTTAAAAAGACGCCTAAATTAAAATTGGAGGAAATTCAAAGATATTTGAAACAAATTGCAAGAGCCCCATTTAAAAAGAAATCATTTTCAATTCAAGAAATAAATCATCGTGTGAGCCTTGATTACCTGCTGCTATTCAATTTAAGGAAAACATAAGGAAACCTGCTTTCAATTTAAGGAAAACATAAATTTTGAAATCTTCCTTGCAAAGAAAAGGCAACCTGATGCTGCTATTAAAAGCCACTGTGTAAAAAAGAAGGGGGAACCCGACTGAAACAGAGGTGGAAACTCTATTTTCCTCCCTCTGTGTTGCCGGAGCAGCCCTAGCCGATGAAGCCCAGCGTGCCGAACATTTTTCGCCCTGCCGGCCCCCTCGACGAAGCTTCCGCGCCAACCGACCGACGACCTCAAGCATTCCGACTCTTCCTCCGGTGTTCGTCGTTTGTTCAGGCTCCGACTTCATCTCCCGTTGAAGCCCTGTGTCGGCCTCCTGATCGTTGTCGACATCGACTCCATCCATTCCAGCGGTCAGGCCACCGGCTGCCCCAATCCCGCCGGCCACAGTCAACCTCGCTGGGAGAAGAGGCTCAATCCCGATCCGTCACTTTGATGGTTTGTCCGATACAGGTACAGTCAACCCCGCTGGTAACATCAATGCCTCCTTGCTCCCATGTGTTGGCTTAAATTTATGCATTCTAATTAATTAATTTAAGCTTGCCCGAACGTTCAATCTATTTTGATTGCCGCTATTTCATAAATTATTGCTTGTGAATTGTGCGTGTGGTTGTACGAGCCTCACAACGGTTCAATTCTCTGGATGCTGACGAAATTTTCTTTAATAACGATTAACGATCGAGGGATGTTCAAGCGGTTGAGAGTTGTGCGCGCGAAAGATTGATTCGATCGCTCGACCCCCTCTTTAAAATCATAAATCAACTTATTTTAAAAATAAAATCATTTTTAAGCCCTAAATCTTAATTCCTAGCAAATATATTATTTTGCTTAAAAATATTTTAAAAGTTGAAAGCCCTCAATTTGAGTTTACATCACATACCTTCTTCACAACAACAAGAAACTGATCTTCAGATTGACTTGGCTTGTGCTGGAAGTGACTTGCAGAACTCTGCTCTGCTTCTCCTTTCCTTCCTGGACTAAACCAGAAGCTCAGTCTTATCTTCTTCTCAGCTCTAGAAATTGATCTTCAGGATTAGGCTTGGTTGAGCTGAGAAGACACTGATCTGACTTGTCTGAAGTTATCAGACTTGCCCTGCTACAACTAGGGTAAACTCTTTGTTGCTACCTATTTCTCTCTCAGAATTTATTCTGACCTTGCTGTTTGTGGTGAAGATGACAACAGCTACCTTTGTTGAGCCTTCAGATGCAGCAGCTAGGTTAAGACCTTTGCTGCCTCTTTTGTTTCAGAGAATCACTCTGATCTTGCTATTGCATGTAATAATGGAAACAACTTGTTTCAGCTTCCAGATGCTGCAGCTAGGGTGAGCCCTTGCAGCTACCTCTTTCCTCAAAGAAATACTTTGAACTTGCTGGTGAAGACAAATGAAATAACAGTTCTAAATATTCTTCACACAGCTAACCTTGACTGCAGAAATCAGTTATCTCTGCTTCTTCTTCCTCGGAAAGTAAACTTTCTAAACTTGCTGGTGCAGGTGAGAATGACACCAGCTATCTCTTTGAACTCTTAGATCTGAAGCTTGAATTTCTTATTCAGGGCTCTGCAAAGGAAGAAGATGAAGTCCAGCTGTCTTTTCCAAAAGCTCATCTCTTCGTTCTGAACTCCGCCTTTTCTATTGCGCCGATCAACGATTATTTTGACCCGTGGGCCCCACTGAATTTGACAGCTGTAACTTTATCTTTTGCAGGAAAAGTCATCATGTAGACCCGGGTAGGTTGTTGAGGCCAGAGCTTGATCAGTTCCTTAGCGGAGACTTGATATCCAAATGAGTACAGGGATCAAGACCTGGCCTTAACAACCTACCCGAGTATTTATCCCTGTGGGCCTCGGGAGATTTGGTTGGGGATGATTCTTAGCCATACAACTGCAGTCGGCCACTGGATCTGGGTTCATGTGCCCGACGAGGGCCCCACCGTGAGTTCTAACAAAAGATGACCACGGTGGGGCCCTCGTCAGGCACATGAACCCAGATCCGGTGGCTGAATGCAGTCGTATGGCTAAGAATCATCCCCAACCAAATCTCCTGGGGCCCACAGGGATAAATACACGGGTAGGTTGTTGAGGCCAGGGCTTGATCCCTGGACCTCCTTTATCAAGCTCCTAAGCGGGGTCCTGATACCCAACTGCGCTACCCAACAACGTTGCAGCGCAGTTGGGTATCATGACTCCGCTTAGGAGCTTGATAAAAGAGCTCCAGGGATCAAGCCCTGACCTCAACAACCTACCCGGATATTTATCTCTGTGGGCCCCGAGAGATTTGGTTGGGGATGATTATTAGCCATACGACTGCAGCCGGTCACCGGATCTGGGTTCATGTGCCCTACGAGGGCCCCACGAGGACTCCGCTTAGGAGCTTGATAAAGGAGGTTCAGGGATCAAGCCCTGGCCTCAACAACCTACCAGGGTATTTATCCCTGTGGGACCCGAGAGATTTGGTTGGGGATGATTCTTAGCCATACGATTGCAGTCGGCCACCGGATCTGGGTTCATGTGCCCGACGAGGGTCCCACCGTGTTTTCTAACAGACCGCATTTAGTGCGTCCACCTCGTGTCAGCCTTACCACTGCATCAATTAGGGTTAGAGATTAGAGGAAGGAAAAGACATACATTCATCCAAGATAAGAATTACATGATTCGCTTGCCTTCCTATAGTGACGAGGAGCGAATATAAAAGGAAATACACAAAATATGAAATACAAAAAATACTAAAAACGCCTCAAGAAAATAAAACAACATATTTAATTAGCAGCATATTTAATATTTAAATATTCCCCACGCCGACCCCGCCTGGGTCGTCCTCGTCTGTCCAAGCCGCTCCGGACGCGTCCGGTTCGTCTTCATCGGTTCGCGCCGCGTCCGCCCCGCGTATCTGTAACACACGGTCCCTCACATAACCAACTACGTTGCCCACATCCAGACCCCCTCTCACTGCTCAGGTGCTGCCCAGTAAACCAAAAAATAGCTACTATCCCCACGTGGAGCCACAGAAACCCCCCTACAACCCAGCAGCAACCAACCCCATTCCCTCTAACCGCCCCTTCTCGTCTCACAGTTCCCGGCCCATCTCCTTCCATCCGCCACCCAGCAGGTCCACAACATCGGTTGGAATCCTGTGAGAACAATTCACAGCCACCATTCTCTCCATGATTGTTGTCCCCCCCCCACCCAGTAATTAATTCCCATCACACCCCTGCATTCTCACTGCCGAGCTCGTACCAGCAATCGGAAACTGAATTCCAGCCCGCTCCAGTTGTAGGCAGCCGTCGTAATCTCATTGGAATCTGAAGAGCAGCCCCTGGTGGGTGTCCCTGCTACACCACAGCTCTCTGACATTGCTCTAGTCCTCCCCCTTTCAATATTATGTGAATTCAAAATATGTTTGTTATTTCTCTATAGTTTGGTCTTGTGTTTAATTTCTACTTTAAGAGATATTAGTTTGTACATGTTTATTTAGTTATTTGATTACGAGCACTCTTACATTTATACAACTTCACGTGTCTCTTCGTTCGTATGCTTTAACTACTGTGGCTATCTTATATTTTATCCATATAAAATTACTAGGGCATGATTAGGAATCGTTGGATTCATGTATTGTTGCATGTAGGAGTTCACTCAATTATTTTGCCATCACATAGAACCGTCCTGCGTCGACAATGAGCTTAGCGTTGAAGGTGTAGGGGCTGCATCGCCTACGCTTGTGTCAACCCTCGAGTTTTTCAGAAGCCAACCTCATTTTCCTTGCATTCTTGACGAGTTCTTGTATACCCTGCTGAGTGAGCCACCTAATGAGCTTTCCCTATTGTAGACATTTGACACGTGCCCTAGTGTCTACGTCTCGGGCATTTCTTCGGGTGATCATCACATTCACAACGGATTTTCCTCCACTCCGCTTGGTGCGCCTCTTGACGGGTCTCATCCTCTTAGAGGAATTGATCATGCCATGGAGTTGTATCTTACTTTTGATGTCTCGAGTAATCATTCGGATGTTCGTCGCACACTCATTGAATATTTCTACACCGCGCCCAAATAGTCTCTTAAGAAACTACCGCTTCTTATTGACTTTCACAACATTGAAGAGTTACATCCTAGTGAGTTTGTTGGGTATGCTTTCTTCATTCGCATCATTTGCTTGAGCCGCATATCATATTCAGACGTAAGATTACATTAAAGATCTAAATATTTAAAACTTGTGTTGATAAGGTAGCAAATGTTCAGAGAAGGTGATCAACTGATAATTTGCACATGACACGAGAGGTTTCCCTTTTGAATTGCTATGAATTTGAGTGTTTGATGAATAGTTCCACACACTGTCTCAAATTCTTATGTACCTGATATCACGAGAAATATGGATATCCATCTTGTATTTAATGTAGTGTATTTGATTTTAAATAATGAGATACCTTATTATTGGGCCGCCAGACTGACACTTCACTACAGTCTCTGCTACACCTTCACCCTAGCTTTATACCCTCCACAATAGCGTACATCATTTATGGACCCTTGGAAGCTTGCGCAGACAACGATCTTGAATGAACGTGGCATCTACTAGGAGCTATAAGATTAACGCAAGATCAATGTTTGTGGAGCTATATCGATTATTTTGTAGCTCGCATTGTGAGCATGATAGTTTCCTTCATGGAAGATGAATGCTTTGGAGATAGGGGAGATTGATGAAGATCATTTGCGCCTCTTTTAATTGATTCTTTCTATTGAAAATTTTAGGATAGTTGGATGGATAATTCAGGGCATCATTATGTTTGGTGCGATTTTTCAAGTTATTTTATATTTTGTTTTTCAAAGAGTTGTCGGCCTCCTCACTTGGGCGTCGATGCCCGTAACCTCAACCCTCCTGTTACCGACTCCAGGAGCCCCTCCGCTGCCGCACACCACCTGTTTGGCCTGGAAGGAGTTCCCCATTACCACGTACAACTGCTCCTAACTCACATGATTTTTGACAGCAGCCATGCCTCCCATTTGAATTCCACCCCCCGCCCCCGTCTCCCCCAAACAATACCCTCGCACCCTCACTAGATCCTCTGCCACCTTTACTGCCGTCACCTGACAACGATCTTCAATGAACATGACACCTACTAGGAGCTATAAGATTAACGCAACATCAATGTTTGTGGAGCTATATCGATTATTTCCTGGCCCGCATTATTGATGAAGATCAGTTGCGGCTCTTTTTGTTGATTTTTGCTATTGACAATTTTTGGATCGTCGGATGGACATTTTGGGGCCATCATTATGTTTGGCGCGATTTTTCAAGTTATTTTATAGTTCTTTTTTTTAATTTTTCAAGGAGTTGTCGGTCTCCGCACTTGGGCGCCAATGCCCATGACATCAACCCTCCTGTTACTAACTCAAGGAGCCTCCCCAGCCACCGCCCACCACATGTTTGGCCAGGAAGGAGTTCCCCGCTACCTCTTTCAACTGCTCCTAACTTTCACAATTTTCGACAGCAGCCGTGCCTCCCATTTGACACCCCCCCCCCCCCCCTCCACAAGTTGCAACAGATGCCTTCCCAGCCTCTTTCGTCGCCGTCTCCACCAAACGCTACCTCTACCAACTTCACTAGATCCACTGCCACCTCTAGTGGCGTCAGCAAGCAAAATCCTCTTCCCTACTTATAATTATCTTTCGAGTTGCAAATTCCTGTTATTTAATTAGTTGTGCTTCAGAATGATTTGTGTGGTTGAATCATTTGCATCGTGTTAGTGTTTAGGAATCGTCCATCCCTCTCATTGTATGCGTGCCTATGTTTGCATCCTCATTTAGAAAACCTATAGGATTCCACCCACATCAATACAGCTGGGATATTTTACTTTCTCTGCATAATTAACTATTTGCATCCTTAATTGCTCTCTTCCATTATTTATTTTTCCTATCATGCATGAAAAAAAATCATGAATTGCTTGATTTTATATGTAGGTGGAGGCCTATATTAAAGAGCACATCAGGCCACTATGCAAGAGTGGTGTCATCACAGATGCACAGTACCGATGCGCTGTCGGAAAAACGTTAGTCAAAGTGATGAAATTTCATCATAAAGCCAAGAATGCAAACTTTCTTATTCGAGAAGGCGCGAGTGTTAAGAAACTTGCTGAACAATATGTCAAGGTTGCACAGAAGAAATGAATTGAGATTTGATAAAATATCGATTCAAAAAAGTAATTGCTATCCGACGTCTTCTCTTCAACAGATTCCCGCAGAACTTTAGGCAACTTCCATGTCTGAGCCAGCCTGCCAATGTATTGGCATGTAAATACATACTTCTTCTACTCGCTCGCTCTTTCAGTAATGGCGAATGCTCACGGCTCCACCAATTGTCGCATTGTGCTGCACCTACATCTTTAAAAAAACAAAATTCACCATTGCCTTTCAAAGATGTACTGCTTACTAGGGGCATCCAGGGGAGTACTGCAAGCAGCCGCTCTTATAGATTTTTTTTGTGCATATTCATTGCCTCGTGACATGCTGCTGTATAATGCACTAATTGTCAGTTCTATAACGAGTACTCATGAAGGACTCTAATTTTATCTGCATCAATGGTAGTAGAAAAGGAGTGTGTTGATGCTTTAGAATGCTATGGTTGACTGAAGTGCCGTTAATTCCCTGAATGTTAGGTATATTAGTGTATTACCCTTGTTTTGCTTTGCATTCTTTTTACCTTATTTTCTTTATAGAGTAAAATTTGTGTATATTACATTTTAAAATCTTATACTTGTAAATATTTATGTGCCCTTTATTTGGCATACCGCAGTGTTTTAGGAGTCTGATGCTTGTTGCGTTTTTGTGTGTTCGCACCTATTAATAGATGTGATACATGCAGATCCGGCTGTAGAATATGCTTCTTAGCTGGATTTCAACGGCTGATATATGACCGTATCTGATTCGCCGGTACATCCGGTTGTATATCCAGCAGATACTGCCGAAATCCGGCCGTTGAAATCAAGATCCTAAGGCTGGATCTGCTCCCGCACTTCCCAAACGGGCGTATGCGTACCAAGCAATTTTTCGATGCTTGTTTGTCTTGGAATGGAAATTATAAAATTATTTTGGTGAACGTAGACTCTTCTAATCATATGATTGAGAATCAATTTTTACTGATTTTCATTTGGTACGTGCTAGAATTCCCTACAAATCTTTGGTAATGATTCAGTATACTGGTTTCTACATTTTTTTGGGAATTAAATTTTCATAAGTTATATAATAGTAATAGCAATATAATAATTGTTGCGTAGCATACAGACTAGACTAACAGTATTGATGGGGTCTCCCGTAATTTATAGAAATTCTGGACTACAATTAGCTGGAATTTCATGACCTCCACTTAGTGGAGGGTTATGGGAGTAACCACCTTGCGTGCAATCCAAGCACGATCCCTCCATCGCCACACGCACGACCAACTGACCATGGCCGGCCCTTTGAGCAAGCCGCCGCCTCTGCAATCACCCCCTATGGCTGCATGCCCCATGCACGGCAGCGACCTTTCTGCTCGGTCGGTCCCTGCGAGGACAGCACAGGCGCCGCTCGTGGGGCCTCCGTGAGGATGCAGTCCGGGAGGCCTCCGCGAGGCCGCAGCCCGGGTGGCCTCTGCCAGGCCGGCATGTACGTCACCCGGGCGGCCTTCACGAGGCCGTCGTCCAAGCGGCCTTCGCTCGGGCGCCCTCCGTGAGGCCGCCGTCCGTGCAGCCTCTGCCCAGCCGGCCTCCGCAAGGCCGTCGCTCGGGAGGCCTCCGCGAGGCCGCCGCTCGGGAGGCCTCCGCGAGGCCACCGCTCGGGAGGCCTCCGCGAGGCCGACGCGGGCGCCGCCCGGTCGGCCTTCATGAGGTTGGCACCAGGGTGTCCTCCTGGGCGGCCTCCGCGAAGCCGGCGCTCGGGCACCCTCTGTCCGGCCGGCCTCCTCGTGGACGGCCGCCTGGTCGGCCCTTCCCAGATGTCCGGTTGGTTCTCCCTAATTGGGTTTTCCCTCCGATCGGTCTCCCTTCGACCATCGTCGTCTGATTGTCCCTCACGATCACCACCGTCCGTTATGCGGGTAACCACCCGTGTAACCTCTGACATAATCACCCATTATGTGTGGGTGCCAATAACCAAAATTAGGACGATATGTGTGGTTGGTTTTACTATGATGACAACACTTGTGCACGCAGCAGGAAAGGGACAAGAAAACCCAAAAGAGTTCGGATATAGCGATGAACATTAATCAAGAAGTAAATGCGGTGAAATAAAATTATCTTTTAGGGATTGAGTCTATACTCAACCAAGATGCTCCGAATGTAGAATAGTGTTCACGCCTCTATGGATATCCACACGAGTACGGAGAACTGTAGACTCTTGTTGTACAAGATCTAGGTCAGAACTAGGTTTGCCCTCAACGTCTCTACAGACTGCTAGATCCATTCAAGGAGAGGTGGCGGTGACGAAAACGACGCCTTGGAAACTCTTTCCAGCGACAACAAGAAGGACGGCGATCGGCGGGAAGCAGCGACTATCGCATATGCGGAACATTTCTGTCGCGAAGAAATCGTCGTCGCTCTGTTAGGTCGGGAATGAACAGTTACTGGAACTTGGTTTACTTTAGAAATCATATTTATACAGGCTACCGAACCAAGCCATAAACCACAGACCTGCCGAACCAGACTTAAAGGAAATAAACCGGACGAAACAGAATTCGTTGAGTATCACGTCGATATTCGACTAATCAGAAGATATTCGTCGAAATAACACGAGTATACTCGACGAATCTAGACAGGGCAAATCAACCATGCATCAAGAGGATATTCAACGAATCGCGATACTCGACGATTCGCGATACTCGACGAATGAGTCTAATTCGTCGAAATTGTCATGACGATACTTGACGAATCTGAGACAGAAGCGTTGAGATGTCATGACGATACTTGATGAATTCAAACTATTCGTCGAAACCTCTCAGCCATAATCGACAAATTTCCTTTAGATAATTTCGACCACTTACCTGATGACCCATATTCACAATACAGGTCCTGGAATGAAATTCCTCCAAATCCAAAACGTCATAGGTTTGGTCCTTCACTCATATCACATATGAGCAGGGCCAACACAAACCTTTCCAACTTCTCCAATTCTCTTATGTGCGACCCCATACGCTCATATTGCGTTGGCAGTGAGACCACATGTTTGATCACTTACAGATCAACATGGTAATACCAACAATGTGCATAGTAAAATTAAAAATACGCATACATAACTATATTAAAGTGGGTCGTAAATAGTAAATGTTTTGGTTACAATCTGCAGATAGCTGCATAACTATCGTAACCACCCACGAGATTTATAAATAGGACCTCAGACCTCCCTTCTTTCTAACTTTTCTCCTTCTAGTCTTCTTGACACAGCAGTGATCTATAGGCGGTGGGAAAATCGTTGATCTAACCATACATGCTTTGCAAAATCCGACGGATTAAGGCATACTTAGATAATATATAAATAAAACACACACAGATAAATTCACAGCAAGTGTAATGCCCCAAGATTTCAGAAGCAGGAAAAAGGGTTGTCTGGAAGTTACCGCCTGACACTTGGGCTAACGCCAATGGTAGCTCCGGGATAGTTGGCTAGAGGCGTCGAGAGCGTTGAGTGGACTCAACTGGCGTCGAGTGCTATCGCGCGACGATAGAGGGATATCACGCAGTGGTAGCAAGCGTTGAGAGAGACGAGAGTGTTGAGTTGAGCTGCCGCTTGACGGTAGTATTATCGCTGGCGGTAGTAGGGTCAATTAATTTGACAGAGCTCCCGAGTTGTTACCGCACGACGGTAACAGTTATCGCGCGGCTATAGAGTGGGTGGTCTTTTCGTAACCGGCACCAGGTACCGCTTGGCGGTAATTACCTATCGCGTGGCGTTAACGGTTCTGTAATCGCGTAGACAGGTGTCGACCTGTGGTTGGAGGGCCAATGTGGTTATGCGCAAAACGAGGCGTTGAATAACGGTACCGCGCGACGGTAGCTAATTATCGTGCGGCGGTAGCTCAGTTTATAATGCTGGTTCGGCCGTTTCACTTCATTACTTTGGAGTTTGAGAACTTGGCCTGGTTTTCTGAAGGAGGAGCAGCAACGCCAGAAAGGGGAGTTTACGTCTCCGTTCGAGATTCAGAGTTCAGATTCGCAAAGCGAGTTCAGGTCTACGGAGGCAAGGCCAGAGAGGTCGATTTCAACCATCTAGATTTATCCCATGATGCCAAAGAGGACTTTAAGGGCAATGATTCTCTTCCTTAGACATGTGAAGTCTTTTCTTTTGGCATTAGAGGGTAGACGCTCCCCGAACACGTGGAAGTAGTTATCCCGACGGGTAGATCTGTGTATCCCCGTTATTTTGCATTTAGATCTGGAATCGAAGTACAAAATAAGCATGTTATGTGAAACCCATCCGGACGGGTTGGTATGAATTGGTGATGTTGTATGTTTTGTATGTCAGAGAAGACTATGTGGTAATCACGTAGATTTTTGGAGTCACGGGGCGTGTAGATGACTGCGTTGAGAGTACTGGGGGTAGTCTACAAGAAAACACCCAAGTAAGGGGAAGAAGCGATAGTCTTTCCCCGACCGCGCGGCGGTAGTGCTACCGCCGACTTTAGTTCCCTGTGAGTAATGTATTGTGGAGAAGCTTGTCTCGTGGAGACCTGAGGGCTATTGTTGTGAGGCCTGCCTCGTGTAGACCTGGGGCCGTATTTTTGGAGCGTGAGCTTAATCTGCTCTGCTTGGGTGGTCGTGTGTGCTAGCCTAGGATCATAATAGTGTTATGAATCATACGAATGGGAAAGGGGATGCTGACCTGCGTCGTGGCTTGTTGCGCCCGACGATTTGAGCACCGGGAAATAACTGAACTACACCCAACCTCATGCTGATCGACTTGGAGTGAGTCAAAGTGTGAATTTAAAGTCACCATGACTTTGTCGTAGCACCAAGAATGTGCCTTGAGAGCACGGGGCGTTGTGCGTTTGTGCCAATGTCTATGGCGAATGGTTCTTAAATTGCACATTCTGATTGCCATATTGTGATTATACTAATGCCTGCAGGGAAGGAGCACCGCCACCCCAGGAGAGGGGTGGGGTCGTTATAATTTGGTCATCTAATGCTGACCATTGTTTTTGTTTGCTACCGTTACGGTGGAATGTTGCTTACAAGTGCAACTGAACCAAGCGGTAAATAGCGGGCTGAAGCCCAAGATAGCTAAGCTGACCCTTTAAGGATAAAGCGAATTGCCCATTTTGTTTATTTATTTATCATGTGTGGCTGGTTTGTGTGTCGATATATGCAAGACAGTTTAATTGGAGTAAACCTTGTAAGGTCGTAAGGCCAAGACTTAATTGTGTATTTATTTTTCATTCCTAGTTTTGGTAGTGGACATTCATGTTGTTGTTGGGTTTTATTTCTAACCTTTAAATTACTTCCGCTAGAATGCACTCTGTGTTAGGATACCAAATATTGGATTATGGTTTCAATTTAGTAACTACTTGGTCTATCCGTGATATTTGGTGTCGGGCCCCGACCGGATCTTCTGTTATATGCTGTGTGACGGATGGGGGTGTTACAGATTGGTATCAGACTCTGGTATCGGTCTTCCTTATTCGAATTCGTGGATGAATTCTTTTAAGAGGTGATGAGCACTTGTACGTGTGTTCCCGTTATAACATAAAAGAACCCATGAATGTCCACTTAAGAATAAAAATACACATGTTTGAGGAACCTGCGTGTTCCTATGATTGTTGTTTGGAAATCTGTTTGTCACCTAATTGAGTGTTTTACAACTATAGGTAACTAGGAGCGGTGTGAAGCAGTCTCAACAACAGCACTTCGCAGAGAGTAGTGCGTCGAATGACGCACCTGCAACCCCTCCTTCTGCAGAAACCATACGAATGGTAGCGAAAATAGTGTTCGGTATGATCAATGCCCAACCAGGGAGGCAAGTGCAGCCTTCTTATCCTGGGTCAGGTCAAGTGTCGCTTGGCGTAGCAGAGCCTATAGTGGCGGATCATGAAGCGACAGAGCCCGTGGTGCAGAGAGAGCTATGAAGAAGCAGTTAAAGCATGTGATGAGCTTTAATCCACCAACGTTTTCGGGGACTGTAACCCCAACTCAAGCTAAGAACTGGGTTTCTATGGTAAAGAGAGTCATGACAGATACAGAGACTGAGGAGTGATAGAAGGCTACAATAGCCACATTCCTTCTAGACAGTAAGACAAGGTCGTGGTGGGACGAGTTAGAGCTGCATCATCTAGCTGGGAAACAACTCACTGATATATCGATGGAGGGGTTCACGAGACTATTTCTGACACGGTTCGTCCCGACAGCGCAAAAAATAGCAATGGAGAATCGGATCCAGAGGCAGACTCAAGATGAGAGTAGTGTGGACTACTACCTACATGAGTTCATAAGATTTGGACGATATGCTAGCTCCACTTTTACGGATGAGAAGCGCAAGACCAACCGGTTCTATGAAGGATTGCACGATGATCTGAGGTTACTGCTCTCAGGTCCGATGACGCAGAGCTTTCTGACCCTAGTCAATACGGCTCGATCTCTAGAACAAGATCTGAAAAGGGTCCATAGTAAGAAGGACTTGACAGTGAAGAGCCCGGTGTTCAAAGTACCAAGGCCGAAGAAGACTGGGTACCGAAGGTGGAACAAGAAGGCCAAACCTTCCAGACCAGCTTCTTTGTCAGTGACTTCTAGGGCATCGTCTGGGCATGGAGGCCCAACACACTGTTTCACTTGCGGCAAGCCGAGGCATATAGCCCGCGATTGTTGGAGTGCCAAATCAGATAAGAAGGCTGGAGCATCCTATGTCGAAAAGGGGAAGGCGGTAGAGTCAACTGCATCCAATCAAGCTCCAGCCCAACCAAGAGTCTACAACCTTGGCCAGCAAGAGGCCATCAAGCAAGGCGATGTGGTGACAAACATGTGTTAGATTTTAGCCATAATTCTTTGCATACCTTGCATCTTATGCTTCGGGCGTATGACAGTTGTGTTATAAGCTTTGTCGTGGTTATGGACTATCCGGCTCGTGCACTGTTTGATATAGGGGCTTCACATTCCTTTCTATCCGAGGACTTCATATCCCATATCGGAGTGCCTACTTCTGTGGCGAAGGATAGGTTGGATATGCTGCTTCCTAACAGATGTTTGATGCGCGCAGATAGAGTTTGTCGCGTTAAAGTGTTGATAGGAAGACAAACTTTTGACTTGGAAGCGTCAATACTACCGATAGTAGAGTTTGATGTGATCTTTGACCTGGATTGGCTCTCAGAGCAATGTGTGTTCGTCGATTGTAGTTCGAAGACTGTTAAACTGGGGTTGAATACAAGCCAAGAAATTACTTTCTCTAGTATGAAGGGACCGAGCAAGACAATGATGTCTGCTCTCCAATTAGTTAAAGCAGTTCATGAGGGTGCAAAGTTGTTCTTCACTCTAATCGAGGCTAAGAAGCCCAAGCCCGTCTTAGCCAGTATTCCAGTAGTGTCGGAGTTTGCCGACGTGTTCCCTGAAGATCTCCCCGGAGCTCCACTTCAGCGAGAGATCGATTTCACCATCGAGTTGGTGCCAGGTGCCAAACCTGTGTCGCAGTCTCCTTACTGCTTAGCACCAAGAGAAATGGCAGAGTTGAAAGCACAGCTTTAATAATTAATAGAGCAGGGTTATGTGCGTCTAAGTTTGTCACCTTGGAGCGCCCGATCCTCTTCGTGAAGAATAAGGATGAAAGTATGCGACTTTGTATCGACTATTGGGAACTGAATAAGTTAACGGAGAAGAACAAGTACCCGATTCCGAGGATCGATGATCTTTTTGACCACCTAGTTGGGTCAACGGTGTATTCGAAGCTGGATTTGAAGTCTGGTTACTATCAGCTAAGAATCAGAGAAAGTGGCATTCCCAAGACAACATTCAGTACGCGTTATGGGCATTATGAGTTCACGGCCATGCCTTTTGGGCTGACTAATGCGTCATCCGTGCTTATGGACTTGATGAACCGGACATTCAAGGAATATTTGGATTGGTTTGTGATAATGTTCATCGATAATATCTTGGTGTACTCTCAGTCCGAGTTTGATCATGTGAAGCATTTGAGCATTGTTTTGGAGACTTTGAGGAGCAATCAGTTGTACGCCAAATTCTATAAGTGTGAGTTTTGACTTTCTTGTGTGGCGTTCCTTGGTCATATTGTTAGTGGTGAGGGTATCGCGGTGGATCCAACAAAAGTGGCTGTAATATGGGAGTGACCTGTGTTGTCTTCAGTGGTGGAGGTCCAGAGTTTTTTGGGACTTACCGGCTACTACAGACGCTTCGTGGAGAACTTCTCCCGGATAGCTTTACCCCTCAAGACTCTGACAAGGAAGGATCATAAGTTTGTTTGGTCTCCGGCGTGCGCACAAGCTTTCGAAGAACTGAAAAGCCATCTGACCACGATGCCTATTCTATGCTCGCTATGTGGGACAGAAGGCTTTGAGATCTACAGCGACGCTTCAGGCAGCAGATTAGGCTGCATTTTGTTACAACATTGGAAAGTAATAGCTTATGGTTCACGCCAGTTGAAGGTGTATGATAGGAATTATTTGATCCATGACTTGGAGTTAGTAGTCGTGATATTCGCATTGAAGCTCTAGATGCACTACTTGTACAGAGTGAAGGTCGACATTTACACAGATCATAAGAGTCTGAAGTATCTGTTGGACCATAAAGATTTAAATTTATGTCAACGAAGGTGGATGAAGTTTCTTGGGGACTACACCTTCAAGATACATTTGTCCCTGACAAAAGTAATGCAGGTGCGGATGCGTTAAGTCGCAGGGCTCCCGCGCTTGCTAATTGGTTACTGATACATGACGAACGTCTCGTTCAATATTTGGAGGCCTTAGAGATCTCTTGCATTGATAGGAGTTCTAGTACTGAAGCCCGTTTGAATTGGATAGAAGTACAGTATGAACTCACCGATCAGATTCGGCAGGCTTTGGAGTTGAACGACGGCATGAAGTGGTTCATGGATGAGGCTTTGGAAGGGTCAAATGCCCAATTTACTGTCGATGATGGGCTGTTATGGAAGGGCAGTCGTTTGTGCATCCAAAGTGTGGGTAATCTACGAGAGGAATTGATGTACGAGGCTTATTACATGAAGTACTTGATTCACCCGGGGAGCACAAAAATGTGCAAAGACATGAAAAAGATATTATGGTGGTCAGGACTAAAAAAGGACATAGCGTTGTTTGTGGCTAAGTGTCAAACTTGCGCCTTAGTGAAGGCTGAATACCAGAAGCCCGGAGGATTCTTGAAGTCTTTGCCTATACCTGAATGGAAGTTCGACGATATATCCATGGATTTCATACATGGTTTGCCGAGATCACAGAAGATAAACAACGTCATCTAGGTGATCATTGATCGTTTGACGAAATTATCGCACTTCATCCTAAATAGGAAGGACGTTTCGGTGTAGAAACTGGCAAAATTGTACGTGGAGAATATTGTACGATTGCACGATGTGCCCCATAACATCGTGAGTGACCGAGATGAGCGCTTCACGTCTAACGACTGGAGGTTGGTGCATCAACTACTGGCGACCAAGCTGAAGTTCAATATGGCCTTTCATCCATAGACGGATGGTCATACCGAGAGAGTTAATAGGACGATGGAGGACATGCTTCGCATGTGTGCCCTGGATTTCGGTAAGAGGTGGGAGGATCATCTATATATGATTAAGTTCGCGTACAACAACAAATACCAGGCGAGTATTCAAATGACGCCCTTCGAGAACCTATATGGTAGGAAGTGTCGTACTCCATTGTCATGGTTGGAGGCGGGCGAGTCCAAGTTGTATAAGCGGAAGGAAGTTGAAGATGCGACTTCGATTGTGCAAACAATCCGGGAGCGATTGCTGATTGCTCGGGATAGGCAGGCTAAGTACTATAACGCCAAGCACAAGAATGTCGAGTTCGCTGTGGGCGATTGGGTATATTTGAAGATCAAGTCATTCACAGGGGTGTGTAAGATTCGACGCTTGAATAAGCTGAGTCTAAGATACCTCAGACTGTTTGAGATACTAGAGCGTATTGGCGAAGCCTCCTATCAGTTGAAACTATCCGCAGAACTAAGTGATCTACACGACGTATTCTACATATCGGTATTATAGAAGGCGGTGTAAGAGCCTACGCAAGTGATTGCTGTAGATCAAGTACCTGTGGATGGTGGGTTGACAACGAAGGTCAAACCTATTCGTATTGAGGATATAGAACTAAAGAAACTTCTTAATAAGGAGATCAGAATGGTCAAAGTCCATTGGGACAACTGTGACCATGAGAAGCTATCATGGGAGCGGGAGCAAACCATGAAGTTGGAGTTTCCCGAGTTATTCGACTGAGTTACACGTTGTAAATGTTGTTACTTCTTTAAATTTTTCCTGCAATGCATAATTTCAGGATGAAATTCTTTAAGTGGGGGAGATTTGTAACGCCCCAAGATTTCTGAAGCAGGAAAAAGGGTTATCTGGAAGTTACCGCCCGACGGTAGCTCCGAGATAGTTGGCCAGAGGTGTCAAGAGCGTTGAGTGGACTCAACTGGCGTCACTTGTTATTACACGACGATAATGGGATATCACGCGTTAGTAGCAAGCGTTGAGAGAGTTGAGAATGTCGAGTTGAGCTGTCGCCCGACGATAGTATTACTGCGGCGGTAGCATGGTCAATTAATTTGACAGAGCTCTCGGGTTGTTATCGCGCGACGGTAATAGTTATCACGCGACGATAGCGTGGGTGGTCTTTTCGTAACCGGCGCTAGGTACCGCTTGGCGGTAATTACCAATTGTGTGGCGTTATAGGTTCTGTAAACTCATAGCCATGTGTAGACCTATGATTAGAGGGCCAGGGCAGTTACGTGCGAAACGAGGCATTGAATAATGTTACCGCACGACGGTAGCTCAGCTTATAAGCTGGTTCGGTCGTTTCATTTCATTACTTTGGAGTTTGAGAACTTGGCCTGGTTTTCGAAAGGAGCAGCAGCAATGCTGGAAAGGGGAGTTTACGCCGCCGTTTGAGATTCAGAATTCGGATTCGTAAAGCGAGTTCGGATCTACGGAGGCAAGGATGGAGCGGTTGATTTCAACCATCTAGATTTGTTCCATGGCGCCAAATAAGACTTTAAGGGTAACGATCCTCTTCCTTGGACATGTGATGTCCTTTCTTTTGACATAAGAGGGTAGACGCTCCACGAATACATGGAAGTGGTTCTCCCGACAGGTATATCTGTGTATCCCTGTTAGTTTGCATTTAGATCTGGAATCGAAGTATGGAATAGGCATGTTGTGTGAAGCCCATCTGGACGGGTTGGTCTGGATTGGTGATGTTGTATGTTTTGTATGCTAGAGGAGACTCCGTGGTAATAGCGTAGATTTTCTGAGTCACGGGGTATGCAGATGACTGCGTTGAGAGTACTTGGGGTAGTCTCCAGGAAAACACCAGAGTAAGAGGAAGAAGCGGTAGTATTTCCCCTACCGCGCGGCGGTAGTGCTATCGTCGACGTTAGCTCCCTGTGAGCAATGTATTGTGGAGAAGCCTGTCATGTGGAGACCTGAGGGCTATTGTTGTGAGGTCTGTCTTGTGGAGACCTGGGGCCGTATTTTTGCAACGTGAGCTTAATTTGCTCAGCTTGGGTGACTGTGAGTGCTAGCCTAGGATCATAACAGTGTTATGAATCGTACGGATGGGAAAGGGGATGCTGAACCACATCATGGCTTGTTGCGCCCGATGATTTGAGCACCGGGAAATAGCTGAATAGCACCCAACCCTTTGCCGATCGACTTGGAGTGACTCAAAGTGTGAATCTAAAGTCACCATGACTTTGTCGTATCCATAGGGGCGTTGTCTTTGGCTTTAACCCTAAAAGACTAGAATGCTCAAATGTTGTTAATCGTCGTAGAGAATGGAGGTGTGACTCTTGAGGTCCTATGCACCAAGAATGTGCCCTGAGAGCACAGGGAGTTGGGCGCTTGTACCAACATCTATGGCGAATGGTGCTTAAGTTGCACGTTCTGATTGTCATATTGTGATTATGCTATTGCCTGCAGGGAACGAGCACCGCCATCCCGGGGGAGGGGTGGGGTCATTATAATTTGGTCACCTAATGTTGACCGTTGCTTTTGTTTGCCACCGTTGCAGTGAAATGTTGCTTGCAGGTGCAGCTGAACCAAGCGTGAAATAGCGGGCTAAAGCCCAGGATAGCTAAGCTGGCCCTTGAAGGACAAAGCGAATTGCCCGTTTTGTTTATTTATTTCTCATGTGTGGCCGGCATGCGTGCCGATGTATGCAAGATAGTTTAATTGGAGTAAACTGTTAGAAAGTAGAGAAAGGAAGCGAAAAGAAGAGAACAAGCCGAATAAACTTTTGAATAATCGAAATTTTATTATCCAAAAAAGATAACTATTACAAAGGTATGCCCTCCCTTATATAGAATGGAGGAGAGAAGAGAGAATACAAATAAGAGATGTGGGACTAAAATTTACAAGCTAAGCGGACTGTACAAAGTAAACCGCACAGGCCGCGCGGTTAGACATAAGGACTAACCGCACGGCTTACAATAAGAGATGCAGAGAGGTTGCCTGTGAAGATTGCTAGACCGCCCGGTTTACAAGTCGCCGAGTCAAACCGCCAGACCGCGCGGTCTCCAACCCGCCAAGACAGACCGTCCGGTCTCCAACTTCAACACTCCCCCTCAAGCTGGAGCATATATATCAATCATGCCCAGCTTGTCGCAAACATGCAGAAACGAGGCGGAGACTGGCTTGGTGAAGATGTCAGCTAGCTCTTTATCAGATGTGACAAACGGAGTGCAAATCTGTTCTTTTAAAATCTCTTCACGAATGAAATGGCAGTCAACCTCAATGTGCTTTGTTCTTTCATGGAATACCGGATTTTTGGAGATGTATATGGCGGCCTTGTTATCACAGAACATAGGTAGAGGATGGTTGTACACCTCTCCTAAATCTAACATGAGAGCCCGCAACCATTTCAACTCACAAGTGGTTGACGCCATACTGCGATACTCAGCTTCTTCACTGGACCTGGAGACAACAGACTGCTTTTTACTCTTCCAGCTCACCAGATTTCCCCCAACAAAGGTGCAAAAACCTGAGGTAGACTTGCGATCCCCTTTGTCATCAGCATAACTTGCATCTGAGTAGGCTTCAATCCTCAGATGACCATTCTTCTGAAACAGTAATCCTTTCCCAGGCGCTGCTTTGACATATTCCAAGATCCGCAAGGCGGACTGAAGATGACAATCCCTGGGCGCTTGCATGAATTGACTCACCTTGCCCACAGCATAAGAAATGTCGGGTCTGGTCACTGTGAGATATATGAGCTTACCAACCAGACACCTGTACCGCGAACTATCTGAAAGAAGAGGCGAATCATCTGTCCAGGTTTTGTCCTCCCCAATAGCCATGGGACATCGGGCAGGTTTAGCTCCAGTCAATCCTGCCTCTTTTAAAAGATCAAGGGCATACTTACGCTGAGAGAGAACTAAGGAGTCGGGCTTCCGAGAGAGTTCGATCCCCAGAAAGTACTTTGGAGAGCCCATATCTTTAGTGATCAGATGTTGGCGAAGATGTAGCTTTGTCAGGGCTACCCCTTCCTGGTCATCGCCAGTGAGAAGAATATCATCGACGTATACAGCAAGAACAACCAGCCCAGAAGGAGTTTTGCGAATAAAGAGAGAGTGATCAGCAGAGCTTCGCACAAAACTAACAGCCGCCACAATACCGCTGAACTTGTCAAACCAAGCTCGAGGACTCTGCTTGAGGCCATAAATTGCCTTCTGCAGCCGGCATACTCGTGTCTCCCCCTGAGCAACATACCCAGGAGGTTGCTCCATGTAAACGGCCTCGTGAAGATCACCATAAAGGAAGGCATTCTTGACGTCCAGCTGAGAAATTGGCCAATCCCGATTGACGGCCACAGAGAGAAGAACCCGGATTGTGCTGAGACGAGCCACAGGGGAGAAGGTGTCAAAGTAATCAACCCCATAGGTCTGAGTAAAGCCCTTAGCCACAAGGCGAGCCTTATACCGATCCACAGTGCCGTCTGGGCTAAATTTGACCACAAAGACCCAGCGACAGCCTACAACATCAGTGCCAAAGGGAGGAGGAACAAGAGTCCAGGTACCCCGCTCAGTGAGGGTCGCCATTTCCTCATCCATGGCCATCTTCCAGTGAGGAATAGCAAGGGCCTCCTGATAGGAGCGGGGTGTGGCAGTGGCAGAGATAGCCAGTGCAAAGGCCCTGCGAGAAGGAGTAAGACGATCATAGGAAACAACAGCAGCAAGGGGGTGTAAGGTGCACGTCCGCACCCCTTTGCGAAGAGCTATAGGAAGATCCAGGTCAGCCGGGCCCGCGGCATCCGGAGCATCCGTGGTAGAGAAAGCTGGCCCGGGAGAAGAGAGCGACGGCAGCGGAGAGGAGGGAGAGGGTGGTGGGGAAGGGAGAGAGAGAGGTGGAGGAAGAGGAGGGGGTGGAGACGGTGTAGTGGTGGAGAGTGTAGGAGGAGACGAGGGAACGAAGGGAACGGCAGGAGAATCAGAAGCTGGGAGAAGAGGAGAAGAGGCATCCGAGAAGTAGGAGGTATTCTCGAAGAAGGTGACGTCAGCAGAGACGAACTGCTTACGAAGGACGGGATCAAAGCAACAGTAGCCTTTCTGAGTGGTGGAATACCCCAGAAAGACACATTTGGTGGAGCGAGGGGAGAGCTTATCACGGGTGGCAGAAGGGGCATGCACAAAGGCAGTGCATCCAAAGATTTGGAGAGGGAGATGAAACGGCTCCTTGCCCGGATACAAAATGGAGAACGGGGTTTGGCCATGGAGAACCGTGGAGGGAATGCGATTGATGAGGTAGCAGGCAAGGAGAACAGCATAGCCCCAATAGGAGCGAGGAACATGCATCTGGGTCATCAAGGTGCGAGCGACATCGAGCAGGTGTCGGTTTTTGCGTTCGGCTACACCATTTTGTTGTGAAGAATAGATACAACTAGTTTGATGAAGAATCCCATTTTGCATGCAGAATGTAGAGAAGTCACGACTGAGATATTCTGCGGCATTATCAGACCGAAAAACTTTGATAGAAACATCAAACTGAGTTTTGATCATGAGATAGAAGGATGTCCATACAGAGAATAATTCGGAGCGATCTTTTAACAGATACACCCACGTACAGCGAGAGAAATCATCAATGAACGTGACAAAATAGGAACTACCCCGACCAATGGTAAGAGTAGGAGAAGGACCCCAGATGTCGGAGTGGATAAGATCAAACGGACGGGTAGAGCTACGAACGTGCTTTGGAGGGAAGGAGGAGCGGTGATGCTTGCCAAGCTGACATGCCTCACAGTTGAGCGGAGGACTTTGAGGAGGAAGGTGGGGCAGAAGTTGACGAAGAAGACGGGGAGGAGCATGACCAAGGCGGAGATGCCATTGGAGAAGATCTGTGGAGGTGGAGGAGAAGGTGGAAAAAGCAGAAATGTTGTCTAGGAAGTATAAGCCGCCACTCTCAGTCCCAGTAGCAATCGTCCGTTGGGAGTCCGGATCCTGAAAAGAGCAAGAAGTAGAAGTAAATGTGACGGAACACTGTAATTGCTTGCAAAGAGATGTAACAGATAATAAGTTGCACGGGAACTGGGGCACATATAGAGTATCCGCCAAGTGAAGAGACGGGGTGACATGAACTATCCCTGTGCCATGAACGGATGATGAAGAGCCGTCAGCGAGAGTAACTGGGGGCAAGCGAGCATGTTTTTCTAGGAGAGAGAAACACGGGAGATGGCCGGTCATATGATTCGTAGCACCAGTGTCGATCAGCCATTTGCCCTGAGTAACAACGTGTGCACGACCAGAAGACGTGACAACCGAGGCGAAAGCCATGAAGGGAGGAAGAAGAAACTGCAGCGGTCTCGGTGACAGCACACCAGCGGCACGAAGGGCCACGACCAAGGTGCAGAGCACAAGCCGCGCGACTAAACCAGGAGGTCGCGGCGACTAACAAGAGAAGCGGCTAAGAGCGAAGAGGCGGAGAGGCCGCTCAAACAAGGAAGAATCCGCGTGAAACCGCGGCGGGATTCAGATCAAGGCACAGCGGGGAAGAAGTCGCGCGGACTGCAAAGGGCCGAGCGAACAGAAGAGAGGAGAAGAGCAGGTGACCGCGACCAAGATGCGGGTAAGAAAGGGACAACCCGCACGGTCAGGCAGATCACAGCAGTTGCGAGAATGCGGTCAAGGGCACAGCGGGGAAGAGGTCGCGCGGACTGAAAAGGCCGAGCGAACAGAAGAGAGGAGAAGAGCAGGTGACCGCGACCAAGATGCGGGTAAGAAAGGAACAACCCGCACGGTCAGGCAGATCACAGCAGCAAACCGCGAGTGCAGAGACAACACACGCAGACAGAGACAGACCGCAGCGACTAGGAAGTCGGAGCGGCAGGAAAGAGCAAGGAGCGCGGCGACACGGAAACAGGTCGCTGCGACAAAGAGCAGGAGGAGAAGAGAAACAAGAAGAGCAAGCCGCGCAAACAGGCAGCGGACAGAAACAAGCCGCGCGGATAGAAACAAGCCGCGCGGACAGAGGAGAAGGCAAGCCGCGAACAAGCCGCAGAACGCGGAAGACAAGCCGCGAACAACAGAGAGCGCACAGAATCAGGAGGAAAAGACCGTGTCCTCTGATACCATGTTAGAAAGTAGAGAAAGGAAGCGAAAAGAAGAGAACAAGCCGAATAAACTTTTGAATAATCGAAATTTTATTATCCAAAAAAGATAACTATTACAAAGGTATGCCCTCCCTTATATAGAATGGAGGAGAGAAGAGATAATACAAATAAGAGATGTGGGACTAAAATTTACAAGCTAAGCGGACTGTACAAAGTAAACCGCACAGGCCGCGCGGTTAGACATAAGGACTAACCGCACGGCTTACAATAAGAGATGCAGAGAGGTCGCCTGTGAAGATTGCTAGACCGCCCGGTTTACAAGTCGCCGAGTCAAACCGCCAGACCGCGCGGTCTCCAACCCGCCAAGACAGACCGCCCGGTCTCCAACTTCAACATAAACCTTGTAAAGCTGTAAGGCCAATACTTTTTTGTGTATTTGTTTTTCATTCCTAGTTGTGGTAGTGAACATTATTCATATTATTTTTGGGTTCTATTTATAACGTTTAAACTACTTCCGCTAGAATGCACTTTGTGTTAGGATACGAAATATTGGATTATGGTTTCAATTTAGTAACTACTTGGTTTGTCCGTGGTATATGGTGTCGGTCCCCGACCAAACCTTCTGTTATATGCTATGTGACGGATGTAGGTGTTACAGCAAGACACAATAATTAATTAGGGTGAAACAAGCTTATACTTTACTCTATGTTGGGGATCAATGCAAGAGCGTGCGGCGAATATATCCTGATAATCACAATAATAATCTTGAGCAAAATTCTACGATGATGTTTCTCCAAACAAATATAAAATTTTCAACCCAATAAATAAATGCTGAAAATAATAATCCAGTACAACAAAATCTCACCAAATAATGGGCTGACCAAGACACTGAATAATCCAGAACCGGAAATACGCATACGACGATCTGAGGTGGAACCAATGGAGTGGAAATGGTGGAGGTGGCTATCCTCGACGGTGGATGGTGGAAACAGACCAAAAATGAGAAGATCTGACGTCGTAGGGGTAGATCCGGATGGAGAAGGGTAGATCTGATAATTTGAGATCGGATCCGGGATGAAATTTACAGATCTAGACTGATCGGGAAGGGGGAGACTATAGGAGGTGGTTCCACAAAAAGAGAGGTTGTGGGTGGAGGAAATGGATGGATGAAATTGTGGTCAGCGGCTGGGGATAATTGGGGAGGCTGGCGGTGCAGGGAGGGGTGAGGTGGAGCGGTGGTGGCTGTTGGAAACAGCAGGGGCGTTGACCAAGAGAGGGAGGGGAGGTATACGAGAGGTGGTTTGCTAGTTTGCTGGTCGAGGAAGGGGTGGCTGAAGGAGGCGATTACAGAAGGCTCGTTATTTTAGAAACTTAGGGAATGAATAGTAAATTTCATTTAGGAATAGTGGCCTTTAGTAGAAATGGGATTTCTTAACAGCAATATGTGGCTGCGTTTGGGAGGATTTGGGTGGCTGTGGGAGAGGGTTTGGGAGGGAGAAAAGAGACTTGGGGTTAGGGGTTACTTTGGGGAAGAAGATGCAAGCCTAGGAGTCGTTGCCTAGGGTTCCACGAAGTCGGCGCCGTGGCGGTATCGCGGGAATCCGGAAATACAATCTCCAAATTCTGCAATGCCTTCAAAATCAGCCCCTACTCATCTATTTATAAGAAAACAATGACTAGGGCATCCTACCTTCAACGACTATGATTGACCGGAGGCGGGGTCACTAAAAATACACTAAAATAAACCAATAATAATAAAGTAGCATATCATTTTGACTCGTAATTTCATTCCGGGAACATCCACAAAGTCCGATAGTTGATCTGAGCACACCATATTTGGAATGTCACCAATCAGCCCTGAACGGGCTTAAAACTCGTCCTCCGTTGCAGGTCCTCATCTCTACTCCGCATCAATCTCCCCTACTTGAAATAATTTATCTTCGGGTGAATAGGGATCAGAATTCTCTCATTGTACGTCAGGTAAGACTTGAAGAGGTCCACCAAAGGTTGTTCAAGTGTCGTCGATGGAAGAGTGTCCTCGCCAACCAACTCCCCCGACTGAAAAGCGTCATCTCTAGTGAATGGAGACGACAATGCTGAAGTCGAAGTCTAGGGGCTAGTCGATCAAGCTCTATTGCAAGTACCCAGATGTCACCAACATCTGTAGTAGGAATCCACTTATGGAGTATGGTCTCCATGGTGCTCTCAACGCTCAATAGGGGGGTCCTCATAGTACTCATCACTAGGGTCATGATCCTCCATATGAGTACCATTGTAAGGGGTAGTGTCCCCGTGAATGGGTGATATAGCCACTATGAGATCGACACCAGGCTCTGGGCTCTCAGTCGTGATGTGACTCAGGGCAATGATAATGGGATATCGATATGGGCCTACACTCAAGAATGGATCTGTGGGTGCGGTGTCAGGAAATGGGTTTGTGGTTGGGGTGCTAACTAACCTGGTGTATGACACAGGAAGATGTATAGGTGAGGGACACAACACTACAGACTCAATAAAGTCGCTTAGGCTCACTCTCAGTCGGGGTCACAAGAGATGAGTCAAAAATAAGAAATAGGTCACTCACTAGGCTAAGCACCTCACTAGGGTGAGAGTGATTCATATCAGGTATCACTTCTGTCATGGCTGACATGACAATGGAAGGTATCAGGGTGGCCTCAGTATGGGAGGGATTTGTAATGCGAAGGTCAAGGTGAGAATCTCATCAACCAGCTCTTGCGGATCTCAAAAACTATTCATAACGAATGGCAATATGAAACGTCTGCTCTAGGCATTTCGAGCTAAGATAAACTACCTTAGTATGTATGTCAGATCGAAGTCCAGAACAAAATCGAGAAGTGGTCATGGCCGAGTCCTCTCGGATGTCACTCCTTATAACTAACTCATCAAAGCAATCCTTGTACTCAATGACAGGTATGGATCTTTGCTGAAAGGAAAATAATTAGTCGAGCAAGCAACTCCGATACAATGAAGGCAGATACCTATGACACAATGTACGCTTCGTGTCCACCTAACTGGTGATGCAATGTAGACGGTCTTGCTCGTGGGTCCTCTCAACGCTAGACCAATATGCCCCCGCCTGGTCTAAAAGTCTAAGTTTCACAAACTTAACGCAACACTCGACGAATTACTCAAAATGATCAAGATAATACCCTATATCCACGAGCCAATAACTGAAAGACTCGGGACTCAATGAGCCGTCAAAGGAAGGGGCAACAATACAAAACTAACTCTTTAGATCTCTCTCAAAGCGACGATCCTCATAATAGTCATCTCTAAGGTAATCGAGTCGTGTCAAATGATCAACACGAACTGCTCGTGTGCATGCATAGGAATGACTATAGAATCATATTGATCGCCTCTAGCGTAGTGGGGTCGTGTTGGTGGGTCAACACAATCCCTAAAAGTTGTGTGTTACGATTGAGATTAATCATGGTAGTAACGTGAGGTTCTCCCTGACAGGGCTCTATGAATGTGAGTGTAAGTGGTTTCAAAACCTCCAAATTGAGGAGAGGAATAATTGTGATACATAGATACAATGAAAAACATATATACTCAATGACTGCATATCAAAAAGTGTGCGCAACCTGGCTTTGATACCAATTGACGCATGAGGGATCTATAGGGGGCAGGAAAATCGATGACCTAACCCTACATGCTATGCAAAGCTAGATTAATTATTCCATAGTTAGATAATAAATAAAAAATCTCACAGATAAATTAACAGCAAGGCACAATAATTAATTAGGGTGAAACAAGCTTAGGCTTTCTTCTGCGTGGAGGGACAAAGCAAGAGTGCGGTAAATAAATCCTACAAATCACAAAAATAATCTAGAGTAAAATTCCACGATGATGTTTCTTCAAACAAATATAAAATGTTCAACTCAATAAATAAATGCATAAAATAATAATCCAGTACAACAAAATCTCATCAAATAGTGGGCTAACCAAGGCACTGAAGAATGCGGAGCCAGAAATGCTTATACGACGATCCGAGGTGGAACCGACATCGTAGAAATGGTAGAGGTGGCTGTCCTCGATGGTGAATGGTGGAAACCAACCGGAAATGAGTAGATCCGGCATTATAGGGGTAGATCCAGGCAGGGAAGGGTAGATATGATAATTTGAGATCTGATCCAGGCTGAAATTTCCATATTTGGACTAATCGGGAATGGGAGACTGTAGGAGGTGGTTCCACGAAAAGAGAGGATGTGGGTGGAGGAAATGGATGGCTAGAATTATGTCCGGCGACTTGTGATAACAAGAGAGGCTGGTAGTGCAGGGAGGGAGTGAGGTGGGGTTGTGGTGGCTGTTAGAAACAGCAGGGTCAGAGACCAAGAGAGGGAGGGGAGGTATACTAGAGGCGGTTTGCTGGTTTGCTGGAGGAGGAAGGGGAGGCTGAAGGAGGTGGTGGTAGAAGACTCACTATTTTAGAAACTTAGGGACTGGATAGTAAATTTCATTTATGAATAATGGCCTTGAGTAGAAATTGGATTTCTAGACAGCAATATGTAGTTGCATTTGTGAGGATTTGGGGGCTGTGGGAGAGGGTTCGGGAGAGGGAAAAGAGGCGTAGGGTTAGGGGTTACCTTGAGGAAGAAGATACAAGCATAACATTCGTCACCTAGGGTTTCATGGATTCAGCACCGCGGAGGGATCGCAGGAATCCGGGAATACAATCTCCAAATTCTGCAATGCCTTCAAAATCAGCCCCTACTCATCTATTTATAAGAAAACAGAGACTAGGGCATCCCACCTTCAACTACTATGATTGGCGGGAGGCAGGGCCACTCAAAATACACTAAAATAAACCAAAAATAATAAAACAACATATGATTTTGACTCGCGGCATCAATTCAGACACATCTGCGTAGTCTGATTATCGATTCGGACATGCCAAATATGGAATGTCACCAATCAGCCCCGAACGGGATTAAAACTCGTCCTCCACTACAGTCCTCGTCTCTGCTCCGCATCACTTCACCTTGTACTTGTTGGAGCTCTGTCGAAATCTTTGTCTCCTCCTTCAAAGAACTTCGAGCCCCCTGAAGATTCTTTAAAGTCCACGTGCTCCAACATGTGAGGCATCCCGTCGACCCTCCTCGAAAATTCTCCTGAGTGTGCCCCCGACATTTAGCGTCTAGATAGTGATTACGAGCAATCTCCATTAACAGGAAGAGAATCATTGAGCTTTACGAATGACAGTCTGTCACCCTCCGAACACGTCTCTCTCTCTCACTCTCTCACTCTCAAGTTTTAACGAGGAGCAATCTCTCACCCTCGACTCCTCCAAAACCTTTTTAACAACAACAAATAGTGAAGTTTGGATGACACCGATCCACCCATGTGGTTTTTTGCCTTATTTACGGGTTCTCCACGTTAAAAACCTTCTTGTCCACTCTCTAATTTTTCTGTTACTGTGTGCACGATTGATCGCTCCACAAGCTAAGACAGTCTAATTTAGTACGGTCACCAAGATCCTCGAGCGATCTACAATAGTTTGACGTCGTTTATGAGAATAGAGTTACCCAAAGATCAAAGAAGACCCCAAAGACAATATCTACCGCCCGGTAAGACCCGAAAGTTTGAAGACATAGCAAGATGAAGCACTCGCACAACACAGGAATCAACCTGAGAAGGATGTGTCGACCCCAACCCTTCCCATTCTCTTATCAACACCCTTCGACAGGAGAAAACTATAGTTACGCCTAATAATGCACTTATAGAGCATGTCACCTGAATGGAGGAGCAGTAAGCTGAGGTGTTGACCATCCTCATAAAAAATGGAGGCCACCCGAGCCCCTATTATGGCACCTGCACCTATCAACCTACATCATCTACCCCCAATTCACTCCCCAAGGGACAACTAGGAAGATGATTATGAATTTTCACAAAAAGCTAGTGTTGCAGGATGGAGACCGGGTGGTCTGTTGTTGTTCAGAGACCAGGTGGTCTGGAGGTTTCTCCTAGCCGGTCTGTGTGCTGGGCTGTTACAGTTTGGTGTCCCAGCGGTCAGGCGGCTTGTCTCAGACGACTTGGAGATCGGGCGGACTAGCGGTCTCCTGTGACGACTTGCTCTCTGTGGTGCTTGTTCTCTCATCCTGGTTGTGGTCGGGCGGTTAGCCAGTTTGTCTAACCGCACGGCTTGTCCGGTTTGTCATTTTGTAAAGCCACATATACTTGTAAATTTTTAATCCCACATTGCTTATTTGTAATCTCTCTCATCTCCTCCATTCTATAAAAGGGAGGCTATACCATTGTAATTGATACATTTTTGGGATAATAAAGTTTCTGTTAAACCACTTCCGGTTTGTTTTCTATTCGTTTCTAACATGGTATCAGAGCAAACGGTCTTTTTCTCATGATTGTGTGCGCTTTCTGATTCCCGCGACTTGATTCTTCTTTCCGCGACCTGTCTTCGCGGATTGATTCCTCCTCTGACCGTTGCCCTGTTCGCGCGGTTTGTTTCTACTTTCCGCGGCCTATCTTCGTGGCTTACCTTCTCTTCTGACCGCTGTACTGTTCGCGCGGCTTGTTTCTCCTTGCTTCTCTTCTCTAGTTACTATTCTTCGTTGTCGTGACCTGTCCTTAAGTCGCAGCGACCTGTTCTCACCGCTCTCCTCCTCTTAGTCGCCGCGACCTGTTTAGTAGTCGCCGCTACCTTGTTTTCTTCTAGTCGCTCCTGCTTACTCATCGTTGCGGCCTCTCCTTTGTCGTCCGACCTGTTCTCTCCTGCCTGCGGCCTTCCTAGCCGCGCGGCCTGCTTATGTTCGCCCGGCTTGACACTTGTTGTTGTCGTCGCTGCTTCCTGTTCTCTCCTCGTCTCTCTTCAATGGATTCCACCTCCAAGCTGTCCGCCTTGGTGGTCACCTCTTCTGGTAGTACCCACGCTGTTACTCGTGGAAGATGGTTGATCGACTCTGGTGCTACAAATCATATGACATGCAATCCTCAGTTTTTCTCTCATCTAGAAACACATGATCGGTTGCCCCCGGTCATCGTTGCCGATGGATCTCCATCCCCGGTCAATGGTACGGGCATGGTTCAAGTCACTCCCTCTCTGTGTCTGGCAGATACCCTCTATGTGCACCAGTTTCCTAGCAATTTATTATCGGTTACTTCTTTATGCAAGCAACTACGATGCTCCATCACATTCACTCCTACTTCTTGTTCTTTTCAGGATCCGGACTCCTAACGGACGATTGCTACTAGGACTGAGAGCGGCGGCCTCTACTTCCTCGACAACGTCTCTGCTCTATCCCCCTTCTCCTCCTCCTCTACAGATCTTCGCCAATGGCATCTTCGCCTTGGTCATGCTCATCCCTGGCTTCTTCGTCATCTTCTGCCCCACCTCCCTCCACATCATCCACCTCTTAATTGTGACGCACGTCAACTTGGCAAGAATCACCGCTCCTCTTTTCCTCCAAAGCAAGATCTTGGTTCTACCCGTCCGTTTGATCTTGTTCACTCTAACATCTGGGGTCCTGCTCCTACCCTTACCGTTGGTCGGGGTAGTTCCTATTTTGTTACTTTCATTGATGACTTTTCTCGTTGTACTTGGGTATATCTCTTACGCGACCGCTCTGAACTTTTTAATGTATGGAAATCCTTTTACCATTCCATTCAAACTCAGTTTGATGTCTCCATTAAAATCTTACGCTCGGATAATGCAAAAGAATATCTCAGTCAAGCTTTTTCCTCTTTCTGCACGCAACATGGGATTATTCATCAAACCAGTTGCGTTTACACCTCCCAACAAAATGGAGTAGCGGAGCACAAAAACTGTCACCTCCTTGATGTCGCTCGCACTCTGCTCACGCAAATGTATGTCCCTCGCTCCTATTGGGGCTATGCTGTTCTCATCGCTTGCTATCTCATCAATCGCATTCCCTCCACCGTTCTCCGTGGTCAAAATCTTTTCTCCATTCTCTATCCGGGCAAACAACTCTTTCCTCTTCCTCTCTGTATATTTGGCTGCACAGCCTTTGTGCATGCTCCATCTGCCACCCGCGTCAAACTGTCCCCGCGGTCCACTAAATGTGTCTTTCTGGGGTACTCTCCCACTCAGAAAGGTTATTGTTGCTTTGACCCCGTTACCCGCAAGCAATTTGTATCTGCGGATGTCACCTTCTTTGAAAATGCATCTTACTTCTCTTCCTCTTCGTCCTCTACTCCTGCTGATCCTACCTCTCACCACACCCCCATAATTCCCTCTGCTCCTACTACTATTCCGCCACCTCCACCATCTCCACCATCTTCACTATCTCCACCCTCTCCCACCTCTTCTCCCTCATCTCCCTCCTCTTCGCAGATGTCGCTCTCTCCTCCCGGGCCAGCTCTCTCCGCCACGGATGCTCCGGTTGCTGAGGAACATGCCGACCTGGATCTACCCATAGCTCTTCGCAAAGGGGTGTCGACGTGTACCCATCACCCGCTGGCTGCTGTTGTTTCTTATAATCATCTGACTCCTTCTCGCAGGACATTTGCATTGGCAATCTCTGAGACCGCATCTCCCCGCACCTACCAGGAGGCTCTCACTATTCCTTATTGGAAGACTACTATGGATGAGGAAATTGCTACCCTCACTGAACGGGGGACCTGGACCCTGACTCCCCCACCTTTGGGCACGGATGTTGTTGGCTGCCATTGAGTCTTTGTTGTGAAATTCTGTCCCGATGGTAGCGTGGATCGCTACAAGGCCCGCCTGGTGGCCAAAGGTTTCACTCAGACATATGGTGTTGATTACTTTGATACTTTCTCTCTTGTGGCTTGTCTCAGCACCATTCAGGTCCTTCTCTCTATCGCTGTCAACATAGATTGGCTCATTTCGCAGCTGGATGTTAAGAATGCTTTCCTCTACGGTGATCTGCAGGAAGATGTTTACATGGAGCAACCTCCTGGGTATGTTGCTCAGGGGGAGACACGAGTATGCCGGCTAAAGAAGGCTATCTATGGCCTCAAGCAGAGCCCTCGTGCCTGGTTTGACAAGTTCAGTGGCATTGTTGCGGCCATTGGTTTTACGAGAAGCTCAGCAGATCACTCCTTGTTTGTTCGGAAAACCGCCTCTGGTCTGGTTGTTCTTGCGGTTTATGTTGATGACATTCTTCTTACTGGTGATGATCAGGATGGGGTATTGCTGACAAAGAAACATCTTCGTCAACACCTAGTTACAAAGGATATGGGGTCCCCGAAATACTTTCTGGGGATTGAAATCTCTAGGAAACCCAACTCCATGGTCCTTTCCCAACGAAAGTATGCTCTTGATCTTTTAAAGGAGGCAGGATTGACTGGTGTTAAACCTGCCCGTTGTCCTATGGCTGCTGGAGAAGACAAAACTTGGACAGATGACTCGCCTCTTCTATCCGATCTTACGAGGTACCGACATCTGGTGGGCAAGCTCATTTATCTCACGGTAACCAGGCCCGACATCGCTTATGCTGTTGGCAAGGTGAGCCAGTTTATGCAAGCTCCTAGGGAGTGTCATCTACAATCTGCCCTGAAGATATTAGAGTATATTAAAGCAACACCAGGGAAAGGACTCGTCTTTCAAAAGAATGGTCACCTACGGGTTGAAGCATACTCTGATTCAAGTTATGCTGATGACAAAGGGGACCGCAAATCGACATCAGCTTTCTGCACGTTTGTTGGAGGCAATCTTATGAGTTGGAAGAGCAAGAAACAGTCTGTGGTCTCTAGGTCTAGTGCAGAGGCGGAATATCGCAGTATGGCGTCGACTACATGTGAGTTGAAATGGTTGCGGGCTCTCATGCTTGACTTAGGAGAGGTTTACAACTATACTCTTCCTATGTTCGGTGACAACAAGGCCGCGATATACATTTCCAAAAAATCCGGTCTTTCATGAGAGAACAAAACACATAGAAGTCGAGTGTCATTTTATTCGGGAAGAGATATTGAAGAAGTAGATTTGCACTCTGTTTGTCACTTCCGACAACGAATTGGCAGACGTATTCACCAAGCCGGTGTCCTCTTCCTTTTTCCACATCTGCGACAAGCTGGGCATGATTGATATCTATGCTCCAGCTTGAGGGGGAGTGTTGCAGGATGGAGACCGGGCGGTTTGTTGCTATTCGGAGACCGAGCGGTCTGGCGGTTTCTCCTAGCCGGTCTGTGTGCTGGGCTGTTACACTTTAGCGTCCCAGCGGTCAGGCGGCTTGTCTCAGACGACTTGGAGACCAGGCGGTCTAGCGGTCTCCTGTGACGACTTGCTCTCAGTGGTGCTTGTTCTCTCATCTTGGTTGTGGTCGGGAGGTTAGCCAGTTTGTCTAACCTCACGACTTGTCCGGTTTGTCATTTTGTAAAGCCGCATATACTTGTAATTTTTTAATCCCACATTGCTTATTTGTAATCTCTCTCATCTCCTCCATTCTATAAAAAGGAGGCTATACCATTGTAATTGATACCTTTTTGGGATAATAAAGTTTCTGTTAAAGCACTTCCGGTTTGTTTTCTGTTCGTTTCTAACAGCTAGTATAATAGCCTGTCAGGCAAGGGCCGCCGAAAACAACATGCATCATCAGCGCCTGCGGGTGGGCGCCCCCGAAGATTTAGCAGGAAGAATGACCAGATAAGAGATTAGAGAGTTGATCGTTGAAGAGTACGACCCGATTGGTCGACAAGCCATGTATTTGCACCGCCCCGTCAGGACTAGCTCTCCCATATTGTCTAAGGTTTTAGTGCACGCTATCCTAGCCTAATTCAAACTTTTAAACGTTGAGTCCTATGATGGGATGGAAGACCCCCTAGAGCACATAAACTACTTCTCTGTTGTCCTCTAAATTTATAATGTGGACCAACTCATCTACTAAATATTTTTGGCAACTTTGAAAGGCCAGATAAGGACGTGGTACCATTCTCTTCGAGAAGGAGCGATCTAAAGCTTTGCGAAACTAACTCAATAGTTCCTTGACTAATTCATCACCAACTGAAGGATAGTGAAGGATCCCTCTCACCACTCAGGGATCAGTCAAAGCGAGGAGGAGTCCCTCAAATAATTCTTCCATCAATTCACGACTGAGGCGGGGAAGATTCCTAGAGTAAACTTTGAGCTTCTGCGGGAGTCTTCCTAGGAGAAATCTAGTCAAGTGAGTTCTACTCCACCTTGATGAACAAAACAGTCCCTAGTTATCCTAGCCTCGTACACAAAGTAGGAGCACATATCGCAGACAATGAAGCCATTGAAGCCCGCCATCGATAGTTCGAAGGAGGAGCAAAGACGAAGAGAGAAGAGCAAACCTCGAGGCAATAAGAATAATGCCGGAACAATGCGTGACCGCAAGATCGTCGCGGGGACCCCCTCCTAGTGCTTATCAGGAGTGCATGTGTAACGTCCCAATTCGAGCTAAACCCCTTGGGTGACTTGCATCACTATGAGTTGACTTAGTCTCAGTTGAAGCCCTAGAACTTTGAGGAAGTCATGGTTAACATTGATTCATAATTTAAGTTAAGAAATTGCAATCATGAGAGATTGCTACATGATCACTAGGTCATAGGTGTAAACGAATATATATATATATATATATATATATATATATATATATATATATATATATATATATATATATATATATATATATATATATATATATATATATATACATACACACACACACTCTAGCATCTTCGAACGGGCTCCGCCCGTTCTCGATGCGTCGCTGCGGGCTTCGCCCGCTTGGCATTCCGGCGCGCTTCGCCCGCATTCCAGCAGAATTCACCCGCATTCCGGCGGGCATCGCCCCCCCAACGGGAGAAGCCCGTCCCCCCCGGCGGGCTTCGCCCGCCCCCAGCAAAATTTAAATAATTATATAATTTAATAAATAATAATTATTAAATTACTTATTAGTTTTTTTAAAAAAATGAAAAAAATACCCGAAATTCACAACCCTCGGCGGGTTCGCCGGAGGCCGGCGAACCCGCCGGTGGGAGCCGGGCAGGTCGCCGGCGGCTCCGCCGGCGACGACAGAGGAGGGCTGCTGGACGGGCAGGCGGAAGCGGGTGTATCGGGCTAACAGCGGAAATGAACAGTGTTTTTTAGTTGGCATTGTTTAATTGCAGACCGCCATCAATGAATTGAAGGGTTAGATTTGAGTTCCTCGAAATCGGACGGCCCAGATGAGATCCATGGTGTGATTGAGATATGCATATTGTTGTTGAAACCGGAATCCGGTCTCCTGTGGAGTTCAACCCTTGGGGAAGGGGTGGTCTCGCGCCTACTTTACTCCTGCAAGAAAAACAACGAAGAAGGCAAAGAGAGACAGACCCAAGGGCTCGGCAAGGAGGTCCCACCACTAACCCGGAAGATCTCAGAGCGCTTCACCTCCTTAGCCAGAAGCCGGGCTAAGGTACCCTCAGAAAGCACTTGAAGATTGGAGCAGGAGAGCACAGGGAAGAACCTGCTTTCTGGGGTACCCCTTGGGTCCTATTTATAGTTTTTGAAATCCGGACTGCCAATAACCAAAAGAACTGACCTGAAATTACCAGAAAACCCTTGGTTGGGTCTGCCAACAGCCAAACTCCGCTGTTTTGAAGGGCTATGGGTAGACCAGCAGGGGCAAAACAGTAAAAAGTACCTCACACATCCGGGCGAGCTGGGGAGTTTTGGCCACCTCGGCACGTACTGCTCGCCTACTGTTGCCGAGCTCCACTGCGAGGACGCGAGTTGTGTGTCGCTCGGCGAACGCCGAGCTCGGGGTCGCCGATCGTCGATCTCTGGTCGACGGATGCCGAGCTCGTGCTCGCCCCCCTTTACTGCCGAGCTCCCCTATGACAGCCCGACTTGCCTGGCTCCTGGTGACATTACTCGCCGGACACGGGGTTGTACACAATCCCCGCTCTTTTCGAGCTTGTAAAAGCTCGGAAAGAAACATCCAACCCCAAGTGTGCGGCGAGCACTAGTTGGCGAGTTGGAGGGAATCTTCTGGTGGGGGCCACCTGCGGCTATATATATGTGCACCTGCCCGGCTGCCTGACTCTTGCCATTCCTCCTGCTGCCTTGCCGAGATGCCTCTTCCTAAGGAGATCCAAGAGCGCCTAGACCGAGCCCGGCAGGCCTCCGCGGCTCGCGTCGCCGCCCTGACAGCGGTCCCCGCGAAAGCTCCCCAATCCGATCCTGTCAAGCCCAGTTCCAAGAGGTCCAAGCCGTTCCCTGAAGCGGCCGAGCCCATTTTCCACGACCTGAGGGCCACCCTAGCTTGCGAGACCGGCTCTTCCACCCGAACCATTCTGGAGAAGGATAGGGAGATCGTCGTGGTCGGCGACGACCTGGACGGCCAACCAGATGGCGAGGGCGTTGCGCCGAGAGACCCCACGCCGTGAGGCGAGGGCACGCTCGCCACCTCGCAATTCTCGGCACCGGACAGCCATCCCCGGGATCCGCCGTTTCTCTTTGGGATCCTGCCTGTGAGCTCGCAGAGGCCGAATTCGCCTGCGGGCTCCCCCCCTCCTCGCCAAACTGACGCGGCCGCGGGGGAGGGTCTGGGGAACATTCCCACCCCGGGGTTCGAGCTCATCTCGCCGGGGGCTCGCGGGCCAGGTCGCGGGAAGGATCTGAGGTTCATTCCTCCTCGCATCTCCTTTGAACCGCCGAGCTCTTCAGGTTAGCCTTGCTTGGCTGTGTGCTTCATAAGTCTTCCCTCTCTTCGCTGATACCTGTCTTTACAGCTCTTCTCAGTCAATCGGCTGCCAAGGAATCCTCGCGGGCAGCCCACTACTCTCCCCTCCCTTCCCCGAGCTCGCTGGACTCTTACCTGGGTCCTGATGTGGATCAAGGCGAGTTGACGAGGAGGGAGGTCAAGCTCCTCAAAAAGCTGGTGTGTGGACTGCGCGAGGTGCCGGGGGTCAACAAGACGCTACAGCGCGACTACGCGCGTCTTGCTGACGAGGTTCGCCGCGGCCAAGCTGACGAGCTGATGTCCCCCTCCCGGCTTCTGGACGAGATAGACGGCGGTCTCTCGGTTGCGCAGAGGAATTCCGGAAGGATCCGTGAGCTGCTCCGCGCGCGGCATCCTGGGGGGGGCAGGGGTCGCGAGGCCGGGGTAGGTAAGTCAGCGGGCTCCTTTGCCGAGCCGACCGGCACTCGCATCCCGATGCCCTCCCTGCTCGCGCGCCCTGCTTCTTTGAACCCCGAACTTCTATTTCTGTAATAAATAAATCTTAGAATATTCTCAATCATATTACTGAATAAAATGCCGCGATGTTCGACTTAGCCTTGGTCGGGATGTGCCGGAAGTCGGCGAACTGGGGTGGCGAGTTGGGGTGGCGAGTTGGGGTGGCGAGTTGGGGCGGCGAGCTGAGTTGATTTGACGACCCGCCCCAGATTCCTTTTCCTATAAATAGCCCCCCACTCTCACCTACCCCCCGTACTACCTTTATTGCTTTGTTTCCTTTCCTCTGTGTTCTCCTTTTTCCCTGCTTGCGTAGTGCTTCTTTCTCGCAAATATGGGCAAGACCAACCCAGATGCCGATGGCCGCTCCAAGTGCGCGCAACACTTTACAGACTACTGCTTCTTCGAGGGGCACACCAGCGAGGAGGAGCTCGCTGAATTCATGGCGGAGCGCGTGCCGCCGAGTTTCGAGGCGCGCAGGCCGAGGACGGGCGAGGCCATCAACACCTTTTATGAGGACGAGCTTGCCTTCCCCATCTCGCACTTCGAGGTTGGGTTGCGCCTTCCCCTGTGGCCGGAGATCCGGCAGATCTTGAAGTACTACGGGGCCGTCCCCGCACAGCTGAACTCCAACGCCATCGCGATGATGGTGGCGTTCGCGTGTTACCTCCGGCGGGAGAAGATCGAGTTTAACCTGACGGTGTTCAGGAAGCTCTTCTCCTACAAGGCGACGCCGGACGGGGTCGCCTACTTTGGCGGCTCCTTGATCAAAGTTCACGAGATCGCGAACAAGCACCATACCTGGATGACCAAGATCGCCTTTATCAAGGGCGATCTCGGTAACATCCCCTACTCGCCACAACAAAAAGGCGAGGAGGTGTACCGCCCACCGGCCGTGTCCGGTAACGACGCCGAGCTTCACAAATTCTTCCTCCACAAGGATTTCGAGGTCGCCTTCCTGCGGAGGGGCCTCGACGCGCTCCCCCCCCCCCCCCCCCCGTTCTGCCCGGTGAAGGTACGCTTCCCTCCTCGCCTTGCCGAGCTCGCCTGTCCGCCAAACTCGGCACATCACCTCTGAATTCCAAACCTTTTAAGTGTTTTCCTGCAGGTGAGTGAATAATCCCCGTGAACCCGTCGTTCGCGGATCCGGGGATCCACACCGACCCTCTTGCTCGCGAGAGGGCGGCGGTGTTGGCCTGCCGAGATGAGGCGGCCCTCTTGCAGCCCTCTTCCAGCAAGAGGCGTCCTGAGGGCGCGGTGTCGAACCCGCTATTCGGCCACCGTCAGATAAAGAAGATGCGGAGGGCCCTGCTCGCTCCGCGGGGGCAACAACAACAGCCCAGCCCCAAGTACATCAGTTCGTCGGCGACCCCTCCCGACGCGTCGCCGGAGAGCCCGCTGAAGGAGATAACCAGCAAGGGGCGGAAAAGTGGCGAGGGCCCCTCTTCCACGGCGGCGATCTCCCCTCCTCCAGCGGCGAAGAGGACTGCCCACGAGCGCGCGCCGCCAAAGCAACACCCCATCTTCAACTTTGGCGCGCGCTGGAAGGATTCGGCGGGCGAGCCCATGCTGTAGTGGGACAAGCTCGCTCATCGAGTCTCTGTCTCCACCCTGTACCCCTCCTGGCACGACCGCGAGCCTGCCACCGGTCACGCCTACGCCCTCGGCTTCGGCCTATACGGCCAGAGGATGTTGAGGCCTACAAGAGGATGATCCTTCGGCAGCTCGGCCATGAGGGCCTGCAGTCCCACCTGCGGACCCTGGAGCTGCACCACATGCTGGCGTGTCGCAGCTTTGCCCTCAGCCACCAACTCGAGAAGGCCGAGCAGGCTCGCGACCTCGCCAAGGACAAGGTCACCGACCAGGCGAGGCGGCTCGGCATAGCGGAGGGACTACTCGCCCAAGCCGCCGACGGGTTGGTAAGTGTCAAGCGCTGCTCCTCTCTTTTACTTAGAAAATTTTGTGCTGCTGCTAAATAGACTTTTCTTTTCCAGGATGCCAAGGCGGCGGGCGAGCTCCAGGTTCGCAACACTGAGCTTGGGGAGGAGGTCAGCCAGCTGCGCGCGCGACTGGCCGCGGATGTCGACGCTGCAGGGGAGCTCCAGGCTCGCAATGCTGAGCAGGGGGAGGAGATCGGCCGGCTGCGCGCACGCCTTGCCGAGCTGGAGGGCGCGAACACAAAGCTGAAGGGGGAGAACCAGCACCTCCTCGGCGAGGTGCGCCGCCAGGCGGAGATCTTCTTCCCGCCTCACGACATCGACCCTACCCTCCCCTATAAAAGCCCGCGGATCTTTGGCGAGGCCGACCTCGTCGAGAGATTGCGGATCAACTCCATCCAAGCCGCCGAGTGCACCCTCCAGATGATGAAGGATTCTGGGGTGCTGGTGGAGGGGTGCGAGGGGATCTCGGCTCGGGACCTGATGCCGAGCTTGTTTCCGGCGACGCCGCCCAGCGAGAAGGAAGACAGCCTGGACGCTATGTTCGGGAAGAGCTTCCAGGATCCTTCGGGTGACGGCGGGGATCAGTCCGGCGGAGGGGGCGAGGCCTGCGGGTAGCTGGTGCCTTTGTTTTTCTTTTCTCCTTTTTCTTTGTTCACTCGTCAAGGCGAGCCCCCCCATGTAACTATCTTTTGCATATAATGAAAGCTTTTTGATCGCACCGATTTCACTTCCTTTCCTTTTTTTACTATGCTTGTTGTACTTCGAACTTATGCGAGTGCTTCTCCCCGTGACTTCGCCGAGACAGGTTCCGCGAGTAGAGCGGTTATGAGAGCGCGCCTGCGAGTGGACGCGTTTTGAGTGTCCGCCGATATCCCAACGATTTGGGGGCGAGTTGCTCTCCGCCCTTGTCACGCTACCCTAACTCGCAAGCGAGCTATCCAGGTTGAGCCCGAAAATGGGAGAAAATTTCTCCAAGTCCAATGGTCAAAAGGGGGCGAGGTGCCCTGGTCCTGCTTGCTTTCCTTTGGCGAGCCCCGAGCTCGCATCCCACTTGCTGATGCCGAGCTGGGGTTGGCGGGTGCACACTTGCTCACGCCGAGTCCCGCAGCCTGGTTTGCCTGCTTGTTCCTGTCGAGCTGGGCTTGTCGAAGCCCGAGCTCGCCCTGACAGAACCTTTCTTCCCTTTGCTCCCTGACATTGAGACTTTGGCCCATATCTGACGACCTTAAGGCCGACACCATCGAGTGACCTCTGGCCCTGTCAACTAGGTGAGATCCTGACAGCGGGATCTGCTCGGGGTCCGCTACTAATACCATCAAGTGACTTCCAGCCCTGTCAGCTAGGTGAGAGCCTGATAGCGGGATCTGCTTGAGGCTAAGGATGACACCGAGTGACTTCCAGCCCTGCCAGCTAGGTGAGAGCCTGGCAGCGGGATCTGCTCGGGGTCCGCTACTAACACCATCGAGTGACTTCCAGCCCTGCCAGCTAGGTGAGAGCCTGACAGCGGGATCTGCTCGAGGCTAAGGATGACACCGAGTGACTTCCAGCCCTGCCAGCTAGGTGAGAGCCTGACAGCGGGATCTGCTCGGGGTCCGCTACTAACACCATCGAGTGACTTCCAGCCCTGCCAGCTAAGTGAGAGCCTGACAGCAGGATCTGCTCGAGGCTAAGGATGACACCGAGTGACTTTCAACCCTGCCAGCTAGGTGAGAGCCTGGCAGTGGGATCTGCTCGGGGTCCGCTACTAACACCATCGTGTGACTTCCAGCCCTGCTAGCTAGGTGAGGGCCTGACAGCGGGATCTACTCGAGGCTAAGGATGACACCGAGTGACTTCCAGCCCTGCCAGCTAGGTGAGAGCCTGACAGCGAGATCTGCTCGGGGTCTTCTACTAACACCGTCGAGTTACTTCCAGCCCTGCCAGCTAGGTGAGAGTCTGACATCGGGATCTGCTCGAGGCTAAGGATGACACCGAGTGACTTCCAGCCCTGCCAGCTAGGTGAGAGCCTGGCAGCCGGATCTGCTCAGGGTCCGCTACTAACACCATCGAGTGACTTCCAGCCCTGCCAGCTAAGTGAGAGCCTGACAGCGGGATCTGCTCGAGGCTAAGGAAGACACCGAGTGACTTCCAACCATGCCAGCTAGGTGAGAGCCTGGCAGCGGGATCTGCTCGGGGTCCGCTACTAACACCATCGAGTGACTTCCAGCCCTGCCAGCTAGGTGAGAGCCTGACAGCGGGATCTGCTCGGGGTTCAAAACACATCACATTCCACCATGCAGGCTAGTTATGATAATATCAGAGAGCTTGAAGGAATTTATTATAATCAAAGTGCTGCTTACATGTTTCAGGGGAAAAATCGTTTGAGGTCGTCACCACTCTAGGTGAGACTCAGGGTCTCGCCCTCTACATTTTGGAGTCGATAGCCCCCTGACCCCAAGGCTACATTTTCAATGAATGGTCCCTCCCAGCTGGGATTGAGCTTCCCTACGGATGCCGACCTCCCTGTCGCATCTGCTTTCTTCATCACCAAGTCCCCCTCCACGAACTGCTTGACCCTGACATGTTTGTCAAAGTATTTGGCCATTCTTCTTTTCACCTCCTCCTACCGGATGGTGGAAAGATCTCTTATCTCTTCCACCATGTCAAGGGAGAGTCTCAGTTCCTCCTCATTCTCCGCTTGCCATTCCTCACGGCCTTCTTTTGCTGCCACGACTCGCGGTGTTTGGACTTCGAATTCTATGGGGAGCACTGCCTCGCACCCGTGGGAGAGTTTGAAGGGGGTTTCTCCCATAACTGTGTTGGGGGTGGTCCTTAGGGCCCAAAGAACCGCAGGAAGTTGCTCCACCCAGTTCCCTTTCAAGTTCTCCACCTTCTTTTTGAGGAGGTTGACGATGATCTTGTTTGCGGACTCCACCTGCTCGTTACTCCTGGGGTGATGGACCGAGGCGAACCTGAGATCGATTCCAAGCTGTTCGCAGAAACTGGTGAACTCGGCACTGGCGAACTGGGGCCCGTTGTCCGTGACGATGGCCTGGGGCAGCCCATGTCGACAGATGATCTCCCCCCAAACAAAATTCCTGATCACCTGGGAGGTCACCTTGGCCAACGCCTTCACCTCCACCCACTTTGAGAAGTAGTCAATCATCACTAGGAGGAACCTTCTCTGGCCGCTGGCCTGGGGGAACGGCCCAACCAAATCCATTCCCCAAATTGCGAAGGGCCATGGGGCCGTGATACTTCTGAGTCGCTGGGCCGGTTGTAGCTGGAGAGGGGCAAACAGCTGGCACTTATGACATCTTCTTGCGAACTCAGCGGCGTCTCGGCCCAAGGTGGGCCAGAAATACCCTTGCCTGACTATCCTCCCTTCCAGGGTCCGACTCCAGGAGTGACTCCCACATTCCCCTGAGTGGACTTCCTCCAAGATCCTTCGCGCTTCTCCCTCAGTTACGCAGCGGGCTAGCATCCCAGAGAGGGTCTTCCTGTATAGCTGCCCGTCCTGGAGGAGGTAATATGCTGACTTGTGCCTTAGCTTCTTCTTATCTACCCCCTCCGGATACTCTCCCGTGGAGAGGAAAACCACCACTGGATCCATCCACGAAGCTTGTTGATCGATTTCCATGAGCTCTCCTTCTTCGATGGAGGGGCGGAACAGGTCGGTGATGGTGCCCCCCACCTGGGGGCCATGCTTAGCCAGCTGATCGGCTTGTTCATTCTCTTCCCTGGGCACGTGTCGGATGGTGAAAGTTTGAAAAGTGCCAATGACCCCCTTCACCTTGGCCAAGTATGATAGCAGGGTGGGCTCCCTTGCCTCGAACTCCCCGTTGATTTGGGAAGCTACTACCATGGAGTCAGTGAGGACCTCCACATCCGACACCCCAAGCTCCCTGGCCAGGCGAAGCCCTACTATCACGGCCTCGTACTCGGCCTGGTTGTTGGTAATGGGAAAGTGTACCACCACAGTCTGCTCGATTCTGGTCCCTTGAGGGCTTTCTAGGATCACCCCCACTCCAAGGGAATGCCTCCCTGAGGCTCCGTCCACCCTCAATTTCCAAGGAGTCGGGCGGGTGAGCTCTTCCTCTGCTACTTCGACCACGTAGTCGGCCAAGAAGTCGGCCATTGCCTGAGCTTTGATTGAGAGCCGCAGAATGAAGGAGACGTCGAACTCGCTCAGCTCTACCGACCACTTAGTCAACCTGCCTGAATGCTCCACCCCCTCGAAGATGTTGCGGAGGGGATGGTCGGTCACCACTCGGATTGAGTGTGCTTGGAAGTATGGTCGTAGCCTCCAAGCCGAGATGATCAGGGCGAAGGCCAGCTTCTCCAAAATCGGATATCTGAGCTCGGCCTTCCTCAGGACCCGACTCACGTAATAAATAGGGAGCTGCCTCTTCCCTTCTTCGCGAACCAAGACGGAGCTCAAAACCTCTGCCCCGACCCCGAGATACAAGAACAGGTCCTCCCCCTCCTTCGGCCCTTGGAGCAGCGGGGCCTGTGTCAACTGCCCTTTGAGGGCCTGGAACGCCTCCTCACACTCCTTGGTCCATTCGAACCTCTGACCACCCCTTAGCGTTTTGAAGAAGGGGGAACACTTCTCCCCTGCCCGTGAGAGGAAGCGACTCAACCCTGCTAGCTTCCCCGTCAGTCGTTGGACCTCCTTTGCATTACGTGGGGACCCCAGCTCCAAGATAGCATTGACCTTATCTAGATTCGGCTCGACTCCCGCGGGGGTAAGGAGGTGCCCCAAGAACATTCCCCTGCTGGCCCCAAAGACACATTTGAGGGGATTCAATCGCATCTTGTATTTGCGCAGGGTGGCGAAGGTCTCCTCCAGGTCCCGGAGGTGGGAGTCCACATCTCGGCTCTTGATCATGAGGTCATCTACGCACACCTCTAAATTCCTCCCCCTTTACTCCTTAAAGACCCTATCCATCATTTTCTGGTAGGTCTCCCCGGCATTCTTCAGCCCGAATGACATCATCCTGTAGCAATAGCATCCATCCCCTGTGATGAACGAGACATCCTTGATGTCTGGGGGTGCATCCTGATCTGATGATAACCTGAAAAAGCATCTAAAAAACTCATTACAGAAAAACCGACGGCTGAGTCAACTAGCGCGTCGATCCGAGGCAAAGGATAACAGTCCTTAGGACAAGCTTTATTAAGTGAGGAAAAGTCGATACACATCCTCCATCAGCCGTCCCCTTTTTTTACCATAACCACGTTGGAGACCCAGCCGGGGTACTGAATCTCAGACACGAAGCCGGCCTTGAGGAGTTTCGCCACCTCCTCCCTGATGAGCTCCGCCAGCTTGTCCACAGTGGACCTCTTCTTCTGCTGAACGGGGCATGTTCCCGGGTCCAGGTTGAGGCGGTGGCAAGCCACATCCGCGTCAACCCCCGGCATCTCCACGGCGTTCCAGGCAAAGATGTCCACGTTCTTCTGGATGCACTCCAGCATCCTGCCTTGGTCCTCCGGGGTCAGCCCCCCGCTGACGCGGATCTTTTCCATCCTTCCTCCTCGAGTGAGCACCTCCAGCTCCACCACTTCCTCCGCTGCCTCCAGCCTGGATTGCACCCCCATCCCTCGGCATCCCCTTCCTCTTGACCGGGGACCTCTTCTTCCATCTCTCCTCCCATGATCCTCACTTCGGCCACCTCCTCCAGATCTCCTCCTGCCGCCCCCTCTGCGCAGTCCTTCACTCCCAGCTCCTCCCCTCCTGCTTCCTGCTCGACCTCCTCCAGCCTCCGCCCCATCTCCTCGGCTCCCTCCAGCCAGGAGATGGTGTTCACCGCAGTGACATAACACTCCTGCGCCACCTTTGGGTCTCCCCTAACCCTGACTTGGACCCCTTCAGCGTTGAACTTTAAGCACTGATGGAAAGATGAGGGGACGCAGCGGAAGGCGCTGATCAGGGGCCTCCCGAAGATGGCGCTGTAGCTGCTGGGGGAGTCCACAATGACGAACTTGCAGTTTCGGGACTGCCCCCCCCCCCAAGGTGACATGGAGACCAACTCCTCCCTCTACTTCCTTACTTTCTCCTGAAAATCCGAACAAGGGCCCGTCTGAGGCAACACCCTCTTGGCCTCCACCCTCATCGCGTCGAACGCCTTTTTGAAGACGACGTTGACGGAACTCCCGTTGTCCACGAGGATCCGAGAGACGGTGAAGTTCTCGATGGCCGCCTTGATGACTAGCGCATCACAGAACGGATCCTCGTGGTCTGGCATATCACTCCTGGAGAAAGTGATCCTCTCCTCCGGCGGTGGGGTTTGGGACGTGGAGGCGACGCTCCGCCGGTACATGGTGTGGAGACTTGCCTTGCAGGAAGCCTCGATCCCCACTCCCCCATGGATTACTCTGATCCCTCCTCGGGTCCCTACATCCACCCGGTCTTCGTACTGATCCTCCTCCGTCCGAGGTAGGACCTCCTCAATCCTTACTTCCTGCCACCCCTGCTGCTGCTGCCGCTGCTCCCTATTCCCTCTCATCTCGAGGAACTCCGGACAGGTGGCTGTGGCGTGTCCCTCTTCCTGATGGAAGTCACAATAGGGCAGCTCCACCCTGACCTCTCTTCTTCTCCTCCTCCACGCTCCCCTCCTTGCTCCCAGGGCTATGGCCATGGCCTCTTCTTGATCGGGGAGTCGGGGTCTCTGGCCCTGCCTCCAGCCCGGGGGGTGGAGCTGGTCTTGCCTCCCCTGGTAGTGGTCCCTTCCGTAGCACCCTCTTTGTGGCCCCTGCCCCTGCCACTCAGGTCTCCATCCTAGCCGCCGGTCGGGCTCCTGCCGCCCCCACCTCGGCTGCTGCTGCCCTTGGAGCTGCCTCTGCTCCCTCTGCATGGGCTCCCCTCTTCTCTCCTCCTGCGCCTTTCCTCCTCTTGACTCTTTCTCTTCCTCTGTGGCCCACCTGGCCAGCTTCCTTGCAAACTCCGGGTTCGACGCCTCCCCGTAGACCTCTCTCGCCGCCCTCTCCATCAAATCTTCGTAGGAGAAGGGGGGAACTCTCTTCAGCTCCATCCAGAAGAAACCCTGTTGCAGGCCCAGGGTGAAAGCCATCATCAGACTATGGCCCGGCATCTCCTGGACTTGAGTAACTTCCTCCTGGAATCGGTCCACATAGCTCCCCAACGTCTCGTTCACCCCCTGCTTTATGTGGAACAAAGACTCAGACTCCTTCTTCCTCTTCTTGGAGGTAGTGAACCTTAGCATGAACCCTCGACGCAGATCCTCGAAGCAGTAGATGGAGCTGGCCGGTAGCTGGTGGAACCACTCCCTTGCCTTCTCCCGGAGGGTGATGGCGAAGAGTCGGCACTTGAATCCGTCTGACATCTGACGGATGGAGACCACGTCCTCAAACCATTGGACATGCTGGACCGGATCTCCCTTTCCGGTATAGTAAGACATCTCGGGTTCCCTGAACCCATCTGGGACTGGAGTTGAGGAGACCAGCTCGCTGAAAGGACTGCCTCCCCCCACTGGGCGAGCTGGCGAGTCTCGCGAGCCCAGCTCGCCGAACCGGCCTCGACCTGCCGAGCCGGGGAAGAGCTCGCGCCCTGGGAGCTCGCACCCTCGGCCCTCCTCGACCACTTCCTTCCCAGCTCGCCTGCCGGGAGCGTCCTCGCCCAAGGACGGGGCAGCCGCGATCTGAACTACCGGAGTCGAGCACTCGGCACGTGTGCCGAGTGCGAACTTGACGAGACCCAGCACCTCATTCCTGAAGTCTTCCAACATCCCCACCGTCGCGAGTGGCGGGGTGGGGGGGGGGGGCGGCGAGTCCGGCCTGTCGGATCCCTGTCCTCCCGTCATTGAGCTCGCCGAAGCCTTTCTGTGCTGACCACTCCTCCACGCTCACCGCACCAAAATGTTGAAACCGGAATCTGGTCTCTCGTGGAGTTCGACCCTTGGGGAAGGGGTGGCCTCGCGCCTACTTTACTCCTGCAAGAAAAACAACGAATAAGGCAAAGAGAGACAGACCCAAGGGCTCGGCAGGGAGGTCCCACCACTAACCCGGAAGATCTCAGAGCGCTTCCCCTCCTTAGCCAGAAGCCGAGCTAAGGTACCCTCAGAAAGCACTTGAAGATTGGAGCAGGAGAGCACAGGGAAGAACCTGCTTTCTGGGGTACCCCTTGGGTCCTATTTATAGCTTTTGAAATCCGGACTGCCAATAACCAAAAGAACTGACCTGAAATTACCAGAAAACCCTTGGTTGGGTCTGCCAACAGTCAAACTCCGATGTTTTGAAGGGCTATGGGCAGACCAGGAGGGGCAAAACAGTAAAAAGTACCTCACACATCCGGACGAGCTGGGGAGTTTTGGCCACCTCGGCACGTACTGCTCGCCTACTGTTGCCGAGCTCCACTGCGAGGACGCGAGTTGTGTGTCGCTCGGCGAACGCCGAGCTCGGGGTCGCCGATCGTCGATCTCTGGTCGACGGATGCCGAGCTCGGGCTCGCCCCCCTTTACTGCCGAGCTCGCCTATGACAGCCCGACTTGCCTGGCTCCTGGTGACCTTGCTCGCCGGACACGGGGTTGTACAATTGTATTATATAATAAATATATATATATATATATACGAGTGCCCGACACGGGGCTACGCCCCTACTGCCAATCGCGACAGTACCCGGCCCACCCCTACGGCCCCGTGCGACTATACCTGGTCCGTCACTATGACGGTATGACCTCGCGCAACTGTACCCGACCCGCCCCTACAGCCCAGCACGACTGTACTCGGCCCGCCACTACGATCTCGCGCAACTGTACCCGGCCAACCCCCGGCAGACTTCGCCCGCCCACGACGATAATTTAAGAAAAATATATAAATATAATTTTATAAATAACAAAATTATAATTATAATTATAAATGTACATATATAATGAATAATATATATAATTATGATTATATATAGTATATTTATATGTAATAATGAATTATATTATACCTATATTTATATAATTTTTTATAAAATACATAAAATATAACAATATAAGTATATATTATTTGAACTATTATCACAATTGTCTCTTTGTCTCATTGGATTGAATTGTTTCTCCTATCCTTGAGATCGTGGGTTCGAAACCAGATAGCTGTGTTTAAATTAAAATATAATTTTAACATCCAACCGTTCGATTTTTAAGAGTTATAGTGGCAAAATCATAATTTCACATAAGTTTAGGACACCCTAGTAGTAGGTTTAGAAGACCTACTAAAATGTGGAGACATGAAATGATTTTGTTGTGCTCGATCAGACGGTTGTTGAATTATGAATTCATGATCTGACGGCTTGTGTAATTATGAACTCATGATATTCGCAGACCACATTATTTCTTTATATATGGTAAAGATATATATAAGCACTTGAATTGAACTCGATGTGCGTCTATAAGCACTTGACGCAACCTGCGTCGAATGTAACTCGACGTTGCGTTGATAAGCACTTGACGCAACGTACGCAGAATGGATCTCAACGTTGTATCGATAAGCACTCGACGCAACCTGCGTTGAATGGAACTCGACATCGCCTCGATTAGTACTCAACCCAACTTGAAATGTACTTGAAGCTATTCCGGGCAACAGATAGACAAAGGTGTGGCATGCCCCCTCACTTTCTATACTATTTTATGCCTTGTCCCAAGGCTAAAAACAAATATGTCTTATGGGAGGGTGACAGATGGCATGATATGAATTTTCTAGGCATGAGAAACATTTCTTCATTAATGCTGTCAAATTCCAAGGTATGTGAAATAACTCTAAGCCCATCCGTTGGAATTATTCCATTCTTAACTCATTCCTCTTCCATATTTATCCTTTTATACTAGTTCTCAAGCCTCCAACCAGAGAGTGAAAGATTTTTCTAGAGGAAGAAACTTGAGAGGAGAAGTTGGAATGTTGATGACCACCGCCATCATGTTGCTAAGAAGAAAAACTCGATCCATGGCCACGAATCAGGTGAGCTTTCTCCCCTCTATCTTGGCGTTAGATCTTTAGATCAAAATAGAAGAGATGTTGGGCTCAAGATAGCTTAACTTTAGCGAGATCTATGGAGTTCTGTAGGAAGATACCATGCTAGAAATTTCGTTCTAGGGCGACGTTCGATGAGAAAATAACTTCAATCAACTCCCTTCTTCAATACGAAGTTGTAAGACTTGATCTCATGAAGAATGGTGGTCTATTGAGAGAGTATTGGAGGAGAGAAGGTTGAACTTATCTCATACGTCGGTTGGAGGGAGATAATGAACAACCTCATTTGGATCTTCTTTAAGATCTGTGTAGATTTGCTATTTGCAAACAAAACTGGATCTGTTTTTATGTATGTAGTTGGGTTCAAGCCATTTTTAGGCATGATCCAGTAAGATTCAGACATCGGGCTCAACACAAAAGTTGTAGCTCTCAGAAAGACCTTTTCGAAAAATTATTTCACGTTTTTTGGGGAGCTCATGATGGGGAATTTTACAATTTGCACACAATGATGGAGAATTTTACTATTTGCACCCCAAGATGAGGAATTTTACTATTTGCGCCCTCATGTTGAAGGATTTTACTATTTGCATCACATGATGAGAAATTTTACTATATACACCCTCATGTTATGGGGTTTAACTATTTGCACTCCACGATGGAGAATTTTACTATTTACACCCCATGGCGTGGAATTTTACTATTTGCACCCTATGATTGGGAATTTTACTATCTATACCCCATGATAGGTGGTTACGAAAATAGTGGGGTGTGAAGGTGTGGTGGATCCATTGTGCGTGGTGGTTTCATTGTTAGTGGGGTTGACTTTGATCGGCCCCACTTCCTCTACCAAAGGAGGTGGGTGATTTGGCTATTTACTATCTGTATTATGGGGTCCCTATCATTTGGCTCCCAAATTCCTGGATTTCGCTGTTTTTGCAATAGGAGTTCAGGAATTTTTCTTCCCAATGTGTGTGTTGAACCCGTGTGGGCATGTAACTTGTAGCCATACCGGAGGTCATTACTTGTTGAATTTTTGTAGCGACCAACTGCCAAGGGAGACATGTGTTGGATCTTATGACACCCTTCGAGGGGGATGGGCGGGGGGGGGGGGGGGGGTGAATAAGGGCTTTTATAATTTAATATATAACTTAAAAATTTTACACATAAATTTGATTTGCCTAAAAATGATTTTTCCTACAACCACATGTGTTGAAGCCAAAAACTAGCCTCAACGAGAGTTCGGACCTAGGGGTGTAGCTGACACCTACTTCTCCCAAACTTTGATCACTGACTAGTAACAAAGGACCTAGAACTGATCGTAAGCCTCAGCTGGGAGGTCCCTCCACTAACCCGGAAGATCCCTGAGCGCTTCCCCTCCAAAGCCAATCGCTGGGGTATGAGTACCTCAGAAAGCACTAGAAGATTTGGGAAATGATGAAAAACTTGCCTTCTGAGGAACTCTGTTGGTCTATTTATAAATTTCCAATATCCGATCTGCAAAAAACGTAATTTCGCTGCTCTAAATTTACTGAAATACCCTGGGCTGGTCTGTCAATAGCCAAACTCTGCTGTTCTGAGGAGCTAAATGTAGACCTAGGGGCATCCGGGTAATTTCACCTCTGTACCCTACCTGGCAGAAGCCTTTCTGCTGATCTCTGCTTGCCTCCTACTTGTCTCGAGCGCGAGCCTTCTCGCCTACCCCAGGTGGGAACCAAAAGACTGAAGGGGGGTTGATTGGAGAAGCATCACTCAACGCTAAGGGCCAAAGGACTCCCGCCGACCCGAGGCGCAAGCCCTTTCGCCTGCCCTGGGTTGGAACCTTCTCACCTACTTACTTATCTGATCCGGTTTCAGCCTAAAGCTAGTCTAATCCGGGTCCTTGGGGCACCTTGGTCCCACCCAGTGAATATGGGGTTGTACACAATCCCTGCTCTTTGCAAGCTATCCTTGCGCTCGGAAAGGCACGTCCAACCCTAGATATTTGCTGAGCGCTTGCTGACCTAGAAGGGAAACTTAGGTGGGCCCCACCCAGGTCCTGTATAAATATGCCGCTGGGCCAGTTCTCAGGCCACCGTTGTTGTCGTCACCTTCCGTTTTAGCTCTCACAAGGCTGTCAAGATGTATGCCAAGCGAAGTGAGAAGCCACTCTCGAAAGAACTCCAAGACTGCATCGCCGCGGCTCAGGCGATAGCCCGTGCCAACTGTGTCGTGGTTGCCCCTTGGCTCATGCACGACAGGCCGACCAGCTCGCCTTCCCTGCCAAAGAAGAAGAGGAAGGCTAAGTCGGTCAGGCAAGACCACTCGAAGAAGGATCTTGCCTCACCCTCCCCGACCCCCGATCGCGCCGAGAACCCTCCTTCCCTGCCAGAGGTATTCATCTTGCTTAGCTTTTTGGTGTAATCCCGCTTCACTGCGTCTGACACTCTTCCCTTCTCGCCGACAGGTCCCAGAAGCTGCCGCTTGTTGAAACACCCTATTACTAATTTGGGTCAGGATCACTATGTCTCTAGGAACCTTTGCTTGACCTTCTGTATAGCTTAATAGGTCAATTAGAATTGAGTCTAAGGGTTAGAAGTCTAGGTTTGGAAGCTGCCCTGAAGACCAAGTTTTTTTGTCTGGAGGCTAAGTCTGATCGTCGAGCTCAGCACGATGATTCGTCGAACTCCGATCGACGATCGTCTAGCTCAACTTCGACAGATCGTCGAACTCCACTCGACGATCGCTGAGCTCAACTTCATAATATCGTCGAACTCCATTCGACGATCGGTGAGCTCAGTTCGACGATTTTGACTCTGCCTTGTATCTTTATCTCTGAGCTAAGTTCGACGATCTTTGAGCTCAGATCGACGATTATTTTGCTGCTTAAGTTTTCCAGATCGCTGAGCTCAGCTCGACGATAGCAGAGCTCAGTTCGACGATTTCAGATAACTTCCAGAATTCAAATTCAAATCAGTTAGGAGTTATTCTGCAATTAATTCAGAGATTTGCTAGCCGTTTTCATTTATTTCTGGACCAAGTTTCAAGGGATTTTTCAAGGAATAATTCTGTGGACTTTCCTCCAGAAGAGATTATGCAATTAAGGATGCAATCAATGCAGACCAACGGCTATCCTTGACAGAGAATGATATTCTATTCTGGAACAGAGAATAAAAGATAGAATGTTTTTTGAATCAACACCAACCAGAATAATAGAACACAATACAGAGAGAGAATACAGATTACAGAAAAATACTCAAAAAAATCTTCTGTCAAAAAGAATTCTGAAGAACACTCATTCAAAGAGATCAAGCTTTCTAAAAATCTTCAGATCTCTTCAGTCTTCAAAGTGTTCAAGGCCAACATCATTTCAAGACTCCAGACACTCAACATTTCAGCCATTGCTGAAACCATCTATTGCTGGAGTTCTATCTTTGAAGGCCTATCACCCTCAGCAAAGCTTTTCTTCCTGAAGAACTCAAGAATTCAGGGGGAGCTTTGACATCAATCCACATAGTCTTCTCATTGTGATTGAGAAAAGAAGACTTCCATCACTCTCTCATCCCCACCTCTGTAAAGGGTTTTTCAAACTCCCTTCAAAAGTTTTGAAAGATATGATACCTAAACACCTAGAGGGGGGGTGAATAGGTGACCAAAACCTTTTTAAAACTTTGTTGGCAGCACAACAGTTTATAACACAGATTTCTGAATAAGTTCTCACAGCAAACACAGCAATTCACAACACAGCACAATCACAGCACAGAATACACAAGATTTTATAGTGGTTCCCCAATCTTTGGGTACATCCACTTTCCCCCTTCGCCTATCTAGCAGTGTACTAGATTCGGCCAAACTTCTCCACTAGCTCAGAACCCAACTAGGTTCCTACACCTCAGGCCCAAAGCCTTACACTCAGCCACCAAGGCCTACACTCAGCCACCCAGGCCTACACTCAGCCAATTAAGGCCTACACTCAGAGTTCTTCAACTCCTACACTCAGGCAATCAAGCCCTACCCTCAGCCTTTATAATATAGGCTTACAATTCTCTCAGATCCAATGGATCCTACAAGTTAAAATAGAAATACAATAGCTAACTCTACAACTCAGAAAATAAGAGAGGAGTTGAGAGTTTCTTGAAGAGTTCTTGGAAGAACTCAGTTAGATCCAAACTGACTTAGCTTCCTTCAAAGCTTCTTGAGTTAGAACTGAATTAGTCTGAATCTTCTGCAGTTGTTCCTTGACCTCTGCTTCTTGAGATCCAGATGTTTCTGAATCCTTCTTCTCAGCCTTAGTTCCAAAGACTGAATTCTTGATTGGAGCTCTCTCTCTCCAACTTCTTAGATCTGCAGTTGGACTGACAGATCTTCTTGTGTTGATCCTCTGTGTATCACTTCTTGATTTAATCTGATCAACTACTTTAAGTATTCTCTCAAGCTGTAACTCTTGTTTCTCAATCACAACTACTGTTTCTGTAAACTATGGATGCCTATTTATAGGCTTCCTTCATGGTAACCGGCTGGTCCGGTTCATAACAACTTCTGATTTCTCTGACAGTTGCTGTAGACCGGCTGGATCGGCAGCTGTCATGTCAACCAGTCACTTCTTGAAATTCTCTAACTGTCAGATAGTGTCGAGACTTTCTGTTCTTAAGTGTCGACACTTATAGACTAAGTGTCGACACATGTTGTGTAAGTGTCGACACAAGTCTACAAGGTGTCGACACAATTCCTTGTATGTCTCGACACAGATTCTTCTGCATGTGTCGACACTGAAATTGAGTGTCGACACAAATACTTGTACTTCATTCTTAATCTGTATTCTTCTAAGTGTCGACACATCTCCTTTGTGTCGACACATCTTCACGTGTTGAAACTGTCAAGTGTCGACACTGCTTCTTGGTGTCGACACAAGTCTTCACTTTTGTTTCTTCAGCTGAGTGTCGACACATTCCTTTAGTGTCGACACTTGTACTTAGAATATTTTGTAATTTTTCTGTTCTTTGCTAAGTGTCGACACAGCTCCTTGTGTCGACACTTTCTTCAAGTGTAGAGTCTTCAATTAAGTGTCGACACATTGTGCTAAGTGTCGACACTTTCTTCAAGTGTTGACTCTCCTGGTTGTGTGTCGACACATTGTGCTGAGTGTCGACACTTTCTTCAAATACTGACTCTTCAGCATAGTGTCGACACATTGTGTTGAGTGTCGACACTTACTTCAAATACTGACTCTTCAGCATAGTGTCGACACATTGTGTTGAGTGTCGACACTTACTTCAAATACTGACTCTTCAGCATAGTGTCGACACATTGTGTTGAGTGTCGACACTTGTACTTAGATTCTGCAGACTTTTGCTGAGTGTCGACACATCTTCAAGTGTCGACACTTTCTGGTGTAGACTTAGCTCTTCTAGGTGTCGACACTTCTGCTAAGTGTCGACACTGCTTTTCTGCATACTTCTTCACTGAGTGTCGACACAGCTCCAAGTGTCGACACTTTCTGTCTGGTGTCGACTCTTCTTCTCAGGTGTCGACACAATGACTCCAAGTGTCGACACTGCTTGTCTGGGTGTCGACACAAGCTTTCTCAAGTGTCGACACTTTCCCTCTTGGTGTCGACACATGGACTTAGAAACTTTTTAGCTTCAGTCTAGTGAATACCTAACCTGCACAAGTAACTCAAACAAACATCAAATACATTATGATGCATATCATTGAGTTAGGTGAGGCTTCTTCAAATCAGGTACATTTGACCAATGTACCCAACAATCTCCCCCTATTTGGAGAAGTCATAACCCTTAGTCAATGATATACATCACTCATAATTAAAAATTAGAGAATGATGTAAAGCAGATATATATCAACAGGGTATACTTAAACATGTAATAAAGCACATATGTATACTCATTCAGCATTACAGAACAACCAAGAATTAGACACATTCTACTGAACAATCATGAAATATATTTATCAAAAACTGTCCAAACATTGTGTTCAATACATTGTCAATGATTTACAAAGATATTTAGATGTAACAAATTACAACATTCTTCAGTCTAATCTTAATCTAATTCTGCTCTGGTTCTTTTATAACTATGCCTTTCCCAGCTTGTATTTGGCTTTTACAGCAGCAGCAGCAGCAGGCTCAGTATCAGCAACCTTTTTCCCTTTGGAGTCCTTCTTCTTAAGTTCTTCAGCCTTGATTTTCTGCCTTTCAAAATAATGATAGGGCTTAGGAAAGTACTTGCTAGGCTCCACAGCTGTAGGAGGTAGCTTTCCTAACTTAGCCTTCCTTCTATATTGGACAATGGCTTCCTGCCTGATTTCATGCTTCCTCCATTCTGCTTCTGAGAACCATTTATTCCTCTCATGTGCATTGTCCTTGGCTGCTTTCCAGGCTGTGAGAATGATATTCCTAGAAGTAGGGCTCCACTGTTCAAAATCTGGTTTTTGCTCAGCCAGTTCCCTGAACTTCTTCTTTGACAGCCTTGTCTCTTCTTCTTTGTCCATAGCCTCTTGCATGGCTGCTGTAATAGGTTGAACAACCTTTTCCAGAATAACATTTGGCTTGCCAGCAGTTGGGCTATACATTGTGCTTATCTCAGCATGAACCATGTCAAAATCTGGAGGTGGATAGATCACCTGAGCTACTTCCTGTTGCTCTCCTCCAAGATATACACTTTGAATACCAGATTCAGCTACATTGTCATCATCACACAGGGGAGGATAGCCCAGTGTAGCTCTGATGGAATTAGAAATCCATTTGGCATGGTCAGAGCTAGCTTTGACTAACACCCTCTCCCCCTTTATGACTTCTTGTTCTACATGATCTCTCACATCATCCTTTTGGAATCTGATTTGGCTGTCCAAGTACCTGATTCCCTCTTTAAAGAAAGGTCTAAGCTTGGTAAGTTGTTCTGAAATGACCTTCTGTGAATCCTTAATGGCAGTCTTGACAGCAGCAATTTCTTCCTGAAATACTTTATCAAATTCAGCTTTGGCAGCAGCAGATGATGTTGAAGGTTCAGCAGACTTACTCTTCAGTTCAGTGACTATTGCATTGTGAGAAGCTGTCAGATTATCATTCATTCTCAATTGATTTTCCAGCACATAGCCTTGCTTCTGTGCTATATCATCTACTTGAGACTTTATTTTCTCTTGATGGTTGCCAGATAGACCACTGCATTACCACCCTTGTGGAAGCAGTCAGTCATTCCTTCTTATTCAAATTCATTTCAAACCTTATTGATTTGATATCTTGAGCTAGATCAAATTGTAGGGACTTGTGGCCTTCATCAATATATGTCTCTATAGCCCTTCTTTGCTCATCCAGCTTAACTTGCATTGCTACCATTAAGCTGCTGTAATCTGTTGATGGAGCTTGTTGGAGTAGGGAGTGTTGAGCAACAGTTTGTAGAGCTTTCTTATAGCTCTGACTCCTTCTTTTGAATACAAAGAACTGCTTCTTCTTAGCTTGCTCAGCTTCATCATCCTCAGACTCTGAAGTACTTGCTATATTCACCCTGTCCTTAGGGCTTGAGGGTTTGTCAGCTTGCACATCAAGTGCCTTTTCAGTATCTAGCCTAATAGGCTCTTCCTGATCTTCCAAGATCTCCCCCTCAACAGCAGCACCTTTCTCTCCCTCAACAGCAGCACCCTTCTCTTCTTCAGCAGCAGTCTTGTCCATGTCAAAATCCTCTTGATCTAAATTCAGAAATAGATCTTCCATTGTATATTCTGGGGGTGACTGAGCAGGAGATGTACTGGGTACATTAACTACAACAGATGTGTCTTGGAGAGCAACATCTGGTGCTTGGTTTGCTTGCTGAGTTTGCTGATGAATATCAGACAAATCAGAATCTATTATAGAAAAATCTAAAGTATTGAGGTCAGAAAGTACCTCTTGGATAATGAGAGTAGCTTGCTCACTCTCCAGTGTAGAGGGTTGTTCTACAGCTGGAGGCTCCCCCTGGCTGTCAGCTGGCTTTTGAGGTGACTTCTCTGCAGCCTCATCCTCATGATTATCAGGAGTGAAAACAACATGTCTTCACTACCTGAGCTGCTGGAGGACTCCTGAGTCACAGCAGCTATCTTCCTCTTCTTCTGTAGGGGTGAATCTTTCTTAGAAGCTTGTTTCTCAGGGTGGTCAATTCCTTTGACAGCACCCTTTCCCACCTGGAGAAGATCCTCATGTCCATCCTTCTCATGTGGTTGATTTTGCTACCAGCAGCAGAGCTCATTACCTCTGGTATTGTACCAGCCAGGTAGAGACTAAGTATCCTGCCCAGATTGGGCTTCTTCAGACTTTCCTTTACTTTCTCATATACAACCATAGACCAGTCTGTTTTGAGATTAAAGATGATTCTAGTCATAACACTGAACATGGAGGCTGACACCCTGTCATGCCCTCCAGTCTTACTGAATATTACTTTTCCCACAATTTCTGATAGAAACTTTCCTTGGGTATTCATCCCTCTTCTGTTGAATACTGATCCTATCTTTAGCTTAGGATCTAGTCCACACCAGGTAAGTGCTTCCCTGGTCTTAGATGTTGTCACTTCTTCTTCTTCCTGGACTTTAGGTAGCTGAAGTACCTTTCTCAGAGACTTGGGTGAAATCTTGACCTTGGTGCCATGCACCCTTGACTTGATTCTGTAGCCTGAGTCATCTACAGACGCTCCAGTGAGGAATTCAATAACTTCCTTCTTCCAAATTTTGGTTGGTTCTGAAACTAAGAACTCCAATCCTGAATCGGTGACTAGGGTTATCACCGATTTGATTTCTTGATCACCGTCGTCGAATGCGCCACGCACCAGTTCATAGCCTTCGTTAACGTTCTCTTCCAACTTGGGAGCCATTAGGGTTTGGAGAATTAGTCTTTAGAGAAGAGAAATGTCGACACAAGAGTTTGGTCTCGAAACTTTGAAAGCGTGTCGACAAACAAAGACAGAACCCTATTTATACCTTTCTGGTTTGAAGACGAACAGGCGGGATGAATTTCTAAAGATGTGTCGACACTGTCAATAAGTGTCGACACTGACTTATAATGTCTCGACACACATGTGTCGACACAAGTTTAGTCAACAGATTTTAAGTGTCGACACTTGGTTAAGTGTCGACACCACATTACTCGACATGTAGTCGAGACTTTACTTAGAAAATTCTGAGTAAAACTTAAGTGTCGACACCTTATTGGATGTGTCGACACCTACTCGACATGTGTCGACACTAACATTCTGAAGTGTCGACACCAGCTTCCTAGATGTGTCGACACCATTTTCCTGAAGTGTCGACACTTACTATTCTGTGTCGACATAGACTTGTCTATGTGTCGACACCTTTTTACTTAGCCAAATTTTAGTTCTGTAAACTTAGTCTAAGTTTATCATACCTAGTTCAATTTTGAACCTATTGAACTTAGCTTCTTCTAAGGGCTTAGTAAACATATCTGCTATCTGATTATCAGTTTTAACATATTCAAGTGCAATATCATTTCTTTCTACATGCTCCCTAAGAAAGTGATATTTAATCTCAATATGTTTAGTTCTACTATGTGATACAGGATTGTTAGCTATTGAAATAGCACTTGTAGAATCACAGTAAAGTGGAGTTCTACTTACCTGAAATCCATAGTCTTCTAACTGATGTTGAATCCACAGAAGTTGAGCACAGCAACTTCCTGCAGCTACATATTCTGACTCAGCTGTGGATATAGCCACACTAGTCTGCTTTTTGCTGCTCCATGAAATTATTCTTCCACCTAGGAATTGACAGGATCCAGTAGTGCTCTTTCTATCTTCTTTGCATCCTGCAAAGTCTGCATCTGAATAGCCTGTTAGATCAAAATCTCCATTCCTAGGGTACCAGAGGCCTAGATAGGGAGTGCCCTTTAGATATCTCAAGATTCTCTTGACTGCAGTCAAGTGAGATCTTTGGGGCAGGCTTGATACCTGGCACAAACACATGTAGCATACATAATGTCAGGCCTACTTGCAGTCAAGTATAGTAGGGAGCCAACTATCCCTCTATACAAGGTTTCATCTACAGGTTTCCCTGCATCATCCTTGCTCAGAGACATACTTGACCCCATAGGAGTCTTCATGGTACTGGATGAATCCATACCATACTTCCTTATGAGTTCTAGGGTGAACTTGGACTGACATATGGATAGACCACTTCCAGTCTGTTTAACTTGGAGACCCAAGAAAAACTTCAGTTCTCCCATACTACTCATCTCAAATTGACTTTGCATAAGCTTTGCAAACTTTTTGCAAAGGCTACTTTCAGTAGACCCAAATATAATGTCATCTACATATATTTGGACAAGTATGACTTTGCCTCTAGATTCCCTAAGGAATAGAGTCTTATCTATTTTCCCCCTTGAGAACTTGTTCTCAATGAGGAAACTAGATAGGGTTTCATACCAAGCTCTAGGTGCTTGTTTTAACCCATATAATGCTTTCCTAAGTCTATAGACATAATGTGGAAGAGTAGGATCAACAAAACCTGAAGGCTGCTCCACATATACTTCTTCTTTCAAATTACCATTTAGGAATGCTGACTTCACATCCATTTGGTATACCTTGAATCCTTGATAAGTTGCATAGGCCAAGAACATCCTTATGGCCTCCAGTCTGGCTACTGGGGCAAAGGTTTGATCAAAATCAATACCTTCTTCTTGCCTATATCCTTTTGCAACCAGTCTTGCTTTATTCTTTATGATGACCCCTTGTTCATCTAACTTATTTCTGTAGATCCACTTAGTTCCTATAACATTGTGGTCTTTAGGCTTTGGAACCAGCTCCCAAACCTTGCACCTTTTGAACTGATTAAGTTCTTCTTGCATAGCTTCAGTCCACTGTGGATCTTGTATAGCTTCTTCAAATTTCTTTGGTTCTATTTGAGACAGAAAACTTGAATATACTACAGCATTCTGATTTCTGCTCCTTGTCTGAACACCTTGTCTTGGATCTCCAATTATCAGCTCTACTGGATGATCTCTTAGATGCCTGTTGGCTGGAGGCATCCTTACTTCTGGTTGTACTTCTACAGCATCTTCATCATGCTGAGTTCCTTGTACTTCTTCAGCTCCTGGTACATGTAGTTCTCCCCCTGGACATAAGCCATCTTCTTCTACTTGCTGTCTTGCAGCAGGTACATCTTCTATGGTTAGCTTGTCCATCTTCTTAGTAAGACCTGTGGGGCTGCACACACTACTAGACAACTCATTGTTAATTAGTTGTGTTTCATCAAAAACTACATGCACAGACTCCTCTACAACTTGTGTAGTCAAGTTGTAGACTCTATAAGCCTTACTATTATTGCTGTACCCAACAAACACTCCCTCTTGGGACTTGGCAGCAAACTTAGTTAGGTAAGACTTTCCATTGTTAAGTATGAAGCATTTACAACCAAAGATCCTAATGTAGGATAAATTTGGTTTCCTGCCTTTCACAACTTCATAGGGGGTCTTATTTAACCTTTTAGTGATGGTAGCCCTATTTATCACATGGCATGCAGTGTTAACTGCTTCAGCCCAGAAATACTCTGGCAGTGATGAATCACTTAATAGGGTTCTACCAGCCTCTATCAAGGTCCTATTTTTCCTTTCAGCAATGCCATTTTGCTGAGGTGTTCTAGGTGAAGAGAATTCTTGAAATATCCCATAGTCTTCACACAGCTTTGTCATGCTTTCAGACTGAAACTCAGTACCATGGTCACTTCTAATTTTGACCACTGTACAGTTCAATTCATTCTGAATTTGCTTAACAAAACTATAGAAGACACTAGGTGTTTCAGATTTCTGCTTTAAGAAGAACACCCAGGAAAACCTTGAGTAGTCATCAACAACTACAAAGGTGTAGACCTTCCTACCTAAGCTGTGAACTGGCATTGGACCAAATAGATCCATATGCAAGAGGTATAAGCACCTCACAGCATCTTTGTTCTCAATGCTTTTAAAGGTGGATTTGGTCTGCTTGCCCTTTTGACAAGCTGAGCAAATGCCATCTTTAACACACTTAACTTGAGGACCATTCCTCACTAACTCTTTGCTAAAGAGTTTGCAAATAGTCTTGTAGTTAAGATGAGCTAGCCTCTTGTGCCACTTGACACAATGAGAGACTGTCTCATCAGCTACAAGACAAACAGGAGAACCATTGTTCTCAATCATGATGTCTAGACAGTAGACATTCCTCTTTCTATATCCTGTCAAAATGATCTCTTGATCACTTGACCTCTTGATATGACAACCATTTTTAACAAATGAGATGTCATACCCTACATCACTTAACTGACTTATACTAATGAGGTTGTGTTTCAACCCTTTAACATAAGCCACTTGAGTAATGGTAACAAGGTTTGAAGAGATGTTACCAAACCCTTTGATGATTCCTTTTTCAGAACCACCAAAGGTCACTTTAGGACCATTTTTGATTGGAATGTAGTCCTTCAGTAGTCCCCTTGTTCCAGTCATATGTCTGGAACATCCACTATCCAAGTACCATGTTGGGGTATGGCCACTTGGATTCACCTGCAAAACAAATTAATGAACCTTAGAACCCAAAGTAAACTTGGGTCCTTGGTGATTGTTAGTTTGCAACTTGACATAGCTACCTACTGGCTTTCCATCAGGTAACTTGCTACTCAACTTGGCACTGGCATTGTGCCAACAATCCAAGGCAAAGTGGCCAACCTTGCCACAGCACCAGCATTCAAACTTGTTGTACCTTTGCTTAGGTACAACCTTTGCTGTCTTGACTACAGCAGGCTTGTTGAATGTTGGGGCTTTACCCTTGGACTTGAACTTGGACTGTACAGTCCCTGCAGGTCTAACAAAACCTAGTCCAGCTTTCCTTTTTGATGAACAAATTCATCAATCAAGGTAATACTGATTTAGGTTTTGAAAACCTGGCAGCAAGTTCTTTTTCCTTCTGGAGATTGATCTCCAGTCTCTTAATTTGATCATTCTAAATGTAATAGTACCCATCTGAATCACTGTAATGTGTTTCAGCCTGGCTACTTCATTCAGTTTTTGATCATACTGTTTTTCAAATCTGTTGCAGCTGCCTTGAGATCAGCAATCTCCTTTGCCTGACTTTTGGCAAGGGACTTGCTTTTCTTATAGGCTTGCAACAGTACTTTATATTCATCTAAGAGCTGATGAATATCTCCCTCAGATTCAGAAACACTTCCATCACTTGATGAAGATGAATCTGACTCTGAACTAGAACTGAAATCTGAACTTTGAGTTGGACTTTGTACCTGACTAGGTCCTGGCTGCTCCAGGATTTTGGTACTTTCAGTCAATGCCATCAGTCCTTGGCACTGACACTCTTCTTGTTCATAGATTGATTCCATGATCTGCATAAACTCTTCTTCTTCTTCAGCAAATAGCCCTATGTAGGCTTCAGCATCTGTCTCAGTATCTGAAGAAGAAATGTCTGAAAGAGTCTTCTCATTCTTTGCAACAAAGGACTTCTCCTTCTTTCCTTTGAAGTGAGTCTTCTTTTTGTCACTGGATTCTTTTCTTCTCTCAGGACAATCTGCAATTACATGACCCTGTCTATTGCAGCAGTAACACACTATCTTAGACCCAGTTGCCTTGCTAGTCTTTGTCTTTTTCTTGTCCTTCTTTGAAGGCTTCTTCTCCTGATACTGTACTTCTTTCCCTTTGGAAAATGAAGGTCTGGACCTCCACTGTTTCTTCTTCAGGAATTTCTGAAAATGTCTGGTGAATGCAGCAAAGTCTTCATCACTTTCACTGCTTGTAGACTTTGTGCTAACAGATTCATCAGATTCTGATTCAACTACCTCTGGAGGAGGAGTTGATGACTTAGTCCTGCCCTTTCTAGGTACTTCTGACTTGAAGGCAACAGTCCTTTCCCTGTGCTCAGTCCTTGTTGATTTTTCTTCCTCTTTTCTCACTGACAGCTGCATCTCATAAGACAACAACTTCCCAAACAGTGTGGGAGGAGGAATTTCTCCCAACTTTGCCATTTCTCTGATGGCACAGATCTTAGTGTCCCAATCTTTGGTTAGGGACCTTAAGAACTTATCATTCAATTCATAGTTAGTGAACTCTCTTCCATAGGACATGAGTTCATTAACAATTCTATAGAACTTTTGTAGCATTCAGTGATGCTATCTCCTCTTCCTTGCCTAAAGCTCTCATACTCTTGATTAAGCAAGGACTTTCTATCTTGCCTTACTTCTTCAGAACCTTCCATATAGACTATAAGAGTGTCCCACATCTCTTTTGCTGTCTTACAGTGAATTAAGTTCTGGAAGGTGGCATCATCAATGGCACTTACTATTATGTTTTGTGCCCTTTTGTCCATAGTGGCTAGGACAATTTCATCCTTGGTCATCTCAGAGAAATCCTTTGGAGTCCTCTGATTTGCATCCAATACTGAGATCTTCATGGGCACATAGGGCCCCTCTTTGACTGTGATGTAGATTCTAGGGTCTGAGGCCTCCATAAATAGCCTAACCCTTTCTTTCCAGATTCCAAAAATCTCCTTCCTGCATATGGGTAACTTCATGGAACCCAACTCTTTGTGATTCTCATAAGAACCCATGTTTCTTGATTTTCTTGAAACTGTGTTTCTGACTTATCCTAAATCTGCCAAACTGGATCTCCTCAGACAGTTAGTCCTTTTTGAGGAACCTCCCTCTGATACCACTTGAAAGATATGGTACCTAAACACCTAGAGGGGGGGGGGGGGTGAATAGGTGACCAAAACCTTTTTAAAACTTTGTTGGCAGCACAACAGTTTATAACACAGATTTCTGAATAAGTTCTCACAGCAAACACAGCAATTCACAACACAGCACAATCACAGCACAGAATACACAAGATTTTATAGTGGTTCCCCAATCTTTGGGTACATCCACTTTCCCCTTCGCCTATCTAGCAGTGTACTAGATTCGGCCAAACTTCTCCACTAGCTCAGAACCCAACTAGGTTCCTACACCTCAGGCCCAAAGCCTTACACTCAGCCACCAAGGCCTACACTCAGCCACCCAGGCCTACACTCAGCCAATTAAGGCCTACACTCAGAGTTCTTCAACTCCTACACTCAGGCAATCAAGCCCTACCCTCAGCCTTTATAATATAGGCTTACAATTCTCTCAGATCCAATGGATCCTACAAGTTAAAATAGAAATACAATAGCTAACTCTACAACTCAGAAAATAAGAGAGGAGTTGAGAGTTTCTTGAAGAGTTCTTGGAAGAACTCAGTTAGATCCAAACTGACTTAGCTTCCTTCAAAGCTTCTTGAGTTAGAACTGAATTAGTCTGAATCTTCTGCAGTTGTTCCTTGACCTCTGCTTCTTGAGATCCAGATGATTCTGAATCCTTCTTCTCAGCCTTAGTTCCAAAGACTGAATTCTTGATTGGAGCTCTCTCTCTCCAACTTCTTAGATCTGCAGTTGGATTGACAGATCTTCTTGTGTTGATCCTCTGTGTATCACTTCTTGATTTAATCTGATCAACTACTTAAGTATTCTCTCAAGCTGTAACTCTTGTTTCTCAATCACAACTACTGTTTCTGTAAACTATGGATGCCTATTTATAGGCTTCCTTCATGGTAACCGGCTGGTCCGGTTCATAACAGACTTCTGATTCTCTGACAGTTGCTGTAGACCGGCTGGATCGGCAGCTGTCATGTCAACCAGTCACTTCTTGAAATTCTCTAACTGTCAGATAGTGTCGAGACTTTCTGTTCTTAAGTGTCGACACTTATAGACTAAGTGTCGACACATGTTGTGTAAGTGTCGACACAAGTCTACAAGGTGTCGACACAATTCCTTGTATGTCTCGACACAGATTCTTCTGCATGTGTCGACACTGAAATTGAGTGTCGACACAAGTACTTGTACTTCATTCTTAACTGTATTCTTCTAAGTGTCGACACATCTCCTTTGTGTCGACACATCTTCATGTGTTGAAACTGTCAAGTGTCGACACTGCTTCTTGGTGTCGACACAAGTCTTCACTTTTGTTTCTTCAGCTGAGTGTCGACACATTCCTTTAGTGTCGACACTTGTACTTAGAATATTTTGTAATTTTTCTGTTCTTTGCTAAGTGTCGACACAGCTCCTTGTGTCGACACTTTCTTCAAGTGTAGAGTCTTCAATTAAGTGTCGACACATTGTGCTGAGTGTCGACACTTTCTTCAAGTGTTGACTCTCCTGGTTGTGTGTCGACACATTGTGCTGAGTGTCGACACTTTCTTCAAATACTGACTCTTCAGCATAGTGTCGACACATTGTGTTGAGTGTCGACACTTACTTCAATACTGACTCTTCAGCTAGTGTCGACACATTGTGTTGAGTGTCGACACTTACTTCAAATACTGACTCTTCAGCATAGTGTCGACACATTGTTTTGAGTGTCGACACTTGTACTTAGATTCTGCAGACTTTTGCTGAGTGTCGACACATCTTCAAGTGTCGACACTTTCTGGTGTAGACTTAGCTCTTCTAGGTGTCGACACTTCTGCTAAGTGTCGACACTGCTTTTCTGCATACTTCTTCACTGAGTGTCGACACAGCTCCAAGTGTCGACACTTTCTGTCTGGTGTCGACTCTTCTTCTCAGGTGTCGACACAATGACTCCAAGTGTCGACACTGCTTGTCTGGGTGTCGACACAAGCTTTCTCAAGTGTCGACACTTTCCCTCTTGGGTGTCGACACATGGACTTAGAAACTTTTTAGCTTCAGTCAGTGAATACCTAACCTGCACAAGTAACTCAAACAAACATCAAATACATTATGATGCATATCATTGAGTTAGGTGAGGCTTCTTCAAATCAGGTACATTTGACCAATGTACCCAACAAGTTAATCTGGTTTTGGCACCTTGTCAAAAGCTCATTGGTGAAAGACACTTGATCAAAAAATCTCTTTGGTTTTTGATCACCTTATCAAAAGCTCATTGGTGCCCAGGCCACCTTATCCAACTCATCCTGCAGTGGATTCTACCTAGGGTGGTAGACGAGTGGATGTACCCAAGTTTGGGGAACCACTATATTCCCTTGTGTCATCTGGGTTTTTGGCTTGCTTTCCTTTTTGTTTCTTCTATTGCCTTGATTTTTCTCTGCTTAGTTTTGCAA